>CM052896.1:73793413-73859223 GCA_028534135.1 Potos flavus
TTATTTATTTATTTATTTATTTATTTATTTATTTATCGTGTTATGTTAGTCACCATAAAATACATCATTAGTTTTTGATGCAGTGTTCCAAGATTCATTGTTTATGTACAACACTCTGCCTAAATTCTTAAGGAATTCTCCAGGAGAAGGCCTAACTCTTTAGCCTGGCGTAAGAGACACTTCAAGATAAACCTCTTCCCACTCCCTCCACCTTCCAGTCTGAGCTCTAATCATTCAAGTTATCTGCAATCCCCTGCGTGTTCCCTCATTGTCACTTCATTTGTTCTACCTAATATGAATTTTCCACCGTCTTAAGCTCTTTCCCAATTGCCTTTAGTACTTGCCTTTGATGTCTCATTTCAGGCTATTACCTTTCCAGGAAGCAGCTTCCCCTGGCTAATCTTTACCCCTTCCATAGAGAAGATAGTGCCTGCCTGTGTGTTCTGGAAGTTCCCTGTTCTTACCTGGACCACAGCACTTATCACCCTTTATTATAATTGCCTATTCATTTGCCTGTCTCCTCTTCCAGAATACAAGCTTTTGAGACCATGTCTTGCTTTCCATTACATTGCCAGTGCTAAAAGCAAAATCTAGCACATAGTGGACACTCAGTAGATAGAAGTATGAATAAAAATATATAAAGAAACATGAGCCAAATATTAAAGACAATGTTTCTTAAACATTATTCCAACTGAAAAAAAAAAAACTTTTCTTTCTTTAAAATAAATATCACGGATATGACCAATATCTAAAGCATTAAAAAAATACTGGGGGAAATGAAAAAGGGAGACACTTTTTCTTCCCCCTTCCTTTGCCCCACAACATGCTGATTCCGAAGTGCTAAGAATTCAGTGGAGCAGAGCTTTAAAACCACTTGTGTGTGAGCTCTCCAAAGACCACTTTCAAAT
Organism: Potos flavus; assembly: GCA_028534135.1. Classification (NCBI taxonomy): domain Eukaryota; kingdom Metazoa; phylum Chordata; class Mammalia; order Carnivora; family Procyonidae; genus Potos; species Potos flavus. Next base: position 73,794,322 of record CM052896.1, read on the forward strand.
CTGAAGTTACATGGTTCTAAATTTCACAAACATTTCTGTGTATGCAGTTATACATAATAATCAAATCTCTATATTGGAAACTTTCTAGGGAACATGAAAGTATGTAGTGTAATAATAGGTGTGTTTTAAATTACTATAGTTACGAAGGAGAGATCTCTGGGAACCTTCCTAGAATTAATGGATTCTATAATGCTTCTGTAATTATTTTTTTAACCTATTACTTTCCATCCTTTCAGGGAGTCTGTGAGAACACGTAAAGTCGAATAAAAAGACAAACTGCTGGGAAAAACTCCACTAATATTTCAGAATTGGAAAGTGAAAAGAGTAGGTTTCATCGAGAACCACAAAATAATGACAGGAACTCCATTTGAAGAAACCCCAAGACATTCAGAGACTCAAAGTAATGAGTTTAATTCCCCAAAGTCTCAAGCAGTTTCCACCCCAGGGTAACAAAAACAAGAACTCATGTTTGTTTGTTTTGGAGTCTTCATTTGGACCTGGAAGGTCAGGCTCTGAACAGCAAAGCCATTGTTCGACATCATTCATCCCGATCATGGTCCACCACCTGACTGGGAATTAGCAAACCTGGGTTCTCGATCGGATTCTCTGATTGACTCACTCTGGGGTTTTTAAAGAGTCACAATTCATCCACTCTAGACTATCTGTGAAGTGATCTTTCCCCTCTGGATGATGGAGGGGTTATAGGGATTATGCTATCTACTAGTACTGGGAAATATGCCAAAGAAGGTTAATGCTGATACTTTATTACCAATGTTGTTCATTTCAATACCTAAAAATAACAACAGTTATCACCTTTCTGAGAGATGATTTTGTGCCCGAAACTGTTCTCAGCGCTTTATATAAATGAACTTCCTTAATCCCCACAACAACCCTATTAGTTAGGTATATTATAATCCTCATTTTGCAAAAGAGGCAGCAAAATTATAAAGAAGCTGAGTAATTTGCCTAAAGTCACACAGCTAGTAAGCAGCACAGCCAGAGCTCTAACAAGGCAGTCTGGCTCAAGTCATAGCTCTTCACCATGCTGTACTATCTCTCCAGAGAAGCTGTTGGGTTTTCCCAGATCTGGTGCTCTGAACAGGAAGGCTAGAACATATATAATCTCTTAATTGCCTGTCTAATCACATTCACTAAGTTTGCTCTCCCAGAATCCTAGAGACTAGGGTATATACTGGCCTTATCTATCTTTTTTCCCCCAAAGAGGGATGTTACTGCTTTGCTGGGTGCAGGTATCTGGAGAAGCAAGAAGGTGAAACAGCTTCTAAAAGGCATTTTAAACTGAAATGAATGATCTCTCAATATGCACGCATTTAGAATAGAAAAGGATCTGAAAATCTTGTTAATTATTACTCCATACAATTATTTTAATACTAATGTCAAATCCTAAAATTTCTGTTAGAGACATTGCAAATAATATCAAAGTGCAAACAAGATAACAGCTTATGAAGTAAAACCTCTTGTAGAGCATTCTCTGATCAGGTTTCCATGAAGTAGGTGTCGTTTTGATTTCTAAAGTCTGTATACATTCATTATTATGTTGTCTTTACTCCTCTTGCCTCCACTCCACTGGTTAGAAGTTCTATCATCAGATTATACAGGACAGGGGGTTCTTAGGTCCCAGCAGAAACAAGAAAACAATTGAAAGTGCATTGGGCTGATGAAGGTAGCTGCAAGCGTTGAACTACTTCTGCCCCCTGCAATGTCCCTGGTTCCTTCTCCCCAAAGATTCCCTGGGTCTGTCTTAAATAGGAGCCAAACAGGACAGTGGTATCTGGAACATATGGCCTTATTATAGTTTGTTTTAAGACATTACAGTTCAAAAGCCTCTAAGCAACTACTGAGCTGCACTAATCACAAAGAAATCTCTCATACAGGAACTATGAATAATTTAACTAGAGTCTTCCTTCCAAGACTTCAATAACTTCTAAAAGTCACAACGAGCCAAAGGATTTAGAAAGGCACTGAGGCTAAAGAAATGCACACTGGTGGGGTTGTATTAATACCAAACCAATCTGGAAATCAATTCACGTGAGATTAAGAAGGGCATACTGCAGGCTAGAGGCAATGAAGGCTGGGTGTCAAGTCCAGACCCTTGGAACATGCAAATAAGACACTCTGTACAGGCAACAGAGACACCTTTTGAAGTGTACATTTTGTGCACTAACACAAGGATAACTGATACTAATCAACCGCTGTGAAACCAGAACAAAGTCAGATGTATGGGAGCAATAAGAAAAACATGACCTAAAGTGGCAATGTAGCAAAGAGCAGACTATGGTCCGTTGCTGGAACTTTGCTAAGAGGCCCTGGGTCTCACCAAACCCAGATGGTAATGCAAAAATAAATAATGACTGCTGAATAATTATTTATCAAAAAGCTCAATCATTCCAGAAAAACAGAAAATATGTATCATAACAAGAGCTATTAAATCAGTCCCAGCAGAGTTTTGAAATGGGGCAGTAAAGAAGTTCCCATTGATTAAAAAACAAAAGCAATTTTGTGCTTTTGATTTGTTTGGATCTTAGAAAATAAAATGTGTTTTATCGATATCCATATGTGGTGACAATAAGCAAAACTTTCTTGAATTTCATGCAAAGTAGGTAAGGTTCCCAAGGTATCATCACCCACTCTATGCCAGGTTTCAAGTTATCTTTACTAGGCTTATTAGGGAAAAGACTACATTAGTAGTACAGAATTGTAGGTGTTAGATTTCATACCATTACTAAGGTATTACATACATATATAAATATATAAAGGTATATACTGTGTGTGTGTGTGTGTGTATGTGTCTGTGTAGGTTTGGCCATATTTTTAGGAAGAAAAAAAAGCAAATTTTAAAATTAATATGGAACTCACTATAATTATGCAAGGAATGAGGACTCTTCTTCTATTTTAGACAGAAAATTACACTTGTGTTTGCGTACGTGTCTATTTATTTATTTTTATTATGTTCAGTTAGCCAACATCATTAGATTTTGATGTGGTGTTCAATAATTGATTAGTACTCTTTATACGCTTTCCAGGGGTACCCAGGTGGCTCAGTCAGTTAAGTGTCTGCCTTCAGCTCAGGTCATGATCCTGGGGTCCTGGGATTGAGCCCCGCATCAGGATCCCTGCTCAGGGGGAAGCCTGCTTCTCTCTCTCCTTCTGCTCCCCTGCCCTGCTCGTGTCACTTTCTTTCCTCCCTCTCTCAAATAAATAAAAATCTTTAAAAAAAAATATAAAAGCTTCTTTCCAGGCCCATCCACAAAGTTCTTCCATTGTTTACAATGTTTATGTATTTATTTAGGTTCTTTTGAAAAATGACCACTACTTCCATTCCTCCTCAACATAATATCTGAAAAGAAGCCAAGGAAAACCTTCAGGAAAAATCCTGTCTCCTGAGAACTCATGAGAACAGTAACACATTTAGATTTTGCAAGATTAACACAGACCATACAAATACATATTTCTCCCAGTGGCCATGTCATTTTTCATATGTTAGCCACCACTTTCTAATAACACATAGGTAGGAAACTACTGTCATCACAACACTGGGTCATGTGTCTCAATCAACTACTACCTAAGGAAACTTACGGGATCGGGGCGGGGGTGGGGGACAAGGCAGTACTAAATTTCTGCACCTTCCTCCTTGTGCAGTAAAAAGTGTACCTCTGTACGCCAATGAGAAGATGGCACCACCTCAAAAGATCTACATTATTCAACAGACTCAAAAATTCAAAGCTTGTCTGTAACCATAGAGATGTCAGTCTATCTGCCTATGTTATCTGACAGCTGACAGGCACCGAATTATAAATCTCCACAGAAAGATCCAAAACTACACTCTGCTATTAGTTAAATGAGAAGGTACTCACCTAAGCTAAAAAAAAAAAAAAAAAATTGGACCACTCTTCCCACCCACCCAAAAACCTCCTGAATCAGAAATTGCAAGGGTAGGTTTAAGGTAATCCTTATTTATTCTTAATCTTTACACAAGGTTATAAAGCAATCATAGTTAAGAACTATTGACATAACCTGCCAAGATTTCCAATGTTCCAAACAAAGTAATTGAATAAATCAACCAGCAATTCTTGTCAAAAAAGAAAAAAAGTCACAAATGAGAAAAGATTGAGAGCCACCACAGATCACAAAGGATCCAAGAATTATTAAAATAATAATTAAAAGGCACACACTTTAGACCAAAGTTGTACAGTAGATAGATGACAAATCAACTGTGAGTTATATGTGTCATTTGTAATTTTCTAGTACTCACAATTAAAAAAAAAGTGGTTTTGATCATATGACTTGATACAGAGATAGAGTAATAAAATATTGAAGATTGATACTATGAACTTTAGGCCTGTGATTCCAAACATGGCAAAGCATCAAAATCACCTGAAGACACACGGTTAGAATGGCTAAAATTAACAGGTCAAGAAATGACGGATGTTGGTGAAGATGTGGAGAAAGGGGAACCCTCCTATGCTGTTGGTGGGAGTGCAAACTGGTGCAGCCACTCTAGAAGAGGTTCCTCAAAAAGCTGAAAATAGAGCTACCCTATGACCCAGCAATTGCACTACTGAGTATTTACCCTAAAGATACAAACGAAGTGATTCAAAGGGGCACCTGCACCCGAATGTTTATAGCAGCAATGTCCACAATAGCCAAACTATGGAAAGAGCCAAGATGTCTATTGACAGATGAATGGATAAAGAAGACGTGGTATATATATATACAATGGAATACTACTCGGCCATCAAAAAATGAAATATTGCCATTTGCAACAACATGGATGGAACTAGAGGGTATTATGCTAAGCGAAATAAGTCAGTCAGAGAAAGACAATTATCATATGATCTCACTCATGTGTGGAATTTAAGAAACAAAACAGAGGATCATAGGGGAAGAGAGGAAAAAATAAAACAGGATGAAATCAGAGAGGGAGACAAACCGTAGGAGACTCTTAATTATAGGAAACAAACTGAGGGTTCCTGGAGGGTAGGAGGGAGGGATGGGGTAACTGGTGTTGGACATTGGGGAGGGTATGTGTTGTAATGAGTACTGGGTCTGATATAAGGCAGATGAATCACTGAACTCTACCTCTGAAACCAATGATACATTATATGTTAATTAACTGAATTTAAATTTAAAAATTAAAATTTAAAAAAAAGAAAAAAAAATCATCTGAAGAATGTTTTAAACCTAAAGAGTTTAAGAGGATCTGCCCACGCTACCGCCCCCCACCCCCCCGACTCTGACTCTTCAAGGGAAGGGCACGGGGATGATGACACACAGATTTTGGAACTAGTGTTTTAGAATTTCTCTCTTAAATGTTAAATATCGTGGTTCTTCAAAAAAATGATTTTATTTTTTCCATGCTTGTTTTTATCCTGTTTTAAATTAAGTACTCATCAGACATAATTTCTTATTCAAATTGCTAAAACCAATCAGTAAAAAAGCATTAATAAACATAGACACTTAATAAAAGACTTCTGGAAATTCTGGTCCAAGATGGCAACAAAGAGACTCCTGAACTTGGCTTCTCTTATGGCATTAAAATTATTTAGTTAAATATTTATACAGTTGAATAGCTTTGTAGTTATTTTTAGAACTAAGATCAAGTAAGAATTAAGAGGGAAGGTTAAAATGTATGTAATGTCTGTACACTCTGACAATACAGCTACAGTACAATTATTTTTTAAAATAAAGGAAAGAGAGGGCACCTGGGTGGCTCAGTGGATTAGGCCTCTGCCTTCAGCTCAGGTCATGATCTCAATGTCCTGGGATTGAGCTCCGCATCGGGCTCTCTGCTCAGTAGGGAGCCTGCTTCCCCCTCTCTCTCTGCCTGCCTCTCTGCCTACTTGCGATCTCTCTCTCTGTCAAATAAATAAAAATCTTTAAAATAAAATAAAATGAAGGAAAGAGAGGAAGCATGTGCAAAAATAATTTGCTTAACTGTTTTTACAATCCTTTGGTGGTCTTAAAATACTATTTCTCACTAAAAGATACTGAGGCTTCTTGAATAAATGGCCGACTCTAGGTTTAGGGAAGAAATGTGCAAAAGAAGGCCTGAAACATTTTGTCATACTACATCACAAAGAAGCTATCAAATGCTATTAGGGTCAGGTCAAAAGGATTCAGAAGTCAACTTCAGGAGGCTTATATTAGCCAAAGATAAGGCAATTTGAGGATAAACACAAAATAATGGCTGCAATGGATTGAAGCACATCAAATATATTGAAATCCATGAATTGATAATGAGCTTTCTTTTAAAAAAGGTCACCTTAGAATAGTAAATGTGGTAGGTTAAAGATGACCATAGATTCTTTCTTTTTTATTTCTTTTTTTTTTTTAAATACTGTACACTAGGACTCATTTACTCCAGTTGAGATGTGAAATCTAATTCTCTTCCTTTGATATAGGCTGGCTTTAGGGACACGCCTGGGCAATAGAATGAAGTGGAAGTAACACTCTGGGCCTTCAAAATCAAGATCATAATAAGCCTTGCAACTTCCATCTGGTCCTCTTAGAACACTTTCTTTGGGAGACCTGAGTTCCTCATAGACAGTTCTAGTTGACAGTTTAACGGAGTCTAGCCTCCCAGCCATCTTCACCAAGTCCGCAGATATGTGAGTAATACCATTTTGGATCTCTCAAACCATCTCATCTCAAACCAACTGAGTGACTGCAGTTGATAACACGTGGAGTAAAAGAATCACTCAGGCAAGCCCTGCCCAAAGTCCTGACCTACAAAATCATGTGATATAATAAAATGTTTTTTGTTTTATGCCATTTAATTTTGGAATAGCTTGTTATGCACTAAGAGATAACTGGAACAGGGGGGCTTGGGTAGCTCAGTTGGTTAAGTGCCTGACTCAATTTCAGCTCAAGTCACAAGCTCAGGGTCCTGTGATGGAGCCCAGTGTTGGGCTCCATGCTCACTGGGGAATCTGCTTGAGGTTTTTCTCTGCACCCTCCCTTGCCCCTCCTCCCTACTTTCTCTCTCTCTCAAATAAATAAATCTTTACCAAAAAAAAAGAAAAGAGAGAGATAATTGGAACAGATTTTTATATCCAGAAGTAGAGTTCTACAGTAACAAAAACCTAAAACAAGTGACATTGGTTTTGGGATTAGTTGGTGAGCAGAAGCTGGAAACCCCTCAAGGAGACTAGCAGTGACTAGTAGTACCAGAGACTAGTAGTTGAGACACTGTCAGTGAGGACTTGAAGGACAGTAAAGAAGATACTAATGGAGTTTGGGGAAAGGGGCGCTCTTATACAGCAGCAGAAAACTTGACAAGATTGTGGGCTTTAGAAATTTGGGAAACAGAAGAGAGATAAATTTTAAAAAGAATTATTCAGTCTTGTAGTAGAATTTAGAGGGGGGATAAAGATCTAGGACTTTCTATGTTTAAATAAAACAGTTTCTCTTTTTTTTTTTAAGATTTTATTTATTTATTTGACAGAGAGAGATCACAAGTAGGCAGAGAGGCAGGCAGAGAGAGGGGGGAAGCAGGCTCCCCGCCGAGCAGAGAGCCCGATGCGGGGCTCGATCCCGGGACACTGAGATCATGACCTGAGCTGAAGGCAGAGGCTTTAACCCACTGAGCCACCCAGGCACCCCTAAATAAAACAGTTTCTTATCTCTACTCTCTCCCAACAAAATATTATCCAGTTAGAAATGGCTTTGGGGCAAAATGCCCTAGAATCAGAATTAAGATGTCAAGTGTAGCTCCAAAGCCCTTTGGTGAGATCTCAAAAACATTTGAAGGTATGCCTAGTAGAGTCTCTAAGAATCATACTGGTATGCCCCTTAGGCCTTCTTTACTAGATAAGCCTCCAAGAATCTTAAGGGTGTGCCTCATAGATCTTTTCAACTGAAAAATGAGCTTCTAAGAATTTTAAAGTCATTATCCCACAGTACCCAGACATTCAGATCAAGGTTGAGAAGGGCAAGTTTTTGGAATAAAATGTAGGTGTAGGTTTTGTCTAAATAAGTGGATTTTAATCTGATACACAGGAAGGCCACATTTTTTTTTAAAGATTTTATTTACTTATTTGAGAGAGAGAGAAAGAAAGAAAAAGAAAGAGCACACATGTGAGCATTGAGCGTGGGGAGGGACAGAGTGGGAGGGAGAGGGACAAGCAGACTCCAAGCTGAGTGGAGAGCCCAATGAGGGGCTTGATGATGTGGCGCTTGATCTCACCACCCTGAGATCAAAACCTGAACCGAAACAAAGAGTTGGATGCTTAACCGACTGAGACACCCAAGTGCCCTTGGAAGCCCACACACTTTTAAAAGAAATTGTATCAGCTTTGACTGAAAGACACAAAGATAATCCAAAAAGAAAAGAGAAATTTGATTTCCCAACTTCTACTGGCAGGAATCAGACTAGGAAGGTTATTCCTTTGCAGACATAGAAAGAAAAAAACGAAGAATGACTCAGAATGTGACGAAAAGGGGGAAAAAAAAAAGTCCAAAGGGCAACACCAAAAGCCACAGAAAATCACTTCCAGGGAGAAGGACTGGGCCCTAATCAAGGAATTGGTGATGTCTGCCCAGCTAGAAATCCCAATTGCTATAGAACCTTCGTAGCTATGTGCTTCCTGTTTTACCCCTTTGATAATGGAAATGTGTATCGTAGATATCTTATGCCTTTGTAACCATTGTGTGTTAGGTGTATGGGGGGAAGTGGGTGACAGATAAACTTGTCTCTAACTTATATACCTTCAGATAAAAAGGAACTATGCTAGAGAATACTAGACCCGAGGAACCTTACCCAAGGACCTTCATTAGCATCTGGACCTTATTTAGATATTGTCTTAGTCCAGGCTGTTGTAACAAATTACCAAAGACAGAGTGGCTCATATAACGAACATTTATTTCTCACACCTCTGCATGCTAGGAAGTCGGCATATTTGGTTCTGCTGAGAACCTCCTTCGCGGTTTGCAGATGGCCATCTTCTCTCTGTGTCATCACATGACAGAGAGCAGAAAGAGAGGACATAAGCTCTCCATTCTCTTTTCTCATAACGGCACAAATCTCATTCATGAGGGCTCCACCCTCTTGACCTAATTAACTCCCAAAGGTTCCAACTCCTTCCTAATACTATCACATTGGGGTTAGGATTTCAACATATGAACTCTGGAGGGATATAAACGTTCAGTCGATAGCAGATAATGAGTGGCAGACTTCAGGAAGATGCCATAATGAGATCAGAGTTTGGGAAAAATGGGAAGGAGAAAACTATATTTTGCACTTAGTAGGAATATAGGAATGTAAATACTCTATGACAGAGGGCAGCCTGAAGTAGATTATATGTAGCCACAAATTCTTCACTGGTCCTCCCAGTTTCCTTCCCCTTGAATCTGGGCTGTTTTTAGTGACTGCCTTAACCAAAGAACACAGTAGAAGTACTATCTTAGGATTTCTTTCTTTCTTTTTTTTTTTTTTTAAGATTTATTTATTTATTTGACAGAGAGAGAGATCACAAGCAGGCAGAGAGGCAGGGAGAGAGAGAGGAGGAAGCAGTCTCCCTGCTGAGCAGAGAGCCCGATGCGGGGCTGAATCCCAAGACCCTGAGATCATGACCTGAGCCGAAGGCAGAGGCTTTAACCCACTGAGCCACCCAGGTGCTCCTATCTTAGAATTTCTTATAACCTTGAAGACTTGAAGCTTCCAACTAGCCCTTCTGAAACATTCTTTCTAATAGATCTGATCTGGCATATGTGGAAATCCAACTACTCTAAGATCTTTCTGCTGGGCAGGCGACGGGTAGAATCTCCAGGTGACAGTTCTAGCTGAGCCTAGTCTTTCAATTACCCCCATCAAGGTGCCAGACATATGAAAGACATCCAGAGTTGTAGACTAGAAGCAAAGAATCCTATCTCACTCTGATCTTTAAAAGATTAGGTAATGGCCTAAGAGAAGACACCATAAAACTTCACAAGTATTATAAATTCTATAAAATAATATACCCAATCTGTACATCCATAAAATGACACACACACCCCTTCGTAATTCACACATTCTTTAAAGTCTATGAAATGTCCCACACCGTTTTACAGCAGGTCCACACATGATGGACCTGCTGCAGTTTTCTTCCTTACTTTCTGATTACCCTGCTGTGCACTGACCTCCAACTACAGACTTGGAGTCTATAGCCAGGTCAACACTAAAAGATAATTTATTTTTACATACAAGGGGCAAGCATTCATCCATATCCATCACACCTTTCCAAACCATCAGGCTTTTCTTTCTCCCATATAAACTTCCGAAAATCTTTATCTAGACATGGTATTGACTTTAATCCTGGATCCATAAAGACTAGAAACACTCAAAAATCTTCTCATTCCCCCTCCCTGGAAGTTTAAATAAATTTCCATACACTGAGAGTTGGATTTTTTTTAAACATCTCAAGAGAAAGTCAAAGATGATTCTGGATGTCAGATATGTCTTATTTTTTATTTGAGATTTAATGTAAATCCTCCTCTAAATTTTTACTATTATATCTAAAGTAATGCAGTATTATTGTCTCATCTTTGGATTTAGAACTTTCAAATATGTGTACATGGCTACAATAACCTTTCTTTAGTCACGGGCTCCCTAACTATTTTTAGCTTTTGCAGTCTTGACATTTCTCACCCCAGCTCATTTTTTGGAAACAATTTTGTTTTGCTTTCATCTGTGATACAATGACAGTTGGAACCTAAAGCAGTATTCCAGGTGGGTCCTGAGTTCCTTGTCTTTTATAAAGTATATTTTTCCTCTGGCCAATCAATTTTACTATAAATTTAGGTTAGGAAAATTTTAGCAAGTTCAGCTACAAAAAGAACAAATATAGTTAGAAGTGGAGGAATTTTCATAGTGAACTGCGCAATTTCCTTTGATTTTTCTAGCCCCTTTTCATATCCTGAACCAAAAAGTTACAGATCTGAAATTCTCCCAGTTAAATCAACAGACATTTAGCAACAATAAGATAAAATATAGCAATCCTTTAAAAATAAAAGGCTTATAGCACTGACTCATTCTAGTGAATATTTATGTCCAATTGGAACTAAACCCAATCTTATTCTCTTTCTTTCTCTACTGATGAATTACATTGTCACTTTTCATTTCATTATGCTAACTTGAATTTTCATACAAGTAAAAGCTTTCCCTTGGTAAAATATTTTATTGCTGGATTTTTAGCTCTATCTTGACAGTGGATGCTTCCTTCAGTGTTTTGAACACATTATCCGTTTTAACAACAGATGCATATTATGATCTAGAACACTAACATCTTAACAAATTAACACTGAGAACCCAGATACCCACACAGACTGCACAGATGAACCTTCAGCCAAACCTCACAGTGCCTGGAATGATCTGCATTTTATGTTTGGCATATGAAAAGCTTTCTACCCATGAGGCAATGATCATATCCGTGCAGTTTGAATGTGTAATGTGTTCATGAGATCCTACGGCCGAAACTTTCCCAGACTCAAATCTACAGTCTATTCATCTAAAACTTTTAAAATTTTATTAAATAATTTGAAAAATGAAGCATACTAATAACGAATTATTCTCCATAATTACTAAAATATCCAAACAATTCAATCAAATCTTTCAAAGTCAACTCAGCAATATTTATTAAGGGTGAGAAATTTAATGTTGAAAAACATAATCTATGCTACCTAACAAAGCCCTTATATCTCAACTACCATTAGAATGAGCCTCACTTTTTGGTAGACTTTAAGTGCATCGAGATACAACGCATTTGACCAACCTGTGTATGCTATTGTTAAAGTAGACTTTCAGGGGCAATCTTTGTTTTATGTCATTTCCACGAAATAATATGAAATAATAATGGCTGCTCAATATGTCTTTTGGGTCCAGGCCTGTCAGATATGGTAATTAATCATTTTGTAAAAGTTGTTTCCCTCCATGAGTTTTAATGTTCTCAGCTGTAAGATGAAGGGATTGAACCAGATGATATCGAAGGCTTCCTCCAGTTTTAGGGTACATGTATGCTGTCACTGGTAGGAAGGCGCATTATCAGGTCTAGACAGATGCTGCTTTGATATGCACAGTAACAATATCTGAAGTTCTGATTGGATTTGGGGACAGTAGGGCTTAAAGGCCACAGCAAGATCATTTGAGGGCCTGTCACATTTGCAGTCAAGTTCTGCTGAGGCTGATAGTTGCTCGGGGAGACCAATCTTTTGCCACTCGGAGGAACATACAAACTGGCACCAGTTCGTGGTCTGTTTCTGAGAGCCTTGCTTGGCCTTGCACTCTTGGATCAAACAAATGCAAATGGTATTTGAACTAGTGGGGACACCTTACCTCTCCTTCAAATTGTTCTTTCAAGAATTCTTCTCTCAAAAAAGGTTGAACATTTCCATGTAGCTTTCCTTGATCTCTCCAGATAAAAGTCCCTTCTTCTCTGGTCGCTATTATAACTTGAATGCATCTGTGGTTATTCCCATATTAAGTACCTCCTCATATATTAAACCATGAGCTTCTTCAGGGTAAGGATCATGTCTTACTTATCTCTGTATCTAACACAAGAGCCTACCACATAGGAGACCCTTAAATAACAGTAATAGCCAACATTTACAGAGTATATACTAAGTGGCAGACACTTTATAAATAACAGTTTTAACCTTTATGCCAATCACATGAAGTATACACTGTCATTATCACCATTTTATAGATGAAGAAACTAGGTCTAAAGGTTAAGTATCTCATCCATGGTTCCATTCAATGAGACAGTGACAGAGTAAGTATATGAATCCAAAGAGCCTGGCCCCAGAGTCTGCACTATTAACTACTACATATTGGTTAATTACTGTGTGACATATATACGTTAGCTTTTAATATGTTACTGTCATACATATTACCACTCAAATTATTCTTCCTCTCCTTCTGAGGAAAAACATATTGTTTCTGAGTGGGCCTCCAGATAACACGTGGAGTGATACAAAGCAGAATTATATTTTTAAAAGTAGTAATAATTTAATTTGAGAGAGATTAACTGAAACAAACAAGCAAGTAAACAAGCAAAACAAACAAACAAAAAGCAAAGCATGAGGAATAGATTCTTTAGTGTTTACTACTGGGAGAAAATGACCACGAAGGCACACGTGCAAGCATCATCTTCTATAAGGGAATTCTTCATAGAATTAACAAGTATAAATACAGTCCTATGTAGATGCAATCTGGCCTCTGAAATGCCATCTTCCAACACTGCCACCCTAAGGTATGGCCATTATTAGCTAGTCTGGGATGGCCAGGGGAGGGCATTGGTGGCATGGGGATAGAAACTAGAGGAGCACCAAGCAACAGTCTGGATCCAAATTTGGGGCCAACACCTAGCAAGCTCCAAAGCACAAGGTCTAAATAGTGGTTACAAATTGAAGTGCTTTTAAGGGAATCGGGCAGCTAACAAGACTGAAGGATATCTTGTTAGAAAAACATTTACAAATACTGGGATAAAAGAAATCTTTTATTTCTCTCTTTCCTGTATTTTAAAAAAATAACAGCCATGAGAAAAATAGGGCATGGTATAAAGTACAAAGAAGAGAGATACGCTGTTGTTCCAGGCAATGGTTGCCAAATCTGTTTTTCAGGGGACATCAGAAATCCAGACTTTCATGTGAAATCTTCCAATTTTTAAAATACTAGCAACTGATTCAGTTACACACACACACACACACACACACACACACACACACACGCGCGCGCGCAATGTAAATAAACTTGGGATGGGGCAAACGAAACATAGCTGTAGGTCAGATTGGGCCCACGGCTCACCAGTCTGCAACCTTGGAATACAGATCCCACGTCCCCAACATTTAGAAAACAGGAAACAATTACATGGGCAAACACGATTACTCGTGGTCAGAAATAAAAACAGAGAGTAGAATTCAGCAAGTTAGACAAGGTGAGGACAATCAAAGGATCCTGAGGTAAAAAAGCAGGAGAGAGCCCAGAAACTGGGAAGTTCAGTGGGTTAAGACAATGGTCCCAGAAATCCAAACTACAGCAAGCAGCCTAAGCCAGGGGATGCTGTGCCCAACAGAGCCCTTACTCCTCATTGTAACTGAAGCTGGTAGTGGGTGGTGGCCATCCTTGGAACCAGAGCACACTCAAGGAAGTGAATGCAGGTGGTTGGAAGAGAAAGCCCTCTCTCTGCAGGTGTGCTCTGGTCCCTGCTGGAGCAAAGACAGTCCAGCTGGGATTCCAGGGGGATTCTAATGGTGAGGGTCCCTGAACTTTCCATTCGAAATAGGAAGCACACCTCAGAGACAAGGACGTTAAGCCCTCTCCTATATTTCAGAGCCTCTCCTGTCTGCCACAGCTCCCCAACTCTTCCACACATAAAGCACATTTTGCTATGACACCAATGAACAGCACTAGTCCCAAGCAACAACATTCAGGCTGATTCCTCAAATGTCAGTTTGCACAATCTGCCCTCTTTCTTGTAGACCACCCAGTCTTCTTATAATGATTCTACGTTGTCTCATTTATTTTCTTCATGGCAGCAGAGATCCCAATTTCCTTAGTTAAATTTCATTCCTTCCCTTATGTAACTGCTGATTTATTTGTAATTCCCTGGCTCTCTATTAGTCAGTTCGGGTTGATTTTTTTTCTCCCTAATCAGCTGAGAAATATAGTAGGATTGATAAACTCTTATTTTTCTACTCATAGAAAAGTGAGAAGCAAAAAAAAAAAAATACAGAAAGAAAAAATTAAGCATAAAGAGATTAGAAGGGAAAGAAAACAAGGCAGATGCTATACATAGGTAGCTCATAGTTCGTAGTGTCCTTTTCACCGATGTTGTGAAAGAAATGGACAAGAAAACAGTCTTAATGAATTTACCCTATCATTTGGTGCAGCCCATATTATTGCATTATTGTAATGAAAAACACATCAGAATATGTCTAGACACATGACATACTCCTGGTAGAGAGTTCTCTGCACTTCAAAAAATTGTGGTTCAATTTCCTTCTGGGAAACGCTCCAATGGCAACATTTCAGGTTCTTGAAAGGCTCTTCAGAATGACCGCCTAAGGGAAGGCCACCTCCAAAAGAAGACTTAAAGCACCAGGGCACTGTAAGGGCTGGCAGAGCTTTCCATGGGAAAATGGTCCGAACAGCATGGCCCCCCTACAGAAACCCCATATACAATAATCCACTGATAGGTTTTGCTATGTACAGAGTAGCTGTGACAGCCTAAATAAAACACTGAAAAGAACCTGTAAACAGAACAGAAGTAATGAAATACTTTGTTTTGGTGATTCTTTAATTTTAACTACATATGAATTAAACAAATCCAATTGGTATAACTTACACCAATGTGTTGATTTAAACCAAATTCTATAGGCACTGGAAGTTAGGAAAGGAAACCAACACCACATCCCCATGATATGTTGCCTAGTATAGGGTAAATGGTGCTACGCCTGTGTTTTCACAGAAGAGTCATGAGAAGAGTAGGTCCTAAACTGCATTCATCATGCTTAGATTGTAATTCTGCCTGTGCCACTCCCAGACTTAAATCTCTAAATGCCTGAAGTTGGGCAAACCACATGATATCCTCTCATATTTCTATAAAACAAAGATTATAAAACAAACCAAAAAGGACCCTCATTCAATCCAACTCCTAGCATTCTCTGAGATTTTATCACATATGGGACAGGATGATTTAAGAGGTGTGGGATGCTCTCTATCTATATTCAGCGGGTTGACAAGTACTTCTTAAGTGTATAACCAGTACCATAACTAGATCAATGGCCCACCAGGGTGAACACGACAGTCTTTAGAGAGCCAACAATCAATACTGGGACAGAGAAGTAACCCTCAGAAAATAATTAAGGAGCATGACAAAACTGAATATAATTAAATGCAGAATGTTGAGGGTTCGGATAATCTATGGGAGTTTGGTCAATGGGCTGGAGTAATAGAGGGCATCTTAGCAGAGTTAGAATTTTAGTTGAGCCTTGAACTCTGAGTAGACACAGAAAAAGGAATACTGGAATCATTACAACTGGAAACATTACAACAGAGGCACACATTGGGGACGTGTTTTAGAGGAAGGCCCAGGAGCAGCAATTACTGTGGATCTTGGGACACTTCGGCTTGATTGGCACTTACTGGAAAAGGGCAGTCAGGTGAATCAAGCTAAGAGGAGCCAAATTCTGAAGTTTTAAAAGCAGACCTGGTAGAAGTAAAACCTCTATCCAAAAAAATTTTGTCCTCATTGTAATAGCTAACACAAAAGAAGTTTTGCTCGCCCTAAAAATCGGCCCATTTATGGCTCAAAGCACACAACAGTCCCACACAACAATCAAATCTTAAGACCAACGTGCAGGGCGCCTGGGTGGCTCAGTGGCTAAGTGTCCGACTCCTAATTTCTGCTCAGGTCATGATCTCAGGGTCGTGAGATCAGGCTCCACCGTGAGCATGGAGCCTATACAAGATTCTCTCTCTCCTTCTCCTTCTGCCCCTCCCCCAACCTCAAGTTTATGCTCTGCACACAACCCCAAAAAACACCAGAATGCAAGCCAAAGAAGACCTTTCCTGACACACTTCTACTTGTGCCACTGAGTGTCACCATCTACCTTTTCTAATGTTGGAGCCGCTTCAATTATGCCTTCTGTCTGGATCTTCCTCTCTAGCCTTTATCTCTGAATAACATGAATTACAAATGCCCCAGAAGTCAAAATTTCCTTCTGTTTGGTTAGACAAACCAGAAAGTGTCCCTTCAGGACTCACAGTAATTCTACCACCATTGCTACCATCATCACAAATACTCCAATCTATGAATTAACCTGCTTGTGCCCCCTGGTTTCTGTCCCTTAGCCTATCTCACTTCCATGTGGACAAAAAAATGTTCTGTCAACAACAAATAGTTATTAGACAACTAGTACATGACAGATACTGTACTAAACACTGAAAACACAAAAACAAATAAGACACCAGTTCTCAAAGAGTGCAGTCCACTGGAAAGTTGGATCTGCTTCTGTTCTTTCATTTGACAAACATCTATTATGGGCCTATTACAAACCAGCCACAATACCAGGTCCTGAGGATACAAAAATAAGTAAGATATGGTATCTACTAAGAACTTATGGTATCTTTGGAAGAGACAGACAGAAAGCCAAAAGAAACCAACCACGTAACAAAGCACTCTATTTTCTGGGGCACGCTGGAATAAAAAAATAACCTATTGTATCTTGGGGGAGGGATTTGTTCAGAAATGTCTTTATGGAGAAGGTGACACTTGAACTAAGATATTAAATTTAAGAGGTTTTTGAGGGCACCTGGGTAGCTCAGTGGGTTAAACATCTGCCTTCGGCTCAGGTCATGATCTCAGGGTCCTGGGATAGAGCCCTGCATCAGGCTCTCTGCTCAGCAGGGAGCCTGCTTCCCCCTCTCCCTCTGCCTGCCTCTCTGCCTACTTGTGATCTCTTTCTCTCTGTCAAATAAATAAATAAAATCTTTAAAAAAATAAATAAATTTAAGAGAGAGAACAGAACAGGTAAAATAAAACACTTAATGTAGAGATTATAGCATGGGGAATATCGAAGCTCAGGTTAGCCAAACTAGTGTTCTCAATGAAAACAGTACTGGATAATGCACAAAAACATCTTCTTAAAACCCTTAAAATGCTGAGAATAACAGTATGGAATAACCAGGCTAAGATCTAAGTCAAGCAGGAGCTCAGATGGTGGAGCACAGCTCTGTAGTTGCTTTTGCTCCAGGACATTTGTCAGTTAGGGAAGTCTGAGTTTTCATTTATAGACCTCTCAGGGTGAGAGAAAACAAAACCAAAGCTCAGGTCCCGTAAGGTGGAAAGACAAAATTGAAGAGATTCCTACATTAAATTCTTTCTCCAAAGGGCTACACCTGCAGGGAAAGGATGATCTAGAAGTAAACTCACCCTAACCTACCCCTACCCCAGGGGACTGTAAGAAAATGTGTCCCTTCCTGAGAAGATTAGCAGGAATAGTCCCTGAAAAGTTTAACCATACGACGGCCTTTGAGTGAATCTGAAGACCAAACCCATATCACTGAAAAAAGGTACCATGAAGCAAGGTCCAGCAGAAACTGTGGAATGCAGAAAAAGAGCTTCAAAGACTCAAGATATTGAATCATTAAACATATATTATAAAACAGTTATTCTTAGTGTATTTAAAGAAATAAAGAAAAAATGGGATAAAATTTAAAAGGAAAGGGAAAATACCAAATGTACCCCTAGCAAATTTGAAAAGAATCAGATTTTTGGAATTGAAAAATAAAATTAATTTTAAATGAATAGTTTTGCAACAATTGTAAAGACTAGATCTGGCAAGAATCAACACTGCGTACTAACTCTAAGGGGACATTTTTAGAAGAAACAGGATATTTGGGTTTATTGTTTTTGTCTATTTGTTTTTGCATGCACAGCTAACTTATTTACCTGATTTTGTTTTGTTATCTTCTATATACCTAGATTTTTTTTATTGAGGTAAGAACACTTAACAAGAGATTTAACCTCTTCAAAAATGTTTAAGTTTACAATACAATATTGTTAACCATAGGCACAATGTTGTACAGCAGATCTCTAGAACTTATTTGTCTTGAATAACTGAAACTATAACAACTGAATGGCAACTTCCCACTTCCCTCTCACAGGAGCAGTCTACTTGTAGGACTTAAAATATTACCTCACAAGCTGCTTATTAGTTGCAAGAGAAAAGAAAAAAAGTAAGTAAACAGAAAAGAAATTGGATAAATTGACTCATCAAAATTAATATTGCTACCTCCAGATGTGATACCCTGAGGAAGACACGGTATCATTGATTTAGTATTCTTGCCAAGAATGCATAAGTTGGATCTAATCATGAGGAAATAGCAGACCCTAAGTTAGGAATATTCTATTTTTAAAAGTTGGGTATGAGGGCTATGGTCTTCCCGGATGTACACGTAAGAAAAAAACAAAGAAAAACTGAGGAAATGTTCCAGATTAAAAGAGGCTTATGAGACATGACAACTAAATGTAGTCATGGGAGAGGGGGAAAAATACTATAAGACATTACTGAGTCAACCAAAAAATTAAATTTGGCAGGAGATTAGGTAAATGCACTGTGCCAATGTTTTCTAATTGTTAGCTTAAATTTATCCCATAAAAATTTACTGAAATTGATAACTTTACTGTAATTACATGAAACTATCCTTATTCAGAAATAAATATTGACGTACTCAGGAGTAAAGGGCCATGATGTATGTTATTTACCCAGAAATGCTTCAGAAAAAATTATTTACATATATAATATATATGCATAATACACATATATAATACATGCATATATACATACATACATATTATCACATAAAGCTTATGTAATATATTTAAGTTATACATAGACTGGAAGAGAGTACACAAATGATAAAGCAGATGGAGTACAATCTTGATAATAGATATATCTGGGCAAAGAGTGGGCAAGTGTTCTCTGTACTGTTTTTATTTTTGCAACTTATCCATAAGTTCTAACTGTTTTAAGTTATTTCCAAATAGAAAGGCTAAAAAATAACCTCAATAAATGGATTCAACATCAATGTAGACATAGATGAAGGGGAAATCAGTACACTAGAAAATAGGGCAGAAGAAATAATTCAAAATGCAGCACAGTGGAAAAAGATGGAAATATAGAAGAGAAATTAGGATACATTGGCTAAAGAATGAGGGCTAACATGTGTTTAACTGGAGTTCCAAGAGGAGAGGAGAAAAGTAATGAAGCAGGAACAGGGACAACATTTGAAGTAATGACCAACATTTTTTAGAACTGAAAAAAAGGATACCAAATCGAATTCATGGATTACAATGAATCTTGAGCAGGCAAATAAAATGAAATGCACATAAAGAAATAGCATTGTAAAATTCCATTACACCAAAAACAAAAAAAGACAGCCAGAGGAAAAAGGACCGATTACTTCCACAACAGAAGTTTGACAGCTGACAAAAACAGTAACGAAAGCCAAAAGACAGTGGAAATATAATCTCAATGTGCTGCATAGAATTCTATACCTAGAATTCTATACCCAGCAAAAATATCATTGTTATAAAGATGTCTTCCGGCAAAGAAAGATTTTTCCTCTAGTAAACCCTAGCTAAAGGAATTTCAAAAGGATATACTTCAAGGAAATGGATCCCAGAGAGGAAGGTCTGAGATCCAAGAAAGAATAACAAGCAAAAAGAGTCCTAAATACATGAAAGGAAAGCATGACGCAAAGGCACAGAGGCAGGAAATAGTCTGGTATGTCCAGAGAATTGGCAGAAGCTTGGGTGTGGGTTTGTGGAACAGAGAGTTAATCCCTCAACTTTAGCAAATACAAATCCTATCAGTAATAATTAAATCAAGCATGTGCTCTGAATACACGTAAAGCATAGTGAATATAATTATATATAATATAAAATATACACAAAAATTAAAATTAAAAAAGGACGGGATTAAAAATATATGAATAGAACTTCTGACAGTTTTGCCCCACATTCTAAGAGATTGTATTATAAAACTAGTGGTTGGCAAACTGGCCTGCAGGACAAATCTGGCTGACCACCTGTTTCTGTAAATCTGGCTGACCACAGAGTCATTCTCATTTGTTTAAATATTATCTGTAACTGCTTTCATGCTACAGCAACAGTTTTGTAGCTGTGGCAGAAACATATAGTGCAGAAATTTAAAATATTTGCTATTCAGTGCCTGACAGAAGTTTCCAACCCCTGAGCTCGAACATGGGTAGGCACAGGAGAATAAAGGGCTCAAAAGTCACCACTTAGCGGACATGAATATACCTGCAATGGGGAGTTGTTAAAGGATTTTCAGCAAGAGAAAGGTTACTCTGGTAGCCATGTGGTAAATGGAATAGAGAAGAGAGCCCAAGGAAAGGGAGATACTAGATTTTTTTGTCATGCTGATGACAGTGCCTTTCTCTGTCTATAAAGTGGGAGTGATAATTCACACAGAGTTCTCTGTGGGCCAAACGAAATAATGTGCAATAAAGTGTTTCTTAAACTATAAAAGCATTACAACAAATTAAGGTATGATTTTACTTGCAGTAGATTTTTCATTAAATGAATGTTTAGAAAGAGTTATACAGCCGACCTTGAACAACACAAGGGTTAGAAGTGCCAACCACTCCCCCACCGCCGCACGGTTGAAAATCCATGTATAACTTTTGATTTCCCAAAAACTTAACTACTGTTCACTGAAAACCTCACCAAAAACATAAACAGTCAATTTACACATATTTTGTATGTTATGTGTATTAGGTACTATATTCTTACAGTAAAGTAAGCTAGGGAATAGAAAATGTCATTAAGAAAATCATAAGGAAAAGAAAAAAACACATTTACAGTACCATGCTGTATTTACTGAAGACAATCCGTGTATAAGTAGACTTGTGCAGTTCAAACCCCTGTTGTTCACAAGCCAACTGTATATTCTGCTCCCTCAGTTTTTGCTTGCATTCTTTCGTATTAATACATCTTGTATAATTGCATCACATAGCTATACCTAAATCATTTAGTATCAAATTTTAGGTGTGATTTAATTGTGTTAATTGATTTTAAATCCATGTAGCCACTCACCTGGCAAAAACGCTTCCAGATGTTAATATTCAGTGTAATTTATTTGCCTGTTTAGTTACAAAATGTGGTCCTCAGTTGAAAAATGTATTGCATAGGCATTGACTTTTTATTAACACCTAATACATACACCCCATGCAAAAGACATAAGAAGGCCATAAAGAAATAATATGGCAGAAAAAGATCTATAAGCACAATCTTGTATTTTCTTCTAATTCTTGAGACTTCCAAAACATTAGGAGCTAAGTAAAGCAATTCAAGTCTCTTAAAAAAACAAAAAAACAAGAAAACAAAAAAACAGCAACCCAAAAGACAACTTAAGGTATTTCTCATTACTACTTATGATACTTAAATATATAATCATATTAGTTGGTCCTTTTCCAGAATCGCGGCCATGGTTTTAAAGAGCACCCATCTGTAGCCACCATCCCCTTAGATAAAATGCTGAGAGCATTACTTGGTGGTGATCTACTATAAAGAATCTGTGGCAACAATAGATTATGCCTCATAATTTGTAAATGCTTGTCCCTCATGTGTGTACAAATATGTGCTTATGAACACATGTGGAGATATCCTTTTAAAACATGCCAGCAAATTTGTGAAAGAAAAAATATATTATTATCATCAGTGAAGATAGAAGGTGAGAAACAGTACCACATGCATCCTAATGGAACTGCAGGCTGTTTTAATTTAAATGAGTTTCAGCCTTCTTCGTTGAAAACAGAAGTAAATCATGTAAGGAACTAATTCATACTGGGAGAGACAACAAAGAATGCCAATAAAACTTATTTGTTAAAAAAAAAATTACTACAAAAATATTTCTACCACATTTCCAGTTTTGTTTTAAATAAAAGAATAGAGGCCCTTTTCCAGGAACATTTTAAATGGATATAGCTTAAAGGAAACTTTTCTTTTTTTATATATATGGCTGGGTCTCATTTATTATGCATTAATTGCAGACAAAAACCTTGGTTCTCTGCACAAAAAAGGCTTGACACAAGCAACATGGTGGTCTATGAAACAGAAGGTTACATGACCCCTGATTCTGACTGTGTCTAACATACACACCTTATTGTATGCTCCTCTAATAACAAAGATCGGATGCTTCTAGTGTACAAGGTACACTCTTTCAGAGGCTGTCCACCACTAATGCCCCAAGAATTCAAGTGCAGCTATTTTATTTACATGGCCTTGGAACTTGGATAATTCAGTGAATCCAGTTTTTTCCACATTTTGGCCCTTGTATTACCTGCCTAGTCAGACTCCGATATATATCCTACCCGTGACCCATTCACCATAATAATCCTCCTCTGATGCGCACAGCAAGGCAAATATGGTGGAGGAATAGGTCTAATCTCCTTCAAGAGTTGTAGACATACCCCAAAGTGTTACTGTTTCCCTAACCTGTTTATGAGCTTATCTAAACTTTTAATAAATCTATTTATATTTTCAATCTGCACCACACCCTGGATAATGTATTCCATAAGTTTCTATTCATTGTAGACCTCTTTCACGCTTCTGAGAGAGCCCTGAATTCTGGTATACCAGGATTCGATAAATAAGAAAAGCATAGCTTTCACAGTTTTACAGATTTTAATCATATCTCCTCTTTCAGCCTTCTTCCTGTATAGAGCCCTCCTCTTTTTATGCTGCACTCAGGAAAAATAATTAATGAATTCACCAATTTAAGCCTATTAATCACTATAGAAATCTGTTCTTTTGCCCATGTCAGCTAACTTTCTCTGGACCCTCTCACTTTAATCATATCTTCACTGGGGGCGGCTGACCAGAACTGCACACCATGTTCCTGGTGCAGTGAATAATGAGGTCCAAAGATTGTTTATTCTAAAACAATTTATAAGCAAGCCTGGAAATGATTAGGATACTTGTGAAATCACCACATACACTGGAATCAAGAAGGGCTTTGGGTGTAACAGTGCTTGTCAGTGAAGATAGGGTGTAGAGGTCAGAAATAAGCTGCCTTCATCAGATTCACCTCTTAATCCTGGACTGCCTTCCCCACTGCACAAGCTAGCTGCCACATCAGTCTTTCCAAGGGAAGGCCTCTTCAAAAAAGGCTCTGAAATAACACGAGTTTCTATGCAAGGAGAATTTTGAACTAATTTTATAAGACAAGCTAAAGTACGGTGACTCTACAAATGGTAAAGAAGAAAGAGACTAAGATATTTGTCTGTTTGTGCTCATATTAAGCCACATTCCAAAGTGATTACCCATTTACAAAACATCCAATAGATCTTCGAGGACATAAATCCCCTGGAAAGCTAATTCGAAGGTTTCTTGGCAAGTATAGAATAAAAGCAAAGATGTTTACATGGTATTGATAAAAATAAAAAATATTCTACATTAATCCTACTGCAGAATACATCAGTGTCATTACAAGACAACATGTGTCTATCAGATACTATTTTTCAAAGACCTGGACAAAGCTAAACAGTTATGTTATCAATTTCCAATTCCCCTCTTTATATAAACTCCATGTAGACAATTCCTTTTCAGTTACTTTATAGGAAAGAAGGTAAATGCCTGGCTCGCATGCAGCCATTATTCTATTCCTCTACCCGTTAAAGACTTCATAAATGGAAAAAACTCCTAAGGCAGAATGCAGCTTCAGAATGTTTTTTTAATTCAGTATTTTTGGTACTCATCACAAAATTATCATTACATTAACTAGTAATTAACTAGTTTTCAGCTTCCTTGGGTTATAATATAGTGCCAGAGATACATTCTGGTTGCTCAAGATAGAGAAATACCTGAATTATATTTACAAATGTCTTTTCAACATTCAGTTTTTTAACTACTCAAGAGGCCATCGACCATTAAATGTATCACTGTTTTCATGTGCCACTAAAGAAGAAAAATGCTGCTAGTTATTTTTAAGACTACAGCAATTATAAAATACATCCTGATTTCAGAGATGTCAAAGTGTAAGTGAAAATGGATCTTAAAATCTATGAAATACAGTATTTTCATTCTCATATTTTTCTCAGATCAATCCCAAATTTAGAGATCACTCCTCATCCAGACCCCATGATGTGATTTCCACATATTCTCAGGCTGTCCAAAGGCAGCTTTAAATCAGTGAAGAATTTTGGAAAATTGCATCACTGTCAATAGCCTCCCATGCTCAGTCAGAAATAGGGGGCGAGTGGGGATTTATCTGAAGTAAGTCTTCCGGTTGACTATAAACTAGAGAGTCATAAGAATAATCCATTCTGGAAATATTACTAAAACAAGAAATCAGTACAAGGCTCCTGGGCTCAGTCAGTTAAATGTCTGACTCTTGATTTTGGTTCAGGTCATAATCTCAGGGTCGTGAGATCGAGCCCTGCATTGGGCTCTGCGCTGGGGCATGGAGCCTGCATAAGATCCTCTCTCTTCCATTCCCTCTGCCCCTCCCACCCCCCTTCCCTGTCCCCCTCTCTAAAAAGAAAGAAAGGAAAGGAGGGAGGGTAAAAAAGAAAAGAAGAAGGTTGTTTCTGTTTTTTTTCTTTGTTGGGGGGTGGGGGAGGAAGAGAAGGAATCTTGAGCAGGCTGCACGCCCAGTGCAGAACCAACACCAGGCTTGATCTCATGACCCTGAGAGTATGACCTGAGCTGAAATCAAGAATCGGACACTTAACTGACTGAGTGACCCGGCCACCCCCTCCAGTAGACACACATGAAGGTTGTTTCTTATGATTCGGTACTCTTTTCTAGAGTCAAAAGCAATGTATTCTATATTTCATAACCTATAACTTATAACCGTTATTGAATGAAATTGGACAGCTGTCCACTAATGGAATCAGAAATCGGATCCTCAATTATGCTAGATATTCTTCATTTGCCTCTCCAGATCCACTCTTCTCCACATTTTACCTGGCTTTCTTCCCAGGAGGCTGATTTCTAAGAACTGAACCAACTGTACTCTCTTTTGCCTTCTGACTTCCAGTTGGGCTCAACCAATGGAAGGTACCTACGAGAATTCAAAGTGAAGAGGATAGAGAGGATTGAATATTCATTTGCCCAGCTCTCTCCTCTCCAGGCATGGCTTCTAATTGTTTTCTGTTAGTTAAGGCCACAGCTCCTGTATGGCAGCCTTCTCTTCCAGCTTCAACTACTGCCATGATGATAATGGTTTCCTATTGTTGCCTGGTCCTGGATGAGCACTCTCTTGTTGGTCCCTTAAAAAAATATGTCCAATTTTGTCAATAGTTCTTCCACCAGTCTCTCTTCAGTTTTGCCATTTCGAATGTGCCATGTCCAGCTGGGACCAGGCTGACACGTCAGATTTACAGTATTGCCTAATGCTTAGCATGGAACTTTCCTTCAGTCTAAAGCTCAGAACACTTCTTCCTCAGATACGTGCTAGTTTAACTTCAGTGTTACAGAATGAAAAGAACTTTAACCATTCTTTTTTTTTTTTTTTTTAAGATTTTATTTATTTATTTATTTGACAGAGAGAGAGAGATCACCAGTAGGCAGAGAGGCAGGCAGAGAGGGGGGGGGAAACAGGCTCCCCACTGAGCAGAGAGCCCGATGCGGGATTCGATCTCAGGACCCTGAGATCATGACCTGAGGCTTTTAACCCACTGAGCCACCCAGGCGCCCCAAACTTTAACCATTCTGCTAATGGTTCAAAAGTTGCCTGAAACATCAAATAGTCAAGAGGATCATATATGTCAGTCACTCTTTAAGAGCCCAAGCGTTATCCCTCCTTTAGGCCAGATTGATCACCAGGAAGCTACACACTATGTCTCTCTGCATACACCCTGCACAGATACTTCCCTGTAAAGGACTGCAGCTCTTCCCCATTACCCTGCATTAGCTACTCTTCCTCTGAGCTCCCTTGGCACCATGAACTTGTCTATTTGATTTTCCATAGTATAGCTGTTTTTTTTACTTATCTGCTGCACAAGATTATAAGCTCTATGAGGGCACAAACTGTCTTACACACGTATTTATAACACTTAAAACTGTGCCACGAGGCACTATTTGTTTTTTAAAAGTGAATGAACTGAACATCATGACCTCGAAGTTAATGGGCAATGAAGCAATTACATATGCATTATATATAAACTGCTAACAAAAACTGTGTCACTCATTCCTTCATTCACTGTTTCATTCATTTGCCGTCCTATAAAATGTGTTTAGGGCCTGCGACTGGACTGCATGGCACTAGGTCCCAGAAACACAAAGTTGTGTGACAATCGTCCCCGCCTGAAAGCAGCATTGTTATTTTTATTTTTTATTTTTTAGAGAGAGAGAGAGCGCGAGAGAGAGCGGGGGGTGGGGGGGTGGAGCACAAGCAGGGAGAAGGGCAGAGAGAAAGGGAGAAGCAGACTCCCCATGGAGCAGGGAGCCCGCTGCGGGGCTCGATCCCAGGATCCCAGGATCATGACCCGAGCCGAAGGCAGCCGCTTAAACAACTGAGCCACCCAGGCGCCCCAGCAGCATTGTTAATTATGTGGACACCAGGCAGGACACATTCTGAGCACAGATAAAGGTTTCCTATGCAAATTCTCCTTAAACTATTTTTTTTTCATTTTTGTTTTGTTGTGTTTGCATCCCAGCAAGACCAGAAAGACTACTTTGAAACTTTGTGCAATGTTTTATTTCAAATGGTGTAAATTTCTGCCACTAGCATGTCTTGATTTTAACATTTCTCCTCTTCTCTGAATAATTCCCCTTTTTTTCTCTCATTTACACTTTATAAATGGTTCTTAGTTGTATTTTTCCTTTGCCCTAGTTTTTATTGTAAGCTGTTTCAATGCTTCTTGAAAAAAGCTAAAACATAAATTACAACAGAAAAAGATTGCTTTATTTTTCCTCATTTAAATTTTATCTACCTTTAGAGATTTTTTTTGAGTCAGCTAATTTTTCACTTAAATTAATTTTAAAAGGCCACAGTTGTATTAGTACAGTATTAACAACAAAAAATCCGATTAATGATTAAGTAATTGATACATACCAAATTGTTCACAACGTATCAAGTGGTAGGGAGGGCAGAAGGCCACCACTGGGGCTTTTAGCTTTCTATATTATATAATCTTCAAGATTTTATAAGCATTTTACTTGTAGATGTAGGAAAAAAAGACATATTTAAAAGAAACAAAATAAAGAGAAGGCAGCCCAGATTATCTTTGTTTTCCCATGTCCACATGGTGGTCATGTGAACATGCAGATTTAAGATATATAGGGTGGTAATTTGATTATTGAGTCATATGTGACCCAGCTGAGTGAATGTAATAACAGACAGATGATGGTTTATGTCGTTGATAGGAACTGATTTCCCTCGTTCCATATTTTAGCAGCCAATCATTTCCAGAATTGGCTTAGACCCTGAACATATCCTCAGCAGGGATGCAGTTTTGAGCCTGGGACATACTCTAACAGCTGGAAGATATTCAGTGACTCCAAATGATGAGGGCCACCGGGAGCATGTTGAGGATGGGCACCTGTCCTAGAGCTTCTCTGAGCGAGCAAACACCTTGCTCTGGCAATGAACTCTCCCCTGGGCTCTCTCAGATATTAAGTTTTAGAAACAAATCTGAAGAATGACAGTTCATTTGAAATAGCCTTCATATCTAGAGACCGCATCATAAGACTTTTAGAAGTTTAATATGAGTATGTATTAGAGGAATGGGGGGGGAAGGGAAGAATGAATTGATATCCTTATTTTCTTTTTTTTATTTTTTTATTTATTTTTAAGATCTTATTTATTTATTTGACAGCAAAAAAGAGATCACAAGTAGGCAGAGAGGCAGGCAGAGGGAGAGGGGGAAGCAGGCTCCCTGCTGAGCAGAGAGCCCAATGCAGGGCTCGATCCCAGGACCCTGAGATCATGACCTGAGCTGAGGGCAGAGGCTTTAACCCACTGAGCCACCCAGGCACCCCGATATCCTTATTTTCAAATTCACAGGCTATTCTTTTCAGAATAATTCTAAAGATTAATAAACCAAATTCTCCCTATTGCAGAGTAACATAAAGTCTTCATAAAATATAACATTAAGTGTAAAGTGTGTGGATAATGAAATATGGGGGTTTTCCATGTTTGAATTTGCATAGCATAAAATATTTGAGCTGTTTAACATTAAACCCCAAGGATCTAATCAAATAGATATCTAAGTGACTCAGACATTGTAAATAATTTCAGCATTGTATCACTGTATTTGCCAGTAGATACAGTCAGTTCACCAACTGAGATATCATTTAGTCTATAACTTAAACAAGCACTGATAAAGTTTTTCACAAAAGATGCTATCAGTAAAACAAACAGAGGACTTTGTATTACTTCAAAGCTTATTTATAATGTGTTTAGAAAAAATTCAATGGAAACAGGAAAATAATGTCTTGATTTTCTAAACTTTGCAACATCTGCTTTTACTTACTTTTTCAGCATTGTAAAGGTCTCTGGATTTCAAGTGAATTACTTTGCTTTCCCTTTGTCTATTCCTTTACTTAACTATCTTCACACTAACTTACATACCCAGGCACAATCTGTGAACCCATGAAAATCTCTATGGCATGAATAACAAAGGAATTTTAGAACATGTGACACAATACATAGAAATATGCCTCGAAAGAAAGGCCAGGTGTATAAGGAGGAGATGCCTCTATAAAAATACCCAAAATCCTCTATCATTTTTTTCTCATACCATCTTATGTTGGTTATTTACATGTTATTCACAATCTTTGCTGGATAGCATTAAAAATATCTCCCAAAGGGAAAGAAAGGACTTTTACATATGCGTGTATACGTGAGTACACTTGTCTGTTATGCCCAAATCCAAGCAAGAGTTTTAATATTACGTTGAGTAAATCCCCAGGTTTTGACCAAAAACAAAAAAAAACACAAAAAACACAAAACAACAACAACAAACAAACAAAAATCCAAAAATAAAATCTGCTGGGAACAACATCCTCAATGTATCTGTTGGGCTTTGCTTCCCTTCTTCCCAAATCTCATGTAAGACTTTAAATCCAAAGAAATTTTAAAAATGTTTTCTAAATTTTTAAAAGAAAGATATTTCTCTACACTCAGTGAGAATTGCTCCTAAAACACACTAATGTCCAATTACTTTGGAGGGCATGAAGTTTTTCATTCCTTAACCTTTCTCTGTCTGACCAAGCATCCATTATTTCATTTAAAATAAGTTACCTTAGAAAAACACCACCATTCCTTCTGCTACATTTCCTGATTTCTTAAAATTTGAGATTTCATCAACAATTTTGCATCAACAGAGAACAATGGGTAAAAAAAAAAAATAAAGCTAATATATTGGTCATCATACAAACACAATTTTATTCAGGACTTTCTTAGAAACGTTGTTGAGATGCTTTAAATATTTGTTGGTGGCTTCTTGTGAAGCTGATTTAAAGGCTGGTGGTTATTTGTGGTTAATATACAAAGGGGTAAAAAGAAAAACAGGGAGAAAATGGCCTTTACAAAGCACACTCCTGAGGTTTCACCATTGGGTTAACTGACATTCTTTCCTTCACTTCCCCAGTTGGGCTGACCTCAACATTCTTGGTGTCCAAGACTTCTAAAAGAATGTAAACCACATTATCTTCCCCAGAGGGGAAAACAGAAATAAAGCTGGATGATATGTCAGGATAAGGAATATGTCCACCATGTGTTTAAGAAGGAGGAAGAGTTCCACTGTAATCATACCAAAAATCAAGGTTTGTGGACATGGATTTGTCCACATAAAAAAGAAGAGTGGCTTGCCATTTAGTTAAAGATCTATTACAAGCAGCTAAAGAACAGGTTGGGAGCCATTATTCTTGGTTTCTGCCACACACCTGTGAGATCAAGATGGGAGAGAGAATACAAAGAGATCTGAATCTCTAAAGGATTTTAAAAATGTTAAGATATTGGAAGTAAGAGGTAAGAGGGAAAAGAAGCAAAGTCCTTCTTTGGCCATCACTGAATGTTGGCAACCGTGCCGTTTATGGTTGCTTTGATTATGCACTAAATTCAAAAAGTTTTAGCCATGGATAATTTGATGCTTTGGCTTTCCTTTATTCTCCATTTTTTTCATTGCATGTTTTAAAATGGTTTGTGTTCAAGAATCAATTTAACCACAACAAGAGACTTTGATTCAGAATGTGTATGACTTCACTTGAGGTGAAGAAAATGGCAAATCAGTGCTGAAAAAGAAAGGAAACTCTCAGACTCACATGCCTTCCTCTTTTCCTTAAAAACATTTTTAAGATGTTTTCACCTAATATTATCTTTAAATCCTCACTTTGAAAAAGATGCTTTAAATGTCAATACTTCTCTGAAGGCTCAGTCATAGGTCCTCTGTTTTTCCTCATTCTATGCACTTCAAGTAACTGCAACGACTTACAGAACCTCAATGAGTATCCATGCACTGGTCACCCTCCTATCTTTTATCTCCAGTCCAGTTCTGCTGCTATTTGGACTTGCTTGTCCAACTGCCTAACGAACAGTAGCCTACTTGATATCTCACAAGCCCTCTAATGCATCATTTTCAGAAGTGAGCTCCTGCCCTTCTTTGCTCTCTCCCTATCTAGGCATTTCCCCTATGTTGCTTGTCTTCAGTGTCTACCCAATGTAGCCCAAATCATTAATCCAAGGATCTCTTTGACTTTTCTGTCTCATCTAATTAATGACCAAGTCCTGTCAATCTGTCTCAATATCACTTTAATAACCATTTATCTCCATCTCCACTGGGGGCACCTGGATGGCTCGGTCAGTTAAGTGTCCAACTCTTCTTGGTTTCAGCTCATGTTGTGATCTCCAGGTCTTGATCTCAGGATCATGTGACTGAGTCCCACACCAGGCTCTGTACTCAGTGGGGAATCTGCTTCTGTCCCTTTCCCTCTTCCTCTGCCCTGCCCTCACTTCTAAAATAAATAAATAAATCTTTAAAATAAATAAGTACCCATTGAACAAATGAATGTATTTGTTTATTTCTTCCTTCACCAGCACAAGAGGACACGTGATGTGCTATATAGTTATCAATAAAGTGCTTTTGTGAACTTTTCCAACTTTAAGAACATGAGAAAACTCAGGGGTTTATACAAGCATTACAATGGAACCTAAGTTAGTTGGAACAGTTTTTTAAAAAAGCTTATTTTAACTCTCTCTAACCCTTGGTTATGTTTTCCTGATGTTAGATACAACATTAGATACAGTTGTACCTGACAGAAGACGCAATGTTAATGCTACAGTGTGGAAAATGACTCAGTTGTGCCAAAGCTGAATCACAAGACATGATCCAAACAAAAGGCATGCCCCTTGCAGTGGTCTCCCTTCATGACCAGCACTCTGGCAACTTAAACAATGTTCTGCTCCTTGCTGCTGCCCATCAGAATATGACCATCTCCAAATGGTCCCAAGAGTGTTACATCAAAGAATCTTCCATGTCTTAGTTATGCTTAAGGCCTCCTAATACAGGGCGACATTATTAAACCAAAAGTCATTACTAACTTAGTAATTTTATTGTTCTGTATTTCTTAGAGTGATAAAACATAATAATAACAATTTGGAATTAAAACATTTTCACTGTTCTCTTAAATTCTACCCCTCAACTACTGATGCTTCAAATCCTAGCACTGGAAATTATAAATTAAGATGCTGCATAGAAGAGAAAGTTGTGAAATAAATTAGATCAACACTGGATAAACTCAGCAAGAATAGTTCAATTACTACACTAGACTCTCTTTAGTACCTAACTTGCCATATTACGAATGAACTAGGAAACTGATAATATAGCAACTCTGCCAGACTGCTGGAAAACCACATAGTGGCTTTCTATTTAATACCCTTTCCAAAGGTAGTAAAAAAGAGAGTGGGCTTTGTAGGGATACCTAGAGAAGAAACTTGGCTCCATCTGTTTATCCCTTTTCTCCTTAAAGCTTTAATCCTCAGAAGTGAAAAGAGTGGTAACTATCTATATGATGGCTCTGAGCAATGAATTAAGGCATGCAAATTTTCTAGCACATGGTGAAGTACCTAGCCCATAATTGATATATTTTTTATTTTTTTATTATGTTATGTTAGTCACCAAACAGTACATCATTTTTGATGTAATGTTCCATGATTCATTGTTTGCGTATAACATCCAGTGCTCCATGCAATACGATATTTTTAAAAGTTAGTCCTCTTCCTTCTTCCTTTCCCTACCTACCCTCAAGTACCTACTTTATGCTGTGGCAATCACACAACCACTGGACAAAACAGAAACCATTCAGATCTTGTATTAGCAGGTCCCATTCTTTTGGCCTCTCTTTACAGTAGTTTGGTCTATTATTTTTCCTATAGAAATTAGAGTTGTTTTTTGTAGTATTTCTTCCATGATAATGAATAAAGGGCATTTTGTGGCTTTGTGTTTAACATAGTCATAATTCAGCATAGCAATCGAAATGAAATTCCTTTTTAAGTGTATAATTCTACAACTACTCTACCTTTATTTGGTGACAGTATATTAAGTTTAAAGTTCATTGTATACCCAAACACCAAGAAACTCACAATGCAACTGTCTCATCAATTTCAAGTTTGAATGTATCCTAACTGGCTTAACACATCAAATTGTTTGCAGC
This sequence comes from Potos flavus, assembly GCA_028534135.1. Classification (NCBI taxonomy): domain Eukaryota; kingdom Metazoa; phylum Chordata; class Mammalia; order Carnivora; family Procyonidae; genus Potos; species Potos flavus. Next base: position 73,827,504 of record CM052896.1, read on the forward strand.
TGATGGGCAAGATTTTCTTATGTTCTGGTCTGTGTTGAATGTCAGGAGGTAAGGTATGCTTTGAGAGTAAAAGAGTTGTGTTGAAATCGGAATCAACTTTTTCAGTCCACATAGCCCTATTTAATGAATTCACAAATTTGTTTATTCAGTCCACAAGTATTAAGAGCCTGCTATGTTCCAGGCACCAAACACCATCCCGGATGATGTAGTTGCAGCTATTGCTTTACAATACATTATCTGAAATGCATTCATAGTTTTACCTACTGAGTGTAATCCACCATGATTATTCTTCTTCCTAACTACAATAATAATAAAAATAACACAAGCTAAGTGCTTACAATAATGCCTGAAACAATGCCAAGTGCTTTATCCCATTCACTCTTCACAACATTTATATAAGGCAGGGATTATTATAATCACATTTTACCCGATGAAGAAAAGAGCTCTGGAAAGAGTATTTAACTTGCCAAGGCCACCTAGCTAGTAACCAAGAAAGCTGAAATTCAAACCAAGTCTGTCTGACTCTAGAGTCCACTCTCTAAATCCTAAACCAGAGCTACTCAAAGTCTGGTCCTCCATGGACTGGCAGTATCAGCAACACCCGGAAACTTGCTAGAAATACGAAACAGACTCAGTCATAATTTTGGGGAGTGGAGCCAGCCATATGTTTAATGAGGCTTACACATGATTCTTATGTGTGCTAAAGTTTGATAAGCATAACTCTAAACCACTCACTATATACACTGTTCAATCCTCCTAATTCGTAATACACTAATGGTGTCAGATCTGATTACTGCTCACCTGTCTTAAAGAACGGCTAGCCTTCATACTAGTTGTCCTTTGGTTGGATTCTGTGGGTACTTAAAATACAACTCTGCACCATATCCTTTAAAAGGGTGACTATTCATCTTAATTCTCCAGGGACAGTCCCATTAAGCCCATTATATAATCAACAGTGGCCTCTTTCACTCTCAGAAGTGCTGTAATTTAGACCAAAAGTCATATAGTGGCCCTAGATGTAGGGCCTGGCTGTCAGTCTCTCCAACATCATGTCCTACCACTCACCCTCCACCTCTATGTCCTAGCTACAATAATGGCCGCCTTTCAGTTCATTAAAAGTCTCAAACTCATGTAAGGGTTTACCACTTCTGTTCCCTCTTCCTGGGAGGCTCTTTCTCTAGATCACAAAATGATTTGCTCCTCCTCACTGGCATTTCAAAGGTGGGCTGGTAGAGCAATGTGCACTGTATACAGGCAATTTTGAGTCTTTTAAAATAATAGTATAAGAAACGAAAACTATGTCTTACTTTTTATTTATTACCATGCACCAGCAAAGTTAAACAATGTTAGTGATACAATACTGCTTCTCCTTGAAAAATGATTTGTTACTTGTCCCTTAATGAACATTGTATTCTACATGGAAGTTAATACGGAGATCCTCCCAAGTACATAGGTGGCCCCCAACAGACACAAACATAGATACCTGAATTCATCTCAAGAGAAAATTCCCAATAGCTACAGAATAGTTATAGCTTATTTTGGATAGTTCCTGTCTCCAACCTCTGTGTCACCACATATTCCTGAGTTTAAACAACAGATTTAAAATCAATTTGGTAGTACAGTAATTGTAAAGATGAAAAAACTGAACTTGACTTGCTTCAGTTCTGTCATTTTATTTGGCTTCTTGAAATGTGATTTGTATTTAAGATTCAAAACCTAAGGGGCACCTGGCTGGCTCAGTGGGAACAGCATATGACTATTGGTCTTGAAGTCGTGAGTTTGAACTCCATGTTGGGTAGAGATTACTTAAATAAATAAATAAATATACTTAAAAAAATTATTTAAAACATAGAGAAATTCAAGAGAACCAGAATAGCCAAAACAGTCTCAAAAAAAAAAAAAAAAAATTAAGTTGGAGGATTCACTTTTTTAAAAAAATTTTTTATTTAAATTCAATTTAGTTAACAAATAGTGTATTATTAGTTTTGGTGGTAGGGGGGAATTTAGTGATTCATCAGTTGCACATAATACTCAGTGCTCATTACATCAAGTGCTCTCCTTAATGCCCGTCACCCAATTACTCCATTCCCCCATCCACCTCCCTCCCAGCAACCCTCAGTTTGCTTTCCTATAGTTAGGAGCCTCTCATAGTTTGTCTCCCTCTCTGTTTCTATCTTATTTTACTTCTCTTACCCTTCCCCCATGTTCATCTGTTCATCCGTTTCATTTCTTAATTTCCACATGAGTGAAATCATATGGTATTTGTCTTTCTCTGACTTATTTCACTTAGCATAATACACTCTAGTTCCATCCACGTCATTGCAAATGGCAAGAGTCCATTGTTTCTGATGACTGGGTAATATTTCATTATATATAATATGTAAAAATATATATAATATATATATAATATTCCATTATATACGTATGTGTGTATATGTATATATTGTATACATATGTATATGTATACACATACACACACACATTACACATACACACACACCACCTCTTCTTTATCCAGTCATATGTCGATGGACATCTATGCTCGTTCCATAGTTTGGCTATTGTGGACATCGCTGCTATAAACACTGGGGTGCAGGTGCCCCTTTAAATCACTATTTTTGTATCCTTTGGAAAAATACCTAGTACTGCAATTGCTGGGTCTCAGGGTAGTTCTGTTTTTCACTTTTTGAGGAACCTCTACACTGTTTTCCAGAGTGGCTGCACCAGCTTGCATTCCCACCAACAATGTAAGAGGGTTCCCCTTTATCCACATCCTCACCAATATCTGTTATTTCCTGACTTGTTAATTTTAACCATTCTGACTAGTGTGAGGTGGTATCTCACTGGGATTTTGATTTATATCTCCCTGATGCTGAGCGATGTTGAATATTTTTTCTTTCTTTTTTTTTTTTTTTAATATTTTATTTATTTATTTAACAGAGAGAGAGAGAGAGATCACAAGTAGGCAGAGAGGCAGGCAGAGAGAAAGGGGGAAGCAGGCTCCCCGCTGAGCGGAGAGCCTGATGTGGGGCGGGGCTCGGTCCCAGGACCCTGAGATCATGACCTGAGCAGAAGGCAGAGGCTTAACCCACTGTGCCACCCAGGTGTACCATTTTTTCATGTGTCTGTTAGCTATTTGTATGTCTTCTTTGGAGAAATGTCTGTTCATATCTTCTGCCCATTTCTTGAGGATTCACATTTCTTAATTTCTAAGCATACTGCAAAGCTACAATAATCAAGACAGTGTGGTACTGGCATAAGGACAGCAATATATATCAGTGGAATATACTTGAGTGTCCAGAAATAAACATTCATATTTACAATCAATTAATTTTTGACAGAAGTGCCAAAACAATTCAATGGGGGAAAACGTCTTTTCAACAAAGGGTGCTAGGACACCTGGATATCTACATGCAAAAGCATACGGTTGGACCCTCATCTCAAATCAACTCAAAATGGACCAAAGACCTAAAGCAATAGCTAAAAATATAAAAGTTTTAGAAAAAAAAAAAAAAGACATGGGTTTAAATCTTTGTGACCTTGGATTAGGCTACAGTGTCTTAGATACGACAACAACAGCAAAAACAAAAGAAAAATAGATATCTGGCTTCATCAAAATTAAAAACATTTTTGTGCTTCAAAGGACACCATCAAGAAAATGAAAGACAATACACAGAGTGTGAGAAAATATTTGCAAATCATATGTCTCATAGTGGATTTGTATCTGGAATATATAAAGAATTCTTATAACTCAATAATAAAAAGACAAAAAGGCAATTAAAAATGGGCATACAAATGGCCAATAAGAAAATGAAAAGATACTCAACATCATCAGCCACAAGGTAAATACAAAACAAAATCACAATAAATTACCACTTCATACCCACTAGGATGGATAGAATCAAACGGTCAGATAATAACAAGTGTTGGCAAGGACATGAAGAAGTTACAACCCTCATATTTTGCTAGTTGGAATGTATAGTGCAGTCACTCTGGAAAACAGTTTGGCAATACCTTAAAAGATTTTAACATAGAGTTGCCATATGACCCAACAATTCCACTCCTAGGTATATACTTGCAAATATATAAACATATATTCACATAAAAATTTATACAGGAATGTTCATAACAGCATTAATCGTAACAGCAAAACTTTGGAAACAACCCAATTTCCATCAAGTGATGAACAGATAAATAAAATATGGTATATCCATATAATGGAATATTATTCAGCAATAAAAAGAATTAATGATATATGCTACAACATGGATGAACATTAAGAATAAGATAAGTGAAAGAAGCTAGTCACAAATGAGAACATATTCATGATTCCATTTATCTTAGCTGTACAAAATAAGCACATTCTTAGACCCAGAAAATGGTTTCCTAGGGCCAGGGGTAGAGGCGGTAGTATGAGAAAACAGGAGTGAGTGATAAAGAACATGGGGTTTCTCTTTTAGGGCGATGAAACATTCTTTTTTTTAAACATGGGGCTTGAACTCATGACCCTGAGATCAAGACCTGAGCTGAGATCAAGAGTCAGACACATGACTGACTGGACAACCCAGGCACCACAGGGGTGATGAAATATTCTAAAATTGATTATGATGATAATTCCACAACTCTACGTGTACACTAAAACCCACTGGATCATACAATTTAAATAGGTAAATTATATGGTATGTGTATCTCAATAAAGCTGCCCCCCCAAAAGATTTAAAATAGTGAAACATAGTGCAAACTGCACACTATGTAGGTATGTTATTTTTCCTTTTTTTAATAAAGAAATGATGCAATTAAAAATACTAATCCATTACTTTTTCCCTTTTTGGGGTACAGTAATGTTTATTTTATTTTTTAGATTAATCTTGTTACTAGCATGATAACACATGAAGTTGAATAACTGTTTTTCATTGTGTTTTTTCTGGCCATCATTGTCATCCTTTATATTGCAAGATTATTATTAAAAATAATTTTGTCTAAAGAGGAGGGGAGTGTTAAAAAGTTTTTTATCCTAGATGGCAAATATACTAGAAATGTCATTGGTACTCAATATAATCTAGATTTTTGCTCAAATGTCAGCATTTTAGAGAAGCCATCCCTAAATACTCTATTTGAAATAGACACCACTCCATGTCTCTCAATGACATCACTTTCTATCCCCTTACTCAGTTTTACTTTCTTCATAACTCTAATGATTATCTGATATCATATTATTTGTTTGTTTATTCCTCTCTCTGCCACTAGAATGTTAGTTCATTAAAGGGTTATTTATCTTACTTATTCCTGTGCCCTCAATGCATTTACATATTCAATCAATTTTTGGTGAATAAAAAAATGCAAAAAATATATCTACTGCTTAAATTTCTTCACATAAAAAATTAAAAATAGTTTTATCTTTGTGCACTCTTCTCATCAGAGTATTTCCTGTATGCACATTATATTCTGCTAGATACTTCAAAGATGTCTGGACATTCAAAATCTCTTTGTCTAGGAGTTTGAAATATCCACAAAAATATGTATGGCATTTTATGCCTTTGCATTATCTTCAATGAGGTTTATAAGCTATAATTCACTCAACTTTGCAATGTCTCTTTCTTGATGTTATAAAAAAAACCCCCAACAAACCATAATTTTTAAAGGTTAATCAGCTTAGATTATCCCAGAATTCATTACTCCAGTCTAGTGATAAAAACTAGCCTCTTTCATTGAATCTAGATAATGCTGTATTTTGTTAGACAAATGTTAAAACATTTACTTCTGAAAATTTGACAAATTTTTATAGAAACTACTTCTTTCCTATTGTTGCTTTATCCCCTTTTCAAAATAATCATTGTATTTTTAAAACAAAACGGAACTCTGTTATAATATGATTCAATATTACAACTGTTTAAGTAGGCCATAGGTCAAATACTGTCCCTCCCAAAATGGGACAATCACACATAGCATAAATTTGACCACACTGTTAGCCTATAAACCTTTTGTTAGTCATGTGCTGGGATATAAAAGTTAAGGGGAAAAAAAAGATATTTTTAAGTGTATAGGTATATTAATATAATATTCCTTCTAGAAAAAGCTTCTAAACGTAATGAAATAATCTTTGGACTAATGTTTCAAAAAGTCTTTTGAATAATAAATTTGGTGGATTTAGATGTTTGTGTATAGATCCTCAGCTACTTAACCAAACCATACCCTGCATTGAAGAACGATTAACTGCCTTAAATCTAGAGTCAGAATGCCTATGCTTAAATCTCCAACCTACCATTTACTAGATGCATGACATTGGCCAAATTACTTATCCGCTCTATACCTCAGTCTTATAACCTTTAAAGTGAAGATAATAATAGTACCCACGACAAGGGATTGTGGCAAATACATAAATTAATCCATGTAGAGTATTTGGAACAGTGCTTGTTACATAGGACACTATCAAAAAGCACTGGCCATTGTTTTAAGGTTGAAAGGAAAAAAACATTTAAATTAAAGTCTTAGTTAACATTAATACATCATTAAAAATAAGACACATTTCACACATTTTAATATAAAATGAGTAGGAAGACTTTATCTTAGGTTCAGGCTTCCATGTGTAATTATATCTTATTTGTGCAGCTAAAGTAAAGGCTTTCTAAAACGAAAATTTATGCAGAAGCCTAAAAAATGCAAGAATATTTTCTTATACTGTTGCAGCCTAGTAGAAAAAAGGATCTACGGCCCTCCTGCTAAGTTTAGACTAGACGCTTTTCTTAAACAGTCACATATTTCTTCATTAAACTGTTTTTTAATGGCCCTTTTGATGACTGCCAGTTTCCTCCACAATAAAAGAAGTTTTGACCTGTGAATTCATTTTTTTTAAATCGAGTAATAACTTTGAATACATTAACTGAGCATTGTGAACCAAATAAGGAGCCAATTAGTTGTATTTTCCATCATCTGAATGAAATACGAATGCATCGACTTCATCACTAAACTTAAAAGGCTGTCTTCATGGGCAAAGAAGTCTAAATACTGTTCTGCTAACTCAAGTTCCTTTCAGAGAATAAGGAAAGCTGAATTATCTGTGACCTGAAAACAACTGAGTTTCATTTTCCCTTTCCCCCTCTCTGTGAAGGCAAGTGATCTAGTACTGTTCTACAGTAGCAGTCCCCATAAAATTACTGTAAGAACTCGTTACTTAGAGCACTGCTTACACATGAAGACCCTGTACAGGATTCATTTTCACAAATAGATGCTGTTTATTTTTCCTTCATCATTCATTCTTTATTTCCTTTTCCCGCTCATTTAGATAGTGGGACGACGTGAAGAATGCATCTACTCACCAAGCTCCCATCGCTGGTAAATATACCTCACAGATAATCAACTCATCAACTAGTCACGACAAGTCAGAAAAGAGACAACCATGAGTGAGTCTGTAATCTTAGTGCAAACAGTCTCCAACCATAGTTGCTCTTTATAAAGGCGCATTCCTTCCCTTCGAACATTTAGTTTTTGTAGCTATCAACTAAGAATATTTCAAAAATACACACATCAAATACATCATCAACATTTTGTGCCTCTCTAGGTGGTGTGAGAGGTACATCGAGCCAAACGGGAAATACAGTTTGTCTCACCGAAGCATATGGGAAAAGAGCCTCATTTTCAGCATTTTTATGTGCACTTTCTGTGAGGTTACAAAAGAGAAAGTGAAATACCAGTTTTAACTTTAAATGTGTCACTGCAGCTTTGGAGATCTTCATATCATAAAATTAACAACTCAATTGGGATTGACTGATTATTCACAGTTGAATGTTTAAATGCACATATTAATGCATTTTTTCCTTTTGAATATATATCTATAGATTCAGATGGTCTTTCATTTTCCTAATTATTTGCTTACATCGTTGCTAAAGTATAATACATACAAGGTCTAATTTTAGATACCCTGATTTGAAAATATCTCTACAGCTGTTGTTTTTACAGAATTCACTTTTTTAAAAAGGTTGAGGAATAATGCAGCTAATGATACAAAAGGTAAAGATAATTAAACCATTTAATGTTTAAAAGCCATTAATTAACTGGGCAGCTACCTAAAGAGAGTACAAAACCCTTATTTTTAATACTCACAGGTTCTATTGTGAATATTTGTTCTGTTGCATACTTTTCTGTCAGGCAAAGTCTCCGAGTTGGGAATGGGCCCTGTCAAGTCTCTGAAAATCGATTGTTCAAAAATCTTAATTATAAGAAAGTAAACAAAGAGCCGGTTGAAGTTGTGCAGAGTTCTAACGAGTTAATGTAACAAAACTTGAGCAAAGTCAACCCTCTTCAAAGCCAGCAGGCTCGGCTCTGACAGTCATCCATCAAACTGAAGGTCTCCTTAATAAATACCAATTATAGCGCATATATGCACAAATGTGGCAAGCATAAGCCATGGGATCATTTCCTTCCGAGAAAACTAGTGACCAAGAAAACACCCAGGCAGTGTAAGCAACCAGCCCACCCGACAGTAAGGTTTGCTTCTGATTGGAATACTAACCAGCGTTATTTCTCTCTCTTTGGAAAAGTTCAGAACCACACAGAATTTTGTTTGGGGTTATACAAATTCCTTCACAATTTGTATAGAAGTCTAACATAACTTTTTAAAAGCCATGACATGCCCATAATGTATACAGAGTCTCCGACTTCCGCCGTAAGCGAGGCTTTTTCCTAACTTAATCATACTCAAATTTCACCCCTTTTAAAGATCCTGATTCAAAAATGTTCACTCATTCTCCACAGTCCACAAATTTATACCATCTCTTCCTGTGGTACTTTATGTGCATAAATTAAAAAAGAATGGCCTGCAATGAGGATTAAAAGGTTGAAAAAAAAAATCATAGACTTTCTAAATTTAGTTTCATTTTTCTTATTTTAACTGTCAAAATATGTGTGTTAACAAAACATATATATTTTCCTATACTCATAAAATAATCCATTTATGTTAACCTTATTACCTAGAGGAAATGCTGGCTCAACTTAGATAGGAAGCTATATCGTAGGCTTAGTATCATATCTCTATGTAACTCAGCATCTATGAGAAATAAATGTATAGGAACTCTTGAGAAATAACTAAAATATGCCTTCACTGGTACATGGTGGAATTCATACCATTATATGATTCCCAACCTTCAAAATGTTTCTCTGATGCCTTTTTCATTATCTAGCTGGCCAAGAGCTTAAGCCCATCCTTAAACAGTTTTCTTCGAGGCACATGACGACGTCAAGGGGTGGGGAAAGAACTTTCTTAAAGTGTATGGACACAGATCTTTTGTCCAGAAGCACAGGCCCAGATTTTATACCACAGCATTATTTCTTTAATAGAGAAAGATGGGATTTCAAAAAGAAGGGCTGTATCCTCCTACAATGACAGAGATAATTAATGGAGTAAATGAAAACGTTAGTGTTTGATATTTTTATGCAAATAGATTAGAATAGTCTGCATTAGCCCCAAGTTGATGTCTTAACTAATTGCCCTTTAAAGTGACATCTTCCATCACACATGCAGACCCGTGCTAAATTCATTTATTTCTATCTTGCCTGAAATTATGATGAATGGTCTGAGCTCCATTCAATTATTTAAAATGTGCAAAGAAACAGAAACAATGAAACTGGCAAAGGCCTCTACATTCTTAGGAACAATTTAGGCTAATTAGCATCAACTTCTCCCCCATTCATCATACCCCTTTAGAAATATAAACAAACTGTCAGCTCTAACCTAACAAACAGATCACTGAGCTACTTAACACAAATTATTCTTACATGAAAAGCTCCTTCTCAGGCAATATTCTCCTTTAGGGCATCTGGGAAGCTGAGCTATCAAAATTGAAGACATATGTTCCAGTCAAACTCAACTCCCGGATTGTAATGATCGCTGTTGTGACAGTTTTCAGTCAGCATACTTGCTGCTGCCAGCACAGCCCCAAGCTCCAGTGAAACAAAAGTCAAATGGAATGATGCAAGCAGAACCCTAGATGCATAAGAACACCTCGTCGTACTACCCATCACAATTTAGTTAGTGGGTCTCAAGTCTTACGATGTCCTGTGGCAGCTCAAAGTTTTGCTACATTTGCTTTGGGGGCAATCGGGAGGGGGAAGGTACCAAATATGGTCTTTGACAAGACAGTGGATTTCATCATGTGTTATTTTTCATTTCTATATTCAGTGGATGGCTGTAAGCTGTTGTCTATCATTTCAGAGAAGATAGAGAGGATGTAGTTGTAAGGGTCCAGATGGAGAGAAATCTATCTTGCAATAGAGTACCTATGTCTCCTCAAATGGACTTAAAAACTCTGAACTCCTTCCTTTTAACTAACAGGAATATAAAAAGTGTTTACCCCTTTACATACTAGAACTCTGTGGTCATATACCTGCCTGGATTTGGACCAAGCTAATTTTGTCTTCATTTGCTTAAATGTGGTCACATACACATACAGTTGATTCTTATTATTTGCAGTAGTTATGTTCTATACAGTCACTGTGCATGCAGAATGAGCAAATACTGAACCTACTGCTCCTAGAGGAACTATAAGATTAAGTTCCTGCAAGCCCCTGGTCACAACCTTTTCATCAGCCAATGAATATGCAACCTATTTTTTTTTAAGATTTTTTATTGTTTTTTTAAAGATTTTATTTATGTATTTATCAGAGAAAGAGAGAGAGCACAAACAGGGAGAGCAGCAGAGAGAGAGGGGGAAGCAGGCTCCCTGCAGAGCAAGGAGCCTGATGCAGGACTCGACCCCAGGACCCTGGGACCATGACCTGAGCCAAAGGCAGATGCTTAACCAACTGAGCCACCCAGGCGACCGAGTATGTAACCTATTTTATATGTGTTTCCATTTAAAGACACCATATTTAATATATATTGTTGATTTATTGATACCAAACTCACAGCCAACAATGTTGTAACTCATGCCAAAAGAAGCTTATCTAACATGTATTTTCTCATAAGGCGCATGATGGCCTTCTTGCATTTAGAAACACTGGACACCTTACACCAGTTAGAATGGCAAAAATCAGCAAGGCAAGAAACAACAAATGTTGGAGAAGTTGTGGAGAAAGGGGAACCCTCTTACACTATTGGTGGGAATGCAAACCGGTGCAGCCACTTGGAAAACAGTGTGGAGTTTCCTCAAAAAATTAAAAATAGAGCTACCGTATGACCCAGCAATTATACTGCTGGATATTTACCCCAAAGATACAGACGTAGTGAAAAGAAGAGCCATATGCACCCCAATGTTCATAGCAGCTATGTCCATAATAACCAAAACGTGGAAAGAGCCAAGATGCCCTTCAACAGACAAATGGATAAAGAAGACGTGGTCCATATACACAGTGGAATATTACTCAGCCACCAGAAAGGATGAATACCCAACTTTTGCATCAACATGGATGGAACTGGAGGAGATTATGCTAAGTGAAATAGGTCAAGCAGAGAAAGTCAATTTATCATATGGTTTCACTTACTTGTGGAACATAAGGAATAGCATGGAGGACATTAGGAGAAGAGAAAAATGAAGGGGGAGAAATCAGAGTGGAAGACGAACCATGAGAGACTATGGACTCCGGGAAGCAAACTGAGGGTTTAGAAGAGAGGGAGATGGAGGGATGGGTGAGCCTGCTGACAGGTATTAAGAGGGGGACGGATTGCATGGAGCACTGGATGTTATATGTAAACAATGAATCATGGAACACTACATCAAAAACTAATGATGTACTGTATGGTTATTAACATAACACACACACACACTCAAAAAAAAAGAAAAGAAAAGAAAAGAAAAGAAACACCAGACACCACTTCAGCACTATGCTTGGGGGCCATTTTAACAGTGAAATCACCAACCAAAAAGCATGAAAATATGAAAAATGTGGCACTAAATAGACTGTGAAAGGTTCACTTGTTCTTGGTACAAGAACTGACACAGGAAGGCAGAGCATCATCTTGTTCAACCCTAGCAGACCTCAGTGCTTCAGATGACTCGATTTTTTCACCACTCTGCACATGTCCATAATTCCATGAAAGCACCATGAGCATTGATTTTGAGGTTATAAATAAATATTATCAAGTAGGCAAATTCACAAATACTAAATCTGCAAATAATGAGGACCTACCATACATGTATTTATACATATTTTCTCCCATCAGATTTCCCACCAAAGATCTTTGAGTTTCTTCTCTCTGTAAGCGAAGGTCACAGACTGAAAGTAAAGCACAGCCTTCATGAGTTAACTGATAAAGTGGGTGGCCACAAACTTCCTAGTGACATGGTAAGCCACAAAGCCCTGCATATATGTTTCTGGTTTTTAGCATCCCAGGAACATGAACACTGATGGCACCTACAGCTACTGCAATAACAGCATCGACCCATGCCCAGCCCATCCTACACAGTACTGTGTGCCGTGTCTTTACCTTATTACAGCACTTGAATTACTGTTATTTGCTGTACTGAATAGTTCTTGCTAGCAGCCATCTCCCCAATCCTCCTACCTAAGTAGGCCTCAGATTTCTCAGCGTGTTGTTTATATATATTACCAGAAGTAATCTCTTGGCCTTTAAGCCAATTCGTGCATGCTGTCTCCTTAACCCCAGTGACTCCTTTAGGGATGAGTACATGATTCAACTTGGGCTAATGACACACAAGGAGATATTGCTTAGCATATGTAGCAAAAATGATACATCCCTGCGGCAGCCATGGTAAGAACCAGCCTCAGAATAAAGCAGGCACTATGGAAAGTAGAGTAGAGAAATGTAAAGAATAGGAATCCTTGGTGATACTATTGTTACTGGGAAAACTCTCCTATCTATCCGCACTCTATTTTAAAAAGTTTTCAATTCAGTAACTCCTAATACCCTTCATTGTTTAAGGCAACTTGGGCAAGATTCTGTTTTTCCTGTACACAAGAGAATTCTGATATATTTATGTGCTAGTTTTTACCCACTGTTCCTAACACACACACACACACACACACACACACACACACACAAGCACCAATTACCTGAATTATCTTTTGCTTATCTTTTTATATACTCTTTACCTTTTGGCATTCATGAGTAATAATAGTAGCCACTGATAAATATATTGAACTTAATTAGTAGAATGGAGAATGCCGTCCGTGGATATAACCATAAACAGTATACCATGTAAGAACGGTTAACTGAATGGCTATCATATGGCTGCTCGCCCATGAGAACAAAGTTCTTGTTATGATTACCTTAAAAATACATTTACATTATACACATCTGTATTACAGAAGACCAAAACCTTAGTATAACTGATCAAGAATTATTTTTTACTTTACCAACTAAAATTACAAAATAGCATGATCTTGTCTCCAGCCCACTCCCCAAAGTAGGATAACTTAAGAATACTTTTTTTTCAGGATTCCTAACTCCAGTATCTCTAAGTTGGGATAAAATGAATAGAGCTGAATGTAACCCAAGCATTCATAAATGTAAAATAATATGCCACTTTTTAAAGTTTCTGTCCAGCCTTTTCTTTCTCTATGGGTGGTTTTAACAGCCATGGTTATTTGTGGATGCAAAACTGTGTGTAAAATAAATTGCAATTGACTAACCTCAGAACGAGTGACAAGTGACTAATTACTCCCACAGGTGGCCAACTGCTTTGGCAATTAGCCCATGGTGGGCAAAATTCATTGCGTGTAAGAAAGAGGCTTCCTTTTCAAAATATCCACTCCTCCTTTTTGGAGGATGAATGGAGGGGAGAGGACTTACAGGAAAAAAAAATGAGGAGGAGATGAAGGGATAATGGGTAGATGGAAAAATTAATGGTTTCTTCAATAAACAAACCATTTAATCTGAATTTTTCTTCCAAGGTGGTGGAATTCTATCCAACCACATTCTACCAAAAAAACCCTCAGTAATAACCTTAAAGAGAGTTCAGGCCATCTAGCTAAACATTTCAAATAATTCTAAGGTCACCTGCCATGAACAAACATTTTCTCTTTAGTTTACTATATATTTCAGAAATCTTTGAGTGATACTCTAGCAATTTTGGAGACTATTATAGTCCATTCCTCATAACACATAGCAAATAGCATAACAGCATTGTATCTAAATATATGTTTTTCAGTTACTTATCTATAATTACACTATTTCATTAGCTTCCTACTAAAATGTTTCCAGGTCCTAGGTAATGTTCCTATATCACAGCAATATGGTCAAGTGTAAAATTTAGAGTTTAAAATTTTTTTTCCATAACAGACTTTAATCGAGAATTAGGCATTAAAATGTCCATACTACCCAAAACAATCTAAATACTCAATGTAATTCCTATCAAAATCCCAAGGCATTTTTTTTACAGAAATAGAGAAAGCATCCTAAAATTCATATGGGGCCAAAAAGACCCTAAGTGGCCAAAGCAATCTTGAGCAAAAGGTAGAAACTGGAAGCATTACACTGCCTGATTTTAAAATACACTACAAAGCTACAGTAATTAAAACAGTATGGTACCGGCATAAAAACAGATATGTATACCAGTGGAACAGAATAGAGAGCCCAGAAATAATTGCAATTATAGTCACCCGATTTTTGACAAAGGTGCCAAGGATACATGAAGGAGAAAGGAGTCTTTTCAATAAATGGTGTTCATAAAATTGGATAGTCACATACAGAAGAATAAAGCCAGACCCATATCTCATACCACATACAAGAATCAATTCAAAATGGATTGAAGACTTAAATATAAGACCTGAAACTGTAAAACAACTAGAAGAAAATACAGGAGAAAAGCTTCTCAACATTGGTCTGGGTAATGATTTTTTTAATATGAACCCCAAAGACCAGAAACAAAAGCAAAAATAGACAAATGGTACCACATCAAACTAAAAAGCTTCTGCACAGCAAAGAAAACAATCAACAGAGTGAAGAGATAACCTACAGAATGGAAGAAAATATTTGCAAACCATCTTGTAAGGGGTTAATATCCACAATATATAAGGAATTCAAATAACTCAATATCAGGGGAAAAAAAGTAACCCAATTTAAAATGGGCAAAGGATATGAATAGATATTTCTCAAAGGAAGATACACAGGTATATGCAAAGGGGTTCAACATCACTAATCATCAGGGAAATACAAATCAAAACCACAATGTACGATATTACCTTACATCTATTAGGATGGCTATTATTAAAAAAAAAAAAAAAAGAGAAGTGTTGGCAAGGTTGTAGTGACATAGGAATACTTGTAAATTGTTGGTGGGAATGTAAAACAGCACAACCACTGTAGAAAAGAGTATGGTGGTTCCTCAAATAATTAAAAATAGAACTAGTATATGATCCAGCAATCCCAGTACTGGGTAAATATCCAAAGGAAATGAAATCAGTATCTTAAAGAGATATCTGTATTTCCATGTTCATTGCAGCATTATTCACAATAGCTAAGATATGGAAACAACCTATGTGGATAATGGATGAATGAATAAAGAAAATGTGGTACACACACACACACACACACACACACACACACACACACAGAGGAATACTATTCAGCTTTGAAAAAGAGGAAATCTTGTCTTTTGTGGTTACATAGTTGAACCTGGAGGACATTATGTTATATAACATAAACCAGATACAGAAAGACATACTATATGTTCTCACTAATATATGGCATCTTAAAAAGCCAAACTCTTATTGGGGGCTAGGGAGAATAGGGAAATGTTGGTCAAAGGGCACAAAGCTTCAGATAAACAGGATAAACAAGTTCTGGAGATCTAATGTACCACATGGTGACTATAGTTAATACTATTGTACTGTTACCTAGAATTTGCTAAGAGTGTAGATCTTAAGTGTTCTCACACCAAAAAAAGGTAATTATGTGAGGTGTGGATATATTAATTAGCTTGACCGTGGTAACCATTTCATAATATATTCATATAGGAAAACATTATGTTGTATGTTTTTTAAATTTTTTAAAAGATTTTATTTATTTATCTATCTATCTATCTATCTATCTATCTATTTATTTATTTATTTATTTGCCCAAGAGAGAGAAAGACAAAAAGCACAAGCAGGGGGAGTGGCAGGCAGAGGGAGAAGCAGGTTCCCTGCTGAGCAAGGAGCCTGATGCAGGACTCGACTCCAGGACCCTGAGATCATAACCTGAGCTGAAAGCAGATGCTTAACTGACTGAGCCACTCAGGCGTCCCATTATGTTGTACATTTTAAATAGATACAATTTTTATATGTCAATTATATCTCAATCAAGCTGGAAGAAAGAAAAAGAATTAGGCAGTTTTTCTAAAGACATAAATAGCAACTCCAATCGGTCTCTCTGTTCACTCATGGTGAACCCCTTGAGGTTCTCCTTGAGGACAAGACTAGTAGTGCTGAAGCAATCAAACACGAACAGGCACTATACACACCAGACGTGGCAAAAACTAGACTCTTCATTACCATTCAGGTGATATAATGCTTGTTAGTATGGAAAAGATGAAAATCCTGATAGAGCCCAGTTTGGTGAGAATGGGGAGACAGAAGCACTGTACTGAGAACAAAAATCAGAGCAAAATGACAGCATTTTTCAGAATATATAAACCAAATTTTTTGACCCATATATTCACTTTTAGGGAATTATCCTACTGTAAATGAGTTTGTACACACACCCACCTACTTACACAAACATTCACACATACACAAAATACAATCACATACAATCACATCTACACCTATATACAGATGTACATTCACACACACACGCACACACACACATATGCACACATCCAGATGAATGTACTATATTTGCAGCATGCTTATTGCAGCATGGTTGGTAATAGCAAAAAATAAAAAATGGAAACAAGCTCAATATCATCAGTGGTGACTGCTTGAATAAGCTATGGTACATAAGTACAACAAAGTAGAGTACTAGTGTCTAGTTTGTAAAAAAAAAAAAAAAATGAAATAGCTCTATATAGGGAGACAGAAAATATATGTCCAACATGAAATATAGACTCTATCAGAGCAGGAATTTTGTTTGTTTTGATCACTGCTATATCCCTAGGTTTTAGAATAGTGTTTGCCACATATGTACACAATAAATATTGTTGACTTGAAATAATTACGTTATTCAGTAAAAACATATTGAAGAAAGGGCATGAATAAAAAAAGATACCTATGGGGCACCTGGGTGGCTCAGTTGGTTAAGTGTATGCCTTCGGCTCAGGTCATCATCCCAGGGTCCTGGGATGGAGCCCTATTTTGGGCTCCCTGCTCAGCGGGGAGTTGGCTTCTCCTTTTCCCTCTGCCCCTCGTCCTGCTTTTGCTCTCTCTGGCTCACTCTGTCTCAAATAAATAAAATCTTAAAAAAAAAAAGATACCTATGAACAACACCTCGACCAAGTGTTGAAAATTAGCATCTCAAGTGAGACACGTGAACATGTGAGCCTCTGGTTGTGATATCCCAGAAGAATACAATATCACTTACATAGTATTCCACCCAAGAAGGCAAAGCCAGGAGCCAATTGTGAAGAAACATCAGGCAAACCCAAAATGAGAAACATTCTATTAAATTCTTCAAAAATGTCAGTGTTATAAATACCAAGGAATAGTTGAAGAATTGTTTCAGATTAACAGAGAACAATGAGATGTAACAAGATAGTGTAATACATGGTCCTAAACTAGACCTGATACTAAAGGCGGAAAAATTCTATAAAGTACATTGTTGGATCAATCTTATTAAAAATACTGGATCAGTGACAAATTTATTAAAGTTTTATCAAAACTGATGACTGTATTATGCCTATGCATATCCTTATTCTTGGGAAATGTACACTGAAATATTTAGAGGTTGCTATAGAATGAATGATTATGTCCTCCCAAAATTCTTATGTTAAATTCTAATGCCCATTGTAAGGGTATTAGGAGGTAGGGCCTTTGCGAGGTGATTAGGTCATGAAGGTGGAGTGCTCATGAACAGGATTAGAGCTCTGATAAAAGAGATCCCAGAGAGGGGTGCCTGGGTGGCTCAGTCAGTTAAGCAGTTGGACTCTTGATTTCAGCTCGGGTCATGATCTTAGGGTCATAAGATCAAGCTCAGCACTCAGTGGGGAGTCTTCTTGAGATTCTCTCTCTCCCTCTCCCTTTACCCTTCCCCCCACTCACATGTGCACTCTCTCTCTAAAATAAATTAATAAATCTTTAATAAGTAAATAAATCAGAGAGCTCTCTCAAACCTTCCCATGTGATGACAGAGCAAGGAGACAGCCAGGCATCTATGAAGCTTGAAGCAAGCCCTCACCAGACACTGAATCTACTGATATCTTTCTCTAGAACTTCCCAGCCTCTAGAATGTGAGAAATAAATTTCTGTTGTTTAAAAGCCACCCTGTCCATGGCATTCTGTTAGAGCAACCCGAATGGACTAAGACAGAAAATGCAGGGCCACAATGTCTAGTTTACTCTCAATTGGTTCAGACAAAAATAGTAACAGTGGATGGGTGGATGGATGGATGAGTGGATGGACTGATGAATAGATAGGCAACTACAGAGAACAAATGATAAAGTAAATGGGACAAAATGTCAGCAGTGAATTTAGGTAGAAGTTCTTTCTAAAATTCTTGCAATTTTTTTGTAAGTTTGATTTTTTCCTAAATTAAGAACTTCTGTACTTTCTGCAAGTAAATATGAAAAAAAAATTGTTCATGGTTATTTACTTCTAGGAAATGGAAATAGAGGGATTCTGGGGCACAAGGGGAGATAAGATTGTTGAGAGGGAGAAGAACTCTTAGCTTTCATTTTATATCCTTTTATGCTCTCATAATTTAACATAAACATATGCTACCTTTGTAATAAGAATGCCTAAGTAATTTTAAAGCAGCAGCTTGCAGTCATAGGAAGTGTGTGGCCTTTGGAGTCAGACAGACCTTGGCTGAAATCCCATTAGTGCCCACTTTATTGAGGGTGTGGCCTTGACCAAGTCAAGTAATTTCCTTGAGTGTGAAATTCCTTAGATGACCTGGTCTCCAGTCCTAGCTCTGCTACGAACCCACTGGGGAATATTAGGTCGTTTTACACACCTGGACCTCAGTCTCTTGTCTATAAAACGAGAGAACACAACCATGATTTCTTTTCAAGTCCATTTTTCCAGCAAAAGAAGTTTGGTTTCTCAGGATATTATCTCCTAAATAGAAAGAGTTCTAAATTTTTTCATTCGCGTGAAGAAAAGATGATCAACCATTCTTTGGGTGGATGACTATAACCTAAACTTCCAAGAGGACTTAAACTGTTTTTTAAACCTCTGGCGTTGAGGCCACACTGATTTGTAATAACTTGAACTTCACCAAAGCTGGGGCGGAGTGTATGATATCCTTTCCCTGTTCCTTCTCCTCCCTGCCTTCCTCAGGGAGCATTTCTCAGCCTTTCTCTGTGAGTCTACCTAAAACCCTCCTGGGGCAAACATCAGAGAGTTCCTAACCCAGTAGGGCCCTGTTCTCACGTCTCTTTCCCCTTAACGTTTAAACTCATGCATTGCTGAAAGGAAATTTAATCCATATGCTTCTGAGTAATTTACACTTAACACATCAAAATATTCCGTTGTAACAGTCATTTGTTGTCCCAAGAATCCTCTTGAGTCTTGTTAAGCCCTTTTATTCTTAGCAGTCTCAGTTTAGCAGTTATAAATGGAATTTGAACTCCAGAAGGATAGTTCTTTCTCCTTATTATTCCTTATTCATTTGGTAGACCTTGCCAGGCTTTCTTTTCCTCCACCTTAGGTAAGAAAGTCTTTGTTGTAAGATGCTTCTTACATTCTTTTAGTTACATAATCAGGATGTTAATAATTACTATTTGCAGCCATCAATGACAGGCTCTGGTCTAGGAACTTAATAGGTATCTTCTTTAGCCTTCCCATTGGGATAAGCATAATTTTCCCTACTTTTCCAGATTTAGAACCCAAATCTCTGACAGATTAAGAAATTGGCCTACAGACACATAACTGATAAGAACCAAGGTGTGAGTTACTGCAAACATGGCACTGCTTTCTTTCTAAGTTAGATTAAAAATAATGGGTGATGGTGCAGCTTCCATAGCTAGAGGCTTTGTTATACCCAAAAGAGTACAGAAGCTATATGCCCTTGCTTCCCTGGCAATATTTATTCACCCCAGTTCAAATGTCGTATCCTCTTTGAAGGTTTCAAATCTTCTTTGCTGTATTACGCATCCTTCTTTGTCGTATCACACTGTAATATAATCATTTTTTCATATCTGTTTTCCTTTTAGACTACGCATTTCTTGAGTTCAGAGTTATGTTTTATTCATTTTTGTCTTCCCAGAGCT
Source organism: Potos flavus (assembly GCA_028534135.1). Classification (NCBI taxonomy): domain Eukaryota; kingdom Metazoa; phylum Chordata; class Mammalia; order Carnivora; family Procyonidae; genus Potos; species Potos flavus. The sequence continues at coordinate 73,847,804 of CM052896.1, forward strand.
CAACCCAGAGTAGATGCTTAATAGATGTCTGTCCAATTGGATAGCTCTTACTTAAGATTGAGGTGGAAATGCCATTCATTGATTCATTATTCATTCTAGGTACTGGAGATAGGGCAAGTTAAAGGAGGTGGATTACCTCTTCCACTCAGCACTACTCAGGTTGGAAGCCTACTTCTCCACTCCCTACTGACTGTATCTGTATATTCCCTCTGGAGCCCAGATCAGTAGAGTATAGCTGTACATTGGAGACAGTATTATACAATTGGCAAGTGAATGGACTCCACAGTCAGCCCATCTAACTTTGAGCAATTTATTTAACCTCAGTTTCTACATGAACGGAATGAGGAAAATAAAGTACCTATGTTACCGGGTGGTTGCAAAACACAATTTATACTATAGACATTACACGTAAACTTAGAACAGTGCCTAAAAAACAGAGTTCAGTAAATATTAGCTATTTGTTATCATTCTCTGTATCACCCAGCCCATTTGTTCTGCTTTCACTGCTACCCAATCTAGTTAGCCATTATAAACTAAGAAATTAAGCAATCTAATATGATGATTTCACAAATACACTTTTGTGGTGAAAGGCTTTTATTGCTTATTACAAAGTAATGTGTTGATTCTACATAAAAAGGCACAGACTAAACAAATGTGAGAGTTCTTATATAAGCGCAATTATTAATTGACCAGACATACTCTCATGTCTGTAATTTCTCCCAACACAGATATACCTCTTTCTTTCATCTCTAAAACTTCCACAATGTAAACTGTATGTTTTTGTTTTTATTTTTCTCCTTTCTTATTTCTTCTTAGTTTTCTTCTCTGACCCTATGTGAACACACAAACATTGGTTTAGGCCAAGGTCATAAACTCATTCCCTTTGTAAATCAAATTGTTCCCTGTTTAATGGCTGCAGAATATACCCCAATTCTTGGCCAATGTTACTAATAAAAACAATATATCACAAGAGATGCCAGTGAGTAAGGATACCACCTGATGCTTTAAAGCCATCTATTTGGTGGTTTAAAACCATATGGGTATCTATTAAAATATAATAGCTAGGTAAATGGAAGCATTTTGCATACAAAGACATTATTTTTAATTGAAAAAATTTGAAAAAAACTAAATGTTCAATAGTAGAAGAATGGTCCAATAAACTTTACAGTTGTACAACGGATTTTAAATGATGGTTTGCAAAGATTTTTTAGTAACATCAAAATATAATGATAATTTTAAAAAGCAGAATACAGAAATGCATTTAATGATATTAAATTATGCATTTAAATATGTATACAAACACCTACATATGTACAGAAAAAGCAAAAGAAGACAATGCACTAAAATGTTAACGGTGCTTATATCTGAGTAATGAAATGACCTATGGGTGATTTTTATTTTCTTCTTTATCATCCATAGGACCAGTTTTGACTTTTATTGACTGTGTTAAATGCCTTCTGTGAATTCCCTCATATTTCAGTTTCCTCCTCTGTAAAATAAGGACAATGAAAGTACCTGTTTCACAAGTATTATAATGTATCAGTTGAGATAACAGATAGAAAAATAACTGAAAAAATTTAAAGTTCATTTAAATATTAAGTCATTGGAAAACAATATAACTTTATTATATGTATGAATTACAGTAATTAGGACTAGAAAATTTACTTTTTTAAAAAATATAAAAAAATATAATATATGTGTGGCTCTTTCTTCTTGGATTTTTGCCCAGTTCTTTAGGATTTCTTCCTCCTTTACCTCCCCTAGCTGGGCATTGTTGTCAATGGGAATGCTGGGGAATATTTAAAAGGGTGGTAGTTTAAGGCAAGAGATAGAAGGATCAAATAAAAAGTTCAGAACTGGATGCCACCATTTTAGCCAAATAATGGAGAGTGAGGCCAAATGCTGAAGCACAGGAAAGAGTTAGATTTGAAATCACTCATGCACCAAATAAAACAGATAATGAACATCTCAGTTTTCTGAACATCAAATCAGCAATGACTTTAGTCAGAGGTGCTCTGACTGAAAAAGTGCCTAAAGGACTAGAAGAAAATGAGATGTCTGATCCTGAATACAAAACAGAAGCCCAGCGTGTCCTTGTGGGGCTGGAGGTGTGGGTCTTCTTTCTCTGAGTCAAATCACCACAATGCAAACCAAACTGCAGGGGAAATGCTTTTCTGCATGTTTTCCATCTTAGACTGTGCTTTTTAATTTTATGTTTAATTTTAAGAAAGAATGAGGAGAGTCAGTGTGGGAATAAATCAAGCTATCCATTCCAAAAGGAAAAAGAAACCCAGATATCTTAAATTATCAAAATGAAGAAACCATGTGATCTCAAGCAGAACACAGATAACTTATCATAATGAAAGACATAAAGTCTACTAGTAGAATAGAGTAGAATTAATCGGATTCTATCAGCATAAGTCAAAAAACGTGGTAGACTATTATGAAGGCTCATTTCATCACAAAGCCAAAATGGTCCAAGATGGAATTAACTTGTTAATGCTGTCTTGCCATGTAGATGTTAATAGTGCTATACACTAAAACAATAATGAGATCATGCCACTCAATAGCACTAGCACATCATTAGTAATTTCAGGTAAAGATATTCAAAGTATACCAAAAAGTACACAAAAGTCTGAGAATTGATTCAGAAAATGTGCTCTGGAAACAAAAAGAACGCTCTTAGCTAAATAGCTTCCAACTTTTCCTTTAGTTATCAGGGTCAATATTCATATTTTTATTTATATCAAGTACATATGATTCCTACTAAGTGCTAGACACTATTCCAAGAATGTTACTCATTGCGTCCATATAGCATCTCTATCATGTATTAGTATTATCATCCCTATTTCACTAAGAAAGAAACTGAAGCAGAGAGAGGTTAAAGTGCTTGGAAGTGTACCCAAGAGCACACAGCTAGTAAGTGAAGTTTCCAGGATTCAAAGCCAGCCATTCCCTCTCCTATGATCATTATATGTATTCATATATACTTAGCAGGAACACAAGGGGAAGTCTGAGAACCATAGAGAAATGGAAAGATATGAGAGTTAGTTGTGGATCCAAGTAAAAGTGACAAGTCTCAGTTTCCTGGGAACAGTCCAAATTCATACCTATCGTCCCAGTATAATTACTAATAGCATCCCTTGTCACTCCCAATAGTTTCCAAATTTGGGCAATAAATAATAGGGGTGACCTGTTAGAAACGCTCTATTCTACTACCATGGTGAGGCTCTTAGGCCTTGTTATCCACAAATTTCTCTACCTATAAAATGAGAGTGTTAATGTTTGCTCTTTTTGCCTTCCAAGATGATATTATTGTGGCATTATGCAGAAGAATCTAGATGTAAGACCTTTGGACACATTACAAATGTCAGGTAGCCATATGGGGAATTTCCATAATGCTGGGTTCCCATCACGTGCAGTGCCTGAAGGTGGATGCTTTCCATTTGTTAATGGACTCATAGCCCATGAGGACATAATGCATTTTTTTATTCCTACAGAACAAGCATTTGTGATAGAAACCTTGGTGTCAGGATAGAGTACAAACAAATCATTGAGCTACTCTTAACCATCATTACTAAACCAGAAACTATGTCAAGAAACTTGAAAAGGAAGCTTTGCTAATTTCATTATATAATATCCACTTTATGGTTGACTCATTATTTTCACATAAGCAAGAAAAATGAGCAGAATAAAAAGAATAAACTGTTTTGTTATTAAAAAGACAGTTTATAAGGCTAGTATCGCTAAGTAACTTATCAGAAAGAAAAACTACAGATTCATTTTACAAAAGAAAAAGTATATCGAGACATTGGTGCTATAGCAGTTAGTTGAAATTCAAGAAAATCACCTATTTATTGAGATTTAAAAGGTGTATGCTCTATCATTGGGGTGTATCTGGGTGTGTGTGTGTGAGAGAGAGAATCTCTTTGTATTCTGGCTTTTAAGATTTTATTAAAGAGTATGAGTGGGGGGAAGGGCAGAGGGAAAGAGAGAGAGAGAATTTCAAGTAGACTCTGAGCTGAGCGTGGAGCCAGTTGCAGGGCTCGATCCCACAACTGTGAGATCATGACCTGACCCAAAATCAAGAGTCAATCGCTTAGCTGACGAAGCCACCCAGGCGCCCCCACACTAATTTTTTACATATTGGCCATTTTATCATAGTTTAACACTTCCTTTACTCCTCTTTAATTTGTCATCTCACTAAATGTCCCCATCTCTTTGATTGAAAATAAGGAAACAAATCTATGTTCATCCTATTACTTTTTTTCTTAAATTTTTTCTCACTGTGCAAAAGGAGAGTTTGGGTCATGGTTTCCTTGCCTATAAACCAAGCAATTTCAATCTGTAGATCCCCATGAAATTCACAGCTTTGTAGATCACAATATATCGTGTGATGGAGGAGCTGAATAAATGCTGAATGAGACAAAGAGATTATGATGGTGGGAATGATTCTATCTTGCTTTGGGGAGAAACATCACCATAACAATGAACGCTGCTTCAATCAAGCAATAAATCTGTGGTCAAACATAAAAAGAAAGGACTAACGAAGGAAAAAGAAGGGGAAAGGGGGGGAAGAGAAGGAGGGACAGAGGAAAGAAAGGAGGGAGGGAGGGAGGAATAAAACCTCTTGGTATATAAAAACATAAGTCAGATTTGTGGCACTCCCTTAATGTCTTGATCTGTTAGTCATTAGAACGTGAAATACAAAGCCAAGATATATAAATACAATGTGGCTTTTTGAAAAATCTTTTTATCTTTATCTGTCATAAAGAGCTGTTGTCAAAGTAAATGATGTCGTACAGTCAGGAGACTTATGTGCTAGCCTAGCTCTACCTTTAATTAACTGCCCAAGAGCAAAGCAAGTCACTTGGTTTTCAGAGGCCTGGGTTTTGTCATGGTTTCTGAGGCATCTCTTAGAATGGGAAATAATGGTAGGGATTATACCTTCAGTCCTTCACAACTTTTTCACATTGCGAAAATGCCATATGGTTTACTAATTCTTTTTTATAGATAATTTGAGGTCTTTAGGAAAGAAAATAAAAACAGAAACTTAATAAATAATATTTTGCCCATTAGATTTCTCATAGAGATGTGAAAATTATTTATACTGCATGTCTAAAACCAAAACAGCTTAAATGTATATAATGAAAGTAGACTATTACAATATTACAAAAATATTTTATGAGTATTCTTTATAATATCATAGTATTCCAAGAACCAGACCTTCTGACTTTAAGTTGACCTGTGCTTTCCATGAAGAACATTTTCTTCATACTTGTGAAAAAAAATTGTATAACTGCTGTAAAACAATAGCTTGTGAACACTACTTCAGACTTTCTAACCGTGCTCTAGGGAATCCAAGAGCTCATTTCCTCTGAACTTCTATTACTTATGTTTTATGTTAAGAGGTTATATTGGTTTGCAAAGGCATTAGTTAGCCAGAAAACTAGTCCTCAGAGATTTGCTTCATTATTAAATGTAAAATAAGATACTAAATAGCAGGATGACGGCAACTTTCACATTTACCAAAACTACCTAATAGGCTTACAGAGAACAGGTGAGTATGATGTGATTCCGGAGTATTAAACAAAGCTACCTGAGATATGGCACACACAGGCTCTCCTAAACATGCCAGAATCATCCTCTTTTTATGTCTCAGAACCAAAAGCACAGAATGTACAGGAACAACTCATGATAAAGGTACAAAGAAAGCACCATGGGCTTGGGGTGAAGAGCACAGTAGAGAGGATGAGGGTGTCACCCCTATCCCATTTCTCTCCAGGCCAGCTCCTGTGATGAGCCAGGGTCAACTCCACCCACACAAGCTCTGGGCACCATTGTTCAGTTATGTAAGGGACCCCACCACATGGTGCTCAATCATTGTCAGTCAAATCCATGGCAATGAAAATATTTCACTACCAAACAACTCTTTATCAATAATTGATAATGTAATATTCACAATGGAGCAACAGTTTGTTTGAACCAACATCTGTACATGTTACTTGGTTTTTTTTAAGAGACTACAAACTGCTGGAGGAACATGGTTTCCTATTCTTTTTAAAGATTTTATTTATTTCAGAGAGAAAGAGCATACCAGCAGGAGTGAGGGGCAGAGGGAGAGGGACAAGCAGACTCTGTGCTGAGCACAGAGCCTGATACAGGGTTCAATCCCAGGACCCTAGGATCATAACCTGAGCCGAATGAAGACACTGCACCGACTGAGCCACCTAGGTGTCCTGTTGGTGTCCTATTTTATGCCAAACCTCACTATATAATCCCAAAAAAGAAAACTACTCATTTTTTGAATAGCAGTGACAAATTACTGATGTAAGAATGCTTTGGAGCCAGTACACAGCATAGGGTAGTAGAAAGATACCCATCCTAGAAGTAAGAAGAAATGAATTCTGGACCTGGTCTTGCCTTGATATCTTTGGAAAATTACTTCTCTTTAAGCATTAGCATTTTCATGTAGAAATTAAGGAAGCTGTGTTCAACAGAAGGCTTCTAAACTTTTGTTAGAATTAAACCCATTTTTTAAAAAACAAATTTCACTAATAAGCCCTACCTGTTATGATAAGAATGAACCTACTTTGGTGGAAAAGAGGGTAGAAAACCCAAGCTTCACCAATTACCGTCCTGTCTAACCTTCCTCCCCCCATTCAGACTGCAAACCACTAAATTTAGAATCTCTAAGGTCCCATCTGTGACTCCATGTGGATGACAAAGAGAATAAATAAAGCTGATATTAGTTTTAATTTTTTTAACATTTTATTTATTTATTTATTTATTTGACAGAGAGAGAGAGAGAGAGAGAGAGAGATCACAAGTAGGCAGAGAGAGAGGGAAGCAGGCTCCCCACTGAGCAGAGAGCCCGATGTGGGGCTCGATCCCAGGACCCCGAGATCATGACCTGAGCTGCTGAAGGTAGAGGTTTTAACCCACTGAGCCACCCAGGCCCCCCCCCATTATTAGTTTTTAAAGACTGATAGTAAGCTGTCTGAGGCTCTAGAAAAGAGTTTAAGAGAAAGATAGAGAAGGAAGAAATTGATGGCTACCTCTCAGTGATTCTAGATTCTGGATAGTGGGGGCCTTTTTTTTTTGGAGAACCCCTTTTCTCTTGCTATCATTCATTTCTGGTTTGAAAAGCCAAAGCAGTCAAATAATGGAGTCAATTAGAAAGAGTTTTATTGCAACGAATGTCATATTTCTTATCTGTACCAGTTTACTCTCCTCAAAGAGAGCATTATGTTTAAAGTACAGGTTGCCTCCTGAACATTTTCTCTTGTACATAATAATTCTATGTCAAACATACCTTAAAGAAACTAATTACCATCTATTCAAAGATGAAATCCAAAATAAAACAAAATTAAGTCTGTTATTATGAGCCACTTTGAGACAACAGTAAGTTGAATTTTTACAGAGCAAATTCCCACTATTTTACATTCAGGAAAGATTTTTCTAATGGAAAACCAGAATTTTGAATGAGCTGGAAGTTTGAAACAAATCTGAGGACAAATACTAAGATGGAAAAATAAATTTGTTTATTCATTCATTTAACAAATAAAATTTGAGCACCAAAAATGAGCTCAGTAATATTCTAGATGTTGGAGACATAGCTGGGAACAAAACAGACAAAAATCCCTATCTTCACAAAACTTATATTCTCATTCCATTTCCTATTTTTTTCTTTCCCTGTCTCCTTCCTTCCTCCTGTCTTCCCCCCTTCCTTCCTTCCTTTCTTCCTTCCTTCCTTCCTATCTTCCTTCCTTCCTTTCCTTCCTCCCACCTTCCTCCTCCTCTTTTTTTTCTTTTTCCTTTTGTTCTTTTTCTATCTCCTTCCTTCCTTTCTTCTCCCCTCTCTCTCCCTCTTTGCTTTCCTTCTTCTCTACTTCCCTTCCCGGTATTTTACCTTATTCCAAAAAGGATTAAAGGTGATGAGGGCAATATATTCAAAAAGTTAACCCATAGTTTGCAAATCCAAAGAAAGACTACAGGCTCCTTGTAGGGCTCAGGCCACTAGGGAACACTAGCTATTTAGGTTGAATAATAGCATTGTCATTATTGTAATATAAAGTAAGGGAGAGGAGGCAATTAGAAAAGTAAGACTAAGGAAGGATAAAGAAGAGAAAAGGGGAGATGAAATAAGGAAAACCAGAAATTTGAATTAGAGATCACAATTAACAGAGACCACATTGTCAGAGACCACTAATTGTCCTCCCAGTGTTCATTCTCCTCTTCCTTTCCTTTAGTAATAGAACACCCCACCATCGCCACTTACTTTGAGCTGGACACATAACTGTCCGTCCCCAACCAGACTTCCTAGAATCCTTTGCAACTAGGTGTGGCCAGATGACTAAATTTCAGCCAAAAGGATATGAAAGGATGTGAGGTAAGCAATTTCAGGTCATTTCTTTGTTGCTTCCCCTCCCTACTTAAGACCACTCCACCACCAATTCAGGCTGGGATGAGGACATAGTGGTGGTAATCCAGCTTTTACTATGCAGATGGTGATGACATTATAGGGAAATCAGAGGAAAATAGAAGTAACCTATATTCCTTGATCTTATGGAACAGAAACTCTGGTTTGCTTTCTTTCTTTTTTGAGTTATTGTATTTTAGGGTCTTTTCATTATAGCAGCTTAGATTATACTCTATTATAAACTCCTTCTGCCTTATCAATAATTAAAAAATGGAAACAAAAATACAGGGATAGATGCAAATAGCCAACACCCAGTAAGTGCCTCTGCCTTGACGTTATGAAGGCTAAAATCTGAGTTTAGCTTAACTTAAAGCTTAAAGCTTAACTAAAAGTTTAGTTCTTAAAGTGTCAAGTCCACTAAGAAAGCTTTGTAGAGTGATTCTGAGAAGCGGCTTCCATAGACACTTCAGGTAGGTCAGATTTCAACACGCCAAAAGAAATTTCATCAAAGGCTGAAACCATTCACCATATTCACCATATTAGCTATGGCTAACTACGAGTTTCCTATTATATGGATCTTAAAAATACACCTTTATTTCCTATCACACAAACATCTCTACCCTGCCATTCCATTTAGAGGAATGGATTTGGGGTAGAACTGACAAGTATTTCGAGTCTCTTCACTCTTTAATTCCATCCCTCAGGACAATAAAATAAAGAGTAATAGAGTGGATTACAAAGATAGTGTACACAAATGGGGCAAACACAGACATAGTACATAATATATATACAGGCACGAACCAATTATATTTTATTTTATCACTGAGACTGCCTTATTTCCTCAGAGCCTTTTCTCTGGTTATTTGGAGAATACTGTACACTGTAAATTATTAAAACTTATACTTTGAAATAATTATGCCAAACCCTCTTCCATTCTGTGTATTTTATACCCGTTCGTATATTTGCAACTAAGATATTTGAAAGCTATTTTTGAGTCCAACATGTCAAAGTATTTATACATATTTTAATAATCCAGGTAATTAAGCATTAAAAGTGGTAGGGAAAAACTGGTTAAGCATGATGATGTAATAAAAATGTTTAGCATGTTTTCATCTTCTTCAGACTTTAAATTGTTTGCTTTTCCTCCTATGTACCATAATAAAACAGAGCTACAATCAATGTGTGATGACAAATGGTCTCGGGGTTGGGTTTGCATTTTTCTAATTATATTGGCATTTGTAAGCTGGAAAAGATAGATGTAATCAACCACCCTCAGACAAAAGTAGGATGACTATTCTGGCAAAATGTTCAAACCACATTAAGCCCTAATTTGAAATGATGTTTGAAAGAAAGCAATGCAACTAGTACCAATTTATTTGTACAACAACTAAAAACTGAACTCACTAGGCATATTTAAGAGATGGAAACAATTAAATGAGTTTGTTTTCTAAATAGACCAAGTATATCAGAAACTTTGAAAGAAAAAAAAACAATTTCACTAGACACTATTATTTGTTGCTGTGCAATACTTAAATCATTTTCTTTAATTGTCCTCTGAGATTGTTCTAATAAAACATGCTATTTTTAAGAGTGAATAATCTGTTTAATTTCACATTATCAATATATCATAGAGTTTCATTCTAATTAGCAGCTCATGAAAGAACATAGCTGTGAAGAAGTGTACAACAACTGAATGTCATTTTATTGGGGGGATATTGTTCATTTCATTTTTATTTTTCAGAAAAGATGAATCTTAATGTTTCCCTTTTGTATTCAAATCAAGTTTCTATGGTATTCTGGTAAAATTATGTCATGTGAGTTCTTTCGGGTATATATGTAGACAGACTAGGCACTTCAGCTGAAGATAACAATTGTTCTGGCTCCAAAGAGATTGAAATAATGACGTTTGTATCCAGAATAATATCCTGCTCCAAATGCAGGATGGCCAGATACCAGCATATCATCAAGTCTTTGGCTAATATATGTACCCTGACCACTCAATCAAGCAGAGTTTTTTTGTTTTTTTTTTTTTCAAGCAGAGTTTCTTGAAGACCAAGTGTCCTGGACTCTCCGGCGTCTTTTCCCTTGGGCTATATCCTGTCAAGCCTGGCTAAAAGAGGTGGCTCTTAGCACACTATAATGAAGCACAGGTCTGGGAGGGCAGGACTGCCAAGGCCCTACTAAAGTTTGCCAAACACTGATGCTACAGAGTATTGAAAACAGGACAGAGCTCTTTTCGGTTCTTCTCCTCTGCATCACTAGTTTGTAGAAATCCAACAACATTTGAATGAACAAACAAGAGGAAAAGAGGAATTTTTTGCCATAAGCATCGAGGATCACATACCACTGAACAAAAGTATATAAAGCTTGCCCCTTGCGTGGAAGACACAAGAAGGACTGGTGGGAAAGGGAGGAAAAACTTTGCTAATTTTTTAATCTCATTACTTCATAACTCCAAAATACTCAAAGGCTCTCCTCAGGGCTTATTTACTTTACGAAACACTAGTAATTCAAGTGCACAGCATTTTCCTAATATAAGTTGCACCTCCTTAGAAACCCATCTAGGGTTAGGAGAGTGTATTTTGATATTGTGGCTTTTCAAGCTGCTGAGAAATGAGTTAAGGAGATTCTGCCAATCAGAGCATTCAGCCTCAAAGATATTTAGCAGGTTAGAATACTGGTGAGACAACAAAAGCATGACAGAATCATCAAGTCTAATGAATTGCTTCATTCTACACCAGTGTAATATCTCATATCTAGCAAGTCTAAAGCATGTTCTAATTGAGCTAAAAGCCAATGAATGCTTCAAATACTGAATTGTAATTATTCAGCACTTTGGCTAAAATATTTAAAGATTTCAGGTGTTTCTTCTACTTAAAAAGTACATTAAGAATTAAAACACAAAAAGGGGTAGGGGCAAGATGGAGGAGGAGTAAGAGGCGCAGATAGTGTCTGATCCCAGAAGTTCAGCTAGATTGTTATCAAACCACTCTAAACA
>CM052896.1:73859723-73881247 GCA_028534135.1 Potos flavus
AAAAAAAAAAAAAAGAAAAAGAAAAAAAAAGAATTAAAACACAAAAATACATGCAATAAAAATATATTTTAAAGAAATTTACATTATGGATTTATTTGTGTAAACTAGAACTTGTGCAGAAGAATAATCCTATCCTAACACAGAGTATAAGAAAGTTCAAAAGATTTTTAAAGGATGAGCTATTAAAAAAAAAAAGTTGAAATTATTAAAAGGGATAGTCATAGAACTTCAATCAGCCAGTATACATTAAGTGAGCACATGTTACGAATAAGACACTGTGTTTCCAGGCAGACAACATACAAGGTCTAACTTCTACCCATCTCACAGGATGAGCCTAGTGGTGAATGTATAGACCTATGTCCTACCCAGCATTGCCAACCTTTAAGTAGCCTACTCTTAATTGGAGTTTTGAGAGTAGTAAGAGCTGCCTCACCATGCCTATACATTCACCATGCATGCGTCTGAAAACACAAAATATGCGATGGTACTAAAGGCATATGTTACATTCTCTAACTTCAGCATTACATTTTAAGTCCTTAGACATGCTATTGGAAGCCCTTACTAGTCAAACCTTTCCAAACTAACCAGAACATATCCTTTTAATAAAAAGTAATAGCTATGTTCTCATTTTCAAAGTTTGCGATTAAAACCTACAGTGAAAGAATCCAGCTGAGAAGAAATTTCCTTTTAGTTCAAAAAAAAAATAATGTCATTAAATTTATCGGAACAATATGAAATGAAGATGTTGTTGTTGGGTCCTTCACTTATAATGGAAACCAAATAGGCTTGCTGGCTTAGTTAAATCCATAAATTATTCTTCACATAACATTTCAACAATAATTTTAAACATATAAAAATTAAGGTACAGAAGAAAATCCCACTATCAATGATAATCAAGCTAAATAATTACGTATCTTTTTGCATGTGATTTAATTGCCCAGATTTCAAAGAAAACCACATAATCTCACGTGTTAAAATATTGCTTTTACATATTTTAAGCATGGCAGGATGGCTTTTCAAAATATAACTTGTAGTATTGGGGGCCATTCCAACTGCTGTTTCAGATCCTTTGACATGGCCGCTTAGTTTGCTAATCTTGGCTTATACTTTTAAAAATAACTTACTACAACTTTACGTGGTAGCATTCTATCTTTCTCATGGTTTATAACCTAAAAAAAATGTACTGTTAAATTGCTTTTGATATTGACAAACAGCACTGTTACTTATTTTGTTTTTCAACATAGACCTAAAAAGTATATGAATCATCCTTTTGAAACTTGGAATACAGGCAAAATAGAGGATGTGAATAGAGACTAAGTAAACAATTCCTACCATCACCTAAACTTTTTTTCAGGGCATCAGCCCTAGAAAAAGTCATTTTCTTAGCAGTAGCCTACTGCCCGAAAAAAAAGAAATAGTAAAAAAATTTATTCCCAGAGAGTAGCTTATCTACCATAAGATGTGGCTCAGTAAGGTGTTTTGTGTTCTGGAAACGTCAAGTTAATTCTTCCTGCCAAAGCCTTAGGAAAACAGGCATATTGTAAACACACTTTTGCATTTTAGAGCTGGTCCTCATTTTATTTTAGAAGGTTGTTTCTATGGGTCTCATAAATTGGCATTCTTAGATGTGCAGAAATGAGTATAAGTAATTTAACAGTATCTTTATATGACAGATCTAATATAACATATATTAACACACTCTTTCATTCTCCGTATGGGATTACAAAGGTAGTGAGGGTAGAAAATAAAATCCCAAGAGATGAAACTGCATTTAGCTAGGGTAATACTTCTTTATGAAAAATCTTAAGCTACTTCAGTGTCAAGTCTGAGCTGAGGCTCAACACTGCCATCTCCTTCTTAAATGCTGAAATACAACGAGCAATCTCAAGACAAAAATATAGGATAACAAAACAAAAAGTAGCTACTGGACACATAAAACACACCAAACACAGAACTTTTATGTTTGTCATTTTGGAAGGAAGGTCCAACCACTAAAGATAGCATATACACTTTATAAACAAATATTTTTACCAACAAAATGGCTATTTTTTTTTTTTTTGTAGATTCTTCCCTCCCAAAAAGGCAAAATATATAGGGATAACTTATCATTTATTCATCGTATTATTGATACCAGTGCAACTTATTTTCTTATTTTGATGATATTTCAGCATTGAGACAACTACTAAGTTGGTTGATAAAGCCAGCCTTAAATTTAGGCAGAGAATTCACTGAACTATAATTTTAGGGCTCTCATTCTCTGACTCTGACTCTAATAGTTTCCTTACCTAGTAATTGATTCATGAAAATCTGCCATTAGAATGTTTTCTTTAACTTAAAGCTTTGAGCTCTATTAAAATTCAAATAGCTCACTGAAAAAACAACAACAACAACAACAACAAATAGCTCACTGAGAGGTAAATTTATAATGTGTTATCAACAAGGATCTTACTGTGGATTGTTCATCAGGAGGGGGACAGTAAGTTCCTGGACAATGCCAATTGATACCTCTTGTCCCAGAATAATTATTAAAAACTACATTTTATTAGTCTGATAAATTCTATGATTTTCCTAGTCTTAAGTCCTTCTTGAGGGAACAATTTAGCAAAAGACAGGAGACCACTGTGGCAAGTAGGGGGCCTCTACCAAAGTAAGTGGGTGGAAAATAAGAAGCAGAATGGGAAGGTTGGGGGAATTATTTAGGTATTACATTTATAGGACTTTAGGCAAAAAAACCCCATGTAGCGTGAAATGCAACACACTCTTAATTGACAGCAGTAAAAAATATACTTAGCTAAAATAAATATTAAAGCACCGGATTTGTTTTAGCACTAATTTCTTGAGCAATTTGTCTTTTCCAAACAAACGAAAATGTTGATTTGGAATTTCTCATTCCTAAACTGAATAGATCACTAGGACTTCAGTTATTTCTCAGATCCAGAGCAAAGAAGAATATACTCAGAATCAGCCTGAGAGAATCAGAGGTTCGGGGCAGGCACTGTTCCACCATAAGCATTCTCACCCAGTTCAGCAAAGCACCTTTTCTCCCTTTAGTACCTTGAGATCTATGAGAGAAGCTTAGAAGAAACAAGGGAAGCTACCACCATGTTAGCCCCACTGGACAGGTTACTCACTGATCAGAACAACTCTACTGCCCTGGCTGATAAACAAAATGCTCATTACTTTAAAGGCAGGGTTCAAATTCAAGAAGGGTCATTGACCCAAGGGGGAATAGGAGGATGTGTTCACTCTTACTGAAGCCATCATAACAGACCAATTCTCAAACAACATGAATGGTAGAAGGAGATTCAGACTCTACAAATAGGAAGTAAGAAACATTTTTGTCAATCTATCAAATGAAAAATACACTTCACATAAGCTACAAGAATTGTACTAAAACTTAACCACAAAATAAACTTAACCACAAAAATATAACGATATGATGTTTTTACACCTTCTAAATTCAATAATTCAAAAGTTCAAGAAAGTTTTTAAGTAAACGGACTATGAAATGAATCAGACTCAAGAGAAGTTTCCCCTTCCTCTAATCACCAGGAAGTTTTATATAAAAGTTACTGGAGCAAATTATCTCTACACTTAACCACCTCCAAGTTTAACCAATCTGTGTATTAAATATTTGGGCTTTAGACCTTTTAGTGAGAAGCATATATTTTACTTTGTATTTAATGTCATCTGAAAGAACACCTTAAAAATTTATTTTAAAATGCATTACAAAAAATAAAAAATGACGAATGTGTTTAAATGACCAAAGAGAACTTACTTGATGCTCCTCAATTTTGCCTTGAGTTCTCTGAGAAAGCAATGCTGATTTGAAGCCTTCTCTTTTTTTTTAATGTTTTTTAAAAAGATTTCATTTATTTATTTGACAGAGAGAGAGAGCACAAGCAGGGGGAGTGGCAGGCAGAGGGAGAGGGAGAAGCAGGCTCCCCGCTGAGCAGGGGAAGCCTGATATGGGACTCGATCCCAGAGGCAATCACTTAACCAACTGAGCCACCCGGGCGTCCAGAAGTCCTGTCTTTTAATCAGAGTTAGAAACAAAGGACACCAAGCACAGCTGCCAGACTGCAGAGCAGTGGACATAGAGGAGCTACTGATGTCGCGCAAGCAGCACCATATCTGGTGACTTTCCCTTGGTCCCTTGAATAAAGATGCTTCACTCCACCATGTGTCTACCATTCCTCAAGCTTCATTACCTGGCATGTTGGCTCAACTGGAGGGGAACAAAAAATGTCAAGGGAAAACATTCAGAGCTGGGCTGTTTTACCTAGTGGCTGCTTCTTGGTGTTAGTAAGTGGCAGCATTCCCATGGGCAGGCCCAGTAATAACAGAACACCACAGAGCAGTTTTTCCATATATAAATCAGTAGAAAAAAACATATTCTGCACCTTGAAGAGTGAACATATTCTAACCGGTATAAGCACTGCCAGTCACATCGTTCTATTCGTTCCTCCTATAAAGGGAAAATTGAAAGCACTGTTGTAGATGTTATAGAATTGAGGTCACTTGCTAAGTGAGGACAGGACAGTCTAAAGCTAATAAAAGTTCCTAATACACTTCTCTTTGCAAAGAGTATCATGGCCAAGGCCTTTTACTCTTCGTGACTTCAGGAAATGCCCAAAAGGCATACTGAGGCTGACCACATACCCTTTAAAAATGACTTTAAACTTTTTCAGAACTCCAGAACACTTGTGCTAGGCAAACAGTTTGATGACCCCACTTGTTCCTAGATACAGCTTATTAAAATTCCTGAAGAAAAGTAGACCTGGTTTTCAGGATATCCTATTGGAGTGATCATGTCTTCAGTTATTTGGTCCTTTCTTTTGATTGATTACATGAAAGGGCATGATTTTTACCCAGAGGTATGTTATATGAACATGAGTACGATTAATTTAATGTTCCTAATCTCACTGACCTATTGGGTGGGAATAAAATGGCATGTAAATGCAAGTGAGAGAAGGGAAATGTAAACAGAGAGAGAGAAGCGCAGAACAATTTAGCAATGTATGGATTCTAGCATGTAACCTATTTTAACTAAACAGGGCTGACTTCACTAAATACCATGAGTGGGGAATTCATGCTGGAGAAACTGACTCCCTTCCTTGGACGCCATCTCATCTCATGCTCCAATCTTTCTCTACTTCAAGAACCAGCTCAAAAGTCATGTCCTTCATCAGGTGTCCCCCAATGCCCACAGGCAGAGTAAATTCTTCTGATCTATACTGACAGTAGACTCTCTCTATCCCTCTTCTCATGCTCCATCTTATCTTTTTTTCTTCTTTTCCCCCCAGGTTTACCACAATATAGTTGACAATAACACTGTATTAGTTCAAGGTGCATGACATACTGATTTGATATTTGTATACATTGTGAAGTGATTACCCCAATAAGTTTAGTTAATTAACATCCATCATTTCACATAGTTACATTTTTTTCTTTTGATAAGA
Organism: Potos flavus; assembly: GCA_028534135.1. NCBI lineage: Eukaryota > Metazoa > Chordata > Mammalia > Carnivora > Procyonidae > Potos > Potos flavus. The sequence goes on from CM052896.1 coordinate 73,865,186, forward strand.
ATGGTTTTTTTCTTGTTATGAGAACATTTTTCTTTCTTGAGGAACTTAACCATCTTGATTATCTCCAGAACAACGAGGATGATGCCTTACCAAAATAGGCCCCCAAACTCCTTCCTGACATTTCTGAGAAGATCTCTTGTGACAAGGAATAATCTTTTTTTCTTGTTGAATTCCTCTAATTGTTTATAACTCTTATATTAAACCACTTTGTAACTCTTACCCACAGATGTAAATTATGCATTCTAGAGTTACACGTCAATCTAACCTAATTTCCATTGTACAATCTTTATTCTGTTTTATTTTCCAGACTAAACAACCCCATAAGAAATGGCTTCTAGACCCTTTATCATCTTTGTCATCCATTTAAATGTATCTTCCATTTCATCAATACCCTTCAAATCTTCCCACCAGAAACAGGAAAGATATATAACAGACAACTAATATGAGTACAATAACTAATATATGAAGTGAAAAGGAATATAGAAGCACAGTGGAAGGAACAATCACTTGGCTTGAGAAGTCATCAATTAACAATCAGTGAAATAATTGAATAAGACTCAGTCAAGGTCAGAGGATCCCAGAACTCCCCTTCAAATGCCTGTCTCTGGGTCAGGGTATATAGCAAATAGTAAACAAAACTAGTAACAGCTAACATTAATTGAACATATAGCACGTACCAGGCATCCTGCATGTACTTTTTATATATCAGGTTATTTAATCCTCGCAATAATCCTTTAAGGTAGACATTATCACTACATCAGTTTACAGGTGAGGAAGCTGAAGCTTTAAAAAATTATTTGCTGATGGTAACAACAAGTAAATGGCAGAGCCAGGACTCCACTTTGGTATACCTGGTTCCAAAGCCCAAGCTTTCAAATCTCACACTACATGGCTTATTCTTAAAAATAAATAGATAGGAAGGTAGGTAGACAGAAAGACAGACAGATGGATGGAAAATTAAAAAGCAGAGGTAGTCACATAAATTTAGAAAACTCAAATTATATAAAGAAACAGGGAACTGAACTGCTTGATTTCTCAAAACTTTCAAAATGCTAATTTACATAGTTAATCCACAATGGAGGGATGTAGTATGACAAATTTTATAGTATGTCTCCCAAATTTATTTAACTAGAAACATTTTTTTCTAAGATGTGTCTTGCAGGACTAGTGTTCCACAGTACACATTTTGGCAAATGCTATGTTAAATTAAGAACAACTCTTTAAAATTTTTTCCAGTACATTTTTCAATCCGTTCTGAATCTATTCTCTAGTGCTTGTGCAAGTGAATTTTCATAACTAAATTCTCAACTTGGGCAACCAACTACCTAAATATAGTCTGGGGAGTAGAGAGGAATGTGGCTTGACAGTAGCTCATTCTTTGCTTTCTTCATTGAAAAGTAAGTAATGAACAGCTCCCATGAACTAGGCTCTGTGCTAAGTACAAGGCATGCGAAAATGGCAGTAACCCAATTCCTTCTGTCAAGGTGCTGACTGTGTTATGGGAGATATAGATGGAGACACACTGCCGATTTCCAGGGGTGTGACTCACATTGCACATTGTGTGTACAGAGTAGCCTCGTGTAGAAGCGAATGGACACTTTCAAATAAATACTATTACATGGTATGATGAGTACAATATTTGAATCCCAAACAAAGTTTAGACTCCATACAAAAGGAAATATAATTCCATTTGAGTCTATCGGGGAAGATTTCACTAAAGAAGGGCTGTACCCTCCTTCTCTTTGCCCTGAATGTCAACAGCGGTCCAAAGGCTTCATTGACTTTCTTCTCCCTCAGTGACAGAGAAATTATTTTCCAAAATACCAAAAATGAAAATATCACTAATCTCAAAATTGCTCAAAAAGTGTTTTTTTACAGAACAGTGTGAATCCTTATGTATATAGGTCCATAGACCTGATGACAATTTGCCACTGTGTCTTAAGTATTTGAAATCCAATATCAAATAGATACTTTCTTCTCTAGTGGATAATTGTGGGGTAAAACATGTGCCCTATGGATCCTTAGGGCTTATATTCACAGATAATGAGAAATTACTCATATAATATCATGAGAAGAATGTTAAAAATATAAATCAGTTGTTTTCTAAAGCATTTTGGTACCCGAAAAACTTTAATTGGAAAAAGAAAAGACCAAGATTTCTGCAAAGTCCCCTAAGCAACATCCTAGACCAACTTAATCTGGGGTGCTTGGGGGAAGGAACTGAAAAGGAGTGACACTGAAATGGAGCCAGGCTGAGTGAGCCCGCTTTGGAGGAACTGTCCTTCCAATTCCTCAATTTCAATCATCAACAATGAAAACAAGCAGGTCTACAGAAAGTAAAAAATGTGATTTCCCTTGATACGGAGCAATTTTTAAAACTAAGAACAAAAACATTATGAGCCGATATTCCACTTAATGCCATGTGCCCCACCGCACAACGCCCTCTAACTAGGCTCTTAACATTTCCTATTTAATAAAATTATGTTTTTTTAAATTATGTTCCCTTACAGGGTGATGGGCATTAAGGAAGGCATGGTTGTGATGAGCACTGGGTGTTATACGTAACTAATGAATCACTGAACACTACATCAAAAAATAATGATGTACTATATAGTGGCTAACTGAACATAATAAAATGATGTTTTAAAATAATCTTTTCAGGCGCCTGGGTGGCTCATCGGTTAAGCATCTGCCTTCAGCTCAGGTCATGATCAAGGGTCCTGGGGTCGAGCCCCTCGAGCCCCGTATCGGGCTCCCTGCTCACAGAGAGTCTGCTTCTTCCTCTACCCCTCCTCCCTGCTCATGATCTGTCTCTCACTCTCTCAAATAAATAAAATCTTTTCAAAAAATAAAATGATGTTCTCATTTTATTTTTCCTTCAAGGGGCACTGACTTAGGACACTGAATAATAACAGAATTTTTAATTTCATATCGCCTTTGCCTAATAGAGTATTATAAGGCATATATGACACTAACAGATTTTCCCAATATATTATTGCGACCTATAGCAAAGATAAAAAATCTGTTCCTGAACATATGGCTGTGCTATAATGATTCCTTTCTTAAACTGGAGTGTTTGATTTCTAAGGCTAAATATATCAGTAAGACCACCTTTGGTTACAGATGTCACCTACATGCAAATGTAGGGTAGATCGTGAATGGTATCTGAATGGATGGCCATCCAAAAGAAAGAGCTCTGCAGTAGGTAAAAGGCCACCAAAGCTCTAGTCCTGGTTATGCTACTAAAAGGCTCTGTGACCCTTGGACCAGTCACATCTTCTTAGAGGGTCAGTTTTCATATGTGTAAAATTGTGGAATCAGACAATTTACTTGTCGAAGTAAATTGGACTGTACCAATAAGAGGGCTGCAAATACATATATATTAGAGAGTCACATACAGAACAGGGTGATATTTAGGTCAATGTAACAGCTTAAAAAAGATTCTCCAAGAGTCCAGAGTCTATCATCTACAAGCCCCTGGTCTGCCACTAGCTAGCTATATCACGTTCAGAAAATCATTTGATCTCCTTAGGTCACTGTAAAACAAGGTGGATGAACTAGATGATCCCTAAGTTCCATCCTACCTCTAAATCTATAATTTGGAACTGAAATATAAGTCGAGAGAAGATGAAGAGAAAGTAAAAAAGGATTGCAATAAACATGAAATTCCCTGGCTTCCTTGTTTTTACTCAATGGGTTAGATTTTCTTTAATTGTGTTACTTGGTGGAGGGATAAGTGATGTTAACTCCTGCATTCCAGTTGATGGTAGGATAGCAATTACTTAAAAAAACAAAACAAAACAATTACGATTAGGTTAAGATGCAGAAAATCAGATACCCAGATGCTATCACTTTACGTAGAATAATTAGCTCCAGAAGGTGGAACCACCTAGAACTTTTTGGCAACTAGTAAGTTAATAAATATTTACTTTATGAGTTATGATTATTGTTGTTCTATTTGAATGAGGATGGACTAGGAACAGGCAGTCCTCAATGGAAGATTCTGGTATTTAAAAATCCTTTTCCTTTCTGTTTCAAAAGACTCCAAGTCTATGGACCCATTAAACATCATTATGTGTTTATGGTCTAGTGCCGTGAGAAGGAGTCAACTGGGATATACAGTATTTCAGTTGCTTTGAAGGCTGTCCAAATACTGTGGCAAGACCTCATTGTATTGAGTAAGTGTCAAAAGGTACTGAAAATACCTAACAACTTAAGAGAGATATCCTTTACTCATATGAATTAGGAGAAATTATGTTTTTCAACCTATGACATATGATATCATAACTTTCAAAAATCTGGATAATATTTAAGGATGTGGTCTCAAAGTCTTTTTTCATCACATCTCTTTTTATCCTACATACAACTTAAACTAAAAATGTTGTCTATATTTATTTAAAAAAATTTTTACTAAAGTATAATTGACACAAAATACCCTATTAGTTTCAGGTACGCATCATAGTATTCGATATTTTTATACATTACAAGATTATCCCCATGATAAGTCTAGTTATCATCTGTCACATATCAATTTATTATAATATATTGACTATATTCCCTATGCTATACATTACATCCCCATGACTTACTTTTCTTTGAAGAGAAATAATTCTGCTTTATTCAATTGCATAATACCATTTTTTCATAGACTGTGCTTTTATTTTTTTAATTAAAATTTTTTTAAGTTTTTGTTTTAATTCCAGTTAGTTCACATACAGTGTAATATTGGTTTCAGGTGTACAATATAGTGATTTAACACTTCCGCACAGCACCCGTGCTTATCACAACAAGTGCACTCCTTAATCCCCATAACCTATTTAACCCATCCTCCCACCTACTTCCCCTCTGGTAACTATCAGTTCGTTCTCTATAGTTAAGAGTCTGTTTCTTGGTTTGCCTCTCTCTCTTTTTTTTCTCCTTTGCTCATTTGTTTTGTTTCCTAAATTCCACATGTAAGTGAAATCATATAGTATTTGTCTTTCTATAACTATTTCGCTATGTATAATACACTCTAGCTCCATCCATGTTGTTGCAAATGACAAGATTTTATTCTTTTTATGGCTAAGTAATATTCCATTGTGTATATATGCCACATCTTCTTTATCCATTTATCAGTCAATGGACACTTGGGCTGTTTCCATAGTTTGACTATTATGGATAATGTTGCTATAAAAATCAGCGTGCACATATCCTTTTGAATCAGTGTTTTTGTATTCTTTGGGTAAATACCTAGTATTCCAATTGCTGGGTTATAGAGTAGTTCTATTTTTAACTTTCTGAGGAACCTAAATACTGTTTTCCAGAATGGCTGCACCAATTTGCATTCTAACAGTGCAAAGGGTTTCCCTTTCTCCATATCCTTGCCAACACCTGTTGTTTCTTGTGTTGTTGATTTTAGCCATTTTGACTAGTGTGAGGTGATATCCCATTGTAGTTTTGATTTGTATTTCCCTGATGACAGTGATGTTGAGCATCTTTTCATGTCCCCATGATTTATTTTATAACTGCTTGAAGTTGTACCGCTTAATCCCTTTCAACTATTTCACCTGCCCCCTTTCCTCTCCCCACTCTGGTAACCAAGAGTCTTATTTCCTGTATCTATGAATCTGTTTTTGTTTTGTTTTGTTTGTTTTGTTTTTGTTTTGTTTTGTTTTTTAGATTCCACATATAAGTGAAATCATACGGTATTTGTCTTTCTCTGTCTGACTTACTTCATCTAGCATAATACCTTCTAGGTCTGTCCATGTTATTGCAAATGGCAAGATTTCATTCTTTATGGCTAAATAATAGAGTGTGTGTTTGTGTGTGTGTGTGTATATCACATCTTCTCTATCCATTCACCTCTAGATGGAAACTTTGGCCATCTCTACATCTTCTTAAGAAAAATGTCTATTCAAGTTCTCTGCCTACACATTTTTATTTTAATTATAAGTCAAGGCATTGCTCTACTGTGGCCTGGCTGATGGCTTTCCTCCTTGCACACATGCTGTGTGTACACTACAATTAGGAGCTGAATAGCTTTGCCATTAATAAGGACTAGAATAATCATTAGTTGTGCTGACTGTCACAAAAGTGGCAATTCAGTAAGACTAGATCAGTAAGACACCATTACACAACCATCAGTCAAGGTTTGACAGCATTGGTGCTTTACTGGAGCCACTGAAATGGAGTATGACCAATATCAATGCCCTTATCATTATGAGTTTCCTCTCTAAAATAAGGGAGGAGACTCATTTGTGAAATTAATTTAATTATACATACAGTAGTTATCCTTCACTTTCTGTTGATGATGCCAGATTACCACTGTGACTGTACATTTCACATTCCAAGTTATTGAGACCTTAAGAAGAACTTGTAGAAAGAAAGAATGTACATGTGTACAATTTTACATTTTTGGCAAAATTATACAACACATGCAATGCAACATAAAAATAAGGGGCTATTTGTCACCACATTGATTTCCACAAATTTACCATGTATAGTTCAATTACAGCAAAAAGTTTATATAAACATGTCAGTCTAATCCAATTTAACAAGCATTTACAAGGTGGCTGCTAGATAAAGAACACAAAGAGACATTCAGGATGTGATCACCTTCCTACCCTCAAGGAACTTACAAGGATATTTTAGTCTCCCTTTCTAAGAAAACCTTAGAAAATCAGTTTGTTGTTCTTTCTTTTTCCTTAATAGAGTTCCCAGTAAAAGGTTTTGGTGAAAGTGAATTAATTATGTTTACGTTACAGTTTTGTGTTTGGGAGGAAGACCATGGAACTGAAAGAAAATAGCCAGGGTCTACTGGAAACTACTGAAACACATGTTTCTACAACACTAATATTAAAAGGAAATTACTTGCCCCTCCTGGTTCTGAGAACACTAGGTTCCACTGAGGTAAAACAAAAAAGAAAAATAAAAAAGTGATAGAGGTAGCACTTGTTATAATAATACAGCCCTAGGTTAGGAAGGACTAATAATAACTACCATTTATTGAGTGCCAACCAAGTCCTATGCATGTTACAAACATTATCCTAATCGATTTTATTCATATGTGGAATTTAAGAAATAAAACAAATGAATAACGAATAAAAGGAGACAAATTAAAAAAACAGACTCTTAAATACGGAGAACAAACTGATGGCTGTCAGAGGAGAGGTGGGTGGAGAATGGGTAAAATAGGTGGAGGGGATTGAGAGTGCACTTATCCTGATGAACACTGAGTAATGTATAGAATTGTTAAATCATTATACTGTATACTTGAAACTAATATAACACTATATGTTAATTATACTATGATAAACAGTCCAAGAAAAAAAAATTATCCTATTAACCCTGCAAAGTAAGCACTTTTACCCTTGTTTTTCAAATGAAGAAACTGAGGTCCGGTGAGCTTTGGAAATTTGCCTGAGGTCACACAGCAATGTGTGACAGAACCAGAATTCTAATCCAGGAATGTGTCACTCCAACCAGCAGAAATTTCTAGTCATCAGCTTCTTCTATAGAGAGACATCTCTATGGATGCCTACATGGATACCTACCATTTGGCCAAAACAAATTTCTTTGACTTGAATTTCAATGCTGCATAATGTAGTTCCAGCACCCTCTCAGTGTTTACCTCTGTAGTTGGATCCTTGTCATTGACTTCCACTGCTTCTCTGCCCCCTCAATGGCGGAAGCTTGAAAGAGTGTGCGGCAATTACCAACTGTTGGCACAGAGTCAGAGTGGTCTCAGATTGTACTTTTTTACCCGTGTAAATCCTAAAATCAAAACGCTTCATTGATCAAATGCAAAGTAACTTTTCGAGAGCAGAGAGACCAGTTTTCTAGCTGACCGCTACATTCAATTGTCCTGTTTCAATACACACTGGCATAAGGAAAACTCAAAACTAGTTCTGGAAGGTCAGGAAGCTGGAAGTGGACTAAATCCAACATAATTTCTTATTCTAGTTTTGAATGGTGGTAAAACTATTTCACTAAAGATGGGATAGACTGACACTTGGTAAAGGCCAGGTCAAGTTGGCAAAGAAGAGGCTATAAAAAAATTTAAGGAGGAGAAACCAAATATTTTGTTACCAGCCAAAGAACCATGAGAATGGGATTCTACAGGAAGAGACTTTAGAATTCAAGAAGCAAACTTAACAAGAGAAAACTTACGTTACAATCTATATTTAACAGTCAGAAACTAGTTTTCTTGTTTATTATGTGCTAAGTACACCCATTCCTAAAATAGGAATGCCCGTTCTTCATCTCCTTACTTTCAGGTGAACAGACATTCTTGAAGAAATACCCACACCACAATGGTTTAAAAATACTACGTTGTTTAGGCCAAGGAATGCCTAGCATTACCGGCACCACCAAAAGGGGGGAAGAGGGGTATAGAACAGATTCTCTCTCAGTGCCTCTAGAAGGAACCAACCCTGCCGACACATTGATTTTGGACTTCTAGCCTCCAGAAATGTGAGACAATAAATACCTGTTGCTTTAAGTTCCCCCCTCCAATTATGTTGCTTAGCAAGAATTTTATCTCTTAAAGTAAAGCATGAATTAGATTAAATTATGTTATTTTGATGTGTTAATACAAAAGAATCCCCCCCCAAAGTAAATACACAAGTCAATATTGCCCATTATCCTACATTTTAAACATTATTTCTTGGTTTGCACAAATGCGTAATCTAAATGGTGCCATCCCATACAGTAGTTACTTGGCATATGTGGCTATTTAAATTTAAATTATGATTAAATAAAATTAAAAAGTAATTTCCTCAGTCCCACCGGCCACATTTCAAGTGCTCAACAGCTACTACATTGGACAGCACAGATAAAGGCTATTTCCATCAATGCAGAAAGACCTACTAGAAACTGCTGACGTAGGAGGATGAGATATAGAATAGCCACTGCCACAACCACTGCTTCTATTTAAGGAAATTCCTGGCTTCTCATCCAACACTGACTTCATTACACTCATACAATGACAGCTATACTCCACAGTCCCATAAATATCACTTTCTTGGATTTACAACCTAGAGAAACTGAGAACTGGTGCTTTGTTATGCACAGTGGCAGATCAGCATCCAGTCTGGAGATGCTATTGTCCTGACCTTTCTGCTGGCAAGAGTTATCTTGTGTAGTTCAATTTGTTTGGATTAGAACGCAGTTGGGGATGAGAAAATGGAAAACATGACGCTCCCCCTTCAGCAATGACCCAAATATACCCATTGCTCCTTTCAGGATTGTTCCTAAGTGACCATGAAGCATATTTTACACCAACAGTAATCCTGTACCTTTCAAAAACCATAATAAGCCCTCAGGATAATGAAAGCACTGATCCTGGATAGGGGAAGGCTGTGCATTTCCCAGATTCCATATTCTATCATGGATATAGAAACACTGTATTAAGTCCATTTTAAATAAGAGTGCTCAGAACAATCCATTCACAAGACAGATGGTCAATATTCCAAAGTGTGCCTAACGTTCTCAAAATAGGTTTAGAGTCTTTTCTAATTATATTATAGGGGTCCGAAGTTCTCATAAATATAATTAAGGAATCTATATTACTTAGCTTAATTAAAGTCTCTAAATACATTTGAGAATTATTGTAATAATTTCTTTCAAGACCAATGTCTCTGGCATTACCAAAAACTTTTAAAAGACTTTTTTTTTTTTTTAAGCAAGTACTCAGTATCCATAGCATCCTATAAGAATGACAAAGAGTAAAAATAAAGCTGAGTCCTCCTGTTAAGGCAGCCTAGATCCATTCTGTAACAGATTGTCCCCAATCAGAGAAAACAATGGCCAGTTTGAGTCCAGAGAGGTATCATGACAAAGACCGGTGAGATAGCAGAAAGATACGTTTGCTCCACGTTAACATGCAAATTGGATCTATCATCTTATTATTTTTAACTTTTCTACTAACAAGCATATGCAACATGTTATGCTGTTTAGAGCATAAACCTAAAGGAAAATAATAAAGCATATTACCACAACTACAAATATGATAGGAACTCTGATCGAAGCAAAAAATTAGAGGAAACTATTTTTAAAAATTCACAGCAGTTCATGTGCACGGTGTGGCTCTTTTGAGAAACATGGCCCTGAGAGAGACTTATAGCCAAAGAAGATGTGGTGGTTTCTCATTAAGCCCCTGGAAGCGAGTGAAATGAAAATTAAGTCGTTTATGGAACACATACTCTTGAGACATTCCCTTGCTTGATTAGATGAGGCAACAATACAATGTGGATGTGAATTCTAAACAGATGGGGAAAATAACCATAGAAAAAGGCTGCTGGCTTTGGCCAGATTGTAAAAGGTTTCTCCTAATGGGCAAGCAAAATACACCTCATTGAAAAAGAAGTTTGAGGGGATCTGGCCACTAAAAGAAAAAAGCTCAACTTAAATACCCTACCCTAGAGGGGAGGGAGAAGATAATGATTGCAGGGAGAGACCAGAGGGCCTTCTCGGTTACTAGTAATATTCTGTTTCTTGACTGGGATCATGGCTACAAAGTTTGTACATTTTGAATAATTTGTCAAACTCTATACTTAAAATTTGTGTATTTTTATATGCATATGTTACACTTAATTTTTTTAATGTAAAGTAACCCCTGCCTTCCCACAGAAAGTCACACAGACTAACCTCAGAATCTTTGTGGGTTTCTGTGAAAGAAGCAACAAAAAGGAATTTGTTTAATGTAACACTAGGGCATGTCATTGAGTCAGACACATGTTGTGGTGACATTTCATCTTATGAGGTCCCTTTGTGAACATTCTGGCGTGGCATTAGTCCAAGCCCATTGGTGCACACTAAACAAGATGTTTTCTGTCTGACTGGTATTAACCAATGCAGTTGTCAGCCAGCAGACATATGCAGGGTCGCCTGTAGATGCGTAGGCTGCCTGCACTGGCCGGTGTGGCGAGAGAAGTATTCTGTCCACAGAGACATAAAAATGACTTTTTTTCCATAAGCAACAACATATCAGCAAGGGTAGAATAATGCAATTCGTACTAAGATTGTAAGTGCTAAAGGGAGAATGACTAACCATTCAGATTAATCAAAGAGACTCTCTGAGCATAGGTAACTAGTTTAGAGCAATGGTTTTAACCTTGGCTGGCTCAGTAAACTCACGGGGCAGCTTTGAAAAGCACTGATACTTGGGTTCCATGTCCAGAGATTCTGATTTAATTAGTGTGGGGTGTGACCTGACCATGGGTTTTTGTTTTTTTTTAATTCTCCAGACGATTCTAATGTGCAACCAAGGATGAGAACCACTGCTCAGGTTGGGACTTAGGTTGACAGCCTATTGCAAAGCTACTCCAGGTAAGAATAACATCAGGAAGAGAAAATGAGAATGAGTAGAAAGGTCCTATGACTAAGAAGAGCTAGAATGTTTGACCAGAGGCAAAGGGTCATACTGAGAAGTTAGGTTAGATCAGTGGTTCCCAAAGTCTCAGGTGGTTTCCACTCCAGGGTAACAAAAACAAGAACTCATTTTTGTTTGTTTTGGAGTCTCCATTTAAGTTCAGGAAGGCCAGCATTACTCATCCTGATTGTAGTTATCTGTATTTATGACTGACTGACTTCTGTGATTTGGGGGAGAGGGTAGGCAGAGTAAGTTCTTTACTGCAGAATAGCCCTTATATTCTCTTCCCCACCTTGAATGATGAAGATAACTAAGGATATTATGCTGCTAGTGAAGTACTCTAAAACACGCAAGACTACTTAGGACAATACTGTACTACTGACGTTTTTAGTTTCAACACATAAAAATAACTGAGTCAGACAGATTATTCATATTAACTCATGTAACCCTCACAGCATCCCTATGAGACTGATTCTTTTATTAATCCCAAACACAAGAAATTAACCATGGTTAACAGAACTTGACAAGGTCACTTATTAAGTGGAGGAGGTGGGATTCAAAGCCTGGCAGTTTGGTCGTCTTCCATCCCACTATACTCGCAGGTAAGGCGGAAGACGACAGCATAGACAGGAGGTACAACTTAAAGGTAGGAGTTTTAAACGCCAAGCCGAGACATTTTAACTCATGGGTGACGGATGCTTATGGGATGAAATGTAAAAAATATTTTTAAGGCATCTGTTTTGGATTAGAAGGGCACCTGACACTATTGACTACCTTGAAATTCTCTTTAAAAAAAAAAGATTTTATTTATTTATTTGACAAAGAGAGAGAGATCACAAGTAGGCAGAGAGGCAGGCAGAAAGAGAGGGGGAAGCAGGCTCCCTGCTGAGCAGAGAGCCCTATGCGGGGCTCGATCCCAGGACCCTGAGATCATGACCTGAGCCGAAGGCAGAGGCTTTAACCCACTGAGCCACCCTTGAAATTCTCTTTACTTTAACTTTCAGGACACTCTTTTCTGGTTCTCTTTCCACCTCTCTGGTGATTCCGTTTTCAGACTCTGAAGCACCTGCTGCCTCTTCCTCCTCTTCCTTTTTTTCCTCCTCACTTACACAGGTGTTCTTCAGGGTTCTGAATGACTCCTCTTCTGCCCTTCTGCCTTCTCTATAGCTATGACTCTTAACATGGGTATGAAGGGTGTGAGATGGATATGTTTAATTATCTCAAGTAGGGGCGTACTTTTTAAAATCCCGTTAGGTGACCATGATACGCATACCCCATCCCAACACACTCACACAATGTAAGACTCACTGACAAATCTGCTGGTGACTCTCAAACCTTTATGGACAGCCCATCTATTTTCCAACCCCCTACTGAATAATTCAAACCTCACATACATAAAATATAAGTCACTATTCCTCAATCCCTCTTGGATATCCCCCGCCACATTTAGTGGCCTCAGACACCATCGTCACCCAGTGTGACGATGTGAAAACTGTGAAAATCTTTCTCACTCAACTTCCCAAATCCATTATGCCACCAAATCCAACTGAGTCTTCCCCAGAGCCAGTCTTCCTTCTCTTTTCCACTGCCACTGCACAAAATTTTCATCCTCTCTCCTCTGAATAATGGCAACCACCTTCCAAACAAGGCACCTTATGTGAATTCAACATCTGCATTACCACCAATTTTGTTCCCTCACTAGAAACTGCACATGCACCCTCCTCCCTGCTTTGTAAACACCCTCACAGCACCCTCCCATTGCCTATAGGATAAATATAGAAACCTCATGTAAATAAAAGAACCACAACACCTGCCCCAACCCACCTCTCTAACTTCATCTCTCACCATTCTATGCCTCTTTCTCCTCCTCGAAACCCCAAACTTCAATTACACTAAACTTCTCATCCTCCCATGAGCTGACCATAAGCTTTCATACTTCCAAGTCACTGCAAGTGCTATTTCCTCTGCCTAGAATGTCCTTGTTCACTCAGAAAATTCACCCTTCAGGGGCACCTGGGTGGCTCAGTGGGTTAAAGCCTCTGCCTTCAGCTCAGGTCATGATCTCGGGGTCCTGGGATCGAGCCCCGGGTCGGGCTCTCTGCTCAGTGGGGAGCCTGCTTCCCCCTCTCTCTCTGCCTGCCTCTCTGCCTACTTGTGATCTCTCTGTCAAGTAAATAAATAAAATCTTTAAAAAAAAAAAAAGAAAGAAAATTCACCCTTCAATGCCCACCACTATTATTTACTTCCTCAGTAACACTGTTGCTGGCTCCCTCTTTTGCTTACAGTATTGGTGGGCTCCTCTGGGCCCAGGACCGATTTTATTCCATGTTGTCTTCCCATGTCCATATTTATGCACCTGGCACCCCTTAGACACTCAATGTCAATGTTTATTAAAGGAAGGACTAAAAAACTTGACCCAGAAGTTTAATAATTATTGGAGTCATCTAGTCAAGAAACTTTAAGAAACCAAAACAATGCTGGTCAAAATAGCGAGAAGGAGGTAGGCCAGAGAGATTAATGACAGTTTTGATGAGAGGTACATCAAACAGAGTAAGAATCAGAATAACCCAATGTTTTTGTGTGTGGGAGATTTGAAGGTTGATGTTTCATGGGTAGTACCAAAAAAATTTGGAGATGAAATAATTTTTCTTTTCCCTGTGATGGGTTCTTTTATACCAAACTCAACTTTAGTTTATGTGAAAAATATGTGAAATTTTTTTCAAGTTTCAAAAGTTTCAAATTTTAAATCTAGGAAAAAAAGAACCTTTAGGTAAAATAATTTCCCCAACCTCTTCAATGGCAAAATTATTACTAAAAATCAGGCATGCTGACATTCAGTACTTTTCCCACTATAGTATACTGACTTTTTAAGATTAGATTTAATGTTCTACACTCAAAAACTTAATACTCCAGCAAAAAATATCTTAGGATTCTTGTGTAAGAGAGATTCATAATCAAGTTTAATATTCTATGTCTCTTCCACGATTCCTGCCTCCTGGCCCTGAGCAAATTTACTCATTATTTTATTGGATCTCCTCTGCCCCACTTCCAAGTCTTCTCTAAGACTGAATCTTATGGCACCCTCTTCATTGATCTAAAAAGTATACTTAACTCTTTCTGCACAAAATTTAATATTTAGCTTAACAGGTGAAATAGTGAAGTTTTGTGATTTTGAGTGAAGTCTCTGGAATTCAAACCCAGAATCTGCCACTTACAACGTGAGCAAAAGTTACTTAACTTCTCTCTTCCTCAGTTTCCTTATTTGTAAAATATTTGTATTTTACAAAATATTTCCTTATTTGTAAAAAAAACACAAAATGTGGTTCTGCTCTAATCTTAGATAATACCTCACACATAATAAGTGCTCAATGTTAGGCACTACGATAATAACTATTATTATCATTTATATAGTTGTGATAGTTCAGTGACTAGTCTATCTTGAATATCTGTATTGCTGTTATCTGTCTTAGCTTAAAAATTCATTGGCTGTTGAGGAGAGTAGAAGGATGTAAATCTAATCAAAGGTTTTGAATGGCACCTAGCACAGAACTGAATTCTATTATAACTAACTTAGAAAAAAATTTCAGTAACCTAGGGAGATACTCTCATCTCCTGACTATACTCTATAGTCATCTTAATATGCGCTATGTTCTCCACTGTCTTTCAGATGACCCACCTTCAACTATTAATTGTAATGGTCTTATCAAATTATGTTTATCTCACCTTGAAATCTCATCAAAAACAAACAGTAGAAAAGCAAGAATTGGGATAGCCCTTCATGCCTACATATACTAACCAGGAAGAAATAAAAAGTGTCTATTTATCCAGAATTCAACGGTATTAATCCAGGAAACAAAATTTGTCTCCCTTACTATTAACTAGAGATATGGATATTCCTATGAACCAGAGACATCGCAACAATTATTTAAAAATATGCCAATGATCCAGCAATCACACTCCTAGGTATTTACCCAAATGAGTTGAAAAACTTACATCCACACAAAATTCTATACAGAAATGACCACAGCAGCTTTACTTATAATTGTCAAAACTTGAAAGCAAACAAGATGTCCTTCAATATATAAATCAATAAATAAACAGTGACATATCCCATACAATGGAATGTTATTCAGCCATGATAAGACATGGAGGACCTTAAATGCATTTTGCTTAGTGAAAGAAGCCAGTCTGAAAAGGCTGCATACTATATGATTCCAACTATATAACATTCTGAAAAAGGAAGAAGTATAGAAAGGGTAAAAAGGCCATGACTGGGGGCGCTTGGGTGGCTCAGTGGGTTAAAGCCTCTGCCTTCGGCTCAGGTCATGATCTCAGGGTCCTGGGATCGAGCCCCACATCGCATCGAGCTCTCTGCTCAGCAGGGAGCCTGCTTCCCCCTCTCTCTCTGCCTGCCTCTCTGTCTACTTGTGATCTCTCTCTGTCAAATAAATAAATAAAATCTTAAAAAAAAAAAAAGGGCCATGATCGTCCGAGGTTCTGCAGGCAGGGATGAATAGGTGGAACACAAGGGATTTTCAAGGAGTGAAACTATTTTGTAATATTCTGTGAATGCAGATAAACGGCATTACACATTTGGCAAAATCAGTATGATGCTGATTTTTAAAAACCAATATATTAAAATGTTACATTTATGTCTGAGTATTACTATTTATTAATTTGTGTCAATTACATTTCTTTCCAAAATTTAATTT
>CM052896.1:73881747-74009048 GCA_028534135.1 Potos flavus
TGGGCTCCTTTAAAACCTTGCCAATATACTAACTACATATTATATTGATTTTCATAAGGAAAAATTAGTTTTTGAAAAAGGAAAAACTATTTAAAATGTTTATATTATATCCTACAAAACAGTCTTCAACTGAATTTTTTTGGTAAACTATGTTGCAGTCTTTTACCAACGTTCTTTGGTTCAGTATAAATGATATGGTAAATTTGCATTCAAATTCATGGAACTTTTCAAATCTGTTTCCCATTTAGCTGGCCAGCCAAAAACAATATTTTCATTTGTAAACAGCTGTTTCATAATCAGCTCTTTTGTACTATGTGGAACTCCATAAAAAATAGAAAAATTTAAAATACAAGAATTGCATTAATCCACTGCAAATCATTGATTAGTTTTTGTATACTACCACACAGTTTAACTTATAAGGAAAGATTTTAAGGAAAATTTAATCTTGTGTCCAAATATAACATTACTTTAAACATGAGGTCATCTAAACATCTGTCTCCAATATATCACTGGGGATTTAAATCAAAAGTCTGCTAAACATGTACAATCATTTTGAAAATAAATAACAGGACAAATTTTGTCTTGATTATGATTATCATGCATTTTAAAAGGAAACATTTATTCTAATAAGAAAAGTCTGAACTAATTTAAACTTTATTGACATTAACTTAAAATAGTTTCATAAAGACTAAGAGAAATAGTCCATTTATTTGCTGCTTAACAATACTTATATTTTAACTTTTCAACATTAAACACTCTTCTTTTATCTCTTCATAATGTTCTTTATCTTTGCAAAATAGTCAAGGAAAATTTCAAGACACAAAATATTTCCACTCGGTAACTAAAAAACTAATATTTATTCTGAACTTTCCTTCCTTTAGGGCAACTATGAATCCTCAACAAGAACTAAAATGGTTCTATCCATTTAACTGACTCCTGCTTTATACTTTAAAGTAATATGAATATGGCTAATTACAAAAGACAGTTAAGGCAGTTGCTTTACTCTAAGACTTTACAATAAAAAAAATGGATGTATTCTGAGGAGAGTTTAATTAAACTTAAACTCTATATCTTACTGTAGAATTTAATTTGTGTCTAATGAGTGCGAGTACTTTAAATTCAGCAACAGGATTACTACTTCCAGTTAACTACTTGAGATGAATTACCATTAAAAATAAACCAAAATGCTTAATCTTCAAAAGTTTCTGCCAAAACTTAAATGAACATTAGCTGTTGAAAAGCAGGAGAAAAACAAATTAAAGAATCGTTGAATAATATATTCTTAGAAAAACACCACAGCACTCCCTACTGCGGCAGAAATCACCAGAAAATTCAGCTCCAAGGGATACTGGTGTCCAAACTGATCTTGCATCTAGTAGGCTGTCACAAAATGTAACTGTAAAAAAAGGTCACTATGGGTTTCTGAACTAGCTCAACTCTTTTCTTTTTCCGGCCTATGTCTTGGAAGACTTGACAACTTTGGCCTTGGCAATTTCAGGTCATGGATTCTGCCTTGGTAGACACAGGCTAAGAATTTCAAAGTCCACTCATGACACTGTGTGCACAACTCTTTAAAGGCAACAAGTATGTCTTACTCATCTCAAATGCCCATTGCCTAGAACTCCATCTGATACATATCTGCAGCTTGATAATGCTTGAGAAATGCATGAATGAGCTAATGAAAGGAATATCTGACTAGAAAACAAGAATCTTTGTCCTAGTTGAGTTGAAACTGCCTACTAATAAACTGCCTCAGTTTTCCCACCTATAAAATGAGGCTAATTCTTGAACTTGTGTCTTGAATTCCCATTTTCCCATGCCCATTTTTCTGCTTAGCCTGATTGTCACAATACTCAGGTATTGTGAGAACTGAAAGAAAACATACATACAAAACTATCTGGAAAACTAGCAGTAGTACACAAGTGTGATTATTTTGATGAGTGTCAACAATATACATAGGCTAAAATTGTATACACAGAGACAGATATTGAATGTGAGATGAAGTATTTATTTTAAAACGTTCTTTTGAAGAAGCTTTAAATTAAAATAACTCGCTTACCAAAATAATGTGATACGTTGAAATCTAGAGAAATTCACTTTGGTAATACAGTTAAAGAACTAAGGGGCTAAGAAATTCCTTTGGAAAAGTTAAGTCTTGTGCTTTCATTTTTTTTTTAATTTGATAAGATCTTGAAAACTTAATAATTAATGTCTTTTGGATTACTAGGAAGAAATTCAAGCTTTCTTATGTAGTTAATACAATTGAGTTTTGACTGGATCTTTGCCTTTCCGTTCCAAAACGTTTAATACTATAATGAATGGCTAAAGATACTGATTCAGCATAAGCAATATAAAAGCATGTATTCTCGTGTTGCCATTGGTTTTCCCTCAAATTCAAACAAACACGGATATGAACTAAGTTGGATGTGTGTGAATTATACTGATCTTTGTAATAAAATAGTACAGATTTGTCTTTATGATTCTCAGTTATCTCCCTTTTTTTTAAAAAAGCACTAAAATATAAAAATAATTTTGCTTTAGTATAGTTTTCCATTTGTATAACTTTCTCACATTCAGACTTTGGGTTCCCACATATTTTAGAATTTTCCATTTCTTTCTTAGATTTGCTCTATTATAATGTTAATAAAAAGTGGCCCCTTGAAAAATCACTCAGTTTAGCTTTGCCCCATTCAGTTACTCGAAATACTTAATAACAAAACAGGCAAAGTCGTCTGTGTCACTCAATTTTTTTCTAGATCATGCTGACTGATTTTTCAAAATATCCATATTAGCAAGTTTTTCATACATTTTTGTCTGAGTGCTTTATTTATTTATTTCAGATTTTATTTATTTATTTGACAGAGAGAGAGAGAGCACAAGTAAGGGAAGCAGCAGACAGAAGGAGAAGCAGGCTCCCCATCGAGCAGGGAGCCTAATGCCAGACTGGATCCCAGGACCCTGGGATCATGACCTGAGCTGAAGGCAGACGCTTAATGACTGAGCCACCCACACACCCCTTGTCTAAGTGCTTTAATATAATACAGGTCCCAACTTTAGGGACAGATTTCTCAACCTCGCCTGTCCACTAGAATCAGCCAAACCACTTTAAAAATGCCCAGTTCTGGACCCAACCCCCAAGATGCTGATTTAGTTGATCTGGACTGATTTAGTTGATATGGCCCTGGCATCAGGAGCTTTTAAAATTACCCAGTGATTCCAGTGTGCAGTCAAGGCTGGCAACCATTGCTGTTACAGTCTTGTAGAAGACTGTTAGTAACAGCAACAAACCTTCAATTTATGGAGGGCTTACTTGCGCCAAGCAGCAGGCTAAGCACTTTCTGGGCATTATCTCATTTAATTCACAACAACCTTATGAAGAAAGAGTCTGTTACTAATTCCTACGTTATGAATAAAGACATGAAGATTAGAAAGATTAAGAAACTCTCCCAAGTCCTACTGCTATTAACTGGCTGAGAGTTATAGACAGCTCTGTCCAACTCAAGAAGAGGAACTCTTCATCGCTGACTACCATCATGGTAGAAACTATGCCATAAGCCAGATTTTCTTTCTTTCTTTCTTCCTTTCTTTCTTCCTTCCTTCCTTCTTTCCTTTCCTTTTTTCTTTCTTTCTTTCTTTCTTTCTTTCTTTCTTTCTTTCTTTCTTTCTTTCTTTCTTTCTTTCTTTTCTTCTCTCTCTCTCTCTCTCTCTCTCTTTCTTTCTTTCTTTCTTTGTCAGAGAGAGAGAGTACAAGCAGGGGGAGAGGCAGGCAGAGCAGCCAGAGGGAGAAGCACGCTCCCTGCCGAGCAAGGGGATCACGACTGGAGCTGAAGGCACTGCTTAACCGACTAAGCCACCCAGGCGCCCCTAAGCCAGATTTTCTTAAAAAGGCAAGTCAGAGTGCTACTGAATAGAAGAAGTGACAGAAGAATTAGCTTTGGGGGGCACCTGGGTGGCTCAGTTGGTTAAGCGTCTGCCTTCAGCTCAGGTCATGATCCTGGAGTCCCGGGATCCAGTCCCACATCGGGCTCCCTGCTCGATGGGGAGTCTGCTTCTCCCTCTGACTTCTCCCCTCTCATTCTCTCTCTCAAATAAATAAATAAAATCTTAAAAAAAAAGAATTAACTTTGGGGATATAAAAACACTAAAATTAGCAAGATATTGGAAATGCCCATTTTTCTCCTTAGCCTGATTGTCAGAATAAATTGTTAACTTTCTCAAAATAGTAGTATTTGAGGAAAAGAACATTCCCAGGCAGTGTCCTGGTCTAGCTGCATACCTCTAGGTTGTCATGGACACAGGAAGGAACAATGAAATCATTATTTGACTATTATTTTTTAGTTGCTAGTCAGCATATGATTCTGTCTGTAAACTGCATCTCTGCATTCCCTACGGATCAGGGGAGCTGTCCCTCCTGGTAGTGACAGAATAACCACAAACAAAACAATCCTTCTGGGGGAAAGCCATCTTTATCTGTCAGTATTAGTCAGTTGAGAAACAGAGCTGCAGGCAGCTGAAAAAACAGTTTGACTGTTTTAAGTTTACAGGTGGCCTTATAATGGAAATTTTTACACACTGAAATTCCTTTTTCAAGTTAAAAAAGTTTGGACAAAAAGGACAAAATTTGGCAGTATTTTAATGCAATGCTTCTAACCAGCTTGCAAAAGCAAAATATCAAATTTTAGTGAAGCTTGGTGAACTAAGCACCCGTCTTCTGGCAAACAGACTCAGTTAACTATTACCACCCTTTCTGTGCTGAACATTCCTCACGGTTAAAATCAGATCGGCCACACTTATCACAGGGCCTGATATATACAAGACACGTAAGAAATGTTTTCTGCATGAATTCATGGACGTTGGGAAGAATTATTTAAAAATATTTTTAATAGAAGATTGTATCCACAGAAACATAATAATAATGTCAGCATGTAAATAATATGATAGCTGCTTAAAGCCCAGCCAGAAAGTTTTTCCGTGTGTGTGTGTGTGTGTGTGTGTGTGTGTGTGTGTGTGTGTGTGTGTTGTTTGCTTGGAAGAAACCAAGATGAAAGAGAAGGCATTTGACTAATAATTCCCTAAGCATTAGCAGCAAGGATCAGATACTTGGGGTTCTACAGAAGATACCTGTTGGGCTTTCCTCAACATTTGGGACAACGAAGCAGACAAAGTCAGTTTATTTTGTAGGTTACTCAAAACCTTCTTCCTGATTGGCCTACCAGAACTTATTAAACTTTTTCTGGGAAAAAGGCACAGTTTGGAGCCTATCCCATGCAATAAAATACAATTAATTACATTTATCAATTTAGCTACTAGAATAAAATTTTCCTAGGACAAAATCAGGGTTTTAAAATGTCAGATTAGGAAGCTATTTAATGAGAGGCAGAAAGGCATGGGGTGCTTTGGTAGGAAGCCCTGGATCGGCCCCTGAGAACACTGAACCTTAGGGTTGAGGAACTAGAGAAAATACAGAAACTAATGAGAATGGCTGATTACAAACTTGGGTAATGATTTTGCCTTCAAGTACTAACAGACCCTTGTTAATCTATAAATCAGTAGTTGTCAATCACATGGTCGGTCTCTTTCTCACTGGCATGGGATATGGAAATAACCACATTAAAGGAAAGGTCTTTACTACTTGTATTGATTAATAATATTTGATACATTTGCCCCAAATAATACTTTGTGATTTTAAGCTAGTCAAAGTTATTATGAATGATAAATACAATAAAATACCTACAAAAATATAAATGTCCTACTTTTTTTTATAAAAAAAAGTAGGTTTTGAGGGAATGGAGTGACCCAAATTATTTGATAGGGTGACCACTGGGATATTAACTGGGAATCATTCCTATAGGCCCACTATGGAATATTGAAAATGAAACCCAATGACTCCATTTTGGGAATAAAAAATTAAAATTTCTGGTGAAAAATAAGATCATGTTAATGATTTCCAGATTTGAGAACAAAATAAAAACTCTACCCACCCCAAAATAAGGTTAGGTTTCTATTTTTTTTTTAAGATTTTATTTATTTATTTGACAGAGAGAGAGATCACAAGTAGGCACAGAGGCAGGCAGAGAGAGAGAGGGTGAAGCAGGCTCCCCGCCGAGCAGAGAGCCGGATGCGGGGCTCTATCCCAGGACCCTGAGATCATGACCTGAGCCAAAGGCAGAGGCTTTAACCCACTGAGCCACCTAGGCACCCCAAAGGTTAGGTTTCTAGAAGATAAACAGAAAAATACAATTTATATTATAAATTATAGAACAGAATTATAGTTTGCATATATTCATATAATATGGCACTCATCTATGACAATTTTTTAAATGCCTGGAATATGCCTAAATACTTTTACATTTTCCCTCTCTGTTAGTAACTAACATTTACTGAGTGCTTATTAAGTGCTAGGCACAATGGTAAGCCTTTACATGCATCAACCCATCTGATCCTTCAAACAATCTCATGAAGTAGACTGCAATGTATCTTATGGATAAACCACAGAAATGTTAAGCTGCCTGCCCAAAGTAACACATCTAGTGAACATCAAAGTTGGGATCTAATGCCAGTCAGAAAGCATCAGAATCCCTACAGGATGCCACCTCCCTATATTACCTCTACTCTCTTCATAAGGTAAAGTTCACTATCAAAACATGGATGCCTTTTGATGAGGTGCTCCATGTTCTCCTTTATTGATCTCAGTTGTAACTATTTCATTGCTTAGCTCCTACAGTGTACTCAAAAGTTTGTCATCCTGGGGCGCCTGGGTGGCTCAGTGGGTTAGAGCCATTGCCTTCGGCTCTCTGTTCGGCGGGGAGCCTGCTTCCCCCTCTCTCTCTGCCTACTTGTGATCTCTTTCTTTCTGTCAAATAAATAAATAAAATCTTTAAAAAAAAAAAAAGTTTGCCATCTATGTAACTATTTAATTCCAAAACAAAGATCTGCGAATAAACATTAGGTAGATCGATGTTTTCACATATATATGAAATCATATTCATATACATATATATATTTCATGAAATATATGTATGTGTATATATATGATAAATGACTGGAAAAAACTACAACCAGCACAGTGGACTTTGAGCTTGGGAAAATAAACCTACCCCCAAGCAGGAAGCAACTCAACAATCAAATAGTCTATATATGCTTCTTAGAACCATTCCTGGGAAGGCAGGTATTGGGGAGAAACAGGTCTACATCCACGCACAGTCAAGACCCAACTTTGTAGAATCAATGGGATTTAGACTACATAGGATTAAAGTCCCTCCAAGATTGACTCCTTAGGGCAATCAGGGCAGGAAAAGTAGGACCCTTTGGATTTCCTTTTTCTTCCTTCGCCACTATTAGGAATAAAGTTGAATAGTGCATCTGAGACAGTGTTTGGTTCCTCGGATCATGTCTGAATTTGGTGACAGGTGAACACTACCAATGACATGTATTGGTAGGAGGAGGAAACTGCACCAACTCCTTCAAATCACAGAAAGCAATACATGCTCTAGTATCTTGCTGAAAGGTTTAGAATTTTTAAAATTAATTAACATTCAAAATTGGGAACCAAACAAATTTGACATTCATTCAGTCATTTACTCATTCAAGAAATGTTTATTCAGTACCTATCCTGTGCTATTTTCTGTTTTAGGCACTGGGGATATAGCCGGGTACCAAACAGACTAAGTTTCTTATCCTCAAGAAGCTTATCACCAACTGATAGAAATAAGAGCATGTTGGGGAGCCTGGGTGGCTCAGTGGGTTAAAACCTCTGCCTTCGGCTCAGGTCATGATCTCAGGGTCCTGGGATCGAGCCCCGTATCGGGCTTTCTGCTCGGCGGTGCGCCTGCTTCCCCCTCTCTCTCTGCCTGCCTCTCTGCCTACTTGTGATCTCTCTCTCTGTCAAATAAATAAATAAAATCTTAAAAAAAAAAGAAAAAAAAGAAATAAGAGCATGTTTTAATATCTGTCCCTGTTATACATTGGCTCTAGTTAACAATTAATATGAATTCTTACATTTAAATAGACATGTCATTGTTTCGGGTCAATAAAATATAAAAACTAAGATTTCTTTAAAAATGTAATATACGGCTATTTTTTCAGTTCTGCAAAGTTAATAAAACATACATTAAAAGTGTCACTCCCCTCATGTATGTTCAAATGCAAGAATACATAAACTTATATAAACTGCACAAATCATAACAAAAAATACAGATAGTTTCCATTGTAGAAAGTTTTAATTTGCTAAAAACCTATATATACTAATAACCACTGTGACCCCATCTACTCCAACCTTGATGCTTCCTTTATTATAGTGCTTTGCTTCACACTTCCTCCGTGGTCATCTTCTGCTGTCTGACTATTCAACATCCACCCATCCAATCATCCATCTATTTATTATACAACTATGTGCCGGGAACAATTGGAGAGAGAATCTCTAGAATCCATTACACTTTTCCCTCAGGATGAGAGTCTCTCGGAAGTTCAAACAGACATGAGACTTAATATATTAAAAAGTAAAGAAATGCCAACTGACAGTTATCAAAATGTAGCTTATTTTAAATGCTTACATATCACATATTAATGCTTTTAACACACACAATTGTGATGAGAAAGGCAATGACTTTATGTCTAGCTTTATTTGAAAGAAATGTCAAAAGTTTAAGTTAGGAAGTCCTTTGTGAATGTGTGGCCCCATTCAAACGGCCCTACAGGGCCTGCTGGCACTCTTGGCTCACTGCCAAAGAGAAGCTAGTAGGCTGTCTCCCCATATGAGCGTCTCATTCTTATTCCCTACTACTGATAGCCCTTGAAACCTCCAGGGAAGCTAACCTCAGAAGGGCACAGGACCCTATATTTGGGCATAAGGGTCCTAAATGTCCCAAGGCTCGGGGCTATTAGTGGTATTTCACACTTATTAGGGCTTAAAAATAGATTTTTGTAGGTCACCCACAAATTCCGTAACACTGTTCTAGGGGGAAATGCACCCTGATTGCAAACAACTAACCTAAAATTACAGATTTTTGGAACATGACCTATACATTTAGGCATTACATGAAACTATATTTTTTCCCATACATGGTAACTGCACTTCTTATATATTTGTCTTGTATGTTTTTCCTATACATAGTAAGGGTCAGTCATTTTTTTTTTAATTTTAATTTACCCACAAAAAAACTTACCATCTATTTCTAACTTATATGAATAATGAAAAGTAATAGATCCCCCTTTTGAATTTATAATATAAAACATTTCTGTGTATAGTTGCTCACAAGAAGAAACTGTGCATCTTATATTGAGTGTATGTCAAATATTCTATTACAGGAAGCAAATCACACTGTTTAGCATTTCTACATACCTTAGGTCAGAAAATATAATTTTTATTTTCAGTGGAGTTCTGAGAAACTATCACTCCTACAAGGAACGTTCCCTCCACTATTACCAAAATAAGATGCTACAAATGAGTTCAAAGCACTTGGCTTCTAAAATAAAAGATTTTTCTTTGTCTCTGTCACATTTAGGCTGATCAGAGAGAGGCACATAAGCAAAATATGTCTCAAAAGAATTGTATCACTTTGTGGCAAATGCAATTTGAATAAAAATAGACTTAATGAGTAGATATATTCTAAGCACTGTGTAAGTCCTGGAGATACAAAATAAATAAGACTTGGTCCCTACCTAAAAGGGGCTCACCCTTTGCAAGACTTAAAAAACAAGGATTAAATCCAGTGTAATCTTTTAAATTAATCACACACAAAAAAACTAAAGTATTTGTGAAAAGCATCCATGTAGGGTAAAACATAATACCACCTAATATGTAAGCCTATCAACGAAAACATTGTAAATACAAACAATAGTGGATAATGCCTATTTAAAAACCCCTATTGAATGGACAGACGATATACTTTTAAAGTACATAATACATAAATCTAGCAAGGGTCACATAGACATCATCATCCCTGCCTTCTTTCCATATAACTTAGGTGCCAATGTCTCTATTATTCTTTCTTTTCTTTCCCTTCTTTGCTTCTCTGTTGACCTTCTAACCTCCAGCCTATGTGTGTTCAAAAGAACAGAAGGTACAGGCCAATGCAGATCTTTATAGAAACATGAAGGAAACAGAAAAAGTCTTATCCTTCCTTGATGCTTGATCAGGGAAACACGACATGATATTGCTCTGTAAAAGACAGTTGCTGATAGGCTTTCCAATTTCGATATGATCACATTTCTACTTTCACCTTAAAAGCATACGAAATAAATGTTTTCTTAGCTCAACTAAAAAAGCCCCTGCTAATCAAAATAAATCACTAAGGGGTCTATAGTGCTTCTTATATTAAGTATTTTCAATATTCATCTTCTTTATAATTTTCTTAAAATTTCATAGCTATATACATTTCTCTTTAAGAGAGAAAGAAATAATGTGTTTAATTTACTAATAATTTTTCTAAAAAAATGTTTTAAAAAACATAGGCAAATTACACTGCCATCTTGTGGTTAGAAGTTCATTTACAATAGCAAGGATTTCAGGTTATTTCCATTAATTCCACACACAGTATGTCCTAACCTAAAAAAAAAAAAAATTCTGTTTGGAACTTAAGAAAATACATTCTTTATACACTTCCCTCACTTTCTTATGTTAAAACTCATTATATTAAAACAAGAAATGGCATTTTGAGTGGCTGCCCCAGATAGATAGATAAAAAGAACTATGCATTTGGCACTCTAGATCTTGCTCACAGAAGCTTATAATTTACTATTAGTGTATACACACTCTAACCCTGACAATTAGAGAAACAAAATTATGGAATCTAGGAGTTTCATTTCCATGAGGTAATCTCCAAGACCTAAAACAATGAATGACATTTATGCTAAACTTATCAACAATTTTTGTTTGATCCAAAACTCTAAATTCAAAAGCAAGACCACCCACCACAGAGAAAATAAATATTATAGCAATAAAAATAGTTGCTCCCACCTCTTACGCATATACATAAACTTATTTTTCCATACATAGTTAAGAATCATACTTAAATAAAAAAATTAATTCCAAAATCCAGTCATCTACATTTTTCAAATGTATAATTCTTTATGATCTATGCCAGGCACCTGTTCCAAATATTTTACAATGGTAGGATCTAATTCGAAGTTAACACACTTCTACATCTAATTCTGTCTGCAGAAAACATTTCCTTTTCTTTTTTTTTAAAGCAAATCATCAAAATTATAGGAAGACAGTGCCATCTATAGGTCTGCACATGGACAGAATGGTGTTCTTCTATTCAAATGTGACCGTCCTCCGTGATGCAATAGCCCACCAAATGCATTGCCCTAGAAGGAACCTCCAAAATAACTTTGTTCATTATTGAATCTCTGGAGAGGTACCTATAATTTATTCCAAAGTATTTTAACTTATCTCTAAAATCATTCTCCAAATAATAACAACAGCCACATCGACAAGAACAAAAATAATACTTCTTGTAACTGTATTAATCTGATTTTGGTACATTTGATGATCCATAAATATTAATAATTTTTCAAGAAATATTAGCTCATTGGCATTTCTTCTCTCTCTCTCTCTCTCCTCTCTCTTACTCATAATGTAAAACTTTTGAGTTTAATGCTATTTTAGGTGTCATTCAATCCTGCTGAAATACAAATTATTATTTCTCCAAAGTTTTATTTCCCCCCATAATAGTTCATTCTAGATTTTACAGACATTCAACTAAATTCACCCTGGGTCTCACCTAAAGCCACCAAATTCGTGCAAATGAAAAAGCTCAAAACAAACCTATTTCATGCAACTTAAATTTCCTCCTTTTTCACAGCCAGACTCACCCAGTCTACTCTGGGGTTGCTCTCACTCCAGTGAGTCATTCTGGCATCTTACTTAAGTATAAGGCTTGTTTAACAATTATCCAAGGTTTAGGGCTCAACTCATTCCTAATCAATCTCCTGTAGGGAACGAGAGAAAAGAGGTAGCTCTGTCAATGCTGACAGAGTCCTCTGATGGGTGATATGGAGAATTTTATACTTGTACTATGGCTGGCATTTAGGGGTCTGGCAAAAACAAGAAATGGCTGGTTACACCAAAGGCAGATCTTGATGGTTCATCAATGTGTGAGTTTCTAGAGCAGCTGCAATATTTAAACCAGCCTGAAGGAAAAGAGGTCTTATGAAGGCAATACCTTGCATGGGGCTGCTAGCCTGATTTCTCATTTTGCACAGTATGAGGCAGGGTAGCGTAGTGGGGAGGAGTAAAAGTTCTGAAAGCAAAGAAGACAGAGTTTGAGTTCATGTTCTGTTACTGGCCTTGAGCAAGCTCCTTAATTTCTCTGAGCTTCACTTCCCTCATCCTCAAGAAATTACAAATTATTATCAATAATTTAAGCAAAGTAAGGTGCTTTATACATAGTAATCATTCCATTAATGTGAGCACTTAAGATTTATCTTACTGCTTCCTGTTTGTCTGATCTTAATTATTGACTAGATAATTAGGGAGGATCTATCTAAACCCAAACAAACACCCAGAGAGGGTCTCTTGTAACTTGCTAAATTAACAAAAGGAATGAATGAGAAAGGCAACTCAAAATAAGGATGAGACAACAAAGAAAAAATGGTATTTGATGGTCTGATATTAGTTTCAAATTTTACCTCTGAAACATTATCTTTGAAAATCACTAAAAATCGACAAAACTCTTGTTCCCATGTTATTTCTACTGTGTAAGTTAGAAATCTGAATCTGTAGGACACAGAGAAGTTGGTAATACAGACTGGGGATTTATATGCAAATCGATAATACTGAAGCCAGAGAGCAGATGGGCTTGCTCCAGGAGATAAGAGTGTGTGGAGCAGAGAACTTAGAACCCTGCAGAAAGGGGTGCCTGGGTGGCTCAGTGGGTTAAAGCCTCTGCCTTCGGCTCAGGTCATGATCTCAGGGTCCTGGGATCGAGCCCTTATCGGGCTCTCTGCTCAGCAGGGAGCCTGCTTCCCCCTCTCTCTCTGCCTGCCTCTCTGCCTACTTGTGATCTCTCGCTCTTTGTCAAATAAATAAATAAATAATCTTTAAAAAAAAAAAAAAAGAACCCTGCAGAAGGCCAATTTTTGAGGAAAGGGAAAGAAGAGGAAGCAGCAAAGGAAACGGTAAAGAAGTGATTATGAAGATATGAAGAGGACACGATCAACAATAGAGACAATCAACAATCAACAATAGAGACAACTTTAAAGAGAAAAATTGGCCAGAGATGTGAAATTTTACAAAGATTAGCCAAAATTAAGAACGAAAACCACTGGTTAACAGTTTGAGCAGAAAGGTAAAGACAGATATGCCAATTATAGTAGGTTGGAAATTGAGTGAAGAATTTTTCACAGAGGTTGACGATGAAAGGAAGGGAAACACGGGACCATAGCTTGAGATATGGAACACGAACTTAAGAATCACAATATAAAGAAAAAAATACAATCAAATGCCAGAACATCTGCATGTAATCTGTGTCCCCCCAAAAAGTTCTAAACTCTGGTGTGTGACCTTATTTAGAAATAGGGTCTTTACAGATGTAATCAAGTGAAGGCGAGGTCAAAGCGGATTAGAGTGGGCCCTAATTCAATGATATCCTTATAAAAAGAGGGAAATTTGGACAGACACAGAGACAGATGGGAAGAGAAAGCCATGTGATGACAGTCAAAGAACACAATGATTGTCAGCAACTACCAGAAACTGAGAGAGGCATGGGCCAAATTCCCCTTTGCTGCCTCCAGAAGGAACCAGCCCTGCCCACACTTTGATTTCAGACTTCTAACCGCCAGTACTGCGAGACAATAAATTCCTGTTATTTTAAGCCATCCAGTTTGTGCTACATTGTTCAGACAGCCCTTGCAAACTAATACAAGGGATCAAAAGATACAGATCTAATAGAATACTTAGAATGTGTGTAAGTCATGATCACATCAAAGTATGGAAATAATTGGCACAAACATAATAATTTAAAACCAAAAGGAAAAGAAATTGGTAAGAAAAATCAGTTAAAATCTAGGGCAATTAATAATCTCCTAGACGTTCCTTAACCTGGTTTCATTTATTGTCATTGTAAGATACCACCTACTTAAATCATAAAGATGTTTGAAAATGATTTGTGCAACTCTTTTCACTTTGAGGTACTGGAACAAAAGGTGATACATAAATTTAAAAAATCATCATGGACCTCTCACTCAGAAGGTGGCAGACATTTTAGACCTGAGGATAATCTTTTCACTTCATTTACTGAATGATTACAATACAAGAAAATACTCTTAAAGTTAAGCACTGTTGCAAATATTCATTGTCTGATGACTTGAACCTCAGCATACTTTTCTCTCTTCAGAGTAGGACTCGAAGACTATATTCCATGGCTTAAGTTTCTGATATTTATTCATTAATACAGTCAACATCCATTTCTGAGCATCTACTATGCTCCATCTAAAACACCAGGTTCTCAGTGCTCTGAGATGCTGTAGTCAAGACAGAGGGGAAGGCAGTGCACAGGTAAAGGAGATGAGGCAGCACTGGTTTAATGAATTGTTCCTAAAATGCACTGTTAAAGCTGATTCATGTTTTTACATCAACTGAATCATGTGCCCACATATTATACTTATGCTTTTAAAATGTCTTTTACTGAAGGAGAGTAAAATGAGAAATCCTTTGAAATATGATTATGCAATTCATATTTTATTCTTAAATTCATATTTTTGAGAACTAGAATTTTTTTTTAAGATTTTATTTATTTATTTGATAGAGAGAGACACAGTAGAAGAGGGAACACAAGCAGGGGGAGTGAGAGAGGGAGAAACAAGCTTCCTGCTGAGCAGGGAGCCTGATGTGGGGCTTGATCCCAGGACCCTGGGATCATGACTTGAGCCAAAGGCAGACGCTTAATGACTGAGTCACCCAGGTGCCCCAAGAACTAGATTTTCTTTAAGAGAGACAAGGTAGAGCTACCCTACGACAAAGCAATTGCACTACTAGGTATTTATCCAAAGGATACAAACATAATGATTTGAAGGGGCACCTGCTCCCCAATGTTTATAGCAGCAGTGTCCACAATAGCCAAACTATGGAAAGAGCCCAGGTGTTCATCGAGAGATGAATGAATAAAATGTGGTGTACACACACACACACACAGACACAGAGAGGAATATTACTCAGCCATCAAAAAGAATGAAATCTTACCATTTGCAATGACATCGATAGAACTAGAGGGTATTATGTTAAGCGAAATAGAGAAAGACAAATGCCATGTGATTTCACTCATATGTGGAATTTAAGAAACAAAACAGATGAACATAGGGGAAGGGAAGAAAAAATAAAAGATGAAAAAAGAGAAGGAGGCAAGTCATAAGAGACTCTTAACTGTAGGAAACAAACTGAGAGTTGTTGGAGGTGAGGGGGTGGGGGATGGGGTAACTGGGTGATGGGCATTAAGGAGGGCACATGATGTAATGAGCACTGGGTGTTATATGCAACTGATGAATCACTAAATTTTACCTCTGAAACTAATAATACACTATATGTTAATTAAATTGAATTTAAATAAAAATTTTAAAGAGAGAGAGACAAGACTATATTTTAATTAAAATGCATCCTTTAAAGGTATTTTATAATTACTTTGACCAGTAGAGTTGCTTCCTCCTATGTGATTGAAATAAGGGGAACTTTTCCTACCTAATTACCCAGATAATGGGTTCCAGGCTCCCTTTGATGTGTCATAAAGGCTCACCTGTTTCACTACAACCTGCTACTTATTATCAAACAATTGCAGTTTCCCAAATCCTGAAGTTCCAAAGGTGCCATTTATCCAAATCACATGTGTGTCTCCTTTGCACCCATTCTGAAAAAGCCTTTTTCTTGATCAAAATTTTAACCTTGATTACCCCCCGGTGCATCGACCCTTTTATTACTTAGCCCAAATTAAAGTCCAGGGTACTACTAGTATACATACTGCCTGTTAAGGTACTTCTTTTAACTGTATTTTAACTACGATAGATTAAAGCAAAAAAAAAAAAGGTAGAAATCTTATAAAAATGAAGATACATAAAATATATAAGATCAGGAGTTTAAAAAAGATTTGAAATTATCCAATACCATTTTAGTTACCTTTTTAGGTTCAAAGCCTTGACTCTCTTGCATAAGTATAATGCACTTTCTACATGTACTTTCGACAGTTAATTTCCTAGAGACCTATCCATGAATCCCAGATTACTTTCCCCCTAAAAAGGGTTTTTCATTTCACTTTCTCATTTGACGCCTTGAAGGTGATTAATGAGACAAACTGCACACAGTACTGGAACTGTGTCTAGTGCAAAATTGGAAAATTTATTTCCAGAATACCTTGACTACACAATTTGACTAAAATATCTCCAGGAAGACATACAAAATAAAAACTGTGATGGGTGATGCGATGGTGTGTATGCCTACAAGATGCAAGGAACTAGAGTGGGGCTGGAGAGGAGCCTGAAAATTTTGGGAAATAAATCAGTGTCCTGCATGAATGGTGATCATGTAAAAGATATAAGGAGGGGAAATGCTCTAGGAAGTTCTCCTAGGGCACTGGCAGACTTCTGGGAATATGAGTATGAGATTCTGGGAGACAGGATGGGAAGTGTCTTAGAGACACCACTGTGCGAGGGAATTCAGTATGGACAAGGTCTAGGCATGGCCTCAGGAGGGACCCTGCCAGGCTCTGGTGAGAGTAGGATCTCTCAGGGATCCAAGACGACTCTGGAAAACTCTGAAGTTAGAGGCAAAAGCCCATTGAGAACTTAGGGAGAATACCCATCTGAGTGAACGTAAAAGATTTCTACATGACATGGGAAATAAGAACCCCATGAGCTTTGGAAACACATGGAAGAATCCAAACTGGTTATTAAGGAGAATGGGAGGGTCTGAGGTAAACCTAAGTTCCTGGCTCCAAGGATCAGATGTGCATAGAAGGGAAACTTTCTGGAGCCCTACTAGTGAGCAGACAAGGTAATGATGTGAAATACTGAGGCCTAAGGGACATTGGAACTCTAGCGAGTTTGAGGGGGATTCTATCAGTATTGCTGTCAGGTTGCTACCAATCCCTTTGGTCATTGTGAGAAATAGAAAAAGATGTCTCAGCACCATATGATCCTCTCAATAGATGCAGAAAAGCATTTGACAAATCCTTTCCTCATTAAAACTCTCAACAGTGTAGGGATTGCGGGAACATACCTCAATACCATAAAAGCCATATACGAAAAGTCCACAGCAAATATCATTCTCAACGAGGAAAAACTGAGAGCTTTTCCCCTAAGGTCAGGTACACGGCAGGGATATCCACTATCACCACTGCTGTTCAACACAGTACAAGAAGTCCTAGCCTCAGACAACAACAACAACAAATAAAAGGCATCCAAATGGGCAAATAAGAAGTCAAATTCTCATTCTTCGCAGATGACATGATACTATGTGGAAAACCCAAAAGACTCTACTCCAAAATTGCTAGAACCCATACAGGAATTCAGCAAAGTGACAGGATATAAAATCAATGCACAGATGCACAGAAATCAGTGCATTTCCATACACTAACAATGAGACAGAAGAAAAAGAAATGAAGGAATTGATCCCATTTACAATTTTGCCAAAAACCGTAAGATATCTAGGAGTAAACCTAACTAAAGAGGCAAAGGATCTGTACTCAGAAAATTATAGAACACTCATGAAAGAAATTGAGGACGACACAAAGAAATGAAAAACAACAACAACAACATGCTAATGGATTAGAAGAACAAATATCAGGGGTTTTTTTGTTTTTTGTTTTAATTATGTTCAGTTAGCCAACATATAGTACATCATTAGTTTCTGATGTAGTGTTCAAAGATTCATTAATTGCATATAACACCCAGTGCTCATCACAACACAAAGAACAAATATTGTTAAAATGTCTTTGCTACCTAGAGCAATCTACACTTGATCTTAGCCAAAAGGCCGAGAAGCGATTACCTAGAGCAATCTATACATTCAAGTGCAATCTCTATCAAAATACCATCAACTTTGTTCACAGAGCTGGAACAAATAATCCTAAAATGTGTATGGAAGCAGAAAAAAACCCAAATAGCCAGGGGAATGTGAAAAAAGAAAACCAAAGCTGGAGGTATCACAATTCCAGACTTCAAGCTCTATTACAAAGCTGTGATCATCAAGACAGTATGGTACTGGCACAAACACAGACACACAGATCAATGGAACAGAATAGAGAGCCCAGAAATGGACCTTCAGCTCTTGGTCAACTAATCTTCGACGAAAGAGGAAAGAATATCCAATGGAAAAAAGACAATCTCTTCAACAATTGGTGTTGGGAAAATTGGACAGCCACATGCAGAAGAATGAAACTGGACCATTCCCTTACACCACACACAAAAATAGATTCAAAATGGATATAAGACCTAAATGTGGAACAGAAATCCATCAAAATCCTAGAAGAGAACACAGGCAGCAACCTCTTAGACCTCAGCAGCAGCAACTTCTTGTTGGACACATCTCCGAAGGCAAGGGAAACAAAGTAAAAAATGAACTACTGGGACTTCATCAAGATAAAAAGCTTTTGCACAGCAAATGAAACAGTCAACAAAACCAAAAGACAACTGACAGAATGGGAGAAGGTATTTGCAAATGACATATTAGATAAAGGGCTAGTATCCAAAATCTATAAAGAACTCAGCAAACTCAACACCCAAAGAACAAATAATCCAATCAAGAAACGGGCAGAAGACATGAACAGATATTTCTCCAAAGAAGACCTACAAAGGCCAACAGACATATGAAGGAATGCTCAACATTACTCAGCATCAGAGAAATGCAAATTAAAACCGCAGTGAGATACCACCTCACACCTATCAGAATGGCTAAAATTAACAAGTCAGGAAACAACAGATGTTGGCAAGGATGCAGAAAAAGGGGAACCCTCTTACGCTGCTGGTGGGAATGCAAGCTGGTACAACCACTCTGGAAAACAGAGGGACGTTTTCCTCAAAAAGGAGGTTTTTCCTCAAAAAGTTGGAAATAGAGCTACCCTATGACCCAGCAATTACACTACTACAATTTACCCCAAAGATACAAATATAGTGATCCAAAGGGGTACCTGTTCCCCAATGTTTATAGCAGCAATGTCTACAATAGCCAAACTATGGAAAGAGCCCAGATGTCCATCGTTAGATAAATAGATAAAGAAGATGGGGTATGTGTATATATAATGGAATACTATTCAGCCATCAGAAAAAAAAATGAAATCTTCCCGTTTGCAATGACGTGGATGGAACTAGAGTGTATTATGCTAAGTGAAATAAGTCAGAGAAAGACAATTATCATATGATGTTACTCATATGTGGAATAAGAAACAAAACAGAGGATCATAGGGGAAGGGAGGGAAAAATAAAACTGATGAATCAGAGAGGGAGACAAACCATAAGAGATTCTTAATCTTAGGAAACAAACTGAGGGTTGCTGGAGGTGAGGGAGTGGGGAATGGGGTAACTGGGTGATGAACATCAAGGAGGGCACATGATGTAATGAGCAATGGGTATTATATAAGACTGATGAATCACTGAACTCTACCTCTGAAACTAATAATACATTATATACTAATCAAATTTAAATTAAAAAATAAGTAAATTTTTAAAAAAAGAAAAAGATGTCCCTACTCCCCCAGATGGATACACCTATACTCTAGGATACATGGATTATGAATCAGCATGGGCTAGATTTTGGCTCTTACTTGCTCCAGTGGTCAGAGCCCTTTTCAGTATACAACATGCCCAACTGCACATTTAGGCCCTAGATGGATTGAGAATTTTCTTTTGGCTAAAAACTAATCTTGCACCCATACACATGAAATTATTTAGAAAGAGAAATATAGTATTTAGCAGAAAGTCTGTAAGAATTGTATTTATAGATAAAATAGCTCTTTTAAGGGATATAAACTAATAATATAGACATAGTAAGGGATAGACTTGATTTGATCTCTCCAAATTCTAAAAATGTCTGACGATGGAAAAAATATACTCCTCATCCCTCTCTCATCCTGATTTCCTACAGAAATGGTTGCAGGCTTGTGCAACCATTGGCAAATTAATTAGGCCCTCTGTGTATCAGTTTCTTCACCCTGGAGTTGTGATGAGGATTAAACATGTTGATACACCCAAAGCTTAGAACTGAGTCTACTAGTTAGTATTTACTCAATAAATGTTAGTTATTTTGATTATTTGTGCCATTCACATGTTAATGAGAATGCTAAGCTGGATGAGGCTATAGAGGCCATCTGGGAAACATTCATGCAGAAAATAGTTTTCAAACTAGGCCTTGGAAAATAGATAGGATTTCAATAGGTAGAGA
This sequence comes from Potos flavus, assembly GCA_028534135.1. Lineage (NCBI taxonomy): Eukaryota > Metazoa > Chordata > Mammalia > Carnivora > Procyonidae > Potos > Potos flavus. The sequence continues at coordinate 73,902,113 of CM052896.1, forward strand.
AAATAAGAGGAGGACATTCCAGGCATCATGATTAAAAGTGCAAAGGTACAGGTAACATTCAAGAATGGTGAACAGATCTATTTAGCAGAAACTGAGTAGCATGGTAGAAGAGGAGTGGAAAATAAGACTGACAGCTAAATTGGGAGCATATAATAAGGTGTACAGAATTCATTCTTCTCTCTCTGGTCAGCAATGAAAACCAAGAATGTTTTAACTTGTAATCCTCTGCCAATCTGGTTCCCCTCTATAAAATCTCTTTTCCTCAAAGGTCTTCTAATGCACTCCTTCTAAAACTGGAAAGAACAGACCAGTGACTTGGAGTCCTTCCTATAATGCAGATTCTGATATGGCAGATCTGGAGTGATGCCTGAGATCCTACATTTTAAACAAGCTTCCAGGTGCTACCATGTGCCTGCTGCTGCTCATCCACAGACCATACTTTGAGCACCAACGATGTAATACAATGGCCTCTTCTCATTCACATCCTTACCCCTCCTGCAGTGTTTGGCCTTGCTGATCTTCCTGAAGCTCTCATCATTGGCTTCTATTCTTTCACGTGAATCTTATGTGATTACCTGGAGCTGAAAATATAGACTAGAAGCCTGTTCTGTAAAACTTCAATTCATACTGACTTGTCTTGAGCATAGCTCTCATCATATAAAACAAAGTTGCCATCGGTAAAAATAACTTTATATATTAGCTATAGCTATAAGTTCAAGGCCAGTCTTTAGATGTATATTGTCCAAGCAACTGTCAGTGCATCAATATCTTTGGTCTTTTAAATACAAATATCACAAACCATCTTTTAATGAAAGACAGACAGACATCGTGATGAAAGACATCTATTGTCCATCTCATGATATTTCTGGCTTCTCTGGAAGATAAATCTCCCCTGAAATCCCCAAGCCCACTGCTGTCCCACTCATCCAATGGGCAGTGGCTACAACTGATCGGTGGCAGAGGTGGGTCCCTGTCCAAAATTGGGTTATCTTGAGTCTTTCCCATGATTTTACTCAAGCACTGAAAAAAAAAGCGAGTCAGTCTCTCACCATCTCTACATAAGTCAGGGGCATATAAATTCAAGAGCTGTTAGGAGCCACACTCTGTCACATGGATGGGAGAGCAAAAAATAGCAGTCAATTGTAAGAAAAAAGACTGATCGGGGCTCCTGGGTGGCTCAGTGGGTTAAAGCCTCTGCCTTCGGCTCAGGTGATGATCTCAGTGTCCTAGGATTAAGCCCTGCATCGGGCTCTCTGCTCAGAGGGGAGCCTGCTTCCCCCTCTCTCTCTGCCTGCCTCTCTGCCTACTTGTGATCTCTCTCTGTCAAATAAATAAATAAAATCTTTAAAAAAAAAAAAAAAAAAGAGTAAAGACTGATGAAGTCATCAGGAGGGCACAGGGAAAGAGTTCCACAGCCTGGCATGCTGACAACCTTGCACGTCTCCATAAAACCCTATAGGCAGGGCTAGGCCACAGCCTGACCTGAGTCTTGGCAGAATGCCCTCTGATTTCCTCTGCTCTAAGGGAAGATAAGTAGACCAGTGAGGAAGAGCTGAGAAGCGGTTTCTCCCATTATCGCATGGAAGACTGCCATAAGGCCATTTATCATCTATCTCCCTAGTGTCAGCGGAATACAAGACTTTCCACCTCACTTGCACTTAGGGAAAGTTGCAGCCTTCAGTGTAAGTGGGTAAAGCTGTCTGGCTGTTGTTGAGGTGCTTCCTCAACAACAGAGTGACCCACCCCTCATACCGTGTATCATTTGGCCTCTTCAGTTTGGTGTCGTCCATGGAAAAAGGGACCCAGGGAGCTGACACCATAATGACTTGCTTTTCCCATCTTTATAAGTAATTAACTGTCTGAATCCATTTTGGGCATGTTTACTCCTTACTAGGCAAATCTGGAAGTATGGAAAGCCGTCCTAACAACTGTATTAGTATTACCCGTGACCCTATTATTAACTACCACCCTGCTGCCTTGGAAATGGTTAACCATATGATACAATGAGGAAGGGTAAGAGATGGCAAGAGTTCACTTCCTGAGTTCCCCTCAGTGCTCAGACTCCTGATGGCAGTCTCTTCCAAAAATGCATCAAGACCTTGAATTCCATGAGATATGGTATTTCTCCAATAAATCTCCCCGGCTCTTTTTTTTTCCCCCTTAAGAAAACCATAATGTATTTTTAACCTTTACCCTCAAAAGGTCATATAATACATACATAGAGGTATTGCATTCGATGACATTATCAGTAATCAGAACTCCAGCCCTAGAGATTCAAATGCATTTTCTATATTTATTAAAATTCTACCTCTCTTGTATATTAATCTTTTCGGCCCTTGGCCTAGTATATGTAATATGATTAGTTTGCATTTATTAAAGTCCAATAAATATAAAATTTTATGAAATGTTACTGCCCAAGTAGAAGAAAACACGACTCTTTTACTATATTATGATGAAAGTATAAATTATTCTCATCATTTATCAAAATTCCATAGTACTAAATACATAAATCAACTACACTGTGTTTACTTTATCTTAGAAATGTACTAATTTTCATTCAGATTAGTTACAACTGTAAGAACATGATGGAATCACACATTATATTTGTGCTAAATATTTATCATCCAAAACAGTGTAAGTAGGATTACAGTTTGATCTACTGTTAACATCCCTTGAATTTAGCTGTGTCTAAAATAGAGTATGATCATCTAAGCCAATTACAGATGCTTCTGAATCATTAGTCATAGGTTAGGATGTTCACCAATTAGCGTTATTGTCCTATTGGGACAGTTAAGTTTTCTTTGATTAGGGTCATGGACTCTGAATCAACTGAGTCAGGGACAGCTGGCAGAGTCTTGAACATTATGAAATTGGCCAAATGGTCAGTAAATTGGTGAAAATTCGTTATCGCTACGGGGAAACAACAAAAAAAGTAGATAGTGGGGCCACTAACGTCATAATTACGGACAAAGAACAATCACATATAAGAGATGAATGCCTTGATCGTCATATTAATGAAATATCATCTTTAGGAAAGTGGACTCACGGTAATTGATACATCTGGCTGCGTGTGGTACTCCTGAGCTGCAAGCAGTTCATGACATAATGATAAAGAGTCATAATTTATAATAGGCCTTTATAAAAAAATCCAAGTTTGAAAATAAAATTTACTAGTTGATGTTAAACAGTAGACATCTAGTCACTCTCTTAATATGATTTACTAGAGTTGCCACAGTACAACTTATTAAGAGACTACCTGTATTTATAAAAATATTTTATGGTGATGAGTGAATTACAGTAATTACTTTATAAATTTTTAATAAAAATACAGAATTATGAAAAATTAAATTTTCAATTAACTCATACTTTGTTTTAAAATATCTTTAACACACATTCACATAATATAATTTCATGGGTTAGAGACTTCCTCTAGCCACACTTAGTAACTATTTCCACGATTCGTTCTAACAAATTTTTCCTGAAGGTTTTTTCCCCACAGCATAACTCTCCATAATTAACGTGAGCCGATTATACCAAAGGTGTTTATCTCTGTTAACATATGCATTTAATTTTAAGATACCCATTTAAGGCGCGAAGAGCCCCCAGCAAGCTCAGCCTGCAATTAGACCTATGGAGTCCTGAGGTATGTACTTGAATGAGGGAGGCAGGAGTTACGTAAGACCTGAATTACCCAGAACTACAAGGTTACAATGAGAGCAAGACGAAGTCTGAGTGCAACTGGATCGTTTCAAGTAAAGTAACCAGCTAGGCATAAAGGCCTCCTCCAAGCTGCAGGCCTTAAGGCCGCATCACTCGCTTTCCCGGCTCGCGGCCCGGGAGGCGGGGCCCCGGAGAGCTGCGGCGCGGGGCGGCGGGGACTTGACCTGGGGCACCCAGCGTCCGCCGCCCGCTCCCGGCCTCCTTTGCTCTTGCACTAGGCGGGATCCGCGCTGCTAACTCAGGGGAGAAACTTCACTCGGGAGACTCGCCTGAGTAAAGTTTTCGGAACACGCGCAGGGAAAAGCGACAGGCCCGCGGCGGGGCGGCCTTACCAGCGGAACCACCGGCCAGGATCTGGCGAGAAGCCTCTTTCACGAAGCCGGCATCGGGCTTGGTGGACATCTTCGCAAGCCGGGCAGGACGGAGTGGGTGGAGATGAGTTGGCGAGCTCGCCGGCCTCTGTGCCGGCCTGTAGAAATTCCTCTGATCCGGAGAGAGCCGGCGCCGGGTAGGTTCTGGCGCCGAGTGGCTCCCCGTGAGGCGGCAATCCGGCGACTGCTCGGAGGTGGCGGCTCAGGGCGCAGACTCGCTGCGTGACCTCGGGCAGGTCCGAACCTGCGCGCTGCACCCCTTCAAGGGGCTCTCTGTCGCCCCTACTAGGCTCGGTGGGCTCCAAGAAGGACCCTGGCGGAGAGAAGACTCGCGGATGGGGTTGGGTGGGCCGCCCGCGGTGGTTCGGGTTTGGTCTCCTAGATTGGCGCCCACGCGCTTCCCTATCAGGAGCCTCCTGCAGTTTGTCTAGCTGGACGCGCTGCCTCTGATAAGGCTTGCAAAGAAGCGAGCCTGGCCTCGCGGCGGGTCTGGGACGACCCTTGCCCTCCACGCAAGCCAGCGCTCGGGGAGGTTCTAAAGGCGGGACAGGTGATATGTTCTTTGGAGTTAACTGTCCTGTAGTTGTGGGCTGTGGAGACTAAGTCAGAGCAAATCAATTCGCAATTATCTTACAATTAAGTGACTGTAGTCCTTTACACAGAAAGGGTTCTGGTTTAAGGGAATTTATCACACCTCATCAACCTGAGTTTTATTTACTGAAAGACCGAATAAAGAAGAGGCCTTGTTACAAAAGTCTCTTCAGTACTCCACGTGTTTCTGGAAGTATGAGCTTAAGATCCGGCAACATAAGCGTAATGGGAGAGTTTGTAAGAAAGGCAAATTCATGGCCCCACCTCAATCGACTGAATTAGAATCTCTGGATATAGGGCTCAGAAACCTGTGTTTCAGTAAGTTCTCCAATGCTTAGGAACGTTAAAGTTTGTTAACCACAGAGCTAAATAATCAAGGAATATGAAGGAACTATCAGTATATTCCTTCAATAAAACATTTAATTATTTGTACCAGCCCTTTAGGATATTTGGCAAAACGTAATAGTTTATACTATTTTTAAACCACAAGTTACAAATGCTATGTAGAAGAGACACAATATGAAATTTTAGAAAAATACCTGCCACACCCCTAACAGGTAGGAGTTGATCCTAGTAAAAGGTAGAATGAGAGGATTTGGAACCCCTATTGTCATATTATTTCTTAAACGTTGTATTTAATACTAAATATATTCAGTTTGAACCATATAGAATTGCCAATTTTGAAAACCAAAACCAGTAGAATATCGGGAATGTAATATGGTTAAAACTTAATATATATGCTTTCCAGTTAAATGTGCAAAATACAATAGTTTCATATTTTGTTTTTATTTCTGAGTCTGAGCTATTGAAAGCTCTTAATATTAAATTTCTGACGGGAAAATTGTTAAAAGTAAGAAATTGGGTAGACTTGTTGCCTATGGATCAGTTATACAAAAATAAATTTTCTCATATTTGATTAAATATTTGACTAAATTGCTAAGTTTGAAATGTTTACCAAGAAATAGTTTAGAGAAATTTTTGCTGTTTAGCTATAATAAAAGCTTTTGAGGAATGTTTGAGCTTTTGACTAATTAAATTTGAGGTCTGAAGTGCAATATAGAGTCACTTATTCAACAAATTTTGAGAACCTATTATATACTGAGCCACTAAAATCAGAATTTCAGACCTCAGAAAACATTTCCCTCATTTTCCAATGTGGAAACTGAGTTTCTCAGCATCATACCATGAGTTAATAATATTGCTGGGATTTGATTACAGGATTCCCTCTTCTAATTGCAGTGGGATTATAGATTTAAATATTGGCCACAGGCCATAATTTAGGAAATACAGTAATACTCCTAGGTCAAGATTTAAGGATAGCAATTTTTTTTTTTTTTACATTTGTATCAGTGTAAAGATAGATTTTTAACCAATTCTGTGAGTACCTTAATCTCTGAATATCTTATCCTGTGGAGGTGGGTGCAGATTTGTGGCCTCACTAAGACCTTTCTCTCTCAACACCCATAAATTTAGTGAGAAGACTCTCCTAGGCGTAATTCCAAATACTGTTAGAAAATTGTTATCAATTTTTAACTTCTTTGGACTAGAACCGATTTTTTTGAGTTAAAAAAAAAAAAAAGCAAAGCCTGATGTCACATGTTATCTAGTCCTATACCTCTAGAGTAGTTGAGGGTCTAGGGTCTAGGTGTAAGAATATTCTGAAGCTTGGGAGTCAGCCAAAGTTGATCCAGAGTCAACAAATACCCACTGTGCTGAAAGCTCTTATTATGGGATGTATCTCTTCTCTGCAGCCCAATTTGCCTGTGGCCCAATATTGGAATGCTGCTAGTTTAGCACTGAGGAAAAAAAAAAAAAAAAAGGTAAAATTTATTTGACCTACTATGTCAGATACCCTAGACTTAATCCATCACAATTACTCTTTCTGTTATTATTTTACATATTGCTGTAATGTCCTGATATTAGAGCAAAACTGCTGAAGTATCGAGCTTATATTTTTATTTTGTTTTTTTAAGATCTATTTGAGAGAGAGAGACTCCCACACGTGGATGGGGGGAGGGTAAAGAGATGGGGGGAAGTAGAAAGGAAGAGATTCTTAGGCAGACTCCCTGCTGAGCTCGGAGCCTGAGGCAGAGCTGGATTCATGACCCTGAGATCACGACCTGAGCCGAAACCAAGAATTGGATGTTTAATCAACAGTACCACTGAGACACCCCAGGCTTATATTTTTACATTATTGATTATTCTAATCTTTGTTGAGAATATATAATTAAAGTATTGATTTATCTATTAGTTTGCAGAATGGCTAGAAACTAAACTGCCAGGAGCCTTTAAATCTTCACTGAACTTAAATATCTGACAACTTGTTCAGTGTTTTTTTGGAATTATGTTTTTGTATTAGCTCATTAGATCAATTACTGTTCAAGACCAAAATAATAGTGGCTTAAATAAGATAGAAATTTATTTTCCTTCTTATGCAAGCCCAGTTGTAAGCCATGAATAAGGTTCCAGAAAGAGGAGAAAGATAAGGGTAAAGAAAGCCCTGGAAATTACATAGACCTCATTGGTCAGAACTTGGCCATAAGGGGTACAAGGGAAAATGGGAAAGTAATATTTTGCTGTGTGGCAATGAGTCTAGGAAAAAAACAAAAACAAACATTATGGAAGAAAGGGAGAACACATTGGGAAAAAATCAGCAGTGTCTGCCATTTTGGGGAAAAGTTTAGGAATGAAGAACTATATTTAAAATGACCACATTTTACAGTCCTCTGTCATGTTGCCTCGCGAGCCAGAGTGATTGGAAAAATTCCCAAATTCTTAAAAAATAAAATAAAATAAAATAACCGCTTTTCCTAATAAACGTGGAGTCATGGAAAAAATATAAATAAATAAATAAATAAAATGACAGTATTTGCTCATTTTGAAAAATTCTGTTTTCCTCAAAGTTAAAGTTTACTTCATCAGTGTCTAACTAGAAAATACAGTATAACCCTGTGGTACTTGTACTATGACTGGACCCACATTTTAAAATACCATTCATTGAAAGATACATAGCCATTGTAGGCCCATAGATTCTTTTATTTAGGTGTCAAAACACAGACACAAATGTAGAATTTGACACACATGGAGTCCATCCATAGAATAGGGTGGAAAGTTGGGAAGTGTGTTTATGGACACAAGATTAAGAAATCTTGATGGATAGATGAGATTATAACTCTTGAACTATTCAAAAGATCTGTTATTCCATAATATCCTTTTACAGAAGTATTAGAAGTATTGAAGAAATGCTATTTGCAAGTGAAAGACAGGTTTTAAAATTTGTAGGTCTGATTATCAGGGATCTAAGATCTCGATGGTTTGTAACTTACAAATACCAAGGTATCCTTATTTTTTTAGCACAGATCTTAGGTTCTGGCGCATTAGATTTTCCCACCATCTAACAGCATTTCTAAATTCCAAGGGACTTTACTGGACAGAATGAACAAAATAATTACTTGGGAAACTTTTTTCAATGTTTTATTGTGATATAATAGGTCATTCAGACTTCTGTTATTTGGGACATAGCTGGGAACCTAGAAGTTAAGGCCTCTAAGCAGTCAACATGCAGAAATGTATGCACTTTGCTCCTAGGAGCTTCCCAGGCCTTCACTTAGAACTAGTTTTAGACCCAATTCTAAAAAGGTTGGTAGGGTGGATATGTAATATCTTGGTTCACAGCATTAGAAAGAAAAAATTAAAAGAGAATTGGGAAGGGGGAAATTAGGGAAATTCTAGAAAAGTAAAGAGCAACCTGCAAATTTCCAGCCATATTCAGCCTGTCTAGCAAATTGGAATAATGAAAACCTTCATTTAATGCTTATCTATAACCTATTATCTCATTCACAATATCCCTGTGACAGAAATATTCTTATCCTCATCTTATACTGGCAAGTTAAGTAACTTGCCTGAAGTCACACTGAGAATTTGAGGTATTATTTGAACCTAAGTATATATACTTTAGGAGGCCTCTTTCTGAATCACTAGCTGTGTTGTTAATATGTTCTAATTTTAATTTCAGCCTTGATACCCATACAAAAAAAAACAAAATGTACAATTATTCAGAGGAAGTAGCTTATAGCATCCTTGACTCTGGCAAACAATGAATTGATAAACTAGATTAGAATTTTATATATCCGAAGTTAGAAAAGCAGTAACTTCAATGTCACAAATTGCATATGTGAGAATGGTATGAATTTTCTGTTTATTAAGTCAGGGTATCTCAGCAGTGGCACCATTATCATTTTGGGCCAGATAATTCTTTCTAGTGGGAGGCTATCCTGTGCCACGGAGGATATTTAGCAGCATCCCTAGCCTGTACCCTTTAGCTGCCAGTAGCAACTCCATCCCCAGTTGTGCCAACCAGAAATGTCTCCAGACATTGCTAAATGTTCCCTCGTGGGCAAAAATGTCCTTAGTGGAGAATCATTGGTTTAAGTAAAAGAGCTCATATAAGTGAAGCCTATTTTAACTTTTTAGAATCATAGGATGACAAACCTGGAAGACTTTAATCGATTCCTTATTTGACAATTTAGGAGACTGAGGTGGGAAAGGCAGAGGGAGAGAGGGAGAGAATCTTAAGCATGCTCTACACTAGGCTTGATCCTATAACCCTGAGATCATGACCTGAGTTAAAATCAAGAGTCAGACATTTAACCGACAGAGCCACACAGGCGCCCCAGCAGTGACTGTACTATTTTATATAGCCAAAGAAATGTAAAGCCTTCCTACTTCTCTACATTTCTCCCAAACTTATTTTCCTTTTTTTTTTTTTTTTTTAATTATAACCATCCTAGTCTGTGTGAGGAGGTGGTATCACATTGTGGCTTTAATTTGTATTTCCTCAATGACCAATGAAGTTGGCTATCTTTTTCACATGCTTGTTGACCATTCATATATCTTCTTTAGCAAGATATCTATTCCAGTCTATTGCTCATTTTTTTGGGGTTGTCTTTGTTACTGTGTTGTAAGAGTTCTTTATATATTCTGGAAATTAAACTCTTATCAGATATATGTTTTGCCAATGTTTCTCCCATTCTGTGAGAAATGTCTTTACTTTCTGGATAATGTCCTTTGATGCACAAAAGTTTTTAATTTGGGGGCGCCTGGGTGGCTTAGTGGGTTAAAGCCTCTGCCTTCGGCTCAGGTCATGATCCCAGGGTCCTGGGATCGAGACCCACATTGGGCTCTCTGCTCAGTGAGGAGCCTGCTTCCCCCACTCTTTCTCTGCCTGCCTCTCTGCCTACTTGTGATCTCACTCTCTGTGTCAAATAAATAAATAAAATCTTTAAAAAAAAAAGTTTTTAATTTTGATGAAATCCAACTTATCTATTTGTTCTTTTGTTGTTTAAGCTTTCAGTACCAACCTAAGAATCCACTGCCAAATTCAAGGTAATAAAGATTTAATCTGACATTTTCTTGTAATAGTTTTATAATTTTGGCTCTTTAGGTTGTTGGTCAATTCTGAGTTAATTTTTGTACAGTCATACCTCTGAGAAATTGTAGGTTCATTTCCAGACCAACACAATAAAGCAAATGTCACAAAAAAGTCAAATGAATTTTTTAGTTACCCAGTGCATAGAAAAGTTATGTTTACATTATACTATACTCTATTAAATGTGCACTAGCATTATGTCTAAAAAAAAAAAAATACATGCATTCATTGAAAAATACTTTATTACTAAAAATGCTAACCATCATCTGTGCTTTCTTTCAGCAAGTCATAATCTCTTTGTTGGTAGAGGGTCCTGCCTCAGTGTTAATGGCTGCCGACTGATCAGGGTGGTTGTTACTGAAGGTTGGGTGGCTGTGGCAATTTCTTAAAATAAGACAATGACATTTGCCACATCTAGTGACTCTTCCTTTCACAAATGATTTCTCTGTAGCATGCAAAGTTTTTTGATAGCATTTTAGCCACAGTAGATCTTCTTTAGGATTGAAGTCGATCTTCTCAAACCCTGCCACTGCTTTATCAACTAAGTTTGTGTCATATCCTAAGTCCTTTCTTTTCATTTCAACAATCCTCACAGCATCTTTATTAGGAGTAGATTCCATCTCAAGAAGCCACTTCTTTTTTTTTCTTTTCATCTGTAAGATGTAACTCATCTATTAAAGTTTGATCATGAGATTGCAGCAAGTCAGTCACATCTTCAGGCTCCACTTCGAATTCTAGTTTTCTTGCTATTTCCACCACATCTATAGTTACTTCTTCCACTGAGGTCTTAAATCCTTCAAAGTCATCATTGAAGATTGGAATCAATTTCCTCCAAGCTCCTGTTAATGTTGATATTTTGACCTCTTTCCATGAATCACAAATATTCTTAATGACATCTAGAATGGTGAAAACCTTTCCAAAAGGTTTTCAATTTACTTTGCCCAGATCCATCAAAGGAATCACTACCTATAGCTGCTATGGCCTTATAAAATGTATTACTTAAATAGTAAGACTTGAAAGTTAAAAATACTTCTTGATCTGTGGGCTACAGAATGGATGTTGTGTTACGCATGAAAAAAAACATTAATCTGTATATCTCTATCAGCTCTAAGGTGACCAGGTGCATTGCCAATGAGCAGTAATATTTTGAAAGAAATTCTTTTTTCTGGGCAGTAGGTCTCAACAGTGGGCTTAAAATATTCGGTAAACCATGTTATAAACAGATGCACTATCATCCAGGTTTTGTTGTTACATTTCTAAAGCACAGGCAGAGTAGATACAACATAATTCTTAAGGGTTCTAGGGACTGTAGAATGCTTAGTGAGCTTTGGCTTTAACTTAATGTCACCAGCTGCATTAGACCCTAATAAGAGAGTCAGCCTGTTCTTTGAAGCTTTTGAAGCTAGGCATTGACTTCTGTCTATGAAAATCCTAGATGGCATCTTCTTCCAATAGGCTGTTTCATCTGCACTGAAAATCTGTTGTTTAGTGTAGCTACCTTCTTTAATTAGCTAGATCTTCTGGATATCTTGCTGCTTCACCTTGCACTTTTATGTTATGGAGATGCCTTTTTTTTTTTAAGATTTTATTTATTTGAGAGAGAGTGAGAGACAGAGACAGAGAGAGCACAAGCAGGGGGACAGGTAGAGGGAGAGAGAGAAGCAGACTCCCCACTGAGCTGGGAGCCCAACGTGGGGCTCTATCAAGGGAGTTCTCTTCTATTCCTCTTTTGTTAAGTATTTTACCATAAAAGGAAGTTAATTTTGTCAAGTACTTTTTCTGTAATCTATTGAGATGGTCATGTGGGTATTTTTCCTTTGTTAAATTAATATGATATGTTATATGGATTATGTTGAACCACCCTTGTATTTCTGGGATAAATCCCACTTTATTCATGTTATTTAATCCTTTTTTAAAATATTGTATTTATTCATTCATTCATTCATTCATTTGGGAGAGAGAGAGAAAGACAGAGAGAGAAAGAGAGAGTGCCTGAGCAGGGGCAGGGAGAGGAGCAGAAGGACAGAGAGAGAAATTCAAGTAAACTCCATGCTGAGCTTGGAGCTTGCCACTGGGCCTGATCCCACCCGGAGATGACAACCTAAGCTGAAATCAAGAGGATTCCCAAGACTGAGCCACCCATGTGCCCCAAGGTTTAATCCTTTTAATGTGCTTTTGAATTTGGCTTGCTAGTAATTGTTGGGGAATTTTGCATCATTAGAGATACTGGTCTGTAGTTTTCTTGTGATAGTTTTGTCTGGCTTTGGATCAGGGTAATGCTGATCTCATCTTCTATTTTTTGAAAAAGTTTGAGTAAAACTGTTAATTCTTCTTTAAATGTAGAATTTCCCAGTGAAGCCATTTGGTCCTGGATTTATTTTTATTTTAATTACTGATTCAATCTCTACTTGTTATAGGTCTATTGAGATTTTTCTATTTCTTCCAGAGTAGGTTTTGGTAATGTGTGTGTTTCAGGAATGTGTCCATTTCATCTCATTATTTTTGGCATAAATATTAATATTCTCTTATAATTATTTTAACTTCTGTAAGGTCACTAGTAATATCCTCGCTTTCACTTCTAATTTTATTTACATCTTCCCTTATTTTTTTTAATCAATCTAGTTGAAGTCATGAGAAGTTTTAAATATTCAGGTCTCTCGACTATAATCTTTATTATTTCCTTCCTTCTGCTGGTTTGGGATTTAGTTTGCTCTTTTTCTACTTCCTTAAGGTATAAAGTTAAGTTGTTGATTTGAGAAGTCTTCTTTTTAATATAATCATCTATAGCTATGAATTTCCCTCTTAGCACTACTTTCACTCCATTCCATTACTTTTGGTATGTTGTGTTTTTGTGTTCACGTTTCTCAAAGTGTTGTTATGGGAATTGTGTCCCCCCAAAAAAGATGCAGTCTAGTCCCCAGGACCTCAGAATAAGAGATTATTTAGAAATAGGGTCTTAAAAAAAAAAAAAAGAAATAGGGTCTTTACAGAAAAATTATAATGAAGTCTTTAGGGTGATCCTAATCCCATATGATTATATCCTTATAAAAAAGGGGAACTTTAGACACAGAGACAGACATGTGCAGAGGGAAGACTATATTAAGAGAGAGAAACTGCCACTTGATTATTATGGTCTATAGCATGTTTTGAAATCAGGAACTCTAAGGCCTCCACTTTGTTCTTTCTTGAGTTTGCTTTGGCTATTCAGGGTCTTTTGTGGTTCCATATGAATTTTAGGATTTTCTTTTTCTATTTCTGCAAAAAATGCCACTGGGATTTTGATATGGATTGCATTGACTCTGTAGATCGCTTTGGGTAGTATAGACATTTTAACAATATTGTCTTCCAATTCACAAACGTGATGTCTTTCCATTTATTTGTATCTTCTTTTAGCAATGTTTTGTAGTTTTCAGTGTAAAAGTTACCTCCTCAGTTTATTGCTAAGCCTTTCATCCTTTTATCCTTATTGATGATAAAGTAAATGGATTTTCTTAATTTCCTTTTCAGATTGGTTGTTAGTGTATAGAAACACAATTGATTTATATATATGTAAAATCTTGTTCTGTTTCTCTAGAGAACCCTGACTAAACGCACATGGCATCCTCAGGTACTTGTAAGCATAATTTTTATTCATTACTTTATTTCCAGAACTGATTGTGGAGTACCTGGCACACTGCAAGAGGCTTAAGATATTTGTGGACTTGAAAGCATTCATGATCATACATTCCTTTGCTCTCTGTAAAGAAAGAGTTCATTTTCTTTTCCCTCTCATACTTAGCCAAATTTCTGCAAAAGGCCTACTTATAAGAAGTATGAAGGCATAGACATCTTTGATAATTAGCCTGAGAACAGGAAAGAAGGCTCTAATTGGTCTCTTTCATTTCCTATAGACTCACAACTGTTAGAAGGATAAAGAATAAAGAAATGTATATATGTGTGACTGTGGTGTAGAAGAGATTTGGGGGAAAATTAGCTATTGAGGTCTGAAACATTCAGGAAAAGAACATTAAAGAGTTACTTCAGGTAAGTTAGAGGAAGGACTAGGGAGAAAAGTCCCAATGTTTGAACTCACTGGATACCAAAGGTGGAAGAAAAAACAAGTTACTGAAGGGAAAGAAAACGTGGGGTTTTCTTTTTACCTGGGAGACTTTTAGCACCCAGATGAGCTTTAAAAAACTAGGGTTAATGTACCTTTACCTAGAGAAAAATAGTATAATCACTTTCTCTAAATTTAACCAATAAATCCATTATTTGGTTTGAATTTTCTCAATGTTGTGGTCACTCTGCCCCCTGGTTTCTTCTTATTCCTTAGCTAGGAAAAGCAAGTTTCTTTCCTTTCTTCTGCACATATTGAGTTGGCCCTAAACCTTTTCGGGGGCCATTCTTGATTGGAGTGCGCTTCCCATCTACTCTGACAAATTATACCACTCCTCTTTTTGTCTCATATATTCAGTGGTACTTTGTGTCTTTAAATATCTGATTCAGACCTTGACTGAAGTAAAGAAAAAATGTATTTCAAAGCTGAATCTGTAACAAACCTCTTTAGAGCACTGTCGGTTCATTACACTATAATAGCCAAGAGTTTGGGAACATTATAATCTATTTTGTTCTGACCAATTTTTAAAAAGATTTTATTGATTTATTTTAGAGAGAGAGCAGGGGTTGGGGCAGAGGGAGAGAGAGAATCCTAAGCAGACCCCTTCTGAATACAGGGCCCAATGGGAGACTTGATCTCAGGATGTGAGATCACCACCCCAGCAGAAATTGGGAGTCCCACACTGAACCAACTGAGCCACCAGTCACCCCTGTTTCAATCAATTTATATTCAATTTTTTGTCTTCTTTTTTCATTTCCTTTTTTTGCACTTACTAAAGTGTAAATTCCTTTTATTAACTTGAACTCTTAACTTGGGAAACTGTCAACACTTCATATCATGCCTATTCTCTGGGGATGTGTAAGAAAAGAAACCAGAAACCAAAAAACCATTATCATTGCTTAACAAACACCCAGAAGAGTACCAGGCACATAGTATGTACTCAATAATTATTTGGTGTCTGAAAGAGTTAAGGTGACATTTATAAAAGCAATACTGTTATGTGGAACAAGAAAGCCACATTTGAACTACCCTCAGCTATTTAATTATGCCAGTCCTTTCTTGTTTCAACACAGAGGTATACGAGTTGAGGACTTAATTCTGGAAGATTCGACACTGTGTCTTAAAAAATTCATTAGTTGAACGTAAGCATTCAGATTTCGTTCTATAGTACTTCAGTCAAAAAGTTTACCACCTCCAAGTTTTAGTTTGTAAACATTCCCTGGCCAGGAGTTACGTATTGCTTTTTGCTCACCCAACTGGAATCCACTTCAGCTCTTTTCATTCAACCATCACTTCACAACATGCCCCCCTCTCCCTGGTGTCCTCTCACCCTAAACCACAGGCAAACCAACCAGGAAACCACAATTCCTCCAGCTTCTTGGGGGGTGCAACCCTAACTCTGAGGCCACAAGACACATCTTTAACCACACGGTTTCCTTTCTTTAGCCCGATTAGGTTTCGTCTGGACAGTATTTTGCTCTCGCAAAATGCGCCCGACGTCTCGGAACCGACAACCAAAGCGTCCTGCCGCTGCAGCCACCGAAAATCACTAAATCAGCATTCTTTTCCCTCCGAACTCCTACAAGTACTTTGTAAACTCCCGGGTCGTCTAGAAGCCCCGCCCCGCGGCTTTGGCGCCGCTGTTTGCGCATGCCCGGTGCGCGCCGCCTGCCCCTGCCTAGCGCCCGTTCCGCCTCGGTTCCCTGTGGCACCCGCGCGCTGCGTGCGGCTGGCTTCCTCCCCCACGGCGCCCCGCCAGGTCGTTTGCGGGCGCGCGCTCCTCCTCAGGCGGGTGGGCCCCAGGGTCAGGAGGCTTAGAGCGAAAGTCGATTGGCTGACGTGGTGGCCGCGCGTCCGGCCTCAGAAACTCTGGGCGAGCGCGCAGAGTCGGCTCTTCAGGCAGTGCCGGGCGCATCTCAGATAAACAGGTAGGCTGGGAGGTGTGGGTGACCGGCGAAAAGGAGGGGTGGGCTTAGATCCAGCCCTGGAATTTCCGGCCGCTGCCTCCTTGGCGCAAGAGAAGGGGCTGCGCGGAATCTGCGCCCAGTGAATGTTGGCCCCGCACGACTGGGAGTGGTGGGGCTCACGCAAAGGTCAGCGTCGTGGGACCCGCACGTCCTCTTTCTGGGCATAATTTCGGCATCCTCCCGTTTCCTATGACAAGAGTTCAGCAGCTGAGCATTTATTTATGGGTTTAGATTTTTGTTTGTTTTTCTCTTAAGTGTAGGCTAATTGAAGAGTTCAGGTCCTGGCTCAACCTGTGATTGTGTGTCCTTGAGAGTCACTTAATCGTGTGTTTCAGTTCTTGCACTTGTAACTTTCAGCAAAGAATGCGATGCACGGCTGTAGAAAGATACTGCTAGAATTTTTGGGTTCACAGTGACCCTGAGTCCAAATTTCTCTGGAAGGTGACACCACCCAACAGTATTTGTGAAGTATTTTAAGTTCCAGGGATGGAAGGAACTAGATAAATACAAGGTAGCAGCAGCATTATTAGGCAGGATGGTAAAAAAAAAAAAAAATTTTCCCCCACAAGAACAGGTTTTTTTGAAAAGCTCCTTTGAGCATGTTATGCAGATTAAATCACTGTGGAAGTAGACAAAGGTAAACCAAAACCACATTTCAAGGTCCCCCCCCCACCCTCCAGGTGACTTTAACATACTATCATAAATAATTGGCTTTTTAGAGTTTCTTCTTGGGATCTAGTGTGGTACTAACTGAAGATGACAGTTACATAATCATTTGGGTATCCTGTGCAATAGTATACCAAGAAAATAAATTAAAATGAAGCTGACTTATACATAAGATAACAAATTAAGTACCTCATTGATGAAAAGTAATGATGGCAAGTCAGAAAAATGAAAGGGGGGTGTACACAATTTTCTTTTAAAAGCATAAATTTTATAAAAATCTTTTTAGTGTGTTAATTTTTAGGGTATAATAGACATAGAGAAAATCACATAAATCGAAAGTATATATACTCATGTTTCCAGTATGTAGATCAAGGAGGAGCATTACTTGAATCTTAGAAACCCCACTTTGTGTGACCCATTTCCAAAGGTAACGATTCTGTCGAGTTCTAAAGTCATCTATGAATTTACCTATTATTGACTTTATATAAATGGAATCATACAGTAAATAGTCCTTGAGCCTCACTTTTGCTCAAGTACTGTTTGACCCTTTAACAACATGCATTTGGACTGTAGGAGTCCATTTATGCATAGATTTTTTTCAATAAATACAGTACACTACTGTAAATGTATATTCTCTTCTTTATGATTTTCTGAACATTTTCTTTTCTCTGGGGTGTTTTATTGTAAGAATATAGTATATAATACATATACAAAATGTGTATAAATAGATTTTATGTTATCGATGAGGCTTCTAGTCAACAGTAGGCTATTAGTATTCAAATTCTTAGGGAGTCAAAAGTTAAACTTGGATTTTTCACTGTGTGGGATTGGTGCTTCTAACTCCTGCGTTATTCAAGGGTCGGTTGTATTTTGGTGAATACATATGTACATTTCTGTTGGATATACATATACCTATTGGTGAAATGGCAATATTATAGGGTATGCAGGTATGTATTTTTGGTATACCGTACCAAAAATTTTTTCATATTAAATGTGTCAGCACTCCTGTTAGCATTGTTTGAGAATTCTGGCTCCTCCAAAAACTTGCAACACTTAGTGTTGTCTTTTTCATTTTAACCATTCTGGCGGATTTACAGTGATACCACATTGGGGTTTTTCCCTCATTTCCCTAATGACTAATAATATTTAACACCTCTTCATATGTTTGCTTATTTAGGTATCCTCTATTTCAGAGGTCATTAAATTTTTCTGTAAGGGGCCAGATAGTAAATATAGGCAGTCCTTGCTTTTGTGGTGTTTCATTTAATGCAGTACTATGTAAAGCTAGGACTGCTTGTATTTTAGGCTTTGCAGATCATATACAGCCTCTGTTGTATTTTCTTCTTTTCTTTCCCTGCTTCTTTCTTCCTTTTTTTCTTTCTTTTTTGCCTGCCTGCTTATTTGCTTGCCTTCCCTCCCTCTAAGAGATCTCTAAGCATACTTTCTTTGCTTCTTACCAGTTTTACCTCTAGGCAAATTAGCTATTTCAGGCTTCTCTAAACTGTTCTTATTACTCCTACTTTTTCCCATCCCTTTAACGCTGATGAACAAAATAGAGTTAAGAGGTGAGAAAAGAAAGGAGATACAACCCTTTTCTGATATTCTGATGTTCTGACAGTCCCTAAAGGCTAGGAAGGGATGAATATCCAAACAGTTCTGGACACTTAGAGTAAAAAAGTATAAAAAGCATAAAATACTTTCTGCAATACTTTGAGACACCGTCTTTTGAGCTGTCCATTGTGGGATGGCTTAATTAAAATTTATATCTACCTGATGGAATATACTCATAATTTGGAAGGTAATAATAGCCAATGGCTTGGGCCATGAAACTCAACTGTGGCATCCCTGCCTGTGGTGCAGGTCCTTTCTTTTTTAGATGCCCCATGGAGCTGTCCAGTTCATCTTCTCTTACTTTGGGCTCCCTGTCCTTCATTCAGTACTGAAAAATATCAAAAAACTTTTGAAAGTGTCAGAACTTTCTTTAACTACTATTTCAGCCTATGTTAACATTTTTAGCTAACAATTTCTTTTTTTTAGGTGTTTTATAGAAGTGAATTTAGGAATATATTTAGATATGCACTAATACTAATGAGAGACTTAGGGGTAATCTCTATCAGCTTGATCTTTGAGATAGATAATTGAGTTTTGGTCATTCTTACTGGATTGTTTTTCTCTCTCTTTTTTTACTTGATTGTTATGCAAACACAGATTTATGATAAGCCATTAGGCCTAGCTTCCACCACCAACCACTGCTGTCCTTAAGCCTTTCTTACACAGAAATTCTCGATCCAGTTATGCATTTATATACATTTAGACACACATATTTTGACAAATACAAATACCTTACTGCTTTATAATTGCCACACAAAACAATTGTACTTATATGCATTGTTTTCACCATGCTCCTTGAACATGTCATTACAAGTTATTATGTTTGGAAAGGTTATAAAGTAGATCTCATATAGGAACAAATAGGGTATTTATGTAGTACAAATGTTTAGTGGTACAGTAGGGATATATCAGTCCAGAGGCTGTCATTAGCTTCCTAGAGTATCTACTTCCCTGGACATTGCCTGCATCATACTGTCATTGTTGACCTCTGGGACTCTATTTTCCAGGATTCCAGTGGGGACAAACCTTACCTTTTCTGGGTGCAGTTTCTATTTTTAGACACTTCATTTAGATTATATTTAAACTTGTTTTCTTTAAGGTGACTGTATTTCTCTGCTACAATCTGTTATTTGTTGCTTTTATACTTCCCTTTCAGCAGATTTATTACTATTATGTCTAAATATCTGGGACTGGGGATGGGCAGAGGATAGCTCATTTTCATCTCACAGGCCACCTACAGAGATAGCCTTAGAGTTTATGAAAGAAAAAAGTAATGCATAACATCAATTTTTGCTGCTCTTGGGAGTACTGTATTATTACTCTCAACTTCCTTTTCTAATTCTTGGATTTTGATACTATTATAAAGAGGGGATGGGGCTGTTTAAGGGCATTTATTACAAAAGCAACATGCTATATAGTGCAAAGGGCACTGGGCATAAGAGCAGAATAAATGTGGTTTACTGCCTGTCTGTATTAACCTTTCCTGTAAATTTTTCCTGGAATTCGGCCGTCTTTTGTAAAATGAGGCATTTTCACCAAATAGCTCTAATCCTTGGTAATTCTTTCCAAAAGACATGGTAAAGAAGCACAGAATTTAGAATTTAGATGATCTTAGAGGTCATTCTTAGTGAGAACACTGAGGCCTTGAGAGATTGTATTTAGTCACATAATTACTAGAATCTGGTTTTCTTGACTTATTCCACTTGCCTTTTCCCTATGCTACTTGTAAGAGCCAGCCTTCTAAGATAACCCTTGTATTCATCCTCTTGTGTAATCCTTTTCTCTTCAGGATTGACTACCAAGAAGCTCACTTCTAATAGGATATGACAAGAGTAGTGGGATGTCACTTAGGAGATTATATCACAAGAGACTATAACTTTCTTTTTGCTGGCCCTTTCTTGCTTGCTAACTTTGATGAAGCCTGTTATATCATGAGCTGACTTATAGAAGGACCCACCTGTCAAGGAATTGAGGTCAGCCTTTGGCCAATAGCCCACAGAGAAAGTTCAGTAACCCCCAGGGAGCTGAATCCTGCCAACAACCACTGAGTGAAGTTAGATCTTGTCCCAGTAAACCTTGAAATGATTGTAGCCCTGCCTGATGCTTTGATTACCACTTTGTGAGAGACCCTGAACTGGAGGACCTAGCAAAGCCAATACCAGATTCCTTAGGATCTGAAATAACAGATGTGTGTTGTTTTAACTGCTAAGTTTTGGGGTAATTTGTTTAGCAGCAACAAATAAGTAATAAACTGCTCTTAGTAATTTTTAATTTTTAATAAATTTTCAACAAAAAGAAAATTTTTTTCTTTTTTTTTTTTTTTTAAAGATTTTATTTATTTATTTGACAGTGAGGAGAGAGATCACAAGTAGGCAGAGAGAAAGGGGGAAGCAGGCTCCCTGCTGAGCAGAGAGCCCGATACAGGGCTTGATCCCAGGACCCTGAGATCATGACCTGAGCTGAAGGCAGAGGCTTTAACCCACTGAGCCACCCAGGCGCCCCCAAAAAGAAAATTTTTAATAAAAAAAATAGTTCACCCTGAAGTTTTTGTGAACATAACTTCAGTTTTTATCATTTTAAACATATTTGGGAATATGTTATTTTTACTTTTTAAAAATTAAAATATGGGGCGCCTGGGTGGCTCAGTGGGTTAAAGCCTCTGCCTTTGGCTCAGGTCATGATCTCACGGTCCTGGGATCGAGCCCCGCATCGGGCTCTCTGCTTGGCGGGGAGCCTGCTTCCCCCTCTCTCTCTGCCTGCTCATGATCTCTCTCTCTGTCAAATAAATAAATAAAGTCTTTAAAAAAAATAAAAAAATAAAATATTAATCATTTAACTGTTCTGTATTTGTTTTAGTTATAACGTAATTGCTGTGTATTTGTTTGATCTCAAAACTGGCAAATATAAAACTGGCATCTATAAAGAGATGATAATACTTTGA
Organism: Potos flavus; assembly: GCA_028534135.1. Lineage (NCBI taxonomy): Eukaryota > Metazoa > Chordata > Mammalia > Carnivora > Procyonidae > Potos > Potos flavus. Next base: position 73,923,504 of record CM052896.1, read on the forward strand.
AAGTTGAGAATTACTACTTTGGTTGAAGGTTTCATTAAAGTGGATGATTGATGAGACAAATTTACCATAGAACTGCTTTTGGCAGTTGACACGAGCACCTTTGATTCAGTTATTGTCTGTATTGAAGGTGTTTTTTATTTAGATTGTTTACTATTTAGGATGTATATACTCAGGTCATCTACTCTTATTTATCTGTATTTTCGCATTATGGTGATTTGATTGTATATAAATATTATTTTGAGAGTTGCCCTTAGGATTCCTGGATTTATAAATATTTGAAGCTGCTGGAGTACAACAGGGATTATTTTGCTGGAACCCTTAATTCTGAATCTTGTTTTATTTTCTGTTGAAGTATACCAACATCCCCTTTTCATAATTTTATTTTGGGAATTTTGCTGCTGTGGAATAAGTGTTGAAAAACTGAAAAAAAAATGATAGAACTACTAGGGAGAAATAAATAATATATTACTTATAATAAAAAAGTGACAAATGATATAGATCAGTGAACTTTTTTTTTTTACTTTTTTTTTTTTTAAGATTTTATTTATTTGACACAGAGAGAGAAACAGCGAGGGAGGGAACACAAGCAGGGGGAGTGGGAGAGGGAAAAGCAGGCCTCCCGCTGAACAGGGAGCCTGACACGGGGCGGATCCCAGGCCCCTGGGATCATGACCCAAGCCGAAGGCAGACACCTAACAACTGAGCCATCCAGGTGCTCCTAGATCAGTGAACTTTTAAAAAACTTTATTGTGAAATGTAATAAATGTGAAGAAAAGGATATAAAATATATGTGGACAGTTCAATGAGAAAAGTTTTCAATTAGCAATAATCACGCCTGGGGTAAACCTCACTGGCTATGGTACTGTCATTGCACAAAGGTGGTCAGTTCAGTGAATAATTAAAAAGTTAACACCCATGTAACTACCATCAAAATACCTTGAATTGAATAATCATTGAAATGTTTAAGTCCTTGCTTTGTATATGGTTTTGTTTTTTTCTTAATGCTATGTGAATATGAATGTGCATGTGTGTGAGGTAGAGGGAGAGAGAGAGACAGAGAGATGTGAATTCTGTGGTCTGGTGCAATGCTTAATATGTCTGTTAGATAAAATTTGTTAATGCTATTGTTAAAATCTCTTTCCTTACTGATTTGTGTGTGTGTGCATGTGCACGTGATTGATGAATACTGAGAATTTGCAGTGTGTTAAATCTCTGTGTAATCATAGATTTATTTCTCGCTAGTAGTTCTATCATTTTTGATTTATTCATTTTGAAGTCATGTATTAGAAGCATACAACTTTATAGCTGGTCTGTCTTATGAATTGAAACTTTTTTTCCCCCCACTTAGAAGTGTTCCTTTTTATCTCTAGTAATGCCTTTTGTTTTAAAGTCTAGTCTGATTTTTTAAAAACCTTTTTTGAAATAGTTTTAGACTTACTGAGAAGTTGCAGAAATAGTAGAGAGTTCCTATAAACTCTTCACCCTACTACTAATGTTAACACAATGCATGATCATAGTATAATGACCAAAACCAAGAAATTAATATTGTTACGATATTATTCACTAAATCATACACTTTATCCAAGTATTACTATTTTTTTCCATTAATTTTTTGTTGTTCTAGGACCCAATCCAGATCCTATGTTGCATTTAGTTATCATGTTTCCTGAGTCTTCTCCCATCTCTGACCTCTTTTGAATTTTGATATAGCAGTGAGAGCCTTCTTTTGATTAATGTGTGCATAGAATTGGATTTTTAAAAATTCAGTTGGACATCTTTGTCTTGTAAGTGGAGCATTTGGTAACTGGATCATTAAATCCATTTGTATTTGTATTATGAATCTTTAAAAGTAAGATATTTTCAAACCTGGAAAGCCTCAGAAATTATGCTCAAGCAAAATAAAGAAGTGAAAGAAAGGCTTGGAATGTAGGAAACAGTAAATCTAACTGGGGAGCACAGTGAAATGATGTTCTGTAGGAGCAACAGCTATATGGCTGGCCTGGGGAACATATGGTGCAGATTTAAGGAGAAGCCCTCTCAGGAAGGAGGTTTGCAGGAGAGGAAGAGGATTTCAGAAATACATAACTTCAGAGCCTGGAGTTTTCTCTGTTGGGAGGTTTTTTAAAACTATGAATTCAATTTCTTTAATAGAAACAGGACTTTTCTGAGTATCTATTCTTATTGCATTAGCTTTGGTAGCTTGTGTCTTTCAGGGAGTTTGTCAGATTTATAGGTATGAAGTTGCTTGTCATATTTATTCCCTTTTTATCTTTTTCATGCCTTTGGGATTACTTTAATGTCCTTCTCTTCTTCCTGATACTGGCAATTTATGTCTTCTTTATTTTTATTTTGACCAGTCTGGCAAGAGGCTTAACCAATTTCTTTGATTTTTTTTTTTTTTTTTTTCCCACAGAACCAGCTTTGGGTTTCATTGTTTTTGTTTTTTTTTAAGATTTATTTATTTGAGAGAGAGAGAATGAATACGAGGAGGGGGCAGAGGGAGAGGAAGAATCACAGACTCCACACTCAGCGTGGAGCCTGACACAGGGCTTGATCTCATGACCCTGAGATCATGACCATGACCTGAACTGAAATCAAGAGTTGGACATTTAGGTGACTGCGCCACTCAGGGGCCCCAGTTTCATTGATTTTCTATGTTGACTTTACATTTTCAATTTCATCAATTTTTGCTCTTCACGTTTTCCTTCATTCTGCTTACTTCAGATATAATTTTTTCTTAATTTTGTATTTTTTAAAGGTTGAAGTTTAAGTAGTAATAAGAGGTTTTCCTCCCTTTTTAAAAAATTTTTTTAATATATGCATTTGGTAATATAAATATCCCTCTAAGCACTAATCTAGCTACATCTCTCATGTAGTGTTTCTATTATACAGTTCAGAATATTTTAAAATTTCCCTTACTCCATAACCCAGCCACCCTATCCCTAACCCCCCTACCCCCCAGCCACCCTCAATTTGTTTCGTGAGTTTAGGAGTCTGTTATGGTTCACAGACATGTACCCTGGGGCAAGTAATACATTATGTGTTAATAAAAATAAAATAAATAAAAATAATAGTACTAATGAGCCACATTGTAGTGAAATTAAATGTGAAAAAAAAATTTCCCTTACTTCCTCCTTTTTTGAACCATGGATTGTTGAGAAGTGTTTGGGGATTTTTTTTTTTTTTAAGATATTTATTTATTTGACAGAGAGAGACAGCAAGAGAGGGAACATAAACAAGGGGAGTGGGAGAGGGAAAAGCAGGCTTCCTGCTGAGCAGGGAGCTGGATGCGGGCGCTCTATCCCAGGACCCTGGGATCTTGACCTGAGCCCCCCAGGCGCCCTGAGACATATTTGGGAATTTTTGAGATACCTTTCTGTTACTGATTTCAAGTTTATTTCTCTTGTGGTAAAATAACATGATTTGTATGGTTTCAATTGTTAAAGGACTTTTTGATTTTTTGTTTGCTTGTTTGTTTAATGGACCTGGATAGGATCTTCTTTGGTAAATGTGCCATGTGTACTTGAAAAGATTGTGTATTCTGCCATGTTGGGTAGAGTTTTCTACAAATGTCAGTTAGGTGAACTTTGTTGATAATACTGAGTCTTCTACATTGCTGTGTCTCTGAGTTCTTATTCTGATTAGTGAGAAAGGTGTAGTGAAGTTTCCAACTATAATTATGGATTTGTCTGTTGCTCCTTTCATCAGTTTTTACCTTGGGTATGTTGACACTCTTGTGAAGTGCTTACATATTTAGGATTGTTTAGGTTTTGTTAGTTAAATAAACCCCTAAATGTACTTAGCCTTAGTAATATTTCTTGTTTTACTTTGTTTGAAATTAATATAGCCACTCCTACTTTCTTTTGATTAGGATATGCATTTTTTGGGGGTGCCTGGGTGGCTCAGTGGGTTGGGGCCTCTTCCTTCGGCTCAGGTCATGATCTCACGGTCCTGGGATTGAGCCCCGCTTTGGGCTCTCTGCTTATCAGGAAGCCTGCTTCCCCCTCCCTCTCTGCCTGCCTCTCTGCCTACTTGTGATCTCTCTCTCTCTCTGTCGAATAAATAAAAATCTTAAAAAAAAAAAGGATATGCATTTTTTTCCCGTGTTCTGTTATCCTCAAAAATACACAGTTAGTAAAGGGTAATTTTTAAGATGTTTTCATTTTGTGTTGGCGGGTTTCAGAACAAGATACCCCAAAATATAGCATTTTGGCATATTGAATATTTTAAGCTGAAGGATTTTGAGAAACAGCAGGTGCATCCCCCTTCTCCCCAGAAGTAGGTCATAAGACCCTCATGTGAGAGGTGCCTTCCCTGTACCTGGAGGAAAAGAACATTCTTATCTCCAAAGATGGGGGGCTACCAAGAAGAATCCAAATGAACAGGCCTTGCTGAGTTTTCCTTATTTTATTATCCTTGGCATATACCTTTTTGTCCTTCCCGTTTTTCCATAACTTCCTACTCTTCATCATATCTAGTATAAAAATGCTCAGGCTTAACTCTTTCTTCAGGTCTTCATTTCCTTATGAAGGTTCCTGTATCACATAAAACTTATGTTAAATGAATTTGTCTGCTTTTCTCCTATTAATCAGTCTTTGTCAGTTTACTGTTCAAGCCCAGCCAGGAACTCTAAAAGGATGGAGGAAAAATTTTTCCTCCCCTACAGTGTCTATTTCATTATTTGTTGTTGTTGTTTTTGTTTTTGTTAAAGATTTTATTTATTTATTTGACAGAGGGAGAGAGATCACAAGTAGGCAGAGAGGCAGGCAGAGAGAGAGGGGGAAGCAGGCTCCCCTCTGAGCAGAGACCCCGATGTGGGGCTCGATCCCAGGACCCTGAGATCATGACCTGAGCTGAAGGCAGAGGCTTTAACCCACTGAGCCACCCAGGCACCCTGTTATTTTTATTTTAAATAATATTTTGATTTTAGCAAGTAATTTCTTAGCAAGTATGACCTAATATCATGTAATTTTGTGTTAAGATACAAGGATATAAGTGGTCATCACATAATTAGAAAAATTTTTGCGTTCTTACTCTACTTCTTGGGGGGAATTTGAAAGATAATTTTTTACAGATTCTATTTGCATTTAGATGTTGAAATGCTGTTTTGCATTAAGTCTCAACCATATACATATCACGCCCCAAAATTTAAACATTTAAATTTATTCATTTTAATGAAGTATTTTCAGAATTATAACATATCTCTTCTTTAAGCAGCATGTCTTAATACTAATTAGTACTGTAATACTTTTATTATCTTTTAAATTTAATGTAAATCGAAGCCATTTCCTTAATTTATGTCAAACAGCTTATTACCAGCATGGGAGCTGCAGATACTGTGTGATATAGCATATGATATCCCAAAGTAGAACATTTTATTCAGTGGCATGAGCTGGCACAGTGTGCGAGATTATTGTAATTCATTTGGGTAGGTGAACAGTAATTTAGGAAGTTCACATACAAAAACTCACTGTGAGTTTCTTTGTGATTCTTTACTGGTAAGAAACTCAGTTTAGGATTTCATTGGCTTACTTATACTGTCTTTATTTCATGCAGATGACTAATTTCTATCTTAGTTTAAAGTAAAATCTATGTACACATCTTTAAAATGCCTATATTTTTGTTAGTCGTTTCAGAATTAAAAGCTCATGTTTGTTCTACATGCAAATATACCTTAAAAATTAGAGAAATTAAGTATTTTCTTCACTAAAGTGTTTTGGAATAGTTTTTTTTTCTAAAATGTGTTCCTGCTTTTAGGAATTACTTTATGAAAAGCAAAAGGTTGTATTATTTGCCTGTTAGTGGATAAAAATTTATACTAGTATTTAACACCGCCACATTTAATAATGAGATTTCAAAAAACTGCCACAAAGATGTTCCTTCCAGTGCTTTTTGTAACAGAAAATAATGATGTTGCCATCCAATGGAATATTAAAGTCAATGGCTTTGATGTATTTCAAAGAAAAATGTCTGTGATATATTACTGTGAAAAAATTAAATGTGTAGACATTGATTACACATATGAATATGTAAAAAATGACAAAGGGAACACAGTAAGATTTAAGATTATTATTTTTTTTAATTTTTTTAAAGATTTTATTTATTTATTTGACAGAGAGAGAGAGAGAGATCACAAGTAGGCAGAGAGGCAGACAGAGAGAGAGAGGGAAGCAGGCTCCCTGCTGAGCAGAGAGCCAGATGTGGGGGCTCAGTCCCAGGACCCTGAGATCATGACCTGAGCCGAAGGCAGAGGCTTTAACCCACTGAGCCACCCAGGCGCCCCAGATTTAAGATTATTTTATATTTTGGTGGTGAATGTAATGGGTGATCTTTTTTTCCTTCTTTCTACTTTTGTTTTAGTGTATATTGGATTATTTTCCTAAAGATGAGGTCATTTGGGCGATACCTAGAATTTGTGTCTCAGTGGGATTTTTTTCTATCATCAGTGAATTTTTTACCAAATCAAGAATTCAGCATCATTTGACATTAACATTGGATCAGCTCCGACTTCTAATGATTACAGATTAATTGTAATCTGTTTGTATCAGAATATAATGATTTTTATGCCTTTTGAAATCTTCCAAGTGAGTTGTCAAAAGATAATGTACTTATCACTTAACTTACGTACTTAAGGAATGTACTTACTTAAATGTAAGTAAGTAGTTAGAAAAATGTTTCCTGTTGTTTTTGAGAAGTTTTAAAGAATGACCAGTAACTTTCAGATCTTTTGGCTGTACCACCTTCCCTTCCCCAGCTTTTACCTGGACTTTATTTTTATCTTGTCCATATTGTGTCTTCCCTACAAATTTAGACTTTATTTCCAGTTTCTCTTCAGTGTATAAGAAACTGTCCAAACGTTTTGACAGTTCATAAGGCTCCAATTGTTCCAGCTCCTTTACATCAGACCTTTTGCACCCTTATTTGCTTGCTGAGAGCATATTTGCTGCTTAGAGGAATTCTCAGGACTTTGAGATATCACGTTGCTCCCTATTGTTTCCCTCTCCTCCTTCCTGCACAGATGCTGGATATCATGCAGGTCTCATAGTTGTTGGTGTTGTATGTTGATATTTACCTAGTTTGTAGTAGATATTTTGTTTATGGTTTCATTTTGCTATCCTGGTTGCTCTGTTTTTATGAAGATAGTTGGGAAAATTCAAAAACTGCTGATTCCACCAGTCTTCCCAGAATCTTCCTGGCTTTTTTTACAAAGTTAAATTTACTTAGTTTAAAGGGTTGTCTTTTTTTGAAGTTATGTTCTGCTGAAATGTTCTTTATGATTATCGAAGGTAGTTCCTTCTATTTTTTTAAGTCAGTTATTCTTGAAGATCGGTAACCTGCCCTAAAGTTTATCTTCACTTTCCCTAGAGGGATTATTTCCCATACCACCCAGAAGAGAGTCCCAACCCAGACGAGCCATGTATTAGGTGAAGGATTTAAACATTTTTAGAACAGAGTTCCCTTTCCCTCAGTCACTTCCTATAACTAGTTCAAGGCTGATTACTATAATTAGAGTTGTTAAATGCCAGCACCTGTATCCAAATACTCATTTTTATGTGTTCTATGGATATAGAGATTACTTAAAAATAAAATTTTTAAAAAAAGAAAAAATCAGAGAAAATACATTTATAGTACTGTACTATATTTATAAAAACATCTGCTTATGTTTAAACTTGTATTGTTCAAGGGTCAGCTATAGTTATTTTATTCAACCAGTACACGGTCAGAGTCTACCATCTCTTGCCATATCTGGGGTTTGGCATTGGTGATGGAACTGAACTGAGACGTACACATGGTCTAAAAAAAATAAAATGTGTGTGAGTGTGTATGTGTGAAAGAGTGTGTGCGTGTGTGTGTTTTCAGAAGAGGGGATGGGGTGAGCTTGGGGTTAGAATTTTAGGAACCACAGAATCACTGTTGACATTTGTTGTTACTGCACCAGGGAGCTCCTCTGGTCAGGATTGGAGGTGGGAGAGTGGAACTCTCTAAGTTGTATATTAGGTTAAGAGAGGCTATGTTGCACTAATAACCCCCTAGATCATGACTTAATACAACACGAGTTTACTTCCCACTCATACAGAGCTTGGCTTAGAGGTCAGCATCCCTTTTATCTTGTGATGCCACCATCTTATATTGGAGTTTTCAAGGTTGTTACAAGAGGGGAAGAAAGGGCTAGAGGATCTCGTAGAATGCCTCTAAGGGTGAGTCCAGAAATAAGCTTATATCACTTCTGCTTATGTGGCTGTGGCTTCAACCCCATCACATGACCCAGATGTGACGATTAGAAAATTCATTTTTCCTTCACATTTGGGAATAGGAGCTGCTATGATTATAATCCAACAAATCCAGATTTTGGAGAAGAGGTAGAAGAGTAATTTAAAAACCATTTTAATAATAATTTTAAAATAATTTATTAATTTATTATCAATAATAAACAATTTACATATTTATTTATAATTTAAAATTATTTAATAATATAATTTATTAATAATAATTTAAAAACCATTTTATCAAAGTAAGAAGATTGCATCAAACTTTAGTCTCTCGTGGCAACAAAAGGAAGAAAAATATGAAAGAATTTGATTTGATAAAATGAGCACCTTGACCAATAAAGAAGAGATACAGAGTTGAAAATTTTGTTAAATTTTTCAAAATAAGCTGACAATCTCATTAAAACTATTTACATTGGATTATCCATTTAAGATGTATATATTCCTCTGCTTAGTACTGTGCTCAACAGGCATGAGAGATATGAATTACTGCAGTATTAAATCCTTAGACATTGTTTAAAAGATTAATGTATGACAACTCTATTCATATGAATTAACAGCACAGAGTTGTAGACTAACACTAATTTTGATTAAATTAACAACATAGAAAAATACACTTAAAGTCTGTATTGAGTTTATGCAGACATATGGAAATAGTAATAAGAGGAAAAAAATCTTTCAATGTTACTACTGATTGTATACCTCTTCATGTTGGTGCCTGATTTTAGTGAGCTTTTATTAAGTTAAAGTTACATGTTTTGTATCATGATTCAAAAATAAGTTTGATTTGAAATTTAGTTATATCAATGATTAAAATGTTTTTATATTGTTTTAAAAATGTATTTAAAAATATTAAAGGGGAAATTGTCAATTTCAAAGTCTGCTGTAACATTAGTGAATTTCATCAAATTTTTTAAAAATACAAAAATTTTTCATTGTTATTTATCATTGGGGAAATGTCAATGAAGTGTTTACAAACCCTGCTTATGTTTTGTCTATATCTACCTAGCTGTTTATCATGACCATAGAAACTTTGAATAGAGTTTTACATTGACATTTGCTTGCAGAATGTCGCTTCATCCTTATGGAGTGACTTTTGTGTTTTTAATCCTCTTTAAATGAACAGTAATACGAATACTAAGTTTTTCTTTTGCAAAACCAATTGCTATTATTTTTGGTCATATGGAAAAAGTTGTTAGAAGATGTTGAAGAAATCCCAAATATTCAAAAATATCACTATTCAAATAGAAAATGTTGGTTAGAATATTGATTAGGTAAAACGTCATAATTACACAGTATGAGTGAAAAGCTGGCCTTTTTATAAGTCAGTTTTGTTTGGTTTACTGTGAAGTTTCTTAGGACTGAAAATGCTCTGGAAATGTCTGTCTATTTCTCCACTAGATGGAGCTGTACACTAGGTATTGTACTATAGCAAACAAGGGCATGTATCCGATGAGATAATACTAAGGTTAAACTTCAGTAACCCATATACTAAAACAGTTAAATAATTGGTGTCTTTGTTGCATAACTAAAGGTAAAATATAATTTTATCCCTTACATATAAAAATGTTGTTTTCCAGTCATTCTGGGGAATGTATACACTTGATTTTTCTGATAGAGTTGTTAAGTTTCTCTTGGTCTATTCTTATACTTTGTTGGTACCCCAATGGCCAAAAATAATAAAAATGTTCAGTATAGTTAAAATTACCTTAAATGTCTTCCGCTTAATGATTTGCCAGCATAACTAAAGTTTGCATTTCTTTTGATGTAAACATACTGACTGATGCCTATGGTATGCTCAATGCTTAGGTTAGTACATTGATCTCTTGTAGATGCTTCTTCTCTTAGTAGTTCCGTTGATTTTATACTTACCAAGAATCACTTGTGTTTGTCCCCAAACCTGTATATATCAGTGGTATCTGTGATCATAATTATATAATTTAAATGAAAACTGTGTAAGCTAATGAAAATATTTGTAGAAAGCGTTCCTCCTGTGAAAACTTAAGGTGAATGATTTGCAACAAAGGTGAATTGCTAAAAAAAAAAAAAATACTATCAGTGAGATAGTGATTTTTGAATTTGAATGAGAAAGCTGTGGAAAAAAAAAAACTAGCTTTTGCACATGTTTGTGGGGCCAAAAATGCTTGGGATTCTGTAAGTTCTGTACAAAAGGTGCTGTTATTTAACACTGTGATTACAAATGTACAAGTTTCACATTTTGCAAGTTATAATTGAGAAATAATTCTCCAAGCAATTTTTACTTGAAAATGCCAAATGTCCTGAAAGTTATTTTTACTTAAGTGCTTAATGATTTTAAAATTTGCTTCTCTCTTAATGTTAGACTATCTTGCTATAGCTTTCTATGATTGTTTTAGCTGATTATTATCTAGAGGCCATCCAAATAAAAAGTATTAATTAGAATATAGAATATATTTAGATAGAAGAAAATAAAACCAGTGGTTTATCAAAGACTCCAGATACACAGTTTAGCAAATAGTGTAGCTTTTTCAGTCTTACTTTTGAGTTAATGTAATGATTTTTATCTTTCTGTTATTCCAGATTTTATGATTTCTTGAATTGTTTTTTTAGCCAAAAGTTTGAAATTTGGTCCCTAGTTTGTGTGATCTCTTCATGTTGAGCTAGCAAGGGATTGTCTTCCTCCACATATACAAAACTGGCAATTTGGGTTCAGTAGTGATTTCTTCTCTATTAAGAGTTTCTCCTCCCCTGCTATAATCCTATGAGAGAAATTTTATTACTAAAAAAAGGTAAAAAATTTTTTTTCTACTTTCATAAAAAGAACAGGAAGGAATCAGAAGCTCTAGGTTTTAATCCTGGAACATAGGACCTAGAACAATAAATACTTGCCAAATAAATAAACAAATGAGTAGTTTTCTGCTTATTAGTTCTGAGTATATAACCTGGTCAATTAACTTCTCTTAGAGCCCTATCTGTAACATGAGATTTTATTAATTCAACACACATTTTTTTTTCTTTCAACACACATCTCTTGAGTGTTACAAGTCAGGTACAACAATGAGAACTATAAGCCTCCTTTCATTCAGGTTGCTTAATTGGAAGGAACAGATAAGTAAATAATTAAAATACACCGTGACAAGTTCTCCGATAGAAGCAGGCCTGGACAGAGACAACTGAATGCCCCCTTTAAATCTGTAAATATGGGTCAAACTCTTATTTAGTGGGGAGAGGAAGAAACAGATTTTATTTTAAAATTATTCAGAAACTGATTTAAAAATTAATGTTCTCTCACTAGTTGAGGAAAACAGTTATGAAAAAGTTTTGCAAAAAATTTTTTCAGTTTTTTGTAGCTTCTGTTTTTACTTCTCAACAGTTTCATGGAAAGAACATTTATAAGTTTCAAAATTAGATAATAATATAAGTTGCCAGAGAAGTGCCATGGATTATTTTCTCAATTTTAATTCAGTGCAACTACATGTGTAGTAGATACTGTTGAGGAATGCTTTTAAATTTCCAGTTAAGAGCGACATACAGAAAGCTTAGTTAACTTACATTATACTTCTAATTTATTCCAGTGATGTTTTAATGACCCTTATAGATTGCTGTACTCTCCAACTCTGCTCCTGAATCCCAACTGGCTTGCCTACATTCAACATGAACACAACTGACACTTTTATAATTTTGAGTTTTCCAGTCTGTGACCACAGTAAATATTTCCTTTTATTTAGGTCTTCTTTATATCTCTCAGTAAAGTTGTATTATTTTTTCCCTAGGGGTTTTGCATCGTTGTAATTCTTATGCAAGGACCTCAGATTTAGGGTGAAAGAAGTGTGAATAGCCAAGATTCTTGATTTGTTCCAGTATCAAAGGAACGGATTTAAGTGTTTTACCTTTCTTACAGGATTTTTCTTATTTGTTGTTTGTTTTAAGAAACCTGTTATCAGATTATTATATTTTTAGAATGCAAAGATTTTTTTTAAAATGCATGTTGAATTTCATCAGCTGCTTCATCTCTATAGATTATTTTATTTTTTATTTTTTAATGTTAGCGTAGTGATGTATTAATTTCTTTTCAAATATTGAATAAATCTATAATGAGATAACATAATTTAGTCACAATACATTACTACTTTTCTTACAATGCTGGTTTCTGCTTGCTAATAGTTTATGATTTTTACATGTGTATTCATTAATGAAATTTGCTTCTTATGCTATTCTCATATAGGTTTGGTATCAAGATTTTTGCTATCTTCCTAAAGATTTTGGTATCTTTTACTCTCTGGAGATTTTAAGGCAACATTAGATTAATTCCAAATGAGATTGGAGTAATAATAATTTCTGGAATGTGCTACTTCTCAGGAATATTTTTTACTCCCGATTAATTTCTTTGAAAATTACAGGTTTATTCAAGTACATATACTAAATCAGTTTTAGTAAGCTGTATTTTTTCTGGGAATGTTTCTGTTACAGCTCCATTTTCAAATGTATTGCCATAAAGATGTTAGTAATATCCTCTTATTTTTCATATTGTTTGTATATTTTCTCTTTTCTTCTTGATCAATTTTCCCAGTTTGTCAGTTTCTCAGTCTTTTTAAAGAACCAACTTTTGGCTTTGTTAATTCTCTCAGTGATGTGTTTACTTTCCTATTTAATTAATTTCTCTTAATTTTATTCTCTTCTAGTCTTTTTGGTCTTATTTTGCTTTAGATCTGGTTCCTTATGATGGATTCTTAGCTCATTAATTTTCAGTTTTCTTTTCTAATATATGTATTGAAGGATATAAATTTGCCTCTAAGTAGTACTTCAGCTGCATCTCACAAGTTTTGCTTTGTGGAATTTGTTATTGTAGAATTCAAAATATTTTCTAATTGTCATCAAGATTTTTTTTCATTGACTTGTGGGGCACCTGGGTGCCTTGGTCGATTAAGCATCTGACTCTTGATTTTGGCTCAGGTCGTGATCTTAGGGTCATGAGATCAAGCCCCACGTCAGGCTCCATGCTTAAGATTTTCTGTCCCTCTTCCTCTTCCCTCTCCCCCACTCTCTCTAAAAATAAAAAATAAAAAAAAGAGTGTTTTCATTGACTTGAGTTATTAATATCTAAGCAATGGGAACCTTAACTTCTGAATATATGGAAATTTTAACCTGAATGATGATTTTCTTTTTGTTATCAATTTCTAACTTTACATTGTGGTTAGAGAAGATGCTCCACCAAGTTTTAATTCTTTGAAATTTGATTCTACTTGCTTTGTATCCCAGAATATGGTCAGTAGTGTAATATTGCATGTGCTTAAAGAGTGTCTATTCTGGATGTTGGGTAGAACATTAGTTTATGTGCAGATTTGTTTGATCAAGTTTGTTAATGGCATTCTATAAGTCTTCTGTATTCTTACTGAGTTTTTTGTTTCGTCTGTCATTGTGTATTATCCATTTTCTCCTCATGGTTTTGTTGGTTTCTACTATACCTATATAAAGCCTATGTTATTAGGCTTGTATGCATTTAAAACTTTTGTATTTTCCTTGTGAATTGAAACTCGTATCATTATAAAATGATCCTTTCTCAGCCTTAAAATCTGTTTTGCCTCATATTAATATAACTTAATGTTTTTTGCTTAATATTTGCATAATATTAATATTTGCATAATAATATTTGCAAATATCCTTTTTTGTTCAACTTTTCTGATTATTTTATTTTATTTATTTTTAAAGATTTTATTGTATTTTAGAGAGAGAGAGAGCACATATGTGCATATACACACATATATGTGAGTGGGGAGAGGGGCAGAGGGAGAGAGGGAGTGAGAGAATCTTAAGCCAACTTCCTTGCTGAACGTGGACCCTGACGCTGGGCTTGGTTCCACAACCCTGAGATTAAGACCTGAGCTGAAACCAAGAGTTGGAGGCTTCACTGATGAAGCCACCCAGGCGTCCCTGATTTTTTTCACTTTAGATGAGTCTGTTGTAAACATGTAGATGAATTTTTTAAAATCTAGTCTGAAAATTTCTTTTTAATTTTACATTCTGAATTATGTAGTTTGACTTCTTTTTCATTTGGTGTATGTCCCTATGAATATTTTAAGCTGTGGTAAAGTATACATAACATTTTATTGTTCACCATTTTTTAAGTGTACAATTTTGTGTCATTAACTACATTCACATTGGAGCACCTGGGTGGCTCAGTCATTAGGCTTCAGCCTTCGGCTCAGGTCATGATCCCAGGGTCCCGGGATAGAGCCCCACATAGAGCCTGCTTCTCCCTCTCCCACTCCCCCTGCTTGTGTTCTTTCTCTCACTGTGTCTCTCTCTGTTAAATAAATGAATAAAATCCTTAAAAAAAAAAACAAAAAGCAAAACAAAGCTACATTCACATTGTTGTACACCATGACCACTATCCATCTCTATAATTTGTTATTTATCCCAAACAGAAACTTTGTACCCATTAAACAATAACTCCTTATTCTTCCTTCTCTCAGCCTTGCGTAATAGCTGTTCTACTTTCTTTCTTTATGAATTTGACTATTCTGACTTTCTTTATGAATTTGATTTTCTTTATGCATTTGGCCTCACCTAAGTAGAATCATATAATATTTGTCCTTTTGTTTCTGGCTTAATTTCACTTAGCATAATATTTTTAAGATTCATCCATGTTGTAGCATCTATCAAAATTTCATTTCTTTTTAAGACTGAATTATATTCCATTGTATCTTCTTCCCACATTTTTTTATCCATCCATCTCTTGATAGTAGGATTGTTCCCGTGTTTTCGCTATTGTGAATAATGATGCTATGAACTTGGTGCACAGTCCTATGAATTTTAACACAAGTAAAGATTCATGTAATTACCCCTGCATCAGAATACAGAGCAATTTTTTATCACCTCAAAAAACACCCTGGTGCTGTTTTTTTTAGTTGTATGTTCCCTCTACTTACTCTCCTTAGCAAGCTCTGATCTCTTGTCCACCACTATAGTCATGTCATTCTAAGAAGGTTATATAATGCAATCATACATGTGTAGTTTTTTGAAACTGGCAGCTTTCACTCAGCTTAATGTCTTTAAGATTCATCCAAGTCGTTGGATCAAGTTTGTTCTTTTTTAGTGGTAAGTAGTGTGCCATTCAGGGTATGTATGAATGTATGTATATAGCAGTTTGTTTACCATTCATGGGTTGAAGGCTAATACAGTTATTTTGAGCTGGAGATTTTTGTGTGAACATGAATTTTCATGTTTAGGGTAAATATGCAGCAATGAGATTGCTGGGTCTGATGCTGAGTATTTAACTTTGTAAGAAATTGCCAAGCCATTTCCCAGAGTGACTACTGTTATGCATGTCCACTAGCAATGTGTGAGAATTCTAGTCGTTCCTCATCCTCATCAGCACTTGATATTGTCAGTATTTTTTTTAAGATTTTATTTATTTATTTGACAGAGAAACACAACGAAAGAGGGAGTACAAGCAGGGAGAGCGGGAGAGGGAGAAGCAGGCTTCCTGCTGAGCAGAGAGCCTGATGCAGGGCTTGATCCCAGGGCCCTGGGATCATGACCTGAGTCGAAGGCAGATGCCTAACGCCTGAGCCACCCAGGTGCCCCAATAATGTCAGCATTTTTTAAATTCAGTCTTTCAAATGTGTATAGTAGTTATCATGGTTTTAATTAGTATTTCACTAATTTGTCATTATGTTGAACTACTTGCATATGCTTATTTGCCATCCCTATATTCTCTTTAGACAGGTGTCTATTCAGGTCCATTTTTATTGTTGAGTTTTGATGGTTCTGGATATATTCTGGATACAAGTCCTTTGTCAGATATGTAGTTTCCACATATTTTTTCCCAGTCTGTAATTTGTCTTATAATAAACTTGGCAGTCCTTTGACAGAGCAAAAGTTGTAAATTTTGGTAAGATCCATGTTATCATTGTTTCCTTTATGGATCATGCTTTTGGTGTTATTTCTAAAGGCCTGGAGTTTTTTGAGCTTTCTGGATCTGTGGGTTTGTAGTTTTTATATGCTTTGGGTACTGTTTCTTTGCATGTCTAAAAATTCTGTTTTATTCTTTTATTATTCATTTATTTATTATTTGTATTTTAAGTAGTCTCCACGCCCAGCATGGGGCTTGAACTCATGACCCTGAGATCAAGAGTCACATGCTCTACTGACTGAGCTAGCCAGGCACTCCTGTTGTATTTATTTATTATTTTTTAGATTTTATTTACTTATTTGACAGAGAGAGAGAGATCACAAGTAGACAGAGAGGCAGGCAGAGAGAGAGGGGGAAGCAGGTTCCCCACAGAGCAGGGAGACCGATGCGGGGCTCGATCCCAGGACCCTGAGATCATGACCTGAGCCGAAGGCAGAGGCTTTAACCCACTGAGCCACCCAGGCGCACCCCCTGTGTTATTCTTTTACAGGTTATCATTCTTGTTTTTTCTTCAGAGACAGTTAAGTTGTATAAACATAAATTATAAACCTTGGCTTTCCAACATCATATTAGCTGCTATCTGCTTCGTTTTTAATCTCTTACTTGCTGCTTTTTTGATAGCCGCATTCTCTGGTATGTCTGCATAGTTTGATGGTCAGCCAAGGATTTGGGTAGCACATATAATCAGATTTGGGGGCTTACAGTTTTTGTATCTTCCTTGTTTCTGGGGATCTTTCTGTTAATTTTCCACATTCTGTCATATGTTGAGCTCTGTCCTCTCGTACCTCAGGCCTCAGCTCTCTGCTGCCATTACTGCCTATTGTTTGGGGAACACATTCAGTTAATAAGGCAGCAGAGTCATGAATCTCACCAATTTCAGCTTTGTCTTTCAAGGGTAGACTCCTTCTGGTGTGTTGTTTTTTGTTTGGTGAACGTGCTGGATTTTTCCCCCGAGCATGCCCAGTTTTGTGGTCCAACAGAGATTTGGGCAGCAATTATTCTCAGATTTTGGGTTTTACTGGCTCTCCGATTCCCTTACTTCAGAGTCTTACCCTTATATTTCCAGCTCATCTTCTAGGTCTGAACTCTGTTCTCTACCATCTCAAACCAGCTGTGATCAACGTTCTGTTGATGGAGTTGTGGGGATTGGGGAATTTTCTTGAAGTTCCAATTTTTCAAGAAGAAATTCTTTTTTTTTTTTTTTAAGATTTTATTTACTTATTTTAAAGAAAGAGAGCACACGAGCAAGCACAAGCAGGGGGAGGAGAAAAGGGAGAGGGGCAAGCAGACTCCAAGCTTAGCATGGAGCCTGATGCAGGGCTTGATACCAGGACCCCGAGATCATGACCTGAGCCAAAACCAAGAATCAGATGCTTAACCGACTGAGTCACCTAGGTGCCCCTCTTGTCTTTTTTCTATGTCGGGCTGCTTCCCATTGACTTAATTTTGTCTATTTTTCATAATTATTATCCATGGGAAGGCTCATATAACCACTTCACTGTGTTGTCATTACCAGAAGTTATCACACATTAAATTTTACATTTCAGTTGTTATGTTTTATTTGTAGAATCTTCATTTATTTCCATTTCATTTATGTTAATTCACAGTTCGCTTTTTGTTACTTCATGTTCTCTGCATATATTTCAAACCTATTCTTATTTTTTAAAATTTAATATGAATGGTTTTGTTATTTGTGACTGGCAACCCCAGAGGCTGAAGTATTTGTGGTTTGTTTGTGCAATCCCTTTTTAAAATGGTGATTCTTCATTTTAGTTCATTTTACTTATTTGTGTGCTTGGGTATTTTTGACTGTGTGCTACTTATTTTAAAAAATATTTTATTTTTATTTATTTATTTTTTTGTATGTGGGACTTGGATTCCTGGAATGAAGATAACCTTTCGCCAGAGAAGATTTGCTTTTACTTCTGCCGGGTGCCTAAGAACCTACTATTCTGACTCTATTTGTTTGACATTTTTTGGACCACCCAGCTGATGTGAATTTGAGTTGCAGACCTTTGAAAGGCCTGGCTTGTGGTAAAAATTTCTTAAGGACCCTTTTTCCTGCTCTGATCAATACCAGGGAAGATTTCCCTGCAGTCCTCTAAGTATGAGTGATGGGTTAAGTTTATTTCTTTGATATCTGTGCAGTTTTTCCTTCTTTGGTACTTTATAACATTTGGGGTCATAGCTGTACGGAAGCGGTGTTCCAGTATATTTTACCTTGGGTCACATTCTGGGATTTATCCTCAATAAAGCCTCAAAAGGACAGGAAAATCGGTAGCTCTGTTACTTATGTTTGGCTAATATCCATAAACTAAAGCAGATTCTGTGCTTAGCTTCTCTCATAGGTTAGATTCTCTATGAAACAAACTTTGAGACTTTGAGATTTGTGTGTAGGAGTTTTGCTGGAGGAATTCTGTCACCAACAACATCTGTGAGGAATGAGAGAAGCAGGAGTCAGCAGAAGGAAAAGCTGAATTGCAGTCAGTCGCAGGAAAGATTTCAGTCAATCTTTGTCCTTTAGAGATGGCTCATCTTGAGCAAAGGGGTTGGCTTTTATACACCCAAATAGACCCCCCACATTGAATGCAGGCTGCTCTGAGGGAGGAAGCATGATTCTGGATGAGGTGGCTCTTTTTGTCTGTGGGCTGGTCCTTGTAAAGGACTTAGCTGAGAGCCTTCAGCAGCCTCACTCTTAACCAACTGGGCGAATTACAACCTTGATACTGAAAGAGATTTGGGTTATGTACCATAACAGCCACTGTAGTTTCCCCTCTGAATTCTTGCTTTAGCTATTTATTGGCCTTATAATTTCTTTTCAGATCACAGGTTCTTCTTTTTATTTGTTTTATCTGGTATTTTTGTTCTTGTTTTCAAGGTTAGTTCAATTGACCTTGTTTGTTATATTATTGGGACCAACTCAGATTAACTTCTTGTTTAAGATAGAACTCTTTTTTCCAGCTTTGCTCTACAATGTTGGAAATTACATTTATATTTTCCTAGCTTTATTGATGTATGGTTGACTAGTAAATATTGTATATATTTAGGTTGTACAATGTGAATGTTTTTTAAGGTGTACAACGTGATGTTTTTATATACACATACATTGTGTAATATGATAGAACTCTTTCTTTTTTTTTATGATAGAACTCTCTTAATAGATTTTACTTTACCATTGACCATTAATACTTTGACTTAAACTTTTTGTTCTTTGTTTCTCTTATGAAATGATTCTGAAAAGTATTATGGTAATTTAGAAAGAAACCCAGTAATCCATTTCTTGTCAAAGGGCAATTATTGGGGCACCTGGGTGGCTCAATCTGTTAAGCATCTGCCTTCAGCTCAGGTCATGGTCCTGGGGTCCTGGAATCGAGCCCTGTGTCAGGCTCCCTGCTCCACTGGGGAATCAGCTTCTCCCTCTCTTCTTCACCCCCAGCTCATGCTCTCTCTCTCAAATAAATAAATAATCTTAAAAACAAACAAACGAACAAAAGGGCAAGTTATTAAGAAATTCTCAATGAAGTCCATTTATTGCACAGAGAATTAGCAGTCTTTTACTTTAGATTGTTTCTCTTAATATGAAAATGATATAAGCTGGATCATTGTAATAAATTAGGAGGAATTTAGCATATATAAAATAATGAAAAACTCAACTATCAGAACGTTCTAGATAAGTTCTTGTGCGTGGTAACAGATAGCCTGTCAGATCTAGCAACTATCAGTTACTAATTCTCCAGTATTTTCATTAAGTATTGTTAAGCAACCAAGAACCCAGTAGCCTGTCTCTCTAACATGTAGTTACAATGCCAGTTATAGTGTGTAACTTTTTAAACTTTTATTTTCTTTAGCAATATTGCTCTTAATTCTGTCTCCCTCAGCCTGGGCTTCTGATATTTCATGTGGAATAGGAAATGGAGATGAAGGTATCAGCAGACATTTTTCTTTTCCATAGAACCTCAAGCACCTAGGAAGCCTTTTCTTTATCTTTTGCAGTTAATAATTACCATTATTTATTATGCATTTACATTTATGTACCCATTAATAGCATCTTGTTTGTGCTATGAAATGTATCAAGTATCCAGAAAAACGCAGAGAATAATAAATCTTATTGAGCTACCCAGATTTGGCATAAGTGTTTTCCATTTTACCCCACTCTTAATCTCATTTGTCTTTTCTGTGTTAACCACTGTTAAAAGTAGCTGTAAATTTTACCATACTCATCTCTGCGTATTCATTTATACAAATACACGTCCAGATGTCAAAATAAGTGTAGTTTTCAGGCTTTTTAAAAATATAAATACAGTTATGCTGTACATATTTTTCTGATATTTCTTTCATTTTTTAGTATATTGTAGAATATCTTTTTATGTTAGTCCATATTGATTTACCTCATTTAGTGAATGACTCTTTAAATTAGTTCATTACTTAATATATAATAGGCACTCAGGAAATATTGGCCATGGTTGCGCTGTTAATATTATACTACATGGTCTGGATGTATCAAACTTCATTTAGCCACTTACTTATAGAGTGACCTTTAGCTAGTTTCTAGCGCTCCAATCTAATTTGTATGTTTTCTTTTAGAGTATTTCCTTTAACTGTCCCTTTTTTTTTTTTTTTTTTTTTATACCCCGGAGATCAAGTAAGTTTGGTTTTCATTTAATTCTTCTAATGAACCTATAATCCCATCGTTACATCATACCGTAATGGCAGAAAGATTAAAATCTTATGGCTAGTTTAACACTACGGGTTCCATGGTGATTAAAATATTTAGTAGTCCTTCCTGACTAAAGATATAAGTCGTTAGTGTAGTGGAGGTGTATACTGTTCTACTACCTTAGTGAGGCATCTAGTCTACTCTTCCTGTAGATTCATCTTTCTAAACTGAATGCCAGTCTTGACCAGTCTTCTAGAAGAGAGCACCCTCTAGTGTTCCTATTTGGTATAACAAGTATTTCATCCTAATGAAGTGCTTCTCAGTACACCATTTGGGCTTGGTTCAAAAATGAATCCATCCCTAGGGCTCTTCAGTTGCTCCTTGATTGTTGGGGCCAGTGTTGACAGAGATATTACAAATACGTTGGCATTGAGTGCCTGTGGCCTGGGGTGTAATTTAAATATAATGTACACACCCAAATGTATTTTGTGTCCCAAGAAATAGTCAATTGGGTGTATTTCACTTTCAGATTAAGTTTAGTCTGTGTAAGCCCCAGGTTTACTACAGCAACCCTTTTCTGAATTCTGGGTGTGGATCTGTACATGATATGTAGCCACCATAGTGTATCATATTCACTCTTTTAGAGACCATTTTTATCCCATGAATGCTGTTTCATTTGCATTCATGCCTTTTATAATCAAAAGAACAAAGCAGCTGACTGTTTACACAGTAAGAAAGCTGCAGCAATATTTTTGCCCTCATACCCCAATTGCTTTCTCAGGAGGGAGTGATCTTGATTGGTGGCAATACAGTACACCAATTGCTATCTATTACAGTCATCCCACCTGAATTGAAGGTAAAATCTTTGTTAAGCACCACAAAGGAACCATTGTGATAAACATAACCAACACAAATGTGACTCAAATGACAATTCTAATTTACTACCATTTAGAGGAGTCATTAAGAGGATTTTCCTTGATATCATCTCTCTACATCACTTCACATTGTCATAAGTCAGCATTTGTTCAGTTTTCATATGCTAGAGATTATGGGTCAACCACTTCTCCCAGCCTTAGTCACTCTGATTTTCTTGCTCTGAGAAGTTCTTGTTGGGAAAAGAATAATAGCATCCTTTCTTGTGTCATAGCCCATTTCTCCACTCCCTTACTATTAGCAACTGTTTATTTCTGTTTCCAATTATTATTATTTTAACCTGTACTTTTCCTCTCCTATGGAATGCTCTGATTTGGCCATGCTGCCTGTCCATACGCAGACAGTTAAAGCTGCTTTGCTGAGAACTTTCTTTTTGTTTGTTCCTGGGAAGATTTTATACAATTTGATGAATCAAGAATTATGGGACTATTGCTTGTTTGGTAATGAAGTAGTACTTATGATTAATCTTAATTTTGCTTTGTTGGGGTGAAATCAGGAGCCACTCCAAAGTTTACTTAGGAACAGGTACAAATTGTGTGTTATGGATAACTTTTCTTGTGCAGCAATCTCTCCCTCTTCTGGGACTGCTATCCTTTTGTTGGCATATATTAGTCTGGGAAGATGAAAGAAACATTCGTGAGGTGGGAAAGATAAAATTGTAAACTGCATCACGTTCATCCCCTCACTGCCGTTCTGGTTCCTAGAAATTTTTCCAGTGGAGTCCCCTCTTACTTCTTCTCATATTTAATTTTAGAATACAGTGCCTCAGTCAAGTTAGCCAGTCCTTGATGACCTTATCACCCATCATTTAAGTAATAGATATTTTAATTGCAATTCCAACTTTTAATGAGATACTTACTGTGAGGGTGATAATATTTTATTTCCTTGCCCATTTTTGTAAATAGGTAACAATCAGAGGAAACATATGCAGGTGTTCAAACTGATAAGTGATTCTGTTCCTTTAATTGAATTCTTGACAATTGCTTTCATTAAAATATGAGCAAAGCCTCAAATACAACAGGTGTCAATTCTAGTCACTATTCATTTGTTAAGTCCTTGCAGTACTGATAGAGGTCTAATATGGTCCACAAGCTGCTCTTTGTTTTTGTTTTTGCTTTTTTTGTTTTAAAGTAGGCTCCATACCCAACTCCGGGCTTAAACTCATGACCCCGTGATCAAGAGTTGCATGCCTTACCGATTGAGCCAGCCAGGCACCCCTACTTGCCCCCCACTTTTTTTCATGACGTCTTTAGTGTCTTAGTAATATTTTCATGGTTTTGTTTTTTTTTTTTTAAGATTTTATTTACTTATTTGACAGAGAGAGAGAGGACAAGCAGTGAGGAGCCGCAGAGAGAGAGGGAGAAGCAGGCTCTTCACTGAGCAGGGAGCCCGAATCGGGGCTTGATCCCAAGACCCTGGGATCACAACCTAAGCCGAAGGCAGACGCCCAACCAGCTGAGCCACTCAGGTGCCTATTCATGGTACTTCTAAGCTGCCCCCTTCTTTTCCTCCACATTGATTTTTGCATGGTATTTGGTTTTTATCCCAGCAATGCAAAGATATGAAATCATGGAAAAGAATGTAGTGAGATCTAATGTTCTAACAATGAACCTCCTTGAACTAGTAGTTGATATGATATTCAACAGATGTTGCCGTTTCCTTTGAAAATTTAAAATATTCATGGAACTCTTCAATGTTCGCTGTAGTGTTTGGATACTTTGGCTCTCAATTTGGGAACAATAGATCTAAGACCATTTTCAAGCCATTAGTGTTGACTCTGTGTGTGTGTGTGTGTGTGTGTGTGTGGTAAAATACACATAACATAAAATTTTGCATGTTAGTCATTTTTAAGTGGTATTAAGTACCTTCACAGTGTTATATAACCATTACTACTCCCCATTTCCAGAATATATCATTATTTCAAGTAGAAACTCTGTATCCATTAGAAAGTAGCTCTTCATTTTCTCCTTCCCCAACCCCTAGTAACCTCTATTCTTTCTGTCTCTGAATTTGCCTGTTCCAGGTACCTTATATAAGTAGAACCATACAGTATTTGTCCTTTTGTGTCTGGTTTATTTTACTTTTAGCATAGTGTCCTCAGGTTCATTCATGTTGTAGCATGTGTCAGAATTTCCGTCTTTTTAAGGTTGAATAATATTCCATTGGATGTATATAACACATTTTGTTTGCCATTGAGATGACACTTGGTTTGTTTGCATTTTT
Organism: Potos flavus; assembly: GCA_028534135.1. Taxonomy (NCBI): domain Eukaryota; kingdom Metazoa; phylum Chordata; class Mammalia; order Carnivora; family Procyonidae; genus Potos; species Potos flavus. The sequence goes on from CM052896.1 coordinate 73,947,478, forward strand.
TGGTATTGTGAATAATGTTATGAACATTCACTTACAGGCATCAATGTGTGAGTTCCTGCTGTCAATTCTTTGGGGTCTATACCTAGCAGTGGAATTGCGGGCTCTATGTTTAACTCTTTGAGGAGCTGCCAAATTATTTTCCACAACAGCTGCATTATTTTTACATTCCTACCAGCAATGCACATGAGTTTTAATTCCTCTACATTGTTTTAACACTTGATATTTTTAGTTTTTTGATAATATTCACCCTGTTGGGTATGAAGTGAGTGGTTTTGATTTGGATTTTACTAATGGCTAGTGATGTTGATCATTTTTTCATGTGTTTATAAGCTTTTTGTATGTCTTCTTTGAAGAAATATCTATTCAAGTCCTTTGTCTTTTTTTTTTTTTTTTTTTACTATTGAAGGCTGTTGTAGCCTGTTTGTTTTGAGACTTTTCCAGATTATTGTTGTAGACTATTCTTTGTTGTGTGTGATCACTGTTGTCCCTGTCCCTTTAGCTCATGTTCAGCTAGTATTTTTACAGTTGCCTTGAATGTTAGGTGCACTTCCAGTCCTTGCAGATTGTGTCTGTTCTCAAGGCACTCTTCTTAGCTAGGCTTGCTCTGAGCCTAGTGATCAGCCTGAAATGAAAGCTTAAGGTCATCTCTTAGGTCTTTCTTCAACATGTAGGTGGCTTTCTAAATTCCCCCATATACTTAGCTGCTTTGCATGTCTTTTTTTTTTTTTTTCTTTGCATGTCTTAATTTCCCAGAATCTCCCCTAAGCTTCCTCCAGGCTTTAGATGGTCTATTGTATGTCTCCATTCTTCTTACCCTGGGTGTCAGTGGGTCTGTAGTGCCTTGCAGCTTTTACAAGCAATATTTGCTCCTTTACCCACCTGAGTTCCAAGTTAGGTGATACGGAGGCAGGTGCCTTGCATCAGTCCTTCGGGTATGCCCCAGACAGGTTAGAACAGATTATATACAATAATTTTCATATCAGGTCTTCTCTGCTGTCCTCTAGTAGAAGGAGGAAGCTGGGAACCACACTGCCACTGCTTTAAGAACAAGACTGCCGTTGCACTAGGGAGTGGGCAGAGGAACAGTAAGGAGAAAATGCCACAAAGCTCTCCTACCACTTTGAAGATGGCTTTTTCTTGATTGGGGGTTTGCTTGGTTGCTGTTAACTTTTGACTGTTTTCTAGAGTTCCAGCAAAGTTGGTTCAGACAGTTCCTGCTGGGGATTTTTTGATGTTTCTTTTGGGTAATGAGAGCTTGGAGCTTTCTAGTCTGCCATTTTGCGGTCATTCCTCCTACTGATTTTTAATATAGTTTTATTCAGTGCAGGACAAATAATATCATTTGTTCTTTGTTTTACTTGTGTGATCCAGTGTTTGCTCATTCCATGAATGCAGGAGGCTAGTTCTAGAGGTCTGGGGCATTTGCCTTTATTTGATAAAGTTTCATAGGGAAAGCTAGAGACTCCATAAAGGAGTGTTTTTGTTGTTGTTTGTTTTATTTTTTATTTTTTAATTTTTTTTATTGCCCAATCATCCAGGGCCTTTTGCCATACTGTACTAGAATGACCCAAGATTTTGTGAATATCCAGATCTTAACCCCAGAGGCCCATTTTGCAGATTTTCCTTTACTACCTTCTACCATGGTTTTATTATCTGGAGGCTATATATGGCTGATTTTCAAAAACACTGCAACTCTCAAGCAGGCAGTGGTATGCTAGTAACTGTAAGGGATTGACTCTCTGGCCAAAAAAAAAAAAAAAAAAATTGTTGCTTCTGGGTTTTTTGTTTTTTTTTTTCTTTTTTTGCTGTTTAAATATCACATTTCAGGCTAAAAACATGGCATCTCTGATCTTGGAATTGGATAGAGAAAAATGCTTCTTGCAGGCTGTAATGCATTCCATTACAGTTAAGGAGCTTGCATTGTTAAAACAAGTATATTTTGTATATTTTGCTTTGGCTGAGAATCATAGGGTTCATATTGTACAGCAATCTGAGATGGGAGGTCCTGAGGCGACATTTATGTCAGTGGCTTCAAAATGGTGAATAGGCCCACATGTGAATGCAGTGAACTCCTCCTGAACTTACCCCTGGAATACACTCTTGCACAGGACATTTCTGTCCTCTCTCCTCTCTCCTGAGTGGCCTTCTCCTTATTTGAATGATTCTTTACAGCATCTAGGACATGATAGGTATTTCTTACCTCAGGATTATTTGATGACCTTTGATGATAGGTGCACTTTCTACTAATATCCAATAATAAGATAGCTGTAGTCTTTAAAAAGGTCTATCTTTAACAGTCGCTTCGGGCAGCTTTCCAATCTCTAGTGATCTCCTGAGAGTTTCTGAGGTATAATAATCAGTTTCAGCCCAAGGCTCCTATCTTCCTTCATGTGTCAGAATTGAAGATACTTCTAAAATAGTTTGAGCACTGAGATCATAATGTTCTAGACTCTAGGACCTAAAGGCACTGCCTGGGAGACAATCCTTTGTTAATCTTTTATTGATTATTTTGGCTGAGGGCCTTACTCATATTCAGATTTCTTTTTCCTGACTTAATTAAGAGACTTAGCAGTATATTTAAATGGAAGATATTGCTTTGCCAAAGCCCAAATAGTCCCACTAGTGTGGGGTGTCTATCTAGGGAAAGGTTATAAGGAATACTAAAGTAGTTTTCAAAGATTAAGGATGTCCTAGGGGTGCCTGAGTGGCTCAGTGGGTTAAAGCCTCTGTCTTCGGCTTGGGTCATGATCTCAGGGTCCTGGGATCGAGCCCCAGGTCGGGCTCTCTGCTCAGCGGGGAGCCTGCTTCCCCCTCTCTCTTTACCTGCCTCTCTGCCTACTTGTGATCTCTCTCTCTGTCAAATAAATAAATAAAAATCTTTATAAAAAAAAAGAAAAAGATTAAGGCTGTCCTTGGTGTTTCTAGCACACATTATTCCCAAAAGTTTCACAAGTTGGGCCTGGCCTTGAGTTTTAGTTAGGTTTTATTAGCCAAGTTTTATGTCACATGAGTAAGAATGCAAAAGAATTCTGTTGTTTCAGATCTTCTCCACCAGTTTGCCTTATTAGAGCTTTTAGTTATGACCACACTGATGTATGTGTAATGTGTGATATCTGATTGGCTTTAATTTATACTTTGATGACCAGTAATTCTGGGAACGCTTACATGTTTATAAGCTTTAAAAAAAAAAAAAACTCTTGTCACATGGATGTTCTGTTTATTTGCCCATTAAAAAAAATATTGTCTTTCTTGTATAGATTTGTAGGAACTTTTAAAAACATTTTTTTGAATATGAGTCTGTTATCATTAAACATATTGCAAACTTCTCTTAGTGTGTTATTTGCCTTTTTATTTCCATAATGTAATCTTTTGATGAAGAGAAAAATCTTAAATCTAATTTGTCAATCCTTTGTAATTAGTGTTTTATGTATACTTTTTAAATAATCTTTGCTGATCCCAAGGTCATTTAGATATTCCTTGTTTTCTTTTAGATGTTTGATTGCTTTAGGTTCTACTTTTAGGGGCGCCTGGGTGGCTGAGTCGGTTAAGCTGCCAGCTCGTGATTTTGGCTCAGGTCATAATCTCAGGGTCTTCAGATCGAGTCCCACCTCAGGCTCTGCACTCAGTGGGGAGTCTGCTTGAGATTCTCTTTCTCTCTCTCTCCCTTTGCCCCACCCCCATCCCCACTCTCGCTCTTGAATGCTCTTTCACTCTCAATCTTTAAAAAAAGATTTTACTTTTAGATCTATGGTTTAGCTCAGATTAATTTTTTAGCATAGTATGAAGGAGGGATTGAGGGTAATTTTTTCTATCTGGATATCCACTTGATCCTGCATCATTTATTGAAAAGATTAGCTTTTCCTCACTACTGTGGATTATTTGCCATAAATCAGGTGTATGAATAAGTGTTTGTGTTTGTGCAGGTACATGCGTTTGTGTGTGGTGAGGGTCTGTTTCTGTACTCTTTATTCCACTGAATTATTCCTTATCCTTGCATTAGTATCACACTGTCTTAATTACTTGGCTTAATAGAAATAAAAGCGTATGTACTGGGAAGAAAGAAATTAAAAATGTCTTTATTAGCACATAACATAATCATATATGCAGCACATCCTGAAGCCTCTACGATAAAATGAGCAGATTTTATAAGTGAATTTGGTGAGGTTGTAAGATTCAAAGTCCAATACAAAAATCAATTGTATTTCTATATATAGTAAAGAACATTGAAAAGGTGAAATGAAACAATTACATTTATAGTAGCATCATAAAGCATTAAATACTGGGGATAAACTTTATAAAATAGGTGTAAGACCTTTATACCGAAAACTGTAAAACATTGCTGAGAGAAATTAAAGAAGACATGAATAAAAAGGTGTGCCAGGTTAAACTTTTAGATGGTTAAACTTTTAATTCCTTCTTAATTCATTTATCTCTATCAAAAATTCCAGCATACTCGTTAGAAAGAAATTTACAAGCCAACCCCAATATTTACATGACAATGCTCAGGGCCTAGCCAAGTAATACTTTAAAAGAATGACAAAGTTGTAGGACTTTTACCACCTAACTTCAAGACTTGCCGCAAATCTCATGTAATGAAGGCGGTTTGGTATTAGTGAAAGAATAGACATGGAATACTAAAGAGCCCAAAGATACACCCACACATATAGTCAACTGATTTTCAAATAGGTGCCAACGTAACTCAATGGAGAAAAGAGTCTTTTCAAATGGTACTGGAATAACAGGAGAAAAGTGAACTTTGATCTTTGCCTTACGACTATATATAAAATTTGAAATCAGTCGTTGATCTAAATATAAAGCCTATAACTATAGAATTTATAGGAGAAAATAGAAAAGAAAATAGCTGTGAATTTTAGAGTTGGTAAATATTTCTTAGAACATAAAAAAATCTTAAGCTCAAAAGAAAAAAAAGATGATGAATTGGGCTTTATTAAGATAAAAATATTTCCCCATATGACACCATTAACTAAAATGAACAGGCAAGCCACAGGCTGGAAGAAAATACTTACAGTAAATCCATATATCTGGCAGAGGACTTGTTTCCAGAATATATTAAGAATTCTTACCACTTGGGACGCCTGGGTGGCTCAGTTGGTTAAACGGCTGCCTTCGGCTCAGGTCATGATCCCAGGGTCCTGGGATCGAGTCCCACATTGGGCTCCTTGCTCAGCAGGGAGCCTGCTTCTCCCTCTGCCTCTGCCTGCCACTCTGCCTGCTTGTGCTCTCTCTCTGTCAAATAAATAAATAAAATCTTAAAAAAAAAAAAAATTCTTACCACTTAGTAATAGGATAAGCAACTCAATAAAAAAATGGGCAAAAGAGTTAAACAGATACTTAACACAAAAAGATGTATGAATGACCAATCAATACACATTTGAAATGATGCATATCACCATTGAACAAGTTATGCAAGTTAAAATCATAGGCTATAACTGCATATGCAAGAAAATGATTAAAATCAAGAAGAATGAAATAAGTCATGGGGTGTAATGTACAGCATGGTGACTATAGTTAATAATACTGTATTGTATATTTGAAAGTTACAAAGAGTAGATCTTAGAAGTTCTCATCACAACAACAAAAAAATTTATAACTATGTTTGGTGATAGATGTTAACTAGACATTGTGATCATTTCATGATATATACAAACATCGAATCATTATATACCTGAAACTAATATAATTTTATATGTCAATTATATCTCAAAAAGAACTCTCAAAAAGCAGAACACATTTTCTTTTTTGTCTTTTCCAGGTTGTACCATATCAACTACAATGAATAATAAAAAATATGTATACATATAAATTTACATATTTATATTTATAAAAAGACTGTCCATACCAAGTGTTAGACTGTGGAGCATCTGGAATTCTCACACATGGCTGGTAGATGTGTCAAATAATATAACCACTTTAGGAAACAGTTTGGTTACTAACTTACAAAGTTAGTAGGATCCAACAAGTCTACTCTCCATATTTATCCAAGAGAATTGAAAAACCTATGTCTACAAAAAGGTTTGTACCAGCACATTTGTTACTGTTTTATTCATAACAGCCAGCAATTAGAGACAACCCAAGTATCAGTTTATAGGCGAATGGATAAACAAATTACAGTATGTTCACATAATACAATAGAATATTACTGAGCAATAGAAAGGAACTACTGTTTTATACAACATGAATCTCAAAAATTTATGCTAAGTGAAAGCATTCAGATACAGAAGAGTATTGTTAGGGGCTCAGCTGAGTTGGAGAAAACTGATTGGCTTGGTGTCAGAGTTGCAGTTTAAAACAATAAGCCAAAATGAAATTAACTGTCAAGTCTTTAATCACTGTCTATCATAATATAAGCAAGAGGCTAAATGGAGAAAGCACTTGGGACACCTGGGTGGCTCAGTCGGTTAAGCATCTGCCTTCAGCTCAGGTCATGATCCTGGGGTCCTGGGATCAAGTCCTGCATCAGGCTCCTTGCTCAGCGGGGAGCCTGCTTCTCGCTCTGCCTGCTACTCCTCCTGCTTGTGTGCCCTCTCTCTCGCTCTCTCTCTGACAAATAAATAAAATCTCTTTAAAAATAAATAAATGGAGAAAGTACTAACCTCCCCACTGTTCCATTTTTTCCATAGAATGAAGCACCCGTTTGAGGGTCAGGTGGATCAGCACAGACATGGGGATCATCTCACTGCCTAGGGAGCCCCCAAAGAAAAGCTCCTGTACTTTTATGGGCCCAGGTTGGCCAGTGGGAGGTTCAGGGAGTGGAGGTAGGGCACAGGGAGAAAGGAAAGAGTGAAGGACTAGGAGTGGAAAAGTACTGTTCATTAAGCCAAAGTGGAGAGAAGTATCCTCTCTCCCTAGCTCTACGGAGGTCTCCTGAGGGAGGGTCCGGATAAAGACATCTCTGAATGACTAGGGTTGCAGGTGTGCCTAAGAGCATGGCCAGCCACAGCCGCCTGAGTTCTTGACTGCAACTCCCTTTGGAGACTGCAGTGCATTGGTGGTGCAAAGTCTCGTGTGGGGAGAGCAGCTTCTTCCTGTGAGGCCTGCCAGATGAAGGCTTTGTAATTGCCTGTGGTTGGGTTTACAAAATCACACACTGGTTTTGGCCAGGAGCTGGACTCCTCAAGTATACGTTGTATGAGCCCATTTATAAAAAACTCTGGAAGTAGCATCTAATTTATATAGTAAAGGAGCACAGGTTAGTGGTTGCCTGGGATTGAGGAGTGGGGTGGGTTTATTTCAAAAGGGCATAAGGCAACTTTTTAATAGGGTTTTTTGTTACACCATTGTAGGCAGTTGTCAAAATGCACCGAACGTTACACTTAAAGTGGCTGTAGTTTTGCATGACGCAAATTACATCTCGAAGTTGGTTTTAAAAGTAAAAAAAATTTTAAAAATAGTTTAGTTGAATCTTGAGTGTACTGGTGAAAATATTTATATGTTTACTATAACTCATAATTTTTAACTCTATATTATGAATAGGACTATAGTGTAAATGTAATGTGAAACTATATGGGTTGGGTCAGGGTATGTTATATGCATGATTTTATCCAGTAAGCTGAAAAGAAAGTGATAATTCAAAGAGTCTTGACTACTCTCTGAAATTTGTTTTCTTATTAAACTGTTGTTCTTTTTATACTTAGTTCACAGTGCATTACTGTGTTATAAAACTTTGTCATACAGCGTCATTAAGCAATAAAATTCTTGTCTTAAAAATATGCCATTTTTATATTGTAGTAAAATGTGCATAAAATGTTAACCATTTTAACCATTTTTAAGTGTATAGTTCAGTGTCATTAAGTGCATTCTCATTGTTATACAACTGTCACCCCTCTGCATCTCCAGAATGTTTTACTTGCTTTTTACTTAAAGAGTCGAATTTCTATAAGATTTGTTATGAAGTCTTTTTTTCAATTCTTTTGAAATATACCTCCATATTTCTGTATAACAGATTTATTTTAATCTCTTCAGATGTCTGGAATTTTCTTACTGCTGTCAACTTTGAGTGATTTCCTTCTATGTCTGGTGTACAGCTGTTTTCCTGTGGTTTCCCTCACTGTGACCTTACGTACTCTTTCTCTCTCTCCTGAGTTGGACCTGTTTTCTAAAATCAGGGTCTGCTTCTTTCATGTTTTACTCCCTTGTTTTGGTGGAGCACATTCTCTGCCAGCTTCCCGAGAAAGAATGTAAAGGTAGGGTAAAGTGATGTTTGCTTTTTGAGTTCTACTCATTTCTGTTTCTGTGAAGAAATACTTTAGCGGTGCCTGGGTGGCTCAGTTGGTTAAGTGTTTGCCTTTGGCTCAAGTCATGATCCCAGGGTGTTGGGATCGAGCCCCACGTCGGGCTCCCTGCTCATCCAGGGGAGTCTGCTTCTCCTCCTGCCTCTGTCCCTCCCCCTCCACTTGTGCTCTGTCTCTTTCTCTCTCTCAAATAAATAAATAAAAATATTAAAAAGAGAAATTCTTTATAGAACATTGCTAATACATATTTTTCCTGTATTCTGAGTGTTATCATATGCACTTGGCCAGTAAGAACTAAGACTGCAGACTGTGCTGCATGCACTCAGCCTTTAAATGTGGTATTGCATTCTGCCATTTATTTTTATTTTTAGCAAACAGTTTTGATCAGGTTGGTAACAAGAGATGTGCAACTAATAATGCTTTACTATAAAAAATGGATAAATAGTATCATGCTATATGTTAACAAGCAAATTATATTGGTGATTCCCGGTGCCTTCATGTAAAAGTTGAAGAAAAGGGAGGATAAGGATCAGCAGGCTTAACATTATTAAACATCTCTTGATATTACAAAGGTTATTATATGTGTCACTCTGATTTGTAGCTAACAAAACAAGGTAGGTGTGCCATAATTTCAGGGATTTGAAGAAAATGAAAGCTCATTGCCAAAATATGGTGTTGGGAATGCATCTCTATAGGAATTACGCAATGTTGATACTGTGTAACTCTGATTCAATTTTTCTTTTCCAGGGACACATTCTCTATACTAATTAGAGTATAATTATTTTGCTTTTCCTTTATGTTTTCTGTTCTCCCCTTCTCTAACCCTTATTAGGTATATGTTAGAGCTTTTTATCTTATCTTCCATGGTTCTTCTTTCTCATATTTCCAATTTTATTACTCTGTGCTGCATTCTAGGGAGTTTCTTCCCTTTTGCCACCAAGTCATTAATTTTCATTTCCAGTGTTTTCCATTTTCACTTCATCTATCATTTCAACTTCAGTGAACATCTCATTTCTGTGATTGCCACTTGGTCCTTTTTTATATCTATCCATGTTTATTTAATAACTACCCGCTCATATTTAATAGTTGTGTTGCTTTATCTGGCAGTTTAAAAATTATACCCATTTTAAAGATTGATTTCAGATTGCTTTGTTTTCTCTAATTCAAGTGTGAATCCCCACCTCTCTTTTTTGTATGTCTATACTATTTTTTCTTAACAACAGATTCTTTTGTATATTTTATAGTTTTTTTTTTTATGGCTATGAGCTTATTTTCAAAAGATTTTATCTTGTAAAGGAATCTAGTTCATGACCTACTTTTTTTCCTTTTAAATTTCTGGCTGGACTATATGATATCAAGTTGTTATGTTAGTTACTTGGTTTTAAGTGCAGATTTGGATTCCTTACCCACTGTGGTGGAGGCTTTTGGTTTTGATCTTGGGTAGTTAACTTTTTCACCCAATTTGGCAGGTGTCTTGTGTCTGGCTAAGGTATTGAGCAGGTAGTTGAGATTATCTGATTGCCACTTAAGGAAGGGGAAAGTCAGGGTAGTTGAACTTTAATCTTTAAGCCAATTTGGTCTCAACATTTTCATGGACCACTTGGCTTCGAGTCCCACTCTAACTTTTGATTTTGACATGTGAATGTTTAGGCTTCTTCCTTTTGAGCTCATCTGTGGTTTAACATATTTATTTAAAAATATTTTAGTCATAGGGCGCCTGGGTGGCTCAGTCGGTTAAGCGTCTGACTCTTGGTTTCTGCTCAGGCCATGATCTCAGAGTTGTGAGATCAAGCACCATGTCGGGCTTCATGCCAGGCATAGAGCCTGCTTAAAAATCTCTCTCTCTATCCACCCCCCTGCCACTTGCGCTGTCCATCTCTCTAAAAAAATAAAATAAAATAAAAATGTTTTAGTATTTTAAAGTTTGGAATGGTAGATATCAGGAGGCATTCCAGCAAATACTTAATTATTTCAATCAGAATGAATTTGGGTTTGCAGTTGCTCAAAATATAGGAACAAAAAAAGAATTAAGCTGGATGTAGGACCTGACCTGTGACTAGCTGTCATTTCACCTTAAAGATTACAGATATATTTATTTCTTTCACCGATATGAAGTTATTTAGTAAAATAATTTTATTTTAAACATTGTGATGAGGTATAGAATTTACCTAAATTTGTTGGTTTTAAGTTTAGACTTAACACTTACTAAATGGTGACAAGTGTTGAAATTTTGAGACATGGTGTTATAGTCGTTATCTCTATTTCTGCTTGTGTGTCTTCTGTGTAAGTCATCCTCTTTGTTAAAATTATTATGCCTTTAAAGAAATATGACTGTTCTACAAATGGGAAACATCCCCAGGAGTAGAAATAAATATTTTGTAAAGTAAAATTAGAGAAGATTTCGAATTTATATAGTTATGACTCTAGCAAATCATAAACTTGGTTACTTATATTGCAAGTCAGTAAGGAGCAGTAGCTAACTAGGATGTTGCTTCAGGGTATGGCAGATGGCCTGTAAGTAGGTTGGTGGGGAAAATGTTTGCTAAAGGTGACAGAGTGTACCTATCCTATTTCCCATATGCACTAGGTCATTGGTAACATAAGGTCTTAGCTTCAGGAAGTTGTTAAATTTAAGGTCAGGGAGTAATTCCAAAGTATTTTAATAAATAAAGTACATATCCCTTAGCCGATAATATTATCTTTTCAGTTCCTGCATACTGAGATGAAATTTGTAGGCTTTTCTCTAGACAACATGCAATATAGAATCCATATGGGGTGTGAGTATATATATTTGTGCAAAATGTGCAGTATCTGTTGCATGATATATTGTGTGTATATATGTATATATATCAGGCATGAGATTGATGGGGTTTTGATAACGCTTATATAAAATGAAACACTCATTGCTGATCCTGTGAAAGCTTATATAATGGCTTTTGCTAGCAAGTAAAAAATGCTGTATATTCTCTTTTGTATTATGAATGTGTATTTTAAACTGTTACGGAAAGCTAAGTGTACAAGAGTAGAGAAACAATAATGAACTCCTATGTACGTACAACGCAACTTCAACAATTGTCCTTCTTGTTCATGTTAATTCATCTTGTTCCATCTTATTCTTCCTGTCTTATGAATCCTGCTTCCCTTGCCACCCAATCTCTACCTTGCCTACTCCTACCCCAAGATGATACATGAGTTTATGTTACATACTTCCACTAGTAGGCTTATAATGTTTGATTGCTGTTTTGTAATACTTTGAATATTTTTGGCAGTTTTTGGTTTCTCTTCATTTTCTTCTCCCTTTATAAAAGTTTTTCTTACACAATGCTGTAAAATATCAAATTGTTTATATAACTATTTTGTAGTAATCAACACATTGTAGAGATGTAATTTTCTTGAAAGAAGTGAAAGTCTTACATTTTTAAATGAAAGATCATCAGTGTTTTTTGAAAAATGTCTTTAAAAATTAAAATCACACTGCTTAATTTATTTAATACTTTAGAACACTGTACAATGGTGTTGCTATTAATTTTGTAAGGTTTTTCAGTTGATATGCCATTTAGGGATTTTTTAAAAATGTGTTTTCTAAAACATAGTGAACATGGACTTCTTTTTTAATTTTAAAGATTTTATTTATTTATTTATTTGACAGAGAGAGAGAGAGACAGCGAGAGAGGGAACACAAGCAGGGGGAGTGGGAGAGGGAGAAGCACGCTTCCCACCGAGCAGGGAGCCCGATGTGGGCCTCGATCCCGGGACCCTGGGATCATGACCTGAGCCGAAGGCAAACTCTTAACCAACTGAGCCACCCAGGTGCCCCTGGACTTCTGATCCTAAGAAACTCTTTATAGTATGATGAAGAAAAGAGATAGTGCAATACTTACATATAAGTTATAGTGGAAATTATAATTTTAAATGGAAGAAGAACAAGTGTTTCTTGAAGGAAATTGCTACATATAGTTTGGCTTATATTTTTCTTTTCATACTGTATTTTTATTATTTTATTATTAACTATGGAATATCTATTTTAGGACCATATTCTTACTACATACTTTTCATTAATGAAAATATTTAGTAAGAATGACTCTTAAGAAATTACATGAGCTTGGGGCGCGTGGGTGGCTCAGTGGGTTAAAACCTTTGCCTTCGGCTCAGGTCATGATCTCAGGGTCCTGGCATTGAGCCCCTCATCGGGCTTGCTGCTCAGCAGGGAGCCTGCTTCCCCCTCTCTCTCTGCCTGCCTCTCTGCCTACTTGTGATCTCTCTCTCTCTCTCTGTCAAATAAATAAATAAAATCTTTAAAAAAAAAAAAAAGAAATTACATGAGCTTTGCAGTTCTTCGGATAAAGGAGACTGATAGCTGTGACTTCCTAGATATTGAACAAGAAATTAGAGCTGTAAGCCTAACGTTTGTTTTACTATTTGAAGATTTTGTCCTAGTAATTATATTTTGCAGCCTAGAAGTCGTCTTTAACATCCTAATTTTTAAAAGCAAGCAAAAAAAAAGCAAAAAAAAAAAAGCAAAATGGACAATTCGCATGCAGCGCTGTCCACTGAGAAAGATTAGGTACTATAATTTTAGCGAATGGCATAAACATTTACTAACTATACAATGTATGAATTGCTATTAAGTGTTCAAAACACCAGAGTACAACTGTTGTTATTGAAATAATGTTGATTCTCATGTATGTGCCTCTATTTGTTAATGTCTCTTAGTACAAATTATTAAATAGCTTTTTGATACAATCTGTTAGTAATCATTACGATGCCTAATAAATTAATTAAGACTTTATGTGGTTATTTTTACTTTATTTTAGACATACGTTTTCCTTTTTTATTTTTTTTAAAGATTTTTTATTTATTTATTGGATCGAGAGAGAGATAGCGAGAGAGGGAACACAGCAGAGGGAGTGGGAGAGGGGGAAGCAGGCTCCCCGTGGAGCAGGGAGCCCGATGTGGGTCTTGATCCCAGGAACCTGGCAGCCCCTTAACGAATGAGCCACCCAGGCGCCCTGAGAAATAGCTGTTATTTCATTTGATTTCAAGTGGCTGCTCATACCAGTTGTCATTGTAGATTGATTTAACTTGCTCTTACACTTTTTTACCTTTGATAGCCAAGAACTTCAATTGGTTGTGTGGAAATGCAAGCCTTTGTGTGAAGGAGTAGGTAATTGCATCAGAACTTGGCACCCGCATGAATCTTATGAAAACAGGCTGTTTGTTCCCTAGAGAAACTATTCTATAAGCTGACTTTGTTTTTATATTCTGTTCTGTGCTAGATTAAGTGATTTAGTTTAGTTTGGCCTAGGGCAAAACGTTTCAGGATATTTTAGAAAATCCTAGATCTGATTAGCTCTCTGAAAATAATACTAGTTTTAAAGTTTTGCTTTTTAAAAATTTATCAGTAGGCTATGCAATGCCATTTCTATTATCAAACTGTTATTTGTAACTGGCACTGAGAACAACCGCAGTGTCCCAAGTGGTATATTGTTTTGCCCTCCAAGTTTCAAAAATGTGAGAGTCATTTATTTTATTTTACTTTATTTTATTTTACTTTATTTTACTTTATTTTATTTTATTTTATTTTATTTTATTTTATTTTATTTTATTTTATTTTATTTTATTTTATTTTAAAGATTTTATTATTTGACAGAGAGTGAGATCACAAGTAGGCAGAGAGGCAGGCAGAGAGAGAGGGAGAAGCAGCCCCCCCGCCGAGCAGAGAGCCGGATGCAGGGCTTGGTCCCAGGACCCTGAAATCACGATCTGAGCCAAGGCAGAGGCTTTAACCCACTGAGCCACCCAGGTGCCCCTATTTTATTTTAATTTTATTTGAGGGCCATTATTTTAAGCCAAATATTTATTCTTCATTCGATGTCCTTCTATAACCTTCAATGATGAGGAGTAATTTATCTTTTTGATAGTAATTTCTTGATTACTAAAGCATGTAACACGGGAACTATGTGAAACAAACATACAATAGTCATAATATAGAAAAAGTTATTTTTATTATAAACTTTTAAACCTTAAAATCCTGGGGGCGCCTGGGTGGCTCAGCGGGTTAAAGCCTCTGCCTTCAGCTCGGGTCATGATCTCGGGGTCCTGGGATCGAGCCCCGCATCGGGCTCTCTGCTCAGCGGGGAGCCTGCTTCCCCCTCTCTCTCTGCCTGCCTCTCTGCCTACTTGTCTGTTCGCTCTCTCTCTGTCAAATAAATAAATAAAATCTTAAAAAAAAAAAAACAAAAAACTTAAAATCCTGAACACTACTTGTATAACTCTTAGAAAACTCATTTATTTTAAACTTTTCAAAAAAATTCCTACCATATATTAGTTTAATTTTAGCTTTTCCCTCTACTTAGACCAAGCAAGTAAGCAACCATGATAAAGTATAATTATAAAAGATTAATTAGGCATTAATAATTTTTTCAAAGTTTCAGGGAGTCATAAAGATTATGTCCTTTATTCATTTTAGATCTCTCAGGTGTAATAGTTACAAATAGTTTCAAAGTCTCCTGTTCAATTCAAATGTTATTAATAAATAGTAAGTTAAAAATAATACATGCACATGTTTTTAAAAAAATCAAATTATACAGATAGATATTAAATGAAATAAAATACTTCCTTCTCTCATTCCTCAATCTCCCCACCTCAACTCATAGGTCCTTTTTTTAGAGTAACCACTGGTAATAATTTCCTGTGTGTTTGCTATACCTATTCAAGCATGTATGCATATGTAAGTATAATTTTACATTTCTCTCTATTTTACTGTATTTATATTTTGTGCCTGTATTGTTTTGGCTAAAGACATATTTTGGGCAGGAAATTTATTTTTCTTATTCATCATTTTATATCTATCTCCTAGAATAATGTCTGACACATATAAGTGCTTAACAAATGCTTGTTGAAAGAATCTTCCACACATAGTACATGTATGCATTTATATGTACAGACTTTATAGATTTGTCTTATCATTATACCACATTTTACATTACCAATTTTCTGTTGATGAACATTTATGTTAGGTCTGTTTTCTTCTAGTCATTGATCCACATCCATCCATCCATTCATCCATCCATCCACCTGTCTGTTCATCAGATATATACTGAGTACTTACTGTATGCTAAACACCTTGTAAGAATGCAGATGAAGGAATAAATGCTGGGCTCTGCTTGCGTGTTAATTGACATAAACATAGTTGATTTAGATATATCAAAAACAATGAAATAAAACCTAAACAAATTAGTTTCAATGAAGGCAGTGGTATAGGTAATATGATGAGAGAGGAGTTTCTATTTTAGGTAGGATGGCCAATGAAATAAAGACAGACAGACAGACAGACTAAATGATGAGAAAAATAGTTCAGAGAGCTAGGGAAGAGAATTCTAGGCAGAGGAACTAGTAAGTATAAAAGCTCTGAGGCAAGAATAAGCTTGGTAAGTTCAAGAAACAGAAAGAAATCCAGTATGACTAGAGTGTATTTTCTCTTACAAATAAATACTGGTTCAGTGAGTGTCTTTGTACATAAAAATATATTTTACATATTTTTCTAAATCCTTTTAGTAGTAAAACTAAGGGATTAAATAGTATATGCATTTTACATTTTTATAACTATGGAGTGGGACCTCTTTTATCTCTTATCCTTTCTCCCTAAACCTCTTCTTACTCTCCCTGGCTCTGAAGAACTTGGGTTGTTTAGAGCTCGATAGGGAATGGGCTGTGACATGAGGCACAGTGAGTGAAAGGACTTCTTTTTAGAAGAATGTGCTGGGAACTGTGGATGTTTGAGAGACTTTTGTCTAATGCAATGAAAATCCAGTAGTGGAACATATACATATAGTGTATATGTTGAGTTCTGTGATAAATATTTGGCTCTCAGAAATAACAGTGCTCTCCTTTTGCCTTTTAATGAAATCATTTCAATGCAGAAATTATCTCTACTTTGACAACTAGCAAATAAAAAATTCAGAGTTTTTTTAGTTATTATTGGACACGAGGCAGTATTACAAAGGATTCCTAGTTTGACACTGTTGGATTCAATTTACAAAAATTCGTGATTAAATTAAAGATGTGTTATGAAAAAAAATGCCATTAACCAAAGTCAGTGAAAAACCTGTGATATAATATGGCTTTTGTAGAAGAAGGCAGGAAGGGCTTCTCCTATTTAAAATAAGTTTTTAAAAATCCTGGGTATTGTTATATTGGTGAATCCCATTTTTTAAAAAAATACCGCTCTATCAAAAAGGCATTGTTTTAATTTAATTTTATTTATTTTTTTTTGGCATTGTTTTAATTTTAAAGGAGAAATGTCAGAATCACATAATTTTGGGGGCAGATTAGAGATTTTAGACTGGTCAAAGAACACATTTTGTTTCATGAGGTGTTTTACTGCTAAGTAAACAGTCAAGTCACATTTGAGATCATAGAGTTGTTTGTTTAAATTTTTCCAACCTTTATTTTTTTGATAGGGTGAAGGTAGGAAATTTTGGCAGATACATTCAGATTCCCATGTACCTAGAGAGAGAAGGGGGTATGCGGTTTCCTTAATTATGATTTATTTTTCCTTTTTTCTACATAATAAGACCATTTCCTTTGAAAATTAAAAACACTTCAAGGAATGAGGTTAGGAATCTGTGATGGAAAAGATCTTAACAGATGCTAATGTGGTATGTTCTATCTATTATATTAAAGATTTTTAATCTCTTTTTTTTTTAACCTAGGTAATTTTTTCTAGCAAAAATTAAAAACAAACTTTAGTTGGAAAACGATTTTATTTTGCTACTTGAACCTGGTATACATTAGTAATAATAAAGCAGTTAACTTATATTTTGTCCATGGTATGATAAGTTAGTATTTTGATTAAGGAGGCTTAATCTGCTATAAAATCATCCAGCTAGTTTTAACATGAACATATAGTTTTTAATTAAGACAAATTCTTGATACCAGATCTTTAAGGTGAGTGTAAGGAAAGGAATTAGTATTTTATTAGTCTTATCTTTTGTCCTAAAATGAATAGAGGTATAAAATATGTTGCATGTTTACAAAAATCTTCTATTCCTTTTACGATATGTAGATACATAAGTTGTAATTATTTGAATCATTAGAACATCTAATTTTTGCTAGAGAATATGCAAATGTGCCATTAAATCTGTTTTTTAAGATTTTTCCAGTTTAATGTCTGAATCCAAATTCATAAAGAGTTGGAAAAATGAGATGTCTGAGCTATAGGATTCACAGGGATTTCATATGAAGCCTATTTAATCAGGATAACACTGTTATTAATATTCATAATGTCAGCTGGAACACAAATGACAGACTATGGGGCCTAAAAATTTTACTTGGTGAATTTATTAAAAGTAGCTTAAAAAATTAATGGAATTTAAGTAAAGTTGGTGAATATGAAAATCTTGTGTTAGCAGAAAAAAAATCTCTATTAGAACTTTCTTTAAGACCATTTTGCATTGATGTCTTTTGACAGATTTCATTGGTACTTAAAGAAGAAAGATGCATGAATGGTCATTTAAGAGGATTTAAACACATTGGCACATTAATTTTTACATGAATAATAAGTACTTTCCAAAAGCAATTAACTTACAGTGTACAAGATATGAATTGAAAAATAAGACTGACATCAAGGGCAAAGAAAATGTGCTGTACATTTTAAACTTAGTGTCAGGACTTTTTAATATTTTGGTTTATTTTATTTTTATAGTTTAGATAGGATGTGACTTAGAATATGGTTGTTTTAACACATTCGAAAGCATATTAATAGAGCAATAATGCTTCCTCCCTCCACAAAACTATTGGTAGGATTAAACATTATCCTTTGCAGGTATTGTTTGCATTTATTGGAGAATTAAGCATTTGTTGTGTTATTGGTAATATCTGAGAATATATTCAATTTTATAGACAGTCAAATGGATGATTCTGATTTGGCTTAGTGATTCAAATACTTATGTGTTAACACAGATTTGTTGATTATAGCATAACTTAAATGTATAATAAATAACCTTCTTCAAGTTTAGTGTGAGAAATTTAGCTAAGATCCTTCTGAGTAGCGTACAAGTCAATTTGTTCTGAATTTTAGCCTACGGAAGTAAAAAGTTGGGAATGGTGTTAAGTAAAAGTGGAATGCATTTTATTTTGTCTACCACCTGTTACTCTTTGTTTTCAGATGTGGTTATAATGACATTATACCAGCGCTCTAGTTTTTATTTTATTATTAACGTTCATTAAAAACAATTAATTTAGACCATTATAATTATAATAACACAGTATTTTGCTTTCTATTTTTCAGATATTATTTTTCATGAAAATTTGAGTACTTATAAAAAGCATAGTTGAGTTATTATTTATAACAGTCCACTTGGGGTTTACCAATGAGAGAATATAGGCATTGGTCTGGCAGTCCAGTCGGGTACCAGAAGTTTCACTTGTAGCCTGTCGGTGTTATATATGAGTGATGTTGTTTCATTAGACATAATAGAAATTGCCTAGTATGTTTTAGGACTCATATTCAGAGTTTGATTAGAAAAAGCATTAATAACCAGATGTGTAGAAATAATCACAGTATAAGCTATATATGTTAATGTTTCTGTATAAGGAATGAAGTCAAATTGATATATTGGTTATTATTATTTCTTCTAGTAGCTTTTTAAAAGTTAGATTTTGAGGAAGTGATTTTTGTTTTGTTTTTTGGCTCTAAGATATTCACTTACATGCCCAGGAGAGGGCAGCATTTTACTATCTCAGGCTCATAAAAGAATTAGCCATGCTTAGACTGTCAATGTTTCTTGTAATTACTCCCAGTATATTTGTTGCTTGCTTATGAATTAACTTGCATTTATGGAACTAAATCATTTCAATCATTTAATTACACCTGAGGAGCTGAACTATAATTGCTTGCTTCCATCTAGGATCTGATATGGCTTGAGCAGTATTAATTTGGTGTTTACTTTTCTGAGTGCTAAAAGCATTAAAATGATTGTGCAATGGGATTACATTTTACTAATTGCTGGCATTCATTAGCTGGGTAAATGATGAGGAAGAGTGACTGTATATTGCAGAGGGATAAAATTATGGTTTTAAATAGTATATTACTAAGCACATTAAGGCCTGTAAGACATGTTTTAAAATACTCCAGAGGTTATTAAAGACTGTATTTTCTACATGTCTTGCTATATGAATCTCTTATTAAAAGACTGCAATTATTATTAACCTTTTTGGGCAATATGTAGGGAAATGGCTTCATTGACTGGGACATATTTCTTTGATATTAATAACTTCCTATATTTTCAGCTAATCCAAAAGTAAATGAGGAACTTAGAAAAAGATTGCCAACTCCAGATCAACATATTTAGAGAAAATTGGAAAAGGAGAAGCTTACTACAGCTTTATTTGAGGACTTTTTAAAAGAACGCAGAGTTCTAGCTGTGAGGTAAATCAAATTTTATTCTCTTTAAAAAGAATGCTAAGAAAAAAAAAAAACCCTTGTGTAGCTTTTGTCATGTTTATTATGAAAACAAATGCAAGACAAATATCAGTAATTCCATAAGTTAATAATAATGTTTAAAAAATTCAAATAGTAGTCTTAAGTTATTTTTTACAAATATAAAATGTTTTATATGAAAATATACACTGTAAATTCAAATCAATACATTTGAAATTTTTGGTATAAAGTTTATGACATATAGAGTATAAATTTTATTTTTCTTAAATTGTTGGAGTTAGAAAAAACTTAAATAAAATAAATGGTTCTGTAACCAAAGGAGCAAGAATGTCTAGAAGCTTAACCTGAACTGTATTTACTAAAATGTAAGTGTGAAAGAAAGAACCTTTCTCTGAGAAAAAAGATTTAATTTCACCTGTTGAAATATACAGTTAATAGTCCCATTATAAATGTTTTAGAAAACCATTTATCCTCTAAATTCTCTGTTAAACAAAGGTAAGGTTTAGGTGTGTTCTGATATATTGTTTTAAGTTTATTTATCTAGAGTTGGCTTTATTTTAGCTTCAAATCTTGGAGCAAAAACCAGAGACATTGCCAGAGCAAACAAGAACAGAAGTACAAATGGAGGACTGGTCAAAAGGTAAGGACTTTTAAGGTATTAATACCAAACCCCAGGTGTTGTGCGAGTTCAAGGCACTGAATGAAGTGTGTTTGTTCTAACCAATATATTAGATGGAGGCAGACAAGCGAGCGCACGTGCGCGCGCGCGCACACACACACACACACACACACACACACACACACAAAAGGAGGCACACACAAAGAGACCCACATACTGTAAAAGAGACACAAAGGAAGACACACAGAGGAAGAGATACTGAGAGAGAAAGAAGGAAACAGAGATGCAGGGAGTGAGAAAGAAATGCACATACACACAAAGTGATTGAGATAGGAGATTGAGAGAATGAGAGAGAGATGCATACAGAGGGCCGCACTCAGAAAGAAACACAAAGAGAGAGACAGACGCAGGGAGGGAGATACGAAAGTCAAAGAGGGAGGCACAGACACATGTGGAAGCACACACACAGGGATACACACACACTGAGATGCACAGAGGAAGATAGCAGATTAAAAGAACACAGTAGAAAGAGACAGAGACATACAGTGAGAGAGAGACAGGGAAAAACATACGCATACACACACAGGAATAAAGACACACAGTGAAAGAAGACAGAGGATATACACAGAGAGAAAGAGACACATATATGGGTAGAGATACAGATGCACTCAGACCAAGACACGTTCGGATACAGAGACATGTGGAGACAAGCGCACACTGGAAGATGCACTCAGAAAGAGACACCCACAGACAGATGGAGTCAGAGGGGGCCAGGGGTAGAGCGACAGAGACACGCAGAGATGTGCAGATGGAGACAGAGAAAGACACTCCCAGACAGAGATAGAGAGAGACATGAGGAGAATCTCAGACAAGAAGAGAGACAGGAGAAGATGCACAAGCAAAGGGAGAGAACAGCCAGAGATGGAAACACAGTTTAAGACACACAGACTGAGAGATGGTCTGAAAAGCAGAGAGAGACGATAGATAGACAGACAGATGGAAGATGGACAGACAGACGCACACATAGGTAAGCAGGGCAGGCTGGTAGGGCACATCTGTCTCCCTATAAAGCAAAATACAGAGAGCTGTAAAGAGAGACGTTTAAAAAAATGTTAGGTTTTTTAACTGAGGTCTCTTATAGTAAAATGTTGCAAATGTGGAATCCCTAGGAAACTAATCGTTCTGAATATAGTATTGCATGTAGTTAAAGGCTTAAATCTCTATGGACATTGTTTTTATTTCCTCTAAATTTTATATTTAAAAAATTAGATTATTACCCAAACATTGCACACATCTCTCCCTTTTTTGATTCCCCTCCCCCAGCAGGAGTCTTCTTCCACCATATATCAACCACACAGTTACCTGTTTCAGAAGGTTAAAGCCCATTTGGGGATACTATTCTATCATCATTTTATTATATACATTAATAGTTACATAGTCCTTTGAATTATAGGAAGATGCTCTGCTTTCTGAGTATACTTTTTTCTGATTTCTGCATTTGTTCTTGATTTCCACACTGTTACAAATTTTTTTTTGCAGTTTCTGCCTACTATTAGC
This sequence comes from Potos flavus, assembly GCA_028534135.1. NCBI lineage: Eukaryota > Metazoa > Chordata > Mammalia > Carnivora > Procyonidae > Potos > Potos flavus. The sequence continues at coordinate 73,969,349 of CM052896.1, forward strand.
AAGCTTTCTCTTCTAATTTGTGAGTCTAGGCTGCTCATTACGAGTTTAGAATCCAGGTAACTGATTAAATTGCATACAAAGTAATAGCAAGTAATATCTGAGTAAGGTAGTTATAGGTATTTAATTCAAAGTTTATGGTTTTAGTGAATGGGCTTTATGACACTTAATTTCCATCTGCTTTCTTTATATTCAAGTTCGTACTGGTGTGAAGCAGGGAACTAATTTTTTGTAGCTGTTTTTATTCATTTATGCAAATAAACAAGAAACATTCTTCTTTTCAAGGGCTCAAAGCAGTTTTATTCAATTTATGTACAATAATAAGGAAAGAGGAAGTAAATAATGATGCCCCTGTTATTTATGTTCCCTATTCAGAGGTCACATTGCTGTGGAAGTCATGTTGTTCAAATTATAGACAAAAGGATCTCTACAGAACCAAAGGAATTATTTTTAATATATCTAAACCTACAGGCTGTGGAGGAAATACTTCTCATAAGTATAGAATAACCAGGAAAGAAGTTAAGGAAGGGAGCTGCTGAAGCTCTAGGACACTTACAGAAAGGAAGGTTTTAGGGCTAAAGACATAGATTCATAAATAGTTTGCAGAAGGCACAGACCACAATAGACGTGACTGAAACATCATTAAGAAAATTTGCATTTTTATAGGCTTTTTTTTACATCAGAAATAGGAATAAGGCATTCCTTCATATAAAGGGCCTATTAATGAAACATTATTGAGAAATAAAATTAAATAGGTAAATGTAATATCTTTTGAGTTTTGTGATATAATCGATAGGTTTAAAATCTCAGGTGGTCATTGCCTTGACATCAAGATTCACAGGATTTATCGTAAAGCACAAATTACTTCAAAGCTGTGTCTTAAACTAGTATTCATAGTCTGCTTGGGTAATTAGTTATTTAATATTATTTTACTTGTTTTTTTTTTAAGAAATGGAGCTAACTAAAAACTTGTATTACACAGATATGCCTTTGTGTCACCTTACACATTTTATTATAAGGAGTGCTACAGTAGCTCTTCTTTTCCTAGTTTTATTGTAGAAACATTGCTGAAATATTTGAAGTCCCAGTTGATGCAGTATATAATGTGAACAGATAAAACAGTTTACTGTTTTTTGTTTTTGTCAGTATTGACAGTTTAGAAAATGTAAAGCTGTGGTTGGTAGGTAGGACAGGTGAGGGCATCTACAAAACGTGTCCAGGTTTCTTGAAGAGTTGTTTTTAAGTGGAGGACATTTGACGTTGCTGGAAGCAACATGTGAGTGAAGGAGCATGTGTTACCAAGTGAGCGTTGGTAACATCTTCTGGTTTCTTAAGAAATAAATGATGTCTTGCCCTTTTGTGAAAACTTTTTGTTTGTCAGGGTTTTTATTGTTGCTGCTTTTTCAGGAAAAAAAAAAACGAAATGTTATAATCAAAGGATGTATGTAAAGTTAGCCCCCTAGAGTGAGTTGTTATGTGATTGGTTGTTGAGCCCTGTTAAGCATGTACTTATTTATTTACTTAACTATGTAAGAAAAAAGGCACGAGGGTCAGAAGTCTCTGTAATTTTTTGGAGTAGTATGATAAATTTCTGGATATTTTTTATTAAATTTTGTTGGCTTTTATTAAATTAGCAGACACATGGTTTAGTTGTTTATTTATAGTACACAACAGTCTACTGAAAATAGCTTACATATTTATAAACAAACTTGTCTCCTGTAAGTATACCTATCTACAATAATGTAGGGAAAAATGACATCTGGACGCCATTTAAATTTAGAATATGGTGAAACTTATTTAAATTTAAAACCTTTAGGGGTCAGTGTTCCCTAAGAAAGGTTAAAAAAGGTTACTGTGCCTACCCAAATTAAGTATTAAGTCTACTGTATTTTAAATATTTCTTACCAAATGAAGGCAAGAAATGGTAAGAATCATATAGCTTGAAGAAGCTTCAGCCAAAAACCTTTGAATATTACGAGTTTCTTCAATAGATTTTTAGGTTTACTATTTTAGGGAATTGTATTTAATATGTAGTTTATCCATAGAGTAATTATTTTTACTTATATGTATTATCTCAATTTAGATATGAATCATGTGTTTTTAAACTATTTTCTTTTAAGCTTACAAAGCGAACATGATTCTAAATTGTTGTACTCATTTGAAACTTGAGATGAAAAACCACTGCTAGAAGTGCTTTGAGTCCTTTCATATTGTAGTTTACTGGAGGCCAGCAAATATTTAAAAATCTTAACTTATTGAATTTAAGTAAAAAGCAACTGTCCTCTTTACTTTAGAATGAGACTAACAATTATCTTTTATAACCATTGTTCTGATGGCTTTTCTACTAAACAAAATAAATAACTAAAACCCAGCAAAAGGTAACTTGTCAGTGATGTGTTAGTTTCTTATTGAGTCAGAATACTGTTTATTTTTGCTTGGCATTTGGAACTTGTGTGCCACCATCAGCCTCTTTTATTATTGGTTCATCTAACTTTCTGTCTTTTCACAAAGTATGTATTCTTTTTACCTTTGATCCATCTGTTGTTCTGTAATTGAATTATACTAAAACTATTGCATGATTTGTAAGTATTTTATAAGGGGAGACATCTTTAGAAATACTATAGAAGAACATCTAGCATGATTTTAAATGTCTGATCATTGTGACTTAAATATGAGTCTAGAATCTCACATCATTTTCATAAACTTTCTTTTTAAAGCAGAGAAGAAGGAAATGGTGAGTTGTGTAGAATGGCCATCCATTTCTACCAGCAAAATAGCTGGTAGGGAAAAAAAAGAGATTCCTAGGCATTATGATTAGACACTACTTGAAATTCAAAGTTTTGAAATCTAGATAATTAATCATTCCCTGTTAGATTACAGAACTTGAATTGTATTTAGTAATTGGCTTTCTATTAAGTAATGGCATATTTTCCTTAAAAAATATTACATGTTTTTGTTTGTTTCATAGCAGAAGGTAAATTTTACGGAGACCCAGTGCATTTAATAATTTCAATAAAATGTTAAAGTAGAAGGAACACAGGATTCGGAGCTAGACAGACCTGGGTTTCAGGTTTTTAATCTTGCACTTACTACCTCCTGGACTTGGGCACAAATTTCATAATTTTAAGCCTGAGTTTTCTTGTGTATAGGATAGGCAGATAATTCCTTTAGGATTGTTTTGGAAATTAGGGATTGTGTATATAAAACACCTGAAAAAAGAGATGAGTTTATATAATCTGTATTTCACGTACCAGAGTAATTATTTTCACTAGTGTGGTGGTGATAATGGTTTTTTACAGATGCTTTACAAAAAAATTGATAACGTACTTAATAGGACCTAAATAAACGGTGGTAGTTGTTGTCGTTGTTATTCTACCCAGCTGTCAAAGGTAGGTCTATTAAAAAATTTCAGAACTATTAAGAAACAGAAATAACAGTATATGAAATGGCTATTATTAGTTTTATAAAAATATTCTTTTCAAATATGATGTCCACAATACCATTAGAAATTTAATTTTTTCAAAGTAGTATTTGGTATATTTATATTTGTTAGAATAGAATATAAAATCAATAATATTCATTTAGGGTTGAATCTAACTTTGTCTCTATTGAAATTCCAATTGCAATAAAAATCTTCAGACTAGTGGCACCACACAACGTACCTTTCGTTTCCTTTTGGCAAATGTGAATTTAAAAATGCATTTTTTATTTTCCGTATGCCATAGAAGGGCTAAAAAAGAACATGTTCTCGGTCTGATTAAATTTATTACTTAACTCTGTAGGATCTAACATAGTAGAATGGTGGTAGCTTCTTACACATGACCATCTAGAATGTTTGAAAGAGTGGTTTTAGGACTACTGGCAGCTGGTCAACAAGGATTGATTCATTTACAGAGGAAATGCTAAGGCTACTCTTAAAAGAATGATTGAGGCTATACTCTTTCATAAAAAAATAAATTTCTCTTATTTTACATAACTTTATTAAATAAATGGGATTCTTTGTCTTTATTTTTAAGTTCGATATAAATGATTCCATTAACTACTATTGGCCTCGGTTGAAAAATGGAATGAAAAAAAAATGTTTACAAGAGCAACTTAAGTTTTCTAACCGGTTATACGGTTTATGTACTATGTTTTGAGATTCACTGTTTCTGGTATGAATAATTTACATTTGTTAATTTGTGCCATAAATTGTATTTTTTTCCTTTATTTTTTGGCAGTTTTTAAATAGACTTTATTTTGTAGAGAAGTATTAGGTTCACAACAAAATTGAGAGGAAAATGCAGAGTTCCCACTATACCCACTACTCCTTCACCCCTCTATCCCCCAACACACACAGACACAACCTTTCCCACCATCAACATCCCCACTGTGGTGGAACATTTGCTACAACTGATGAACCTACCTATAAATTCTGAATAAGAGAAAAAGTTTGCGGGATAACAGAAGTCTCACCTTTTTTTTGTTTTTATTCAAGTGTTTTAAATCAGTTCAGGCTATACTCTTCATGTGGAATTCTCACTACACCTTTGGTCCTTCATTTTTAAATATGATAATTATTAAGATTAGGCACAACAAATGGTAAATTTCTTTTTTTAATAAGTTTCATTCTCCCCCATTATTTCTGTACTATTCGTATGATCCTCTCTTTGTACAACTTGTGACTATTTCTTTGACTTAAGGAAATCCAACTCTACTTTTATGTGTAAGTTCTATCAAATTTATTTGTGGCCATGAAAATATGAATATGTATTTTTGAAATAGAAAAAAAAAACTAAATTTTTCAAAAGTTTTTTGCTTTGTTTTAAATTCTCCATCCTTAAGATTCTGAGGTCTTTGATAAAAATCCTTATTGATTTCTGGTTTTGGCCCTTTCATGCTAGAGCAGTTCCTGGAACACATAGTTAAAACACATATCTTAATACAATGTTATTGAATCTTTAAATTTTTTTTAGAAATTAGGATTTTAGCTTATCGTATTTAAGATAACCATTGTGATCTTCATAGTGGCTATATTTTTCACCGTTAGCGTGATTATTACAAAGTCCTGGGTGTGCATTGGCATTTTGTTGATTTTGGAGGTCTGAATCAATATACATTGGTATATAGACTGAAATTATAGCCATTTACACAGTCGGTCCAGGTTGACTGGCTGTTTATAAAGTAGCACTGATGTGACTACACTTATTCACTAGTTTTGGTTATCATTAAATCTGGTAATTGAATAAAAAATTGGGGGGTCCACTAAATACTCCAACTGTGCGTATGTGTAATTCAGAACAACCTAAGATGTAGGACATTATTATCTTTTGGGGAGTAGTTTCAGATGCAGGTTTTCTTTGTGTTTTTGCCTTTTGTGTTTTTTGTTTTTTCTTGGGGAATATGAAAAGCAAACAACAAATCAGGCCACAAAAGTTTGAAAATTCATAGTCTAAATGACTGAATTAAAAATATTCTGATTTGTAGCTTTGGGGTAAATTCAGTAATTCTTTGCCAAAGAGTAAAACTGTGCTGATAAGATGTAAGTTAAAAGTAATTATTTTTAAAAATCCTATTTGACTTTCATTTTCAATTTTTGAGAGTCTAGTCTTCACATATGGAAACTTTTTGGTACTTTAAAATCAGGATTCTGCTAATGGGTGAAAAGTTAAAAGTGATCATTTCATGTTGATAAAATTATACTTGTTGAATAGATACTGAATATATTAGTTTTTGCTAATTAAGCATTTTTAAAATTAAAATCAAATTCTCTTTTTTTAATGCCCTTTCAGTAGCTATACCTAGGGTAATTTGACATATGCCAAAACATAGTAATGCTTATTGATTTTGAGCAATTTTAGTATAGAAATATAATAAAAATTAAGCACATGCACATTATTAGAGCTTAGAGTTGAGGCCTCTGGCTGGCCGATGAACTGGTATAGGTAGTGTGTTATACGAGGGGCAAGTCTTTCGCTAACTCCACAAGGGTCTCTGGCCTAATGAGTAGAGTTTGATAGTAATTCTTGCTACAAGTATTAAAAATAAATAAACAAACAAACAAACAAATAAATAAATAAAAATTAAGCAAGATATACCCTGATTTCTTTCTTTAATATCTTTTTTATTTCTTCCCCCCATTCAAAATTTCCACATTAATATTGATCAGATTAGGATAGGTAGGTTTTATTTAGCATTAGTTTTCTTGAACCAACAACATGTATTAGGGGAAATATGGTAGGAAAGATAGAACAAATACATAATCTTTAAGGATTCAGTCTTGTGTATAATCATTTGGACTATGAAGCGTAGAGTATTCTGGATTCTTTCCACAGATTAAAGAATTTATATTGGAAAGAATTGCTATTTTAAGTAGATTAGATGTTTTTGAATTTTTGTTAAAAAATCAAATGTTGCAAATTTGGAGTCACTGAAGCCTTTTACGTAATTGTTTTTAAGCGTGTAAAGTTAAAGTAATGATTTCATTTTAGCAAATCCGATTGTTTCCTTTTAGAAATCTTCAGTGCCCATATATTATAGTCAACCAGTTTAGAGTATAGACCAGGACAAGGCTGCATTAGTCCAGGTAAGAAGACCAAAGACAAAACAAAAATTTTCATTAAAAAGCCAATACTTGATCTCCTGAGAATGCAGTAGAGACTTCCTCTGCATTTTTAATAGGCTATTTGCTCTCTAAGATGTTCTGTATTGGTCTTTTATTACTTTTTTTTTTTTTTTTTTAAGTCTCTTCCCCTTCCCCAAGTCATTTGAAATGAAAACATAAAAATTTTTTTTTTTACTTAGGCTTTTTTTTTTTTGCCTCAGGTATTTAGTGGTTTGTTTGTTTTTTTTCAAGTTACAAATGTTAACTGTAGTGTGGGGCTGATGACATTATAGTGTAACTGACTAACAAGGAACTACTATAGTAGTTGTGGTTGATTGATGAAATGGGAGTCCCCTACCTTTATGCTTCTTTTTTTTTTTTTTTCTGGAGAAACAAATGGTAAATTTGAATAAAACACACATCATTTGCATAGAAAGTTATGTAATGATGCCATATAGAGTATAATGATTTCCTAAAACCTTGTATTTAAAGTAACCTGAATTACAATGAGAGATAAACAGAATATTTACCCATCCCTTATGAGCTGCTGCTGATATGTAAATTTATTCTTCTACTTTGCACAAATATACTTTTGAGCTACTGCTTAAACACTTTGAGGTCCTTAGTCAAACAGTTTTAATGATGCCTCCAATATTATGAAAGTGTGACATTTGATGAATGTCTCATATAGTTTTGATATCTGGGCACATGTCAACAAAAAAAATTGAACATTGGTTTGTCATGCAACACCTAGATAATTTATAATTTTACTGTTTATATCCATCTTGACATTTTTTATCTGCCAAAGGCAGGTTTCATTTGGAATCTTAATCTGAGATTTATTTGGTGGATCTGGAAATCATAGCTAGGGTTCCCACAGGAAATGGTCCATCTACCAACAGATTAAATAGCAGTCCTGCAGTTGTTAGGGGAGCTCTGCATTTAACACACATGCATACTCATTCAGTCAGCACTGTGGAGAAAAATTAAAGTAGTAACCCAGGTTTAGGAACAATGTAGCTAAAAAGTCCCATATTTGCTGAATGACAAAGGGTTATATAGCAGCATTTCATTTTATTATTCGTGCTTGAATTTCTTGTTTGCTCTGTTGAGTCTGCTGACGAATACTAATAAATGCCTGCAACAATCCAGACGAGAGATGCCTGGCAACAAAGCTATGCGGTGGACCTCCCTGATCTTCTCCAGTTCACAACCTGACCTTTTGAAAAATTGGCTGGGCTAAGCTGCAGAATTTGGGTGTAATGGTTATTGTTAACTCCAGCTTTAGGATTTATTAATTTGTGTGATCAAGACTTACCTATACTTCAAAGTTTCAAAAGACCAAACACAATCATCCATCCATTAGAACTAACATTGTGTTTCAGTGATTTCCACTTAGTGTCTGACTGGTGATTCTTCTGTTTTGTTTTTCAAGTCTAAAAATGCTCTTAAATAAAATGAAAGGCACAAATGAAAATCTGGTTATTGGAAAAGTTAGCATCTGTAAGTGTTTTATGAAATTGTTGAATTCATGGACAGTAGGTATGTGTTCATACTTAACAAAAACTAGATAATTATGAAACCTGTTTTACTTGCAGTTGTGGAAATTTAAGACGTAACCTAGTTCGTTCATATTTTTATTTACTTTATATAAATTATTCTTATAACACAAATTGAGAAAGACCGAAAGGGTTACAAATGTATAGTAGGTAGCCAAATAATTCATATCACTGAGGCAAAAAAGGAATAAAGACCACTCATGTTAGTTAATAAAATTTTAGGACAGTTTTCACAATTATTTCAACCTGGATAATATTTGTAATGGTTTAAATAGGATGATACAAGTTTTACAGAGCTTTAATTTATGTGATATGTTCATAAGTTAATTAGGTAGCCTAAGCTTTAGGAGATTACACTATTATACTGTGTTCATGGTTTTCATACAGTGAAGGATGTTAAAATTTAGAATCTGAAACATTAGAATAGAACTTAGTTCTAACACAGAAATCTGATCTCTTCCCTAATAGAATGAATATTGATGTGGTTTTGACTATTTGGACTTGATAAAACAAACACTTTTTAAAATTTGGTATAGTATCACCACTTAAAATAGCTTTTTCATAATAAAACAAATAACAAAATTCCAGTAAAATAATTTTCATGGCTAGCCAATGGATAATTTGAAATACAATACAAAGTCATCAGTTGTCTTAATCAAAGATGAAATAACCTCACCACTTCTTCTTGATATGTTATTCTAAATATGCAACCACATATAGGAATGTAAAAGATGTAGTTTATTTTGAATGTTGAGCCTTCATAAGCAAATGAATAAATTATATGATATTGGCAGGTTTTGTGATTTTCCAACTTTATAAACCTTTATAAAATCTTACTTCAATATCCAATAGCTATATTCTGCCTCTGCTCCTGATATATTTTTGACTTCTCATTATATATATTACACCTTTAATAGGACTACATAAGACTTTATAGCTGTGCTTTCCAACATGGTAGCCACTGGCTGTGTGTGGCTGTGAGCACTTGAAATGTGGGCAGTGTTTATGTAGACCAATGAAAATGAAAGTTATAGTTCTTTTTTTTCTTATTGCTGTTCAAGCCAAAATATATTAAAACCTGAGAGAGTATACAGTATCCCGGTGACAAGTTTGCATTCTTTTAAGCCAAAGATCCAGAAGTTACCTAATTTCTTGTGACTCCCAAGTTAGAATCTGTGAAGGATTAAGTGCCTGTGCACTACTAGCGATAGTCCTGATTATATCTAATATTGTGCCAATATAGTGAATGCTTAAATTATGTTGCAGAAATAGGCAATTTAAATTTCTTATTTTCTTGCTATAGGATTGAATCTACAGAAATATACTATTAAATTTTCTTTCTGTGCAATGAATTTTCTTTCAGGATCTTTTCCTAGTGTTGGATTTCTAAATTTTGATGTCCTATTACTTCTGTAACTTACTAGTTTTATAATCTGATACGTGCTTTGTTAAACCATTACATGTTAACTACAAGTTTTAATCTCATTAAATATTTTCTCTTTATTGTATGTTTCTCATTGAATGAACTAGCACTGTATTTATTTTTATATCCATGTCTTTGGATATTTTAATAAGAAATTTTAAATTATATTTTATTTATTCTTTTTATATTTTAATTTAAAAATCTTTTGCTTAAAAAAAAAGACTTCTGCTTTTAGCCAAGCAGAATTTTGCAGATAATAATAGCTAACATTTATTGAGTGTGTACTCTGTGCTGACACTTTTCCAAGAGATTATATAATTTAAATAATTTAATCCTCATAACAACCTTTTGTGATAGGTGCTGTTATTATGTACTTTTATTGGTAGGGAAATTAATGAGGTTAAGTAATTTGCTAAAGGTCATACAGCCCTGTGGTGGAGCCAGAATTCAAACCCTGCAGTTTGTCTTTAGCTCATGCGCTGTGGTTTTGCTTGGAAGATCTAAATACACCAGTGTTCTACATGGAAGGTCTAAACTTTTCTCTTGTACGCACTCATAGTAGGTGAGACCACTCTGATATGGCCCGTTTCTGATGTCTTTTTCTTTTATGTTTGGCAGGGAGTGGGGAAGCCCTCGTATGCATCTATGTGGAAAACTAACCCTTCTCCGCATAAAAAAGGAAACATTATTTAATAAAGGAAATAAATAGTATTTATCCACACACACACACAGATAACCTACATTTAACTTACTTAAGGGGTTGGTAGAAGTTATTTGGAGCCACTAACTGATACTTTTGTTCTGATTATGTTGAAACTAATGTTCACTTAGAGAAATCCTTAACCATTGAAAAAAGACAACATCTTTGGTTTAAAATATGGGACTACCATAGTCATTACATCATCACATCAATTTTACAGTCTTATTTAGTAGCAAAAAATGTGTCATATCATTTTGATGTTGTTACATATTATGGTAATGCACAATATACAGAAGAAAGAAGCGATATACATGAGATTTTTGTTCTTTTTATATTTATAAAACCACATGCTCTAGTATAAGTGATCATCTGTCCTCCCCCAAAAAGAGAGTTTAAAGAAGTGGTAACCAATTATGTGAGCAAGCGTCAGAGAGCACATTAACAAATTGCCTCCTTTATGGCTCATGTTAGGTATAAATACCCCTAAGTAGCACCTGCATCCGAAGGTGCAAGAGATCCATTTATTTGAATGTACTTGCCTATAGTATTTCTATTGCCTTTTATCTTTTCTGTCCCTGAACTCTCAGGTAGCTGGCATGTTGCTATTCTGAGTAACCCTGGTAGGATCCCTAGAGACAATTCTAGCTCAACCACTCTGAAGAAACAGCTCTGTAAACAGTATTGACCCCCCCAGGGGACCATCAAATCCGTTTACACAGATACCAGTTGTCACAAACTATTTACAAAGCCAGACAGATCAGAATTTCCCAGCCTTTAAGAATCCCTATTTGATTCTAGCCACCTCCTCACTTCTGTGTAGTAGTTGGGAAATAACAGGTATTTTTGGCCATGAGTCATGATTTGTTGAGTAGCATCAGTTTAACTGAGTGTATTATATATTAACTAATGTACAATTGTCTGGAGAATTGAACTCAAAGGGGATTTTAGAGCTTTCTTTCCTAGGGTAGGAAATGGTAGAATGTTAATTTTTTTAGACTAAGGAATTGAGAATTTAATAGCAATGCTAGTATTGAGATAGTTGACAATACTGATACCTCCAGAAATAAAGAGAATTTGTTAGATCGTGAAAATCATCCATTGGAAACAGCATGAAAGTCACTGGAGTGACACAGGGTCTTCAAACATATGTTACAGTTAGCTGAGGCACATGTATTAAAATTCCCCCAAAATCTTTATGAAATCCACCCATTTTGCCCAGATGAATAAACTGTCTCTAACAATAGCAATTTGAGGAATACCTAGTGGTAGTCCTCTATAACATCATTTTCAAATGGCCATAGGATAAGTTTATATGGTAGTGATAGCATAAGATATTAATAGCAAAAATTGGGAAATATATTTGGTTTGAAGTGGTCATATTCTCATGTCCAGTAATACAGTGTGCTCACAGAAGAGCAAATAAAGTAAATAAAGGAATTGATAGTAATAAAAATTCCCTGTCGTTTAACTCTTAGGAAAGACTTCAGCATCTTATGAAGTATGAAGAAGAGATTGATAATTTATTCTCTAAGTCCATATGGAGAAATATATTTAAATAGTATTAATTCTGTTTGTCATAACGATGGAACAGTTAACAAGGACATTGATTAAACACTGAAGCAGATTACTAAAGAAGGTTATAGAGTTTCCATTTTAAACCACGTGAAAGAGAGGAATTAGTAGGATAATTTTAGTTTTAAGCTTTCATCTACCTAGAGATGAGAGTTTGAATCAGAAGTGAATATGATTATTCTTTTAAACATTTATCTTATCTTTCTAATTGACTTGTGTGCAAGACAGACCTATAACTTTCTTTTTTGTTGCACTATATTGCCTCATATACTTATATTTCTATATGCAATGCCTTTCAGGTGATGGGGCAATCCAAATAGCTCAACCAAAGCTTTTAATAGCGTCACCCCCTTATCACTTCGTAATGGTCTTTCTTCTGGGCTGAAGAGTTTAGGGAAAATAACTGAAGACTGAGTTAGAGTCAGTAAGTGCTATCATCCTCTCTTGATTGGAGACAGTACTAACTCAGAATTTGAGTTTAAGTCAGGCTTTGAAAAAAAATAAAGAAAACTTGGCAAAATACAATATGGTAGAACAGTATCTTAAAATCTGACTTGAAAAATCAAAAGTACATCATGCCTGTAAGTTACTCTCAAATGTTATGGAAAAAATTACATGTGTAGATAGGCAGGTAGGTAGATTTGGAGAGAATGAATAATAAAGCAAATGTAAAATGTTAACATCTGGAGAATCTGGGTGCCTTCATCCAGTATATAGGAATTCTTTGTACTGTTTTTGCAACTTTTTTATAAGACTGAAATTATTTCAAAGTAAAAAGATTAAAAAAAAAAAGACTTACCTACAATCAGTTCCTGTCAGCTCTTTCACCTGTCTTCAGCATGTTCCTGCAGTCAGTGAAGTCTTGACTCTCATTTCTCCTTTCTTTTCTTGCCATTTTTCTGAATGATTTCCGTGTTAATAGGTGACACTTTTAGTACCCTGATTCCTTGATTTTTTCTTCTCCAAGTACCTTCACCATCAATCTGTTTCATTAACCCATTCTCAGATAACCACATCTTAGACTTTGTCCTACATATTATTCATTTTAGAAATTTTTACTCCCTCACTATAACATCTTGTCATTTCAAGAAAGACATACAAGAAATATCTGTTTTTCCAAAAGCTATTCCTTCTCTCTACCCATGCTTTTTTTTTTTTTCCCCCTGTTCTCTTATTCTTACAGTCTGTCAACTTTTTCTTTACATCATCTAACTCTAACCCTTTGGTGGTTAATTGCTTTCCACATCCCTACTTGTCTTTTATTATAACAAATGTCTTTGTGAAATCTTCCCAGAGTCTTCTAGTTGAGCATCAGTATGTCTAGCATGTTTTATATTTGGGCTCTATAGCCCTAGTATAGTCCTTTTATAATGTATTCAAATCATTATACCAGTTTGCCTTCCTCACTGTACTATAGAGTCCTTGAAGGGAGAGTCGTTTCCCACTTGTCTTTGTTTTTCCCAGTACTTTCATACAGCTTATCACATTGGAGGTTTTCCATGGATTATTAAGTTAACGAATAAATAGATTAATTAGAGGGGTCAAACTTTCTATACAGAGGTTGAATTTTGATATAGGATGATACAACATGGCAGAGTAGAAAAGCATTGAGAGAGGATTTAAGCAGCATTTACTATGATAGTTGGTCAAAAACATAGATGAAAGGAAAATTTTATAAATCAGCCTTGTTACCCTAAAGTAAAATTAAATTCTTAGTAGAAGAGTATGGATAGTCTGATTTGCAGAGGAGGCTCCAAATGTAAACAGTTACAGTTGGAAATCTAAAAGCTTTTCGTACAGAGCAAGATTAGAAACATCTAGAATTAATCATAGCCAAGTCACACAGTATGGGGTTCTTCAAAAATATCAAACATTTAGACTTCAAATCCAGAAGTACATTAGGACTTGCTGAGTTTATTTCAATAATACTGTAAGAGATTATAATTACTATAATCCAGGAGGGATCTGCAGAGAGTCCTTTTTTTTATTGGGAAGGTCACACATCTGCACTGAGTTTGAGGAAGATAGGACAGTCCCAGGTGAAAAGACGCTGATTTACCAAGAGTTCAGCAGATCATAAAACTTGACATTAAGTAAGCCGAAGTAAGGTAGAGAGCTATAAATATAGTAAGCAGATAGCAAGTATAGATACCAGGGATGGAGTAAACACTAGGAGGTTAGAAATAAAAAACTGAAAGGAGAAAGATGCTGAACTAGACCCAGAAATACAGAAGTAAAAATATGGGACAAGTTGTACATAGTGGTAAGATAATGTAATGTACATGATGAAAAACAGATCAAAGAGTCAAGACTTAAGATTCTGACAGTTGGTATGGTATTGTCATGGAACTCTGGGGACTTTTTATAGCTGCAAGTGCTCCATGGTTCATCTTTTTACCTTTCGGGGAATCTTTGTATCTCATAAACTAGAGAATAGTATAGGCCCTAATGGTAACTTTCTGATATATTCCTGGGGACAAGTTTTGTTATTTTGATACTGCTATCAGTAACTACTTAAAATTCTCTTTCATTTCAGTTACGGTTGATCCTTGAACAATCTGGGGGTTAGGGGCATGAAACTGGGTCAAAAATTCACATATAACTGTTGACTCCCCCAAAACATAACTACTGAAGAGCCTACTGTTGACCAGAAGCCTTACCAATAATATAGTCGATTAATACATATTTTGCATGTTATATGTATTATATACTGCATTCTTACAATAAAGTAAGCTAGAGAAAGAAAATGTTACTAAGAAAATCATAAGAGAAAATACCTTTATAGTACTCTACTGTACTTATCGAAAAAAATTCACGGATAAGTGGAACCGTGCAGTTCAGAGCCATGTGTTCAAGGGTCAACTGTACTTTTAAAGTTACATGGTAGTATTAGAAAGCATGGTTTATTGATGATATAGTGGTATTCTTTAATGTCCATTTATAAAATTCCCTAATTTAGATTTTGAGTGTTCCATTCTACTAATACCAGCTTCTTCTAGAAAAGTAGCATGATGAACATCTGAAGCAAATGATGTAAGCATTTTGAAATGTCAAAAACCAACAAATAATCTTCAGATACCTGGATCTGATTGTTAGAGTTTAAACCAAAACAATATGATGTTGAAGTTTCATAGATAGCTTACAGTATATAATTATGATAGCGCATTCTCCCTATTTGTTTACTCAAAGTGAAATTGAGAGGAATTTACTAAAAACAAGTGGCTTCTGATTTAGCTTCAGCCACCAAGATAATGTCCAGGACTTGGAGTTTATAACTGGTCACACCTAATTTCAGCATATCTACAAGTAAAGAATTTCTCCTTAAGGAATGAATACTTTGTGAAAGATCACTTATTTATAAGTGCCCGTATTTTGTTTTTATTCTAAAACTACTGTCCTCTGCTTTTCTGCTTAAAAGGATTTTAAGTTTGACAGGTTGCATTATTGATGCTGAAAATAATAAAGTATTTGTTACAATCAGTATTTGTGCCTATTGGTCTGATTTACTGGTAAAAGGGTTTATTTTATGTACTTGTGTGTGTGTGTCATTTTCTTCCAAAAATTTCACTAAATCATCAGATACACTATTCCTTTGAAATAGCTATCATTTACTAGTTATAGCTTAAAATTACTTTTATGATACAGCCAGGCCTTACAAAATAGATTTTCTAATGTATAATGTATATCTGATAAAAATGGAAGTTAATGCCTATATTGTGTTAATTTTAATATTCTGATAATGATAAAAATAATAGCTAACATTTAGTAATGTGCCAAACACTAGGCCAAGTATTTTGCATGTATTAACCCAGTTAGTCATCAAAATAACTCAAGTAAAAGTGCTATTATGTTCTCATTTTACAAACAAGAAACTTAGGCTTGGATGGGTAAGTAACTTGACCAAAGTTATGCGCTTGGCAAAGCTGAAATTCTAACCCAGGCAGTCTGATACCAGAGTTGCATGCACATTATCACTTCCCTATAATCATTAACTTGTTGCATCCTAATTTTTGGAATCTAGAAAAGAAATCTAGAAAATAACATCTCTACACCTGTGTTTCTCAGCTTTAATTTTATGCTGGAGTTATTAGGACACTGTGACAGATTTTGATTTAATTAGTATAAGATGTATTCTGGGCTAAGGATTTCCAGAAACTCCTCAGGTTATTTCAATCTTCAGTCAAGGTTGTAAACCATTGCCCTAAGAACCTACCAGAAGTGGAAAAACTATATTGTACATGCTTACCTGATTACAATAGGAGTAAGGCTGGTAAGTACATGTTTAAAGCTATGAGAGCACCTGTTTCCACAGAGATATTCATTTGAATGATTTAATATGTAGCTATGGTATTTCACATATCATTTGTTTTTGTTTTGTTTTAAATACAGAGATAGCCCATAGTTATCTTGAACGAGAGACTACAAGGAGAAATAAAAGTTCAGAGCCGGATGAACTACCAACTGTGGATTCCAAGGAAGGCATGCATCAGAAATCCAGTGAATTAGTTAATGAAGCCACCCATGAGGACACAGAACTGCCAGGGCAGAAATCAAGGAATTTCCCTTATCCAAGTGATGAGGCAGCTGACTGCACTACTAAAAAATCCAAGTGAGTGCTGGCAGCCTTAAATTTAGGAAATAAGATTGAGAGAACTCATTCTTCTTCCCTTCCTCCTTCCTCCATTCATCCCTCCCTTTTTGGCTTGGGCTAAACTGGACGTATCATTAACTTACTGGAATTTGGGCAATCTACTGGAATTTTCTACTGTTTTCTTTACATGGGTGTAATGCGTGTAGGTTGCTAAGTGAAAAAGCACAAGGTGAGTTTTAATGAAGGCAAAGTTGAATATTCTTCTATGTGTCCTTTCATTTTGGATCTGGAAATAACTGTTAAGGTGATATAAATGGGAAATTATTCATCAGAGCCCCAAAGTGGCAGCTCTAGGACAAAATAAGCCCAAAGATGTGTTTTGGTTTTAGTTAGCATGATTTATTGTTTAAATGAATTTGAATCCTTCTAGAGGGGCCTTGTACTCTCTCCCATTTGTCTTCCTTACTGTTTTCCATTCTGCAGCTTTTAACATTCACCTTACCTACTTGTCCCAGGAAGAGATTTGATTTTGTGACACTTATGACTTTTACCTCTATGGGATTAAAGTACTTTGATAATTAGTCATATATTTTGAAAATACTGCAGAATTATAAAAATTTCAATGACTAATTATATATTCAGTCCAAACAAAATCTTATGTATTTTAATAGTTTTGCATAAGAATAGCTAAATAAGTAAAATAATTTAAAAATTATTTAGTAGATATATTAATAAACATGAATATATAATGTAGATATATATTAATGTGTTCCTACTTCTTGGCAAACAGTTATATCATTACTAAAGTACAGATTTCGAGTGTACTTTTGGGGGTTAAGAGTAGGGATGAATGAAGAATTGATAAACAATTTTTAACCGCATGGGACAAATAAATAGTAGAGATTGGGCTGAAACTAGAGTATGAAATATCTAATATAATTGCAACAGAAGAAATACATGGTAGGTAGAGCTGCAGTGACTGTCCCAGACCTCACCACTTAACTTCTTAGAAACTCTAAGATTTACTTATGTTTACAACTTTAATATGATGCCTTCAAAAATGACCCATCTCTTTTCCCTTCCCTTCTTTATACTACTTGCTAACAAGTCGATACTGTTCTCAAATAGCATACAAAATGTCAAAAAAAATTATTTACCATTAAATGTCACAGGAATAGGTTTTCATTTTTAATTTGTTTTGAGATTAATAATGAAAAAATGATATTCTGTCAACGAAATTGAAAAAAGTATGATCGTTGTTCCCATTTTCCAAAAAGTGAGATATGTTTCTAGACTCCTGACCAAAAGTATAAATTGAATTATTCACAACCCTTAAAACCTAAATTCTTTAAGTGTACTGAAGCATGAATCTCTGTAGAAGTTACTAAATGCTTTCCACAGATTTACCTCTCTTAGTTGATAGATTAGTACCTCTGTGAAATTGATGTATTTATTCTTTTTGATCCATAGTATTTTCTTAACAGTGCATAACAAGAGAAATTTAAAATTAAGTAACTTTACATATTTTTTGTTAAAATTAAATTTGTCTTCCTCATTTGCACTCTAAAATATATAGATCCTGTACAATAGAAATCATATGTATATATTGTTTAACAGGTTTTTTTTTATTACAGCATTATGGAACATAGAGATAATGATTTGCAATGTAAGTGTATGATCCCTTGTCAAGTTACTTCAGACTTCAATAAAGAGAAGAAAATAGCATTTCTTCTAAAAGAATTGGACATTCTCAGAGCAAGCAATAAAAAGGTACAATATAGAAAGTCTGATAATTGTACAGTGTGCGTTTAGCTGTTGACCTTCTAAGTTTGCTTAGTTGCCCATCGTAATTCAGTTTCATGCTGTACTTTCATCCTTTAATGGTATAGCTTTATGTTGTTGCCATACCATGGCATCAGAGTATGACTGAGGTGAGATACTGGGTGTGAAAAGCAATTTCTTTAATTTTCCTTCCTGGCTGGCCTGTGATATCACTTCCTTTTTCATAAATCTATGGTACCTGGAGTAGGTACCTAAAAAGAAGATTTGGAAAAAAATTATGGAAAGCGAGAAATACAATGTACTGATTTCGTGTTACTTAACTTTTTTTTTTTTCTTTTTCTAGTAGTATCGGTGCCCTGTATTTCACCTCAATAATATATGTAATTAAACTTTAAAGTCGTAAGGCTTGGCAATATTATCACATTCCTTGTGTTGTTATATACCGCTGTATTTTGTCCAGTCCAATTTGTCATGTCATGTTTTATCTTTCCTGACTCTTTCTAGTTACATTTCTTTGAGCTTTAAATAATGTTACTAAATGATATTCATATTCAGTGCTTCCTGTACATACCTTTACCTCTACATACATACCTCTACATACCTTTCTGATTTTAATATTCTAGTTTTTTGACCTAATCATAGTGAAGCGTGATATTAGGAATGTTGATCATGCCTGACGGAAAACAACACAAATGACAAAAGCCAAGGGAGAAATTAAAAAAACAAAACAAAACAAAACAATTGAGGAGTTCCATATGAAAATAGAAGATATTTTCTGTATTTTCATTTAGCAATTATTTATTATATGCCGGTTATAAATCAAGTGCCAGTGCCAATTTAAATGGAATATGATGGGATAGCATTCTCAAAGGAGATTTGTTTCACATATGAAGATTATTATCTTAATTAATTTTGTTTGAAAATACTAGAATTACTAAGAGAAGCTATAAAGCTGTGCTGTTCGTTATTTTATTAGGATAGTGCCTTCCAAGTCTTTTGCTTTAAGACAAAAGAACAGATCAGATTGCTTTTTGCAATAGTTATTTTTAATAATTGTCATTCCTTTAATTTCATTTGCCTGTACACACACATATAAATTAAGTATATATCAAAATGTTTTTATAATTTCTATATCATTATAGGTAATTATTATTTTATGAAATATCTTAAAATTTTAAACATTGTGGCGTTCCCCCACAGAGTTATGTATTTAGGCAGTTAAATGCAATATAGAAGGGCTTAGAAAAAAATAATGTCTACTTTGGGTTTAATTATATTTCTGCAGGAAATTTGTCAAATAAGAATCTATGTTTTTTCAATGTGTTTTAGCTTCAAGAAAAATTGACTAAAGAAGATAAGGAATGGAGAAAACTAAAGCTTAAGCTGGAACTCCAGGAGAAAGCAACAGAAGCTCATATCGCTGAAAAGACAGCAGGTATAGTCGATGAGTATTAACATATGGTCTTAAGAATCATACACAAGGTTTTATATGATGTGGCTTTGGTGAATACTAGCATACTAGCTTATTTGCCAAAAGAGGAAGGAGGGGAGGCTCTGTCTTTTTTTTTCTTTTTTTTGGCTGCATAGAAAATAGGTGGCTTTAACATCCTGGTACTGGTATTAGTGAGAGCTTTACCTGTATTCATACTGATTTGGGCATTAAATGCATTGTTAACACCATGTCAATCCAATCACAAAAAGGTTGTTTGTTTTGTTGGAAGGGCCTGAACAAACAAGGGGAAATAATGATTACCAGTGCCTCTACCTTTCAACCAGCAGTTCAAATACCATTTATTGTTTTAGCTCGTTGAGAGGAAATACTTCTCTTCTGTGTGAAGATAGTCATATATTCATTGCCAATGGAAACCTACATTTGATTCAAAAATCTGTTTTGTGCAATTAATAAATTTTCATCTGATGATGTGGATGATGATGGAGCTAGTATTTTCACTGAGAAGATTAAAATGAAAGGTTGCCGGAGTTTAAGATTATAAATGACTGCCTTAAATATGTTTTGGAGTCTATCTTTACTCACAAGTCTTTGCAAGGAGAAATTTTTTTTAATGCATCTGTGATATGTTACAGATCAGATTAGATCGTCTATAGTGTTACTCTCTTCCTCACACTGTTTTATGTTAAAATAATCTCATAGTATAATAGAAATTAACAGGCAGAAGCATTTTAAAGGTTACTTATTTTAATGTTTTTGTATCAGTTGTAATGATTTTAAGAAAAAATTATATTGATTAGTTTGAAGTTATATTTTATGAGGTACATTAAGCTGGTTGCATGTATGGAAGAATTCTGGTATCTTAGGTCAGAGACATTCACTGGTATAGCCTGTCTTTAGAATATTACTATGCAAAATAGAACTAAACATCACTATGAAAATATAACCAAAATTACCATAAATAAATACTCCAGCTAAAATAACAAATGTTAATGTTAAACAACCATGGATGTTTTGTTTCTTATTTAGTGGAGAAATATGAGGCTAATATATTTTAAGGAAAATTAACCGTATGTTAAAAATTAATAATTCGGATATAAATTTGGAGCAATTTGGAAGTATCTTGATTTTTTTATAATCAAATATGTATATTCTAATTGCTAAGAAGGTATTATAAGAAGTACATTTGTTTGAAGATGTTTGTGTCATAATATGACTTTGCATGCATCTTACAGGAGTAATTTGATAAGATTTAGGCCATTTAGGCCATTTCACTGATGAAAAGCATGAATTGATATGTCTGCATAGGTCATTTATGTCTTGGAGGGGAAAAGTCATTAAACAGTATTATCTGCTCTTAAAACTTTTGTATGATGTAACTAATCATTAAGACTTCCCTTTGACTAAATAGTATGAATCATGCATGCATAAATTGGAAAGAATTTGATTGCTTTATGATTCTTGTTAATCAAATATTTCTCATTAATGATACAATATTATTTTAGTAGATGTTTGAAAAATGTTTAGTATTTTTTTGCAGCTTCCTAAATTGATGAAAATAGCAGTGTTATATAGTTTCTCTGGAACAAAGCAATCTAGTTAAAAGAAATAGATCCAACCACTTAGTTACAAAAATGACAAAAATGAAAATCCTCTGAAGATTTTTTAAAGTATAAATTTTCAGTGTGTATCTTTTTAATGTTTCAGTTCTACCTTTTAAAAAAGATTAAAGATATTTTACTTGCGACAGAATCATCATTGTAATATGTCAAAATTTTTTTAAAAAACTGAATTGCTTAAGAAATCCATTGGTTTGAAACTACAAGAAATTCATTAGGTGATTCTTGATAGACTCATGATTCTTTCGTATTTTTTCATACAGACAGTCTTAAGTAGCTTATTTTCTACCTGACTGATAGTAAGTGCAGTCAAAAAGCAAAGCACAGTAACAAAAACAACTATGTCGGTATCTTAATAGAAAGAGGAACATTATAGGAATATGATTACATGTGAAAAATGTTTTATTTAGTATCATATGGAAGGATAATAATCCACGTAACAAGAACAAAAAACTCCACATAAATATTAATGTTTGTTTCTATCATTGCTCATTTTTATATTCAAAATAAAAAGTTTACTTGGTTAAGTATATTATAAATAGGTACACACATTTATGTATTATAATGTACTTAAGCAGAATATAAATGTTTAAAAAAATCAAGATATCCCACATTAGAAGAAATACATGCAAAAACATCTCTAAACTAAACATTGGAAATTGCAAATAAGTTACAAAAATGTATGTTTATAGATTTTTCAAATAAAATGTTAATTAAAATATGAAGTATTCAAAGGAAATAGGAGCCATTTCTATATAAGAATATTCATATCAGAATTAGTTATGATAGCAAAAAGTTAAAATCAATCAAACACTGAGAGAATGGATAAATAAATTAAGATATGTTTATGCTGTCAGACATGCAGTAACTAAAAACCATTTCTGAATAGTATTTGGTGATATGAGAAAATCTTGATGACAACATTAAGTGAAAATAAGGGAAAGCTATAATATAATTTTGTTAAATATATTTATGCATGTGCATTATATGAAACAAAGGCAAATTTTGGTAGTATTAATGGATGTATTAATGTTTTAATTAAGTTTTCTGCTCTTTCACGTTTTCTACAATGAGTGTGGATTAGATTTAGTAGTAGTACTACTCTGATTAGAGATTAGTATTACTAATCACTAAAGATGTGATTTTTAAAAAGAGTTGCTTGCTTTCTAATCTTAAAATGACTCCTGTGATAGGTTTGTTATATAAAGACCACATAAACCAAAATTTTATGAAATTTATATGATGGCTGTGATTAAATATTGTCATTTTACCTATGCCATTTTTGTTGTCTTTCAGATTTTCTCATTTGTTTTTGTCTTTATGTATATTATGTAACTTATGTACATATAGTGCATCTTTTCTTCCCACCTGGTTGAATATAAGAATAAGAATCTGGTGTTGTCAGGATACCTGGGTGGCTTGGTCGGTTAAGCGTCTGCCTTTGGCTCAGGTCATGATCCCAGTGTCCTGGGATCGAGTGCCGCATTGGGCTCTCTGCTCAGTCGGGAGCCTGCTTCTCCCTCTGCCTGCCATTCCCCCTGCTTGTGCTCTCTCTCTCTCTTCCTGACACAAAAATAAATAAAATCTTAAAAAAAAAAAAAAAATCTGGTATAGTCAAAACCACATAAAACAAGGTGCCCAGTTCTCTGTAGGTCACATTGAAATAATGGGAAAACCAAAAGCCTTGGAATTAGATTGACCAAGATTCAAATCACAGCTTTAATACTTAATACCAACTGTATGCCTTTGGGCAAGTTATTTATTAGGTTCTTCAGGTTTACTTTCTCCCATATAAGTTGTGAATATTAACTAATTTACCAGATAATTTTAAGGATTATAGATAATATATAAAAGCACCTAATATATAACTGGTACTCAGTAAGTTGTAGCTAATAGTAATACTGGTTATTTCTATCTTTATAAAATTCTTAAATCTTTGATAGTATCAGAAGTCATGAAAAGATTTTTGTTCTGTTTGGCCTTTAATTAAAATACCTTTTACTTAAATGTAAATCCAAAATAAAAGAAATAGGATACAAATGATTTGGGTTTTAATTTAATGTATACCTATAATAAACCTTCAGGTAGACTGTTAAAATAGTGTTAAGCCTCTTTCCTTTACTTCCCTGTTGGTTTTCCATAATGTGAATACTGTCATTCCAATGTGATCCCAGGAGAGTCTGAAACTCAGGTGTTTGCTCTATTGTGGTAAAATCTCAAACGGTTGACCCTTTTACCCTCCTCTTCTTTTTTGACATCACCATTACCATCATTACTATTTTTATTAGGCACTTCATAGGAACTAAACTAACTTCTTTAAAAATCAAATAGGAAATATTTATTGAAGGGCCATTATGTGCTAGGCCTTGTGTTAGGCACTGCAAATAAGAAAGATTTGAGATTTCAGACATTTCTTTTTGACTGCAATCACTTTTCACTCATAATACACTATTGAAATAGGTAGTGGTTAAGTGTTCAGCCTTTGGATTCAGACCTTTGTTCTAATCTTTTTACCACTTATCATGTGTAAGTGACAGCCTCACTAAGCTTTGGTTAAAACTTATTTTATAGGTTGCTGTGACATTTAAGTGAGATGATGTTTATGAAGCGCTTAACCCATAGAGGGCACTCAATAGATAAGGTGATGATGTCATCATCTTGTTTTCTCAAGACTCCCTGGTTTAATAGGGGATATATTCAAAGTGTACCTAATGTAAGTAACTATCTCATAACCATTTATATATGGTTTTGTTTCTCAAAGGTTTGATACGTGTTTCTTTTTTTAAAAATAATTTATCAAGTATTTTTATTTCATTTATCCCCACGGTTTTCAATTTCCCTTGATTTTAAGATTTAACCTTACTTAAAAAGTTTGAAAATATGAAAATTATTTTTTTAATTTTTACAAAAAAGAAAATAAAGGAAAAATATGTAGTAAGTAGGTCTTATTTACTTAAAAAAAGCTGAAATGACCACGTCATTCTCTGTCTGTTAACATTGGGAAAAATTTATCTCATTGGAGCTATTTAGGACTTTTTACTGTGTTTAACTCACTAAATTGTACATGTGGATAAGATTATTTGAGAATTATTGACATATATGACCTTTAAATACTAGGGGATATATTAGAGAAGCACAGCAGAAACAATGACTCTCTATTTTTTACTATTTCTTTTCATCTAAATAGAATATTTAAATCACAAACACTTCAAAATTTGTTTTGAGTTTGACAGTGACAGTATTGCATGGCCTGTTGCAACCATTAATTTACTCTTAGGTCAGCAATGTAGTTATAAGTTTATAAATAACTTGTTCAGTTAAACCTTTCAGTTTTCCTAAATAGGCTCAGTGGGCATTATGTAGTGTCATGTCTCTTAATTTTTATTACTGTATTCCATTTATAGTATACAAATGATGTTTAAATTTTGTACATAAGAATATTTAGTTCTTTGTTATTTTGTGATATTTAAAATATATTTCTTTAAAAGCCTTGTTTTTTCTATTTCTTAAACGCTCACTTTAGAGTCTGCTTTATATGTTAGTTATTTTTCTTTCTTGCATGTCATCCATTAAAGATTAGCTGTGGAAGGTTGGAGCATGGAGAGATTATGAATGACAGAACAACTCCTGTAGAATAATAATCAGTTTTTGGTATTTAATGCTGTTTGACTTTTGCAGACACATTTCTTATTAACCTTTGGTACAAAGAGAAATCCAGGTTCCTGATATCTCATGGAGAAGATGAATTTGAGATCCTCTTCCAATTAAACTGAAATAAGGCCAATATTGGGTTTTAGCCAAAAGAACTCCTTAGTTCCTAAGTCTTGTGTTTATAAATCTCTTTCTCTCTCTCTCTCTCTGTCTCTCTCTCTCTCCATCCATCTATCTTAGTTACATTTTACATATAATTCAGTGGCTACATAATTTGCTTATCTTGCTGTACTGATTCTGCAAGCATTTAATCTGCTTTTTACAGCTTATCTCTTTAAACATAGATTCTTTTCTCCATACCCAAATTTAGACTGATATTTTATAAATTAAAAGAAAATATTGTCAGGCTCTTCTTCTTACAAAGAATGTTCATTTGTCTTTGGTAGGAAGGAGAGGAGTTTAATTGTGATTGCCCAAAGCATCAGAACATAGAATCCATGAAACTTGCAACTTAAGTTTTTCTAGGTTAACATGTAAATGTTAAAAGTATAGATATGTAACCATTATAGCAAATACACTAAGAATACAACCAATTAACATTGAAAAATAGAAGTTGTGTTATAGAAAATATTTACATTGTTCTCTTTTCAAAAAAAGTATTCATTACTGTATACCATATCTCAGATGATAATGACTATCTAGTGATTAAGAGCAAGAGTGAGTTTTATATATCAGAGGAAGATAATATAATATTTACTTTAAAAAAATACATGTTAGAATACTATTTTTCTGTGTATATAATGGGCATTACTAAAATGTGATAGCCTTTAATCTAACACTGAGATGTATTAACAGTATTAAAATGGAGCAATACATACGTATCTATATCGATTTTGTTTTAAGATTTAATTTATTCATTTGAGAGAGAGAGAGAGACTGAGACAGAGAGAGCACAAGCAGGGAGAGAGGCAGTGGGAGATGGAGAAGGAGACTTCCTGCTGAGCTGGGAGCCCAACATGGGGCTTGATCTCAGGACCTGGAGATCATGACCTGAGCTGAAGGCAGATGCTTAACTATCTGAGCCACCCAGGCACACCTACATCGATTTTTTCATATCCATATCATCTTTTAATTTGCAAGGAAAAGGGATTTCAAGAATATGACCAGTTGTTTCAGATAAAAACAAAAAGCCCAATTCTGTGAAATATAGCAGTTAGAAATACTGATGGGTAGAGCGTTCATTATATTATTATCTTTGGCTGCAGAATCCTGTGGGTGTGAATCAGGATTAAATATGATGAGTGCCAAGTGAAATAATGCTTGAGGGTAGAGTATGGCCAATTTTGTAAGCTCTCTTCCTACGAAACTTTGTACTGTTCTGGAAAAAAACAAAACAAACATTGAGTAAAACCAAGAAAGCATTATGCATAACAATGACCAACAATTGAAATATTTAATTAGGTGTGGTATACTATGAAATTTACCCTGGTGTCAAGCAGTTGAGAGCATATCGTCTAATTAGAATAACAGAAAAATTTTCAGAAAATAATTCTTAAGACTTTTTCCATATGTTTAGTTAATTCTAAAGAGGAAATGGTCTTGGAAAAACTTAGGTAGCAGTTATATACATATATATATATATATTTTTTTTTTTTTTTTTAAAGATTTTATTTATTTATTTGACAGAGAGAGACACAGCAAGAAAGGGAACACAAGCAGGGGAAGCGGGAGAGAGAGAAACAGACCTCCCGCTGAGCAGGGAACCCGATGCGGGCCGATCCTAGGACCCTGGGATCATGACCTGAGCCGAAGGCAGATGCTTAATGACTGAGCCACCCAGGGGCTCCAGCAGTTATTTTTTATAGAATTTTCATATTGGTATTTAATTAAAATTTAAAGTAGTTATTCTAGGGGCGCCTGGGTGACTCAGTGGGTTAAAGCCTCTGCCTTTGGCTCAGATCATGATCTCGGGATCCTGGGATCGAGCCCTGCATTGGGCTCTCTGCTCAGCAGGGAACCTGCTTCTCTCTCTCTGCCTGCCTGTCTGCCTACTTGTGAACTTTCTCTCTCTGTCAAATAAATAAATAAAATCTTTTTAAAAAAATGATAGATATTCTATGCAAAAAGTAAGTTAAGTACCTCTTAAAATTGTATTTCAGAAGTACATAAAATAATTGATAGTGGTTTTAATACTTCTGGGATAAGCTTATCTCTTTCACATTAACGATTTTAGCTCTAATATCAGATATATTAAATGTTTGAATGTAAATAGGATATTCTTAGAAAGTATTCTTACGTACTCTGAGTTTTCTATACTAAGTACATGTATATAATAATTCAGGGTTTTGCAAAAAAAATTTTCTTATTTTATAGTTTTGCTACTAAAACTTACTATTTGTATATTTTTCTAATGAATTTTTAACAGTTTCTATACTGTTGGTAAGTATAAATGTATTAGCAACTTTACAGAGGAAAATTGGAAAGTGTATATTAAGAGCTTAGAAGTTGCTATTTAATGCAGTAACCATACTTCTAGGAAGTTTCCTCCTATATACTATATACATAGTATTTAGCTATGTATATACATAGAGGTTTCTGTACAAAGATGTTCATTACAGTATTATTTATATAGTGAATAAATGAGAACAGTGTAAAATCTAATACTAGGAGCATCTTAGTTCTATCAAATACGGTATGTCCAAATGATAAAATCCCATGTACTATTTCATATTTATAAATAATACTGAAGAATATAGAAATATATTCTGTTTAAGTATACACAGAAAGCTACAAGATTATGTAAAATATTTCTGTTTTCTATATTTTACAGTGAGCCTGTATTATTTAATCACAAAAGATTATTTACAAAATATCATCTAAAATGTTGAACATTCAAATACAGTTTTAGAAAAACTTAATAGTCTGGTCTGTAAAAGAAAAAATAGAGGCATCAAACTACTTGGAGTAGGTTGGTTAATTTTCCATTGGTGTAGAGTATTTACCATCTATGTTTAAATTTCCAATAACTGATTTATGCAAAGAGAGAAATTATAATTTCTAAGGAAATTAAGGGCAGTGTGATGTTTATGGTTCTGGAAAATATATTTGGTGGTTTCATAAAACACTAGCATATTTGCAAGGAATCCATTTAACAAGTAAAGCAGTAGATATCCAGACAATCTGAAATTGTTTCAAATATAATAAAAACCTGTCTTTTATAAGACATATCTAGATATTTGTTGCTTAGAATTTTGCAACATGAATTGTAATCAGTGATTATTTTATATGTTTCAAATCCTGATGGTATCTTTTTTTTTCTCTTTAGTTCGGCCTTTTCTATTTATATAAGTACCTTGACTATGTTAACAAATAGATTCTTTTTCTTGGTAAATGTCTATCCTCCAAATTATGTTATTTAGGGAATCATGATCCAGTGTTTAAACTAGAATGTTTTCCAATACACTGCCTCACTTCCGTTGTATTTTAAAAGTAGTATGAGAAGTATAGAATATGGGATTGTCAATGGACTTGGGTTCTACTAAGAAAATATGTACTCTGTCTTGACTCAATAAACTCATACTTGGTATGGTTCAGCTTCTTCATATTTACTCTTGCCCATATTAGAAAACAATTAGCTTACTAAACAAATTTGAGTATTTGGTGTTGAGGGGGGGTGATCCTCTCTGAATCTTCCTCGAATTTGCCTAAGAATTATAGGATATTTGATAACCATGTTTAAAAATGGAGATATCCAAATATTATTGTAAACACCCAATGATTTGTTTTACCTACAATATAAGTATTTTACTTGGTTGGCTTACATAGTAGCTAATAATATTTGTTAATGTAATTTAACTGCTGTGAACCTTTACTGAACAAATATTGAAATTTATTCAAGTCAAAGAAAGAGAATCTCTAATGACTTTTGTTAAAGCTTCTATTTAATAGTTAAGGAGAAAAGTTTGTATGACATACGAGATGCAATTAACAGTAGATTTTACATTTAATAAAAAGAAAGAAGCATGCGTATTTGCTTTATTCATTCCATCATAATTTGCATTAGAGCTGTGGGTGTTTAATGAGCAAATTCCAACTAAAATGCTATATTGATTTTCTAGTGAACTTTGTAATAGTCATCTACCTTGGAAAAGCTCAGTGTTTACAATTAAGTTTTCTTTACTAAAAATGTTTGAGAGTTGCATATTGATCCTTTAAAAGTACTGAATTCTAGAAAGAATCAGGTTTTTCATAATCAAATTTCACATATAACCTAATAGATGTTAAAAAATTAATTTTGGAAATACTTCTTAGCATTTATAAAATGTGTAATCAGATTGTATATGTGTGTGCTTTATGGCACTTTAAAACTTAACCTTACAGTACTCAGTAGGTAATCTCCTTTAAATATACATATTATTTACCTCTTTAGAGTTGATAGCATTATGGAGGGGAAAAAAGTGTTTTCTGTTGATTAACACAGGACCAAATAAACCCATGGTGTAGAGTGTTTAAGCATAGAGATAATTATACTTACCTTACCCTTGACATTGCTAGTCTTACCTCTTTCATTTAAGTGTTATTGTATATAAAGTAGAACCCAGCTTACATTAAATGTCGCTTTATAAACATCTCATCATACTTTACAGAAGTGATAGGAAGCTTGTTGGCATTTAAAGGTTAGTAATTAGGGGGCACCTGGGTGACTCAATAGGTTAAAGCCTCTTCCTTCAGCTCAGGTCATGATCTCAGGATCCTGGGATCGAGCCCTGCATCGGGCTCTCTGCTCAGCAGGGAGCCTGCTTCCCTCTCTCTCTCTGCCTGCCTCTCTGCGTACTTGTGATCTCTCTCTCTCTCTGTCAAATAAAAAATAAATAAATAAAAATAAAGTTTAGTAATTATTTTAATCTTTTGATATATCAGAGTATTTCAGGGCATGACATACATGTTTATCTGTACTTAGATCATTGTGTAGCATCATTTTGTCCATCCTATCTGACCTACAAATTAGAAGTGGTTTTTTTTTTTTTAGAAGTGTTTAAAAAAATTTTTTTTTCATTGCTGTATAGTTGACACATGTTACGTTAGTTTCAGGTGACAGCATAGTGATTCAACAACCCTACATGTTATGCTATGTTCACTACAAGTATGAGTATCATCTATCACCATCCAACACTATTAAATACTATTAACGACATTATCTATGCCTTATCTTTCATTCTTGTTACTTATCCATTCCATAATTGGAAGCCTGCATCTTCCACTCCCCTTCACCCATTTTGCCCATTCTCCCATGACATCCCCTTTTGGCACCATCCAGTTTATTCTCTATATTAATGAGATCATTTCTGTTTTTTGTTAATTTTTTTCTAATTTTGTTTTATTTTTAGATTCTGTGTACAAGTAAAATCAAATGATATTTGTTTTTCTCTGTCTGACTTATTTCACTTAGCATAATACCCTCTAGGTCCATCCGTGTTGTCACAAATGGCAAGATTTCATTCTTTTTTATGACTGAATAACAATCCATTGTGTATATATACCACATCTTCCTTATCCATTCATCTATCAGTGGACACTTGGGTTACTTCCGTATCTTGGCTTTTGTAAATAATACTGCAGTAAACATAGGAGTGAAATTAGAAATGTTTTATAATATAAAATATTTATTTATTTATGTATTTTAGATTTTATTTATTTATTTGACAGAGAGAGACACAGTGAGAGAGGGAACACAAGCAGGGGGAGTAGGAGAGCGAGAAGCAGGCTTCCCGCCAAGCAGGGAGCCTGATGCGGGGCTCGATCCCAGGAGCCAAAGGAAGGCGCTTAACAACTGAGCCACCCAGGCGCCCCTATAATATAAAATTTTTTAAATATCTTAGAATATTGTGATATTTTGTACAAATTATTATGTCATCATAGTGTGCAATATACAATATAGAATGAGTTCTAAATTTTTCTTTCAGTTCCCATGTATAATTTTTGAATGTCAACAAAATATATACATGTATATATATATGTATGTGTGTGTATATAGGTATACATACATGTATATAGATGGTCCAAATTAATCAAAATCATCTTTTTAATATGTCTAGAAATGAAGCCACATTGTGCATCTGTGGATTGAGAGTAGTAATGGTAATGGTGGCATGGAACCAGTGTTTGTTGAGAATGTACTTATTTGGCCAAGAGCATTTATATATTATCTCATTTAATTTTTCCATAACAACCATAAATGGTGGTATCATATACATTTTATGCACCTGAACTGGGACTAAAATAATTTAAAAATTCACAAAAACACGTTACCTAACTTTAGTATGTTGACACTTTGGATCTGAATCAAAGCCCACATTCTTCCTAATACACTATGTTGCTTTCTCTAAGCTGATGTGAGCATCCTTCCTGGAAGAAAATTACATACAATTATCAGGGGGAATTAAAACTCATTATTGTGTAGTACATTATGGGCAGAAGTTTCTTTCAAAATGGCATGATGAATTAATACATGGGAGCAGAATAGTATAGCTACAGAAAGCCACATACACCAATGATACTACCTTAAAAAAAAAAAAACCTATGAAAATTGTGCTGGCAAGTACTGGTTCTTCCAAAAGCTATGTTCATAACAAGAATTTATTAACCTTATCTGTGATTAAAAGCATTTGATTTTATGCAAGTGGATATCCAGTTAGTCCAGCACGATTTGTCATAGGGTTTATTTATCCATTCATCTTTGATAGAAATTTTTGTTTCTAGTTTGGGGCTATTATAAATAAAGATGCTATGAATATCTGTGTGTCTTCACATGGACATATGCTTTAATTTGTCTTGGATCAATACCTGTGAGAAAAATAGCTGAGTCTTTTCAGTAGGTGTATGTTTAACTTTTTAAGAAACCGACCAACTGTGATTGTACTATCCTGCATTCCCACGGGCAGTGAATGAGGATTTCAGTTGCTCTCCCTTCTTCCCAGCATCTTTAATCATGCTTTCATTCTAGCCTTTGTAATAGGTATGTGGTAGTTATCTTGTAGTTTTAATTTGCATTTCTCTAATGACCGAAGATGCTGAGCACCTTTTCTTGTGCTTACTTATCATCAGTATGTCTGCTTTGATAAAGTATCTAAGGCTTTTGCCCATTTTTAATTGTTTTTTTTGTTTTCTTATTATTGAGATTTGAGAGTTTTAAAAATTATGTCTGTATGCAAGTCTTTTATCAGATATATGCTTTGCAACTATCTTTTTCCATCGGTGGCTTCTCTTTTAGCTTTCTTATCTGTGTCTTTTGAAGAGTGGAGATTTTTAATTGAGTTAGATTGAAGTCCAGTTTATCAATTTTTAAAAATGGGTTATGCTTTGGTACTATGGTTAAGAAAGCTTTACCTACCTAAGTTCAATGTTCTCTCCCAGAATGTTTATGGTTTTAGGCTTTGTATTCATCTTGTGGAATGAAAGGTTATTTTACCTTTAAAAAACTAATAAAAATTACTAAAATAACACTAAGAAAAGCAAAGCAAATATAATCCCATTCAAGGCCATATGCTACCTTCTTGTTTCAGCTCTTATATTGTAAATAATTGGGGGGGAGGCTTTTGAAGCTTATTTAGTGTTAGAATTACTTCATTCTTGTGCCTTTTACTGGTGATTTCCCTGTTTCAAACAGCCCCCAAGTGTAGTGCTGAAATACAGTCTAGTGTTCCCTGAGTACAAGAAGGCTGTAATGTGCGTTATGGAGAAAATATGTATGTTAGATAAGTTTTATTCAGGAATGCGTTATACAGTGCCCTTGGCCATGAATTCAATGTTATTAAATCAGTAGTATATGTTAAACAAGTGTCTTTAAACAGAAGCACACATAAAACAGGGTTATGTATTAGTTCGTTGACTTTTTGTCATTATGTGTCCTAATTTTGGTGCTTGTTTGCATGCCTGGCATTTGGATGCCATGATGAATTTTACCATTTTGGAAGCTATTTTGTATTTTTATAAAATATTTTTGAGCTTTCTTATCAGCTGTACTTATGTTTTTTGGAAACAAGTCTCTCCTTTTGGGTCATGTTTTAAAGATATACTAAATGTTACCAGAGCAGTGTTTAGGGTTCACTAATCCCCAGTACTGAGGCAAGACCCTTCTGAGTACTCTATGCAGTACCTCATGAATTTTGTAATTTTCTGATCTGACTGGTGGGAACAACATGTTATATCTGGTTTTGTGGCACCCAGGGCACTGTTGCCTCTAATCCTTTCAGGTGTTTCTTTCCCCTGTATGGAGTAGTTTACTCATACACGTGCACTCAGTATTCAACTGACTTTTTGAGGAAGACCTCTGTACGTCTCCAAAATTTTCTTTCTCTGCAGCTATTTTTTCTCTAATAGTCTCTCTTGTGAATTCCAGCTGCTTTGGTTTCCCCAGATTATACATCTGCTGTCCAAAATTGGGGAATCAGCGGGGTTCGTCCTCGATTCTTCCCTTCCTGTGCCATGTTCTGGAAGTTCTTTCAGGGTATTCAGCTGGGCCGATCATAGGGCTCAACTAGTTTGTTTCCTCATGTACAATCTTGTACATCGTTCTCCTTACAGTCTTGAAAACTGTCATCCTGTATATTTTATCCATTTTTAAAAATTGTTTTGGGACACCTGGGTGGCTCAGTTGGTTAAGTGTCTGCCTTCAGCTCAGATCATAATCCCAGGGTCCTGGGATTGAGCCCCTGCATTGGGTCCCTGCTCAGTGTGGAGTCTTCTTTTCTCTGTCTCTCTGCCCCTGCCCCCAAGTGCTTGTACACACTCTCTTTCTCTCTCTCTCAAATAAATAAATAAAATCTTCTAAAAAAATTGACTTAAGCAGAAGAACAAATCCAGATCCTATTACTCCATCTTGACCAGAAGGACAAGTCTCTGTTGCATAAAATTTAATTAAGATTAAATTCAGAAATTTTATCATACATACTAACTTGTTTTTCCTCTTAATATTTTTCTTTAAATAAGCTCAACTTTTTAACTAAATATATTCTTTTTAATGTAATGTTTCTTACTTAGTTTTCACATCTAAACATAGAAGTCCACCAATAATTGTGCAGTTTTGTGAATCTCAGAAAGTGAGAACAAACTGCATAACCAGCACCCAGATCAGGAAACCAAATATCACCAGTATCCCAGAAGTGTCCCTCATCTTCCCTTTCAGTGCTCCTTCCAAAAGGTAATCATTATCCTAAGTTTAATAACTAGGTCATTCTTTTGTGTTTTTGAACTTTAAATAAATGAAGTAATAAAAAGTTACGTTCGTATGGCATATAACTTAACAATGTGTTTGGGTAACTTAGAGAAATTTAAAATTTAATTAGACATTAAATTAAATGACACTAGGAGACATTATAGGCCTAATGTACCCATTACGTTTTTGTAATATACATTAAAGGAATACATAACTGTTAAAAACTGTGTTTTGTAACCTGTGTTTTATGTAACATTGTCCTGGAGGGAACATGGTGGTAGGTGATGCTGGGAAAGTAAGCTAGAACTGGACTCTAATTCTCCTTGAATGCCAGGCTGAGACCTTTTTTTTTTTTTTTTTTTTTTTTTGCCTTGAAATCTATGTAGCAGCAGTGAGAAGAGTAACCTGTTTATCCTGAGGTTTTAAGAAAATCCTACTGCTGGTATATTGCGAGATGGCTTAAAAGTTCCATTTTTCTCTCCTCTAAAATTTATTCAGTACATACTTAACTCTTGGGTTCTGTTATTTTACCCTTTTTGTTATGAACTGAATCCATTTTCTTTTTCTTTTTAATTCTATTGCCCTTGCATTGGTTCAGGATTTCATTATTTCTTACCTGAACTGTTACAGTAATCTACTATTGGGTCAAGGGGCACATATAATCCATCCTTCAACTTTTTGCTAATTCCTGCATCTTCTCTATATACTCTATATGCCAACTTGTAGGTGTTTCCTTCTAAAGCACAGATCTGATCAAATTGTTTTTATTTTACAAGTCTTCTAATGTAATATTAAACTCTAGGGTGGTGCATATATATATATGTGTATATATACATATACATAGATATATACACATATATATGTACATTCATTCTAGGTAGCTTAACTGTCAGGGAATGGGCCATTTATATGGGTTATTGATGTGAATTCTTGCTTAGACTATTCCTCTAGTCTCCTAACTGGTCTCTGCTTCTATGCATGCCCACCTCCAGACTATTTCTCACCCAGAAACCAGAATTCCTTTTCAGATTTCCACCACATAAATGTGATGCTGTCATTTCGTTGCTCAGGACATTCCACTGGCTATCATCATAGTTAGATGATATCTAAAATTCTTGCTCTGGATCACAAGGCCCGATGTGATCTCCCAGAGTTCTCACCCCTTCTCACTGTGCTTTAGACACATTGGCCTTACTGCTGTTCGTCTAATACTTTTAGGGCCTTTGTATTACTTTTTATTCTGCTTATTAATCTACTTTCAAAATATATATATGTGTGTATATATATATATATATATATATATATATATATATATATATATAAAACTTCTCTTCCTTTATTTGCATGTACTGAAATGTCATTTATTTAAAAAGCCCTTTTCTGGCCACTTTTCTAAATTAGTTTATTCTTTTCCCACCTTCCAGATTATTCTTTTTCTCTCTCACACACCCTTATTTTCCTTCAAAACCTTTACTTCTATCTATCTGTCTATCTCTCTTCCTGTTTAATTTTGGCCCTGCTCTCTCTCTACTGTCTGTCTCTCTATAATAGAATGTATACATCTCTAGGAAGGTAAGGACTTTTTAGAACACGATAGTCATACTACTTTAAACTGGATGGGTGACTGACACAGGAATTTCATAAATATTTGATGAAAAAATAAATTAATGAATGAGTGAAAAAGTGAGTGAATATATTTCTCTTCTCTTAGGCTCACTTTCTTGGAAATGGTTTTGACTTTAGCTTTGCTGTTACATGTTCCATTTCATATTCTATTATGGAAAAGATATAGTTGATTTACTCTCAGGGTTTGTTTCTTTTCTACCAAGTATAATTTAAATAATAGAAGAATAACTCATGATTAGCTATGCATTAATCTATGACAAATGTTAACAAGAACATTTCAAACATCTTTCCTAAGTTTATTTTGTGGTTTGACAGTGTAAATAGAATTTGGTTCAGTGATCTAGGTATTTGAGCCCCTTTTTGTCTAACATTGCAGTAATATTTTAAAAGTTATGTAAGATTTCAGGTAGAAATTATGCTTGAGCAATGACAATTTCAGATAATATCAAAGCTCCCTATAGAGTGCGGCACAAATTTAGATGAGGCCATTTGTATTACGATCTATATAAACAATGCTCCTAGAGATGCTCAGTGCTAAAGAGCTCAGCTCTGCCCGTTTCCTTTTCCTTGATCCCATTTTCTTTCCTTTTCTCCCACTATGCTACTGACATAACTACTATCCCAAAGTTGATGATTATCATTGCCATGTTTAATATTTTCACTAATTGTCCATAAATGATAGGTAGAGTTGTTTTGCCTTGCACCTTGCAATTTTTGCCATAATTTTATTCTTGAAATGTGTCCGTTTGTCCATAGCTAATTCATTTTATATGTTGTATTGTATTCCATTTTGAATGTTTAGTAATTTGTTTATTCTTGCTCCTCTTATTGGACATTTGAGTTATTTCTAAGATTTTGCTATTATATAATGCTGCAATAAGCATTTTTTTATACGTTTCCTTGTGCACATGTACAAGAATTTCTCTAGGCCTCATACCAAAGAGGAGATTTGCCAGATTATAGACAAATCTTTAACTGCAATAAATATTGCCAAATGGCCCTTCAAATGTCTGTAGAAATATATACACCTATCTGCAGTGTATGTGTGAATTTCTTTATTTCACGAGCTAATAGTATTTGTTATTATTTGGCCTTTTAATTTGTGTTTTTATGGGTATGAAATGTATCTCAATTTTGTAGTGGTTTTTAAAAATGTTTTTTCAATGATCGACACTAATTTAATTTAGTAAAATAAAAATTGTTTTTGCTTTTTATTTTTGCTAAAAGTATGCATTTTAAAATTTTCTCTAATTAATTATGGATTATATATTTTGGTAGCTCTGGTTGAAGAAGTGTATTTTGCACAGAAGGAACGTGATGAAGCTATTATGTCTCGACTGCGGTTAGCCAATGAGGAGAGAGATGAAGCAATTGCACGAGCCAAACATATGGAAATGTCTCTGTAAGTGTATGCATTCATTTAAAACTATATGTGACTTTTTTTTTTAAAGATTTTATTTATTTGACAGAAAGAGATCACAAGTAGGCAGAGAGGCAGGCAGAGGGAGAGGGGGAAGCAGGCTCCCTGCTGAGCAGAGAGCCAGATGCGGGACTCGATCCCAGGACCCTGAGATCATGACCTGAGCTGAAGGCAGAGGCTTTAACCCACTGAACCACCCAGGAGCCCCATATGTGACTTTTGGAACATTTATAAGTGCATGCATTATGTGGTGGTTACATATTAAGAAAAGTTATTCGTTGTTACATGGTACACCAGTAAATTCCATATTCCCACAGTCATGCTGTAGTAGATTGCATGTCAGGATAACAGTTAAAAAAGGGGAATTCGGGGGAATACACAGCACTCTGTACAATTACTCTCTTTACTTCTTCATAGCCTACTGTTGATATCTTTACTCTACCTTACTTTACTTTATAAAGATACTTTATATCTATACACTTTATATACTTTATATCTTTACTCTTAGCAATGCCTCTTTTCTTCCCTCTCTTATTATCACTTTCTTGATTAATTTAAACTATGTGGGTTCTTTCACTGCTCTCTGCTTAATATGCTCATTCCTATTCGTTACTTTTTACTTTTATTCGGCGTATCATAAACTCTAATGACACTTGAAATAGGGTAGAGCCTGAGAATCTACATTTTTAACAAGCAACCTAGGTGATTCTGATTTAGGTAAATAATGGACCAACTTAGATAAATAATGCTCTAGAAATTCTCCAATTTTAATATGGCTTCAATCACTTGGGAAATCTTGTTAAAATGCTCATTCTCATTCAATAAGTATGGAGTGCAGCTTAAGATTCTGTTTTTCTTCAAGCTCCCTGATAATGTAAATGATGCTAGTCTAAGGAGTCAGATTTAGGTCAAGGCTCTAGAGTATCTAAAAATATACTACCTGTAAGATAGGTACAATGTAGTAATGTAATATTTTATGATGATCCATCAATATACTTATTGAGTGTTTGCTCTGCCCGACATTGTGCTAGGCTCCGTGGGGGATTATAGTAAATTACTAATTAAAACATTGTTCATTAGGGAGACAAAAAGTCATTAAATAATTAACATGACAGTGTTCGAGTTGTGATTAGGTAATGTGGTTTGTTTTTTGTTTAGATTAATGGCTTCATTTTTTTGTTTTTTTTAAGATTTTATTTATTTATTTGACAGAGAGAAAGAGATCACAAGTATGCAGAGAGGCAGGCAGAGGAAGAGAGGGGGAAGCAGGCTCCCTGCTGAGCAGAGAGCCCGATGGCAGAGGCTTAACCCACTGAGCCACCCCGGGGCCCCAGCTTCCTTTTTTTTTTTTGAAGACCGATACTCATTATAATGCATTAAACTCATCGAATAATAGAAATAAAGAAACCAAAAAAATTTACCTGAATTCTCCAGTACCTACTCCCAAATAACTAGAGAAACATTATTCCAAATATTTTCTTTGCTTATATAGTTAAATACTGTTATCTACCAGAATGGATGGTTGATGGTTGGTAGTTGAATGGATGTAGACATAGAATTAATTTGATAAAAATCAAATAATTCTCTACATGCTGTTTTATTTGAGAGGCAATATAATGTAGAGGTTAACAGCACAGAATCCAGATCCAAATATCTATATTTGAATCTTGGCCTTGTTGCTTCCTAGCTGTATAGCCATGGACAAATACTCAGAGTCCCTGTGACTCAGTTTTTTGCCTACAAAATGGATAAATAGTGCCTACTTTGTGTAAGTTGTTATGAGGACTAAATGATTTAATAAATATTGAAAAGTACCTGGTTCATAGCTGGTGCTGTGTGTTAATTTGAATTTGGGAGTAATAATTGAAGTGAAACTAGGAAATTTTTGAACTTCATGCAAAGTTTTCTTATAGTAAGGTATATTAATTCCCCAAAGATCCTTCAAAATTTAAGAAAAGAGACTGAAAAACA
Organism: Potos flavus; assembly: GCA_028534135.1. Taxonomy (NCBI): domain Eukaryota; kingdom Metazoa; phylum Chordata; class Mammalia; order Carnivora; family Procyonidae; genus Potos; species Potos flavus. The sequence continues at coordinate 74,008,507 of CM052896.1, forward strand.
TTAAGGTGTTGGAATCATCAATTCTTTTCAGTTTTTTGAAACATGCAGTGTTTCAGTTAAACAGTATCATTTGACTTTCTCCTATGAAATAAGCTTTAAATTCCTTTTTTCTTTATAAATTTTGGTTTTAAAATCTTTGTAAATATTATATTAGATTCTATAGCCAAAATGTCACCCTGTCGTTTAATTTTGATTTTATATTTAAAAGGACTGAATAATTATTATCTGCAACTTTTTCATACATGACATTTTTATACGTGATTTCTTTGTTTTGGGAAATCCCTGGTAACTGAATTTCATTTACAGTTTTTTTTTTTTATTTTTTATTATTATTTTTATTTTTTAATTAACACATAATGTATTATTTGCCCCAGGGTACAAGTCTGTGGATCCTCAGGCTTACACATTTCACAGCACTTACCATAGCACATACCATCCTCAACGTCCATAACCCAGCCACCCTATCCCTACCCGCCCCTACCCCCCAGCCACCCTCGGTTTGTTTCATGAGTTTAGGAGTCTCTTATGGTTTGTCTCCTTCC
>CM052896.1:74009548-74113627 GCA_028534135.1 Potos flavus
TGGAGCATAAGGAAAAACATGGAGGACATTGTGAGAAGGAAAGGAAGGGTGAATTGGGGGAAATCGGAGGGGGAGATGAACCATGAGAGACTGTGGACTCTGAGCAACAAACTGAAGGTTTTGGAGGGTAGGGGGATGGGGGGTTGGGCAAGCCTGGTGGTGGATAATGAGGGGGACACGTATTGCATGGAGCACTGGGTGTGGTGCATGAACAATGAATCTTGGAACACTGAAAAAATAAGATAAAAGTAATTGGAAAAAAAAAGAAATACAAATAGAGAAATATAAATATTAGCCTTTTCTCTTTCCAGACTCATGTTTATATTGAAAGTTACTTGTTCGTATGTAATTTTTCAAATCTCAGATTAACCATTTGCTCATTTTCATTAAAGTTTTGGTTTTCTCTTAATGACCATTTATCACTGTACTTATAAAGGATAACCACAGAGCGAAATTGAGATCAATTATAAAGGATAGGGGCGCCTGGTGGCTCAGTCGGTTAAGCATCTGCCTTCTGCTCAGGTCACGATCCTGGGTCCTGGGACTGAGTCCCTCAGCGGGGAGCCTGCTTCTCCCTCTCCCTCTCCAGCTCCCTCTGCTTGTGCTCTCTCTCTGTCAAATAAATAAGTAAAATCTTTTAAAAAATTATAAGGAATAATAATATTGAGATCCAATAAAATTGGATCCAATAAAATTGAGATCCAAATAAATGCTAAGTAGTTGACTTAAACCTGATGCCGTGCATGTCAGACCTGGTACACCTACCTAAACATGATTCAAATTTACTCATCAGCAAAATGATAAATTACTATACATTATGTACTTCTAAGGGCAATCATATACATTATTTATATCTGTAAAGCTAAATTCATGTGGAAAGGATTTAATATAACCTTTGATAAGAAAATTTTATTTTTAAAAAAATTTTAGTTGTTAGCAGAGAAGTTTACTAATAGACTAAATACAACTATCTTAACCAATACAACTATCTTAACCATATCCTCTTGAAAGATATTAATTTAAAACATTCATACTCATTTGTCTCTCCTTAAAGTAGTAATTATTCTTCACCTTGCAATGCCTAAAAAAAACTTACAGGTATCACGTAGAAATTGCATACACTCTTTGTTGTGTTGATTATTTCGAATGTACAAATTGGGTATCTTCCCTACACTGTCATTTTCTTCCTAATCATATATGTAGTTCTTTGGAACGAAAGAAGGAGATTTATAACCTTGAGATCTAAACTTTGTTTTTTTGCCAGGGTTTCCAGTAATCTGCTAACCTGAATGTTTAGTTTTCATGTATCTTTTCATTTTAAATTATTGAATTTAATAAATTAATTATGAAATTTATAAGAATTTAAATTGAGTCTTCTTTGGAAACTGCTGTAATTAGCTCTTAGTCTGATTTCTTCTAAAAAGAACAACATTAAGGTAAATACTTCTCACTACATATGGCTTCCTTAAAAATGATGTTAAGTGCTACTGATTTTTTTCTGATACTTTTACATGAGCATCCATAAGTTTAAGAATTTTGTTATCTTACACTTTTCACTGTTTTTTAATTGATTAAAAATTATTATCTTCAGTGTTTTTGTAGAACAAGCTTTTATGAAGCAGGGTGTTTGAAAACTGTTGATTTATTTTGGGAGAAATGTGAATCCAAGTGGACATTACTAGTTTGTATACTAGTTAAGTATATATAATTCAAAATTACTATGTCATGCTGTAAATTTATACCATTCAAGTAGGTGTAGAAATAGTTTTTGATGGGGCACGTGGGTGGCTCAAGTCTGTTAAGCGTCTGCCTTGAGCTCAGGTCATGATCCCAGAGTCCTGGAATCAAGCCCCCGCATTGGGCTCCCTGATTAGAGGGGAGCCTGCTTCTTTTCCCTCTCTCTCTGCCACTCCCCCTGCTTGTGCTCTTTCTCACGCTTTCTCTCAAATAAATAAATTCTTAAAAAAAAAATAGTTTTTTATATATGTTTATTTTTTTCCTGTTAAAAATGCAGTGTTTAAAAAAAAAAGACTCAGAGAAAAACAAGTGGGGTGAGTCCTTTCAATGTATGATATAGGGGAATTATTTAAGGAACTAAAAATATTCAAGGGTAGTTAAAGATTATGATGAACATATTCAGTTATATATTTTGAAAGGATCAAAATATATCATGTGGATGGCATACACTAAAAAAGCTTGCACCATCATGTGATTGCTCTAGGATAGATACATTATTTCATTAACAGAAAGGTAAGCAGCACAACATAAAGCTTAGGAGTATGGACTCTTCATCAAATTGCCTAAGTGTTGTTTATGGTCCAACAATTATTTCTTAATTGGGTGTTTTAATTTTTTTAATTTGAGTGTCAATTATTAAACAATTGCTATCCTTTTAAAAAAAAATGCCGTGTTTTAAATTTCTCTTCACGAATGTAGCAATTTCATTGAACTGGAATTTGGAACAACTTTGTAATAAATTTATTAAGTTTCTCTATATCTTTTCCAAGTATCCTTTTTTTATTGTGGTGAATATTAAATCTTAGGAGCCCAGAAATTGGGGATGTGAGAAAACAGGAATTTATATATCTAAACATTTTAGTACAATTTTGAAATAATGGAGCTATTTCTAAAATCTCCATCATTTTATTAATACTCATTACAGATTTTCATTTAATTTACCCAATTTGATGGTTGCCTAAATTATATTATAGACATTTTCTAAGATACGTCATTTAGAGCTTCTTTCTCTACCTTTCCTGCGTTTGTTCAATTCACCAACATCAGAAAACATTTCAGTAAGCACAATGACTCTTCTAAGACAAAATGCATTTAGGAGAGGAACCAATTTACTTCCTTAGTCTTTAAATTGAATAATTCTATGTATGTACGGAAAGAGAGAAAATAACATTAGTCATCTAAAAACGTGCGGTCCAGTTTTGGTCAGCCTTTCTATGTGGTGTATTTGTTTTAACAAATAGATAGCAGCAGGAGATTTTCTGTCCAAATTTAGTGGTCATTATTTGTCTTTGCTTTTGAGGGAACATAGTTAAACTTTGCAATAAAAATACTTGCCTTGTTTTATTTGTGATGAAGTCCAAAAAACCAGAGGAAATACAGTTTTTGGTAAGAAGTGAAAGTCCAGGAATAAATATAATGATGAGGAGTAGTGCTTCTATCACTAGGGAACTTTCCTCATCTAAGCACATATGAACAATTGATCCTCGTAGTCATATATAGCAGTAAACATTAATAACTTAACAGTCTGAAGTCAGTGCAGAAGATATGGAGCATTATTGAAAGATGGAGTCGAGCAGGTGGCACTTTAATATGTTCAGTGTCATGGTTGACTCTAAAGACTAGTCGAATGAAATTACTTGAGGTTCTAAAGATTTAAAAAGCGAACTCATTTTGCTGCACTAAGGAAATGCTACTGATCAGGCTTTCTGTGTCCCTTTTTTCTAGGCTAGAAAATATTAACCCTGAAGAAAATGACATGGTAAGCCATTCTCTGAGGAGATTTCTTGATGTCAGTCTTATATCTTAGAGGCTTAAGTTCAATTGAGTGGGTTTCAAGAACTAAGATGTGGGAAAAAGAAGAATTGACACACTAATAATGTACATCTTTGCTGCAATATGAAAATTCAATAACTTCACTCAGTCAATTTACAATTCACATGTGCCTATTAATTAAAACCCTATATTAAATAAAATATATTAAAACTTCATGTCTGACTAACATATAATGGTGTTGGTAGACATTACAGGAATTACTGAACAGAATAAACAATGCAGACACAGGAATAGCTATTCAGAAGAATGGAGCTGTAATTGTGGATAGAATCTACAAGACCAAGGAATGTAAAAAGAGAATAACTTCAGAAGAAATGAATGCAGTGATAGAAGAGCGGGATGCTGCTTTGTCTCAGGTAACTGCATGTATCTGTAAAAGCATTTTCTCCCGTTTCTTTACCGTTAAAAAATGACTTCCCCACATGGTCTTAATTCAAATTAGTTTTTAGCATATGATGATTAATACCACGATGATCAGATACATTAAAATAGTCACAGATTTTGTTAGACCATTCTTCAAATACATGCATCCTCATTTCTTAATAAAACTGTTAGGTTGTTATAAAAATTTAGTTATATTAAAAAAAAAGAATTTAGGTATATTCTTTAAAGTAATCACTTTTATATGAAACGTCTTACTTGAGTCGCAGTTTTGTCAGGGCTGAGATTATGTCTTTATTACTATTTTATTCCCAGTGCCTAATTCAGTGCCTTTTAGTAAACATTGATAAATGAATCAAATTATTAGTGTATTCCTTTCTGAACATTACTTACACCTTCCTGCTCTAACTGAAACCTGATTACCTCCCTGAGGATACTGCTTCTACTTTCAGTCCTCTCAAGTAGTGATTGTATTCCCTCCCACAGCAGTTACACCAGTGGGCTTAGAGGCTTGTTCCGCATTAGTGTTTTTGCATCAGTGTTCCTTTTCCTCCTCTAAACACCTCTAGTTTTGAAGCTCGCGCACCAGATCTTACTGCCCAGTAGGCACTTCCGTTACAGTCCTGTGCACACTTCTTTCTGTGTTGCTTCTCTCATTTCTTGAAGATCTTAGGACATATTTCATGGTCTCTTTCTTCAGCCTACTTTTGTGGTTTTGAATTATGAAAAACAATTCTTGGTGATTTAAATATCTATACAGATGATTCTTTCACTGTTCTGGCCTCTTCATCTTCTTGAATTTCTCTCCTCTCATCATCATGTGTTCTGCTCTACTTCTGGCGTCTGCCCTGTGGTCATATCCTGTTTCTGACCAGCGCTTGCTGTCTTTCCAGCTCGCTTAACTCCAGAACTCTGACTAGCAAATTTCAACTCTACTGGCACCATTTCTGTTGATTTCGCCACTTATTTTCCTATTCTGTCTTGCCCAGGCCTGAAAACTTTAAAACTCAGGGGGGTACCTGCAGATCTGCAAACCACCCTCTTCAGAATCTTAGCCACTCAGCTCATTGTTGCAGCCACAGCCTTCTGATGTCTTTTTAAACTGGATTTTTAAATTTAATCTGGCTTTTGTTGTTTTTGGCTGGAGCACTGTTTTGCCACAAGTGTTTTCATCCTATCTGGATGTGGAGAACTGACATTTATCTTCAGGTTAGATTTGGAAAAAGTCCTTAAGCTTCTAAAATGAGCAACTTCTTTTACCTTTGGTGTCCTACCAACAGTATGCAATCTTGAGTCATTCAATATATTGTTGAAGAGATAGCCAAACTGGTTTTTAGTGCTTGGAAGCAATTATAGTGTGAACTCAAATATTCGATTTTTTTTTTATCACTTATTTTCTTAGGTTAGCTAAAAATGAATACATAGAGCATAATTAAATATTGACTGCTACCCATTCCTTCCTTCTCTATCCTTTGCTCTCTGCCTTTCATGATACATAAAGAAATCAACATTTGGCAATATTTACCAACATGTCTTTGTTTATAAATAGGTATTATCCATCATTGCAGTATATTTATTATTTATCTATTGCATGTCTTTATTATGTTTTATAAAGCAGTTGTTTATTTTAATTATCTTAATTTGCATAGTTGTCAAGCTCTCTGGCCTAAATAGTATATTCATTTTAATTTTCATGTCATAATCATTCTAAAATTGAACTTTTGAATTACTGTCTTATAGTTCGAATGGAAACTTTTTCCTTAATTTTTTTAAAATGAACCTTTTATTTTGGCACAGTTTTAGATTTGCAGGAATGTTTCAAAGGTAGTACAATATGGAGTCCCCCTATACCTTTGACCCAGTTTTGGTTTGCCCGGCTTTTGCCATTGCTCCTGACTTCAGTAAGTTTGTCAAAATTAATATACCCACTTTGGTAGATTACCATTAACTCCAGACATTATTCAGATTTTACCATTTTTCCATTAAAGTCCTGTTAAAGATTCAATCCAAGGTACCACATTGCATTTAGTTGTCAAGTCTCTCCAGTCTCCTCTAGTCTGTAACAGCTTAGGACTCCTTTTTTTAACTTTTTTTTCTTTAAGACCATGACAGTTTTGAGGGTATTAGTCAAATATTCTGTAGAATGTCTCTGAATTTGGGTTTATCTAATGATTTTCTTATGATTAGGCTGAGATTTTGAGTTTTGGGCAAGAATTCCATAGAGATTTGACCTTAATTTTAGAGCCGCTACTTGGCATCAAATATTTTCTAATTAAACTCTATCTTCTGTCTACTGGTAGGGTTACCTTAGTCCCATTCTATATAGCTATTAGAAGTCTTCAGATTTAGTGAGAATTTCTTGATTTTGATATATTTGCTAATTTACTTTGTTTTTCAAATCAGGTTAAAATCGTTTATTTACTTGAACTGGCCTTGTTAAAATCTTATCTTTTTCTGATAAATCCTAAAACTCATTTATTCGAATTCTTCTCCCATAACTTTTCTATCTCAAGCTGAGAACTGAGTGCCTTAAAATCTTTTATAGGATGAATTAAAATTGTTATTATTCACATTTGTTTGATTAAAGAATTGTCTTACCAACCAATCTTTCATTCTTTCTTATCATTTTTTGGCCCCTTAATGCTCATATAGTTTATTTAAATTACAGAAATACATGTTATTATGGAATAAAGCTAGAAACTTCCATTTCTTCACTAACTTTTCTGGGATCTTAAGTTTCATAGAACTCTAGAAGCTATCTAGTTAAACTACCCAGTATTGAGGAATCTTATCTGTGACTGATTTTCAATTTAGTTGAATATTCATTTCCTCTTCATGTCTTGCTTTTGGTACTCCTATTAGCCTCAGAACATTTGACTGACAAATTATATTGCATCAAATATGTTCAGATGTCTACATGAGCAATAATGTCCTAATTCATACAGCTAGTCTTCGAGGCACAATTGGATCCAGGCTAGACACCAATAAGCAGTAGAAGAATAGAACTGGCCAGGATTGGCAACTCATTAGCCTTGAGGCCTGACCTTGTTACAAGCTAGAGTAAATCAAATGATTATTTGTATTAGTTTGGGTACTCCAGGAAAACAAAACCAATAAAATATATATATAAACAGATTTCTATAAAGAGTTGGTTCATGTGATTATAGAGGCAGAGGAGCTCAAGATCTTTGGTCAGTAAGCTAGATACCCAGGAGAACCAGTGGTGTAAAATCAGTCTGAGTCCGAAGGCCTGGGAAACCAGGAGAACTGATGATGTAAGTTCTAGTCCAAGTCCAAGTCTGAAAGCAAGAGAAGACCAATATCCCAATTTAAAGATAATCAGAGAGAAGGAATTCTTTCTTACTCAACCTTTTATTCTATTCAGGCCTCGAAATGGATTGAATGTGGAGGCCCACTCACATTGGGGAGGGCAGTCTAGCTAAATTAGGTTAGTTTAGGCTAGTTTTGATTTCCAAGGACAGGCACACATATGGGCAGGGTCTAGCAGCAGAGAGCTGGGCCTCATTGATACTTGTAGTTGGTAAGATAATATTGCAGAGATTTTCAATGATTGGACCCCAGCTCATACCTGGGATGTAGGTGAGGGACCCAATCCTGAGAACTGAATAAATTAGGCATGGTATGGAGGTTGGGATATGGACTTTGGCCAAATGGTCCAGGGGCGTTGATAAAATATATTCAAAACACCAAAGCAGAGGACTTGTCTTAAAGACACAGAATATAGCAAAGATAAGTGGTAAATTCTCTATGTACATGGGTGTTTGGAATCAACTCCAAGCATAATGGATAATATGCTTATGGATCTTGAGCTCACCTCATTCTCACCAACTAATAAGAATTAGACTTTGTATTGCCAGTCTTGATCAAAGTCAGTTTATAAACCATGTGAAAAGGAGCTTGTAAGGTAAAAACTTAGGGTCAGAGCATAGGCAGGCAAAAGCAGATACTAGCACTATTTTCTCTCTCCCAGATTAAACATCTCAACATCCTTTGTCCTTTCCCTGGGCTTTCTTTGTTGTCTTCTAGATGTTAGTTTCCCCTTGTTGATCTATCAAGGCTGAATTAGTGATCATAAATTTCTCTAACCTGAACACCATGTAGAGAATCTTAATTCACCACTATTTTTGGAAACGAGTCATTACAAATATCTAAAATCAATAATAATCCTTTTAATTTGCTCACTTTAGTTGATTGTTTTTTGTTGAAAATATTTCTAAAACATTTATATGCCTCCTTTAATATGCTTAGTATACCTTTCTTTTTTTAATCATTTAGTTACTTCATTTTTATCACATGCTGTAATGAAAAGTATAGATCCTGAAGTCCTTCAGGTCCAAAATTGACAAATGCAAAAAGCATGGAAAGACCAATGGGTAATCATCAGAGTAATTAAAGAAACTCAGTTTAATGTTTCACTAGTCAGATTCCTTGTTCTCTGTAGCCTGTAAGCTCTTCCAAGCACTAAGCTACAGCTCCAGCAGAATGAAAAATAAACCAAGTAAGATGAAGATATGAATCCAGCCCAGTAATATAATGAAGAAAATTCTAGGAAGATAGCTGACCAATATACAGAAAGTATAATTGGTCTGTTGTTTTATGACTCTTTCTGCCTTCAGTTAAGCATGTTTCCCCTCCCCTCACTGGAACATGCTTTCTCTCTACTTGTTGCTCACTTGTCTATTTGAAGTAGACCACTACTTCAAGGCTAATTTAAGTATCTCTTTCATAAAGGTCTTTCACATGAAGCAATGTGATAAATATCTTCTTTGTGTCCATGTTTCATTTTGTATCCTGTTAACAGTACTTGTCACACTGCATTACACTGTCTTCCCTACCAGCATGAAGATAGAAAACTATTTTTCTTTATATGTTTCTGTCACAGTTTTATCCTTAGGACAGTGTAAGCACTTAATATATGTTTGTTGAATTAATGAACTGATGAGCTGAAGTTATTTTAAATCAGTTTCAAGGCACACAGAACTAAAAGAATTTAGTGAAATATTATTCATTCATTTACATTGTATTGCATACCTATGATGTGCCATGTGTTGGGAACTCAGCAATTCCTAATGGAAGGTTCTTTCTTTTACGAGACTTATATCTTAGTATGGAAATATATAGGTAGTGAGCAAACTAATGAATATTTTCAGGTAGTAATGTGGTGGAAATAAAAAGGTAGTGGAGAGTGACTGTAATTGGTAATGGGGTTGTTACTTTAAACAGGGTAAGCAAGACAGGCCTCTTTGTCAACATGAATACTTGAACTGAGACTTGAAAGAGGAGGAGAATCTAGCTATGCAAAGAGCCATGGAAAGAGTGTCCCATCTGAAAATAATACATCAGTAGTGCCCTGAGAGAGAGAACAAGCTTAGTGTGCTTAAGACACTAATATGAACATACTACCAGATTTAAATGTGATTGAAGTACAGTGAGCAAAAAAGATAGTAACAAGTGATGAGGTAGAAGAGATAGGCAGCAGACAAATCTGTAAGGTCTTGTAGGCCATGATAAGAAGTCCAATTGTATCTAAATGCAGGAAATATTGGAAGAAAAAGGCAATTGCAATATTCCATGCAAAGGGTGAAACTCATGATGGCTCAGATGAACAAGTGTAGATTTAGAGAAGTGGACAGTGAAATATTTCAGTAGTACAGTGAGTAGAACTTGAAGGCAGATTGGTTTGGGGCATAAGGAAGCAGGAAGAATCAAAGCTGACTCTAATATTTGGGGCTTGAAGACTGTAGATATTTGCATCATTTATTGTGATGAGCAAATTTTTGGGAGGTAGTCCACATCTTTTAGGAGGGAAATTACATAGTCTCAGAGGAGATCTATTTGAGATGATTCCTAAAAAATCACATGAAAATATTGAGCAGGCATTTGACTATTGCAGCCATCAACATGTACATAATTAAAGCTTGGGACTAGATGAAACAGAGAAAAGATCATTGAGAAAGAACAGGGCCTAGGACCACGCTCTGTGGTTTGCCAACATTTAGCAGTTGGCCAGAGTGGAAGGGGCCCATGTAGGAGACTGGAAAGGATGGTGAATGAGGTAGGACACTAAAGAGAATGTGGTGCCAGAAAAAGCAAGAAAGTGCTTGCTAAAGATGAGAGTCATCAGTTCCCTTGAATGGTGTTGAAAAGTTGAGCAAAGTGAAGATGGAATGGTTACTTGTAGATTTGATCATATGGAAGACGTCGAGGCCTTTGACAAGAGTTTTGTCCAGGACAGAAGCCACATTGGAAAAGTTTGAGGAGAGACTATAAAGTGAGGAAGTGAAGACGGTGAATGCATACAACTTCTTAGCCCTGTAATGGAGCTAGAAAAATTGGCAGTAGATGGAGAGGGAGCTTACGGTTCATGGGAGAGTTTTTCTTGTTTAATGGGAGATTCTAGGGCATGTAGTGGTATGTTGATGGAAATGAACCCCCAAAAAAGAAAAGGTGATTTTAAGGGAGAGAAAAAAAAATCATTATAATAGGGGAGTCCTGGAGTAGATAAGTAGATTGAGAGGGGATAGGATGTAGAATGAAAGTGGAAGAGTTGTCTTTAGCTAGGAACCAGGAAACTGCTTTCATTGTAACAGAAAACATTGTAACAAAACACTGGGAAGGTTGCACATGCTGGCAAGTTGATAAATTTGGGGATTGAGGTGTCTTAATTTAGATTCTCAGCGTGACGGGTTGATGGATGGTGCCGAAGATTTTTGTAAAGAGGAGATAGTTTGAAATAGTTATCTTGGTTTGTTTGTGAATGAATATAACTGGAGAAATGTAGGATGCCAGGCAGAGCAGAATACCCATTTGAGAATTAGGGTAAGGAATTTAAAGTGAAATCTGTCAGAAAAGTTATGTGATTTCTTCTAGGAATATTCAGATCTTGAGTGCAGTGCGGTATTGTTGATATTTTAATAAGAGTTAGGGTTTTAATGGGTGAGGGATCTGGAAGTCAACAGTGATGCCTATGGACTGTCCCTTATATAAAGAGGAGGAGGAGTGATGAGTGATGTAAAAGGTACCAAGAAAACTATAGTGTCACAGAAGGATCCTGAACTGCAAAATTCTGCTAAGTCCATATATTGCAGTTCTTTGTTCATCTTAGAGTGCTGTAATGAGTTGTAGTCAAGAGAAAAAGAACCTTGAAGTAAAGATTTTGAAGGTATTGCAATTAGTGGAGTCAGTATATTCCAGATATTTTTCTGTGTAATTTTTATATGGGTTTAAGAGGGTGGGGGGACCTAACGTTGGATATTTTTAACACACAGCAAAACAGATCCAGAATCAGTAAAAGAGAGAGAATACATTTGAAGGAAAGGTATAAGTAATTTAGAAAATAGAAAGAATTCCCTCTCTTTATTGTATCACATAGTCCAGAAGTCCATATTAGAACATTCCTGGCCTGGTTATGAATTTCTCCCTTGATATTCTGTGTGAGCAGAAGTGCACTATGAAAAGCAAACTGAGATTGGGGAGTGTAGCATAAACTAACAAATGCACTTGAAGTGGACAGCCAATGATAGAGGCATCAAAATTAACTTTCCTTAACAGAGGAAAGGCTAGCCTCCTTTCTTAACCTGTCTGGTGTCAATGTTACCTTCACTTTGTATCCCTTATGATTGGCATGGTGCCTAGCATATAATAGATACAAAATAATGATTTGTTAAGTTATTAGAAGTTTGACAAAAAGCTCATCCTTGAAAAAATAAATCATATCATTTAGGGTTTTACTTTTCAGGAAAAGTAGGAAACGTGTTTAACATTCTTTATTATAGTGACTGTAAAATTTTTATTAATTTTTTCCCCTGTCAATTTGTTAATTTTCTTCCCTGTCTTATCATATAATTATTTGCCTGTGCGTGTTTTTTTCTTTCCAGTCGATCTTGCTAAGGTATCTTATTTATATGTGATCTATTCCAATAACTTTGCTTAGTTCTTACTATAAAATTTTTACAAACTTTTTCAAACTATAGATTACTTTGGAAAGTATAGATAGACAAGAGGGTAAAATTTGCTCATAAACTCATTTCCTAGAAATAATATCAGATTATCTTTTTTCAATCAATATTATATATGCTACTTAATAACCAAATTTTTCTCTTTGATTTTATATTTTGTCAGATAGTCTTATAATTTTATAATGTGGATATATTAAGATTTGTCAGACTCATCTGCTGTTTGGGGGGGTGTTTATTTTTTTTCTCTTTTTTGATACTGTGAACACTTTCGTAGCTAAATTTTTTTTTAAGATTTTATTTATTTACTTATTTGACAGAGAGAGAGAGAGGGAGCACAAGCAGGGGGTGTGGGAGTGGGAGAAGCAGGCTTCCCGCTGAGCAGGAAGCCCAATGTGGGCCTCGATCCCAGGACCTGGGATCATGACCTGAGCCGAAGGCAGACACTTAACGACTGAGCCACCCAGGCGCCCTGTAGCTAAATTTTTATATATATCTATGTTTATTTCTTTAGAGGAAAGTTGTAGAAATGGAAATACTGGATTAAGAATATAAACATTTTAAAATAAGTATATATTTTCAAATTGCCTTCTTAGAAAAAATGTACCTAGAAATGTTACTTGAGGTTTCATTCAGGGGAGCTTTAAGTGAATGAAATGCTAAGGAATTTAGAATTTATTCTCTAAGCAGTGTGTACCTCCTTAGGTTTAAGTCTAAGGCTGAGGAGACAGTTGGGAATCTATTACAGTAATTCACACAAGAGATAATGAGGGTTTAAACAAGAAAAATCAGATATGGAAACGATGGAAGAAAAGTGTGTATTTTTAGGGGCGCCTGGGTGGCTCAGTCGGTTAAGCATCTGCCTTCTGCTCGGGTCATGATCTTAGGGTTCTGGGATCAAGCCCCACATGGGGCTCCCTGCTCAATGGGGCGCCTGCTTCTCCCTCTCCCTGCCCCCCGCTTGTGCTCTCTCTCGCTATCTCTCTCTCAAATAAATAAATAAAATCTAAAAAAAAGCACGCATTTAAAAAAAATTTTAATGGAGAGTGCACAGTTCTTAAGTGAAAGATTTGATTAGTTTTTATGTATGTATATACTTGTGAAAGCAGCACTCAGATCAAGATATAGAATATTTGTAGTCTGTGATTTCAAACTATATTACAAAGCTACAGTTTATCAAAACAGTATGGTATTGGCATAAAAACAGTCACATAGGTCACGATGGATCAATCTCAGCAGAATAGAGAACCCAGGAATATACCAACACATATATGATCAATTAAAAGAGCCAAGAATATATAATGCAGAAATATAATGCAAATAAATGATATAGGGAAAAGTGGGCAATCACATCATAAAGAATGAATCTGAACTACTGACTTATACCATAAATAAAAACTATAACTCAAAATGGATTGCAGCCTTTAATGTAAGACCATTGGGAAACCGTAAAATTTCTAGAAGAAAATACAGGCAGTAAAGTCCTTGACATTGGTCTTGGCTATGAATTTTTGGATCTGACTCCGAAAGCAAAGGCAACAAAAACAAAAATAAGCAAGTGGGACTACATCAAACTGAAAAGCTTCTGCACAGCAAAGAAATGCATCAACAAAATGAAAAGACAGCCTACTGAATGCGAGAAGATATTTGCAAATCATATATCTGATACAGGGTTAATAACCAAAATATGTAAAGAACTTATAGAGCTCAATAGCAGAAAACCCAATTCAGTTAAAAAATGAGCACATGATCTAAATAGACATTTCTCTAAAGAAGACATGGAAAAGATGGCCAACAGACACATGAAAAGTTGCTCAACATCACTAAATGTCAGAGAAATACAAATGAAATACAATGAGATATCACGCCACGCTTATTAGAATGACTATTTTCAAAAAGACAAGAAACAACAAGTGTTGGCAAGAATGTGGAGAAAAAGGAACCCTTGTGTGCTATTGGTAGGAATGTAAATTAGTGCAGCCACTATGGAAAACAGTATGGAGGTTCCTCAAAAAATTAAAAATAGAGCTACCAGATGATCCAGCAGTTCCACTTCTGGCTATTTATTCAAAGAAAATTAAAACCATAATGAAAAAAGATAAATATGCATCTCCATGTTCATTGTAGCATTATTTTCAGTAGCTAAGATTTGGAAATGAATGTCCATATGGATGAATGGATAAAGAAAATTGTGTGTGTGTTTGTATGTGTGTGTAAGCATAAAAAAAAAGAATGCAATTTTAACCATATGCAACAACATGGATGGACCTTGAGGGCATTATTCTAAGTGAAATAAGTCAGAGAATGACAAGTACCATATGATCTCACTTTAATGTAGAGTTAAAAAAAAACAATGATTATAAACCAAGCTTAATAGCTATTGAGAATAGAATGGTGGTTGTCAGAAGCGGGAGGTGGAAGGAAAGAAATGGCTGGAGGGAGTCAAAAGTACAGACTTCCAATTGTAAAATAATGAAGGGGCACCTGAGTGGCTCAGTCATTTAAGTGTCTGACTCTTGATATTAGCTCAGGTTGTCATCTCAGGGCCCTGGGATCGAGCCCCATGTTGGACTCCGTGCTCAGCAGGAGTGTGCTTGGGAATTTTCTTTCTCCCTCTCCCTTGTTCCACCCCCCCCCCACTCATGCTCTCTATCTCTCTCTAAAATAAATAAAAGAATAATAAGATAATGAAGTCATGGGGATGTAATATAGAGCATGGTGAGTGTAGTTAATAATACTGTATTGCATATTTGAAAGCTGCTAAGAGAATAAATTTTTTTTTGCATTTTTAAAAATCATAGCTTTGTAGAGAAATTATTCACATCCCATACAGTTTATGCATTTAAAATGTATAATGCATCAGTTTTTGGTATATTCACAAAGTTGTGCAACTCTGTCACAATAGATTTTAGAACATTTCATCTTCACCCCAAAAAGGATCTCCCCACTCTCTCATACCCACATACCTATTAATAGTCACTTTGCATTCTCTCAGCTCCCCCCGTCCCAGCCCCAGGCAACCACTGAACCACGAATCTACTTTCTGTCTCTGTGGATTTGCCTATTCTAAATATTTCATATAAATGGAGTCATACAGTATGTGGTCTTTTGGGACTGGCTTCTGTTTAGCATAATGTTTTCAAGATGTATCCATGTAGTAACATTATCAATACTTCATTTCTTTTATTGCCAAAAAATATTCCATTGTATCAACATACCATATTTTATCTGTTCATCAGCTGATGGATTTTTGAGTTGTTTCTACTTTTTTACTGTTGCGAATAATAACTGCTGTATAAACATTCCTATACAAGCCTTTCTTTCTTTCTTTCTTTCTTTCTTTCTTTCTTTCTTTCTTTCTTTCTTTCTTTCTTTCTTTCTTTTTTGGGCATCTGCTTTCAGTATATACCTAGAAGAAGAATTGCTGGGTCATAGCACATTTTTAACAGTTGTCATACCATTTTACATTCTCACCAGCAATGTATAAGAATTCTAGTTTCTTCATCACAAGGTATGAAGTGATATCTCATTGTGGTTTTGATTTGCATTTCCCTAATGGCTAATGAGAATCTTTTCATGTGTTTATTGGCCACTTATATATCTTTTCTGTAGAAGTGTCTATTCAGATACTTTGCCCATTTTTAAATTGGATTATTTGTCCAATTATTTTCATGGAGTTTAAGTTGCATTATTTTTATACTCAGAAACACTTTAGAGGTGCCTGTCTGGCTCAGTCAGTAGAGCATGTGACTCTTGATCTTAGGGTTGTAAGTTCATATACCCTATGTTGGGTATAGAGATTACTTAAAAATAAAATTTCTAGGGAGATAGACTGATTTATCTGTTTGGTAAATTTGGTAATAACTAAGCTTGCTGGTTCAGCCACCTTCTGTCTTCTTCAAGTGAGTCTCCCTGCAGAGAACGCACTCTGCTCTGCCGTGCTCTGCTCTTGTTTAGCTAGTCAGGCACCTGGATTGGAGGGCTGTGGCTGGGCACCAGGTCTGTTTCCAGCCCCGCTTGCTGACATGGAGGCCGAAGAGCTGTCACAGAATTTGCTTGAGTCTCCTGCCTTTCCAGTGGAGGAGACACCTGTTGCCTTTCTACTCTGCCTCCCTCTGCGCCTAAGAGAGTAAATCTTGAAAGTGGTCATCACAAGAAAAAAAACAACTTGAAGAACTAAATACAGTGAAATATAATATTCTGATTTTTATATATATAAAAGAACATTTGCAACTTTCCAAAAGATTCCTTCATATCTCTTTTCTGTCAGAATTTGTTGTCAAGAGTAATCACTATTCTTTCTTCTAACACCATAGGTCATTTTGCATGTTTTTAAACTTCTTATGAAAGGAATCATGCCATGTACTCTTTTGTGTCTGACTTCCTTCACCCAATGATATTTATGCCTGTATATTGCTCTGTACTGTTATAATTATCAATAGTTTATCTTTTTCATTAGTGTTATGTTCCATCGTATGATTAGACTCTGATTTATTTACATATGCAACAGTCGATAGAAATATGGGTTGTTTCTAATTTTGACCTATTATGGATGAAGTACTGTGGATGTTCTTGTGTTTTTTTTGGTGGATATTAGAATTTATTCCTTTTGGTACGTATATAGGCATGTGCATAGGAGAGTAACTATCATATATTTAGCTCTAGTAATCCCATTTTCCAAAGTTATACCAGTTTATACCAGGAGTGTAAGAGAGCTGCTTTCAGTTGTGAGAATCAACACTTGGTATCTTCATTCATTTTCATTTCTATCATTTTGTTGGATATGTAGTCTTACTTTGTTGAGACTTTAATTTGCATTTCTCTAATGACTAATGGTGTTGAACACTTTTTCGTATACTTAGTGACCATTTTGATTTCCTTCCTTGTGAAGTGTCTGTTCAAGGCTTTTGTCTAGTATTAAATTCTGTTGTCTGGTTTTTTTTTTATTGATTCATATAAACTGGATACCGATACTTGTGTCATCTGTGGCTTGCATTTTTATTCTCTTATTGGTGTCTTTTGATCACAGAAGTTCTTAATTTTAATGAAATCAAATTTATCATTTTTCGTCTTATGCTTAATGCATTTTGCATTCTGTTTAAGAAACTCCTGTTATTCCCACAGTAATGAACATGCTCTGCGATGCTTTCGCATAGGAGCTTGATTATTTTAGCTTTCCCATTTAGGTTTTGATCTGTTTCAACTTAATTTTCATACGATCAAGGTACATCATTTTCTTCATTTGGATACTCAGTTGACTGGACCCAATATCATGTATTAAAAAGATCATGTACTGGCCTCCTGTTTCCAGTGAATTACAGGAAGTATGTGTGGATTTCTTTCTGAACTCTGTTGTTTTGTTGGTGCAGTTTTCTATCCCCGCATTAATACTACACTGTGACTTAATTCCTGTAGCATTATCGTAAGTCTTGATTTCTGATGGTGTAGGGATCCAGTGTTGTTGTTCTTCAGTTTTTCCTTATTCTATGTTCTTTATTCAGCTTGTGATTTTTCCATTAAAAAATCTACTATTTTGATGGGAATTTCATGGATTCTAAAGATCAATTAAAGGAAGATTCTCATCTTAGCAATATTGAGTCTTCCAAACTATTGGTCTTTTCATGAAAACTATTAATTTTTCTTTATATACTGCTTTGGCTGCATCACACAAGTTTTTGATAAGTTGTATCTCATTATTATGTACTCAAAATATTTTTTTAGTTTCTAATTGTGATTTCTTCCTTTACCCATTAATCATTTAGAAATGTCTTGTTTGGGGCGCCTGGGTGTCTCAGTGGGTTAAAGCCTCTGCCTTCGGCTCAGGTCATGATCTCAGGGTCCCGGGATCGAGCCCTGTGTCGGGCTCTCTGCTCAGCAGGGAGTCTGCTTCCCTCTCTCTCTGCCTGTCTCTCTGCTTGCTTGTGATCTCTCTCTCTCTCTGTCAAATAAGTAAATAAAATCTTTAAAAAAAAATAATATGTTGCTTAATACTTAAACATTAGGAAATTTGAGTTTATCTTTCTGTCATTGAGTTGAAATTTAGTTATGTGGTGGTGGGAAAACAAACCAAATGGTCTCAATCTTTAGAAACTTGATAATTGCCTTAGTATCCAAAATAGGCTGTTTGTTAGATACATACTATTTAAAATAACGTTTATTTTGCAATTGCTGAATGTAGTATTGTTATTTATAGCTTATTTAAGCAAAGTAGATTAATCATGTATATCAAATCTATATTTATAGCTTCATTGTTTCTTGTTGTATCAGTCTCTGAGGGACATGTTGAAACTATCAAATGATGGGGTACCTGGCTGGCAGTAGAGCATGTGACTCTTAATCTTGGGGTCATGAGTTTAAGCCCCATGTTGGGTGTGGAGCGTACTTAAAAAAAAGAAAAAGAAGATGTTAAAAATAAATAAACTATCACGTGGTGGTGATGAATTTCTCTCTTTTTAATTCTGTCAACTTTTGTCCTACTTATTTTGAAGCCATGTTAAGTACTTAAATCTTCAGGATTACTTTATCTTCTTATTCCAATTATTAAGAAATATCTGTAGTTATCTTTTTTTTATTATTGAGTTTTTAAATTTTAATTCCACTACAGTTAACATACAGTGTAATATTAGTTTCAGGTGTATAATTTAGTGATTCAGTACTTACATACAACACCTGGTGATCATCACAACAAGTGCAGTCTTTAATCCCCACCACCTATTTCACCCATCTTTTTACCCCTCTCCCCCTGGGAACCATCAGTTTGTTCTCTGTAGTTAAGAGTCTGTTTCTTGATCTGTCTCTTGCTCCCTTTTTTTTCCCCCCTTTGTTCATTTGTTTTGTTTCTTGAATTCCTCCTGAGTGAAATCATATCGTATTTGTCTTTCTCTGACTGACTTATTTCACTTAGCATTATACTCTCTAAATCCATCCATGTTGTTATCTTTTCTATATTTCTTGCCTTAAAGTCTACTTAAGTATCTTAGTGTTATAGCCTTTTTCATTTGTACTTTCAACCTTTTTTCTCCAGCATTTTTTTATGAAATATTTCTAATATATTGTAAAGTCATAAGAACTTTACAACAAACATCTACTTACCCACTGCCTGGAATCCATTGTTACTATTTTTCTAAACTTTATTTATTACATTATTTCTGCATTTATTCATCCTTCCCTCTATCAACTTATCTCACTTACTTGATGCATTTCAGGTAGATGCAGGATACATACAATGGCCCCTAAATTCTTTGACATAGAATATCATAGCTAGAGGGGCTCCTGGGTGGCTCAGTCAGTTACCCAATCAGCTCTTGGTTTCAGCTCAGGTCATGATCTCAGGGTCGTGGGATTGAGCCCCGTGTCAGGCTCTGTGTTCAGTACAGAGTCTGCTTGACATTATCTCTCCCTCTGTCCCCCCCAGCTTATGCGTGCACCCTCTCTCTCACTCTAAGATAAATAAATCTTTTAACTAGAGTTCAATATTTTTAGTTTTTTCCTTCTGGTTTAAAACTTATACCAGAATATACAATCATTAAGTATACCTTCTCTAAATTTTGACAAATGCATACTGCTATGTAACTACCACCACAATCAAGATGTAGAACATCACTATCACTCCCAGAAAGTTCCTTCATGCTTTTTCTATTTAGTTAATGTTCTCACTCCCTACTAGCAATCACTGATCTGATGTTTTTACACCAATAATTAGTTTTACTTTTTCTAGAAAGTCTTGTGTTTGGGATACAATATATCTAAGATGATCACAATTATTTGTGTGTTCTGTTCTGCCAGGTAAGAAATGTACCTTTTTCTAAGCTCGTATCCCACTCTTGTGTACCTAGCTCTTAGGGACTGTTTTGTTTGTTTGTTTGTTTGTTTGTTTTAAAGATTTTCTTCATTCTTTCTTAAGTAGTCTAGGAGTTTTGTTATTCTTCTTTGTATTAATTCCTGCAGGTCATTTGATTACTTCTGAAGTTCTTCTATTGTTATGCCTTCTTAAGATATCAAAAACTGAAATTATTTCCCAAAAAGTTAATTTTCACCAGCATTATGACTAACACTATTTAAAATACAGTAAACTATATTAATTACATAATACCATTGTTTTCAGTAGGTTGTTATTTACTGTAATAGTGAACCCATTCTGATTTCCCAGAAGAAGCAGTGTTTCTCTAGTAGCAAGATTACAAGAAGTATGAATTTAACCCATAAGCTCATTATGAAACATTTGGTAATGAGTAGATGTCTCTAAGTCTTGAGGAACCTATATTATAAACTTTTTGGCCTGGAAGCATCTTTATTCTAAAGATGTGACTTTTTAGGGGCACTTGGGTGGTGCAGTAGGTTAAACATCTAACTCTTGGTTTTGGCTCTGGCTGTGATCTCAGGGTTGGGAGATCAAGCCCTGCATCAGACTCAGTGTGGAGTCTGCTTGAGATTCTCTCTCCCTCTGCCTCTGCCCCTCCTGCTCATGCTCTCTCTCTCTCTAAAATAAGTAAATAAATTTTAAAAAATAATAAAGGTGTGTGACTTTTTAAAGGGAAGTGAAATTTTATAGTAGCGTCCTTAGAAAACTACTTGATGGTTTCATGAACTATCATTTGGGCACAAAAATTAAAATTGCTGTGGTTTTGTTTCTTTAGCACATCTCCAGTTTCATAATGATTTTTTCAGTTAACATTGTAATGGATTTATATTTATGCTAAATTTTATCTTCAAAAACAGAAGTACATGCAACTAAATAGCTTATCTGCCATGCTCACACAGATATTGCAGGAGGAATGTAAAGATCTGAATATATCATTCACAGCAAAGTACTCGTCTTTTTAGTCCAAAGTGCTAGGACACTTTATTAATTAATTCATTCATTCATTTATTTGCTTACTTATTTTGGGACATTTTAAAATAAAACTTGCCTTGTCAACATACTATATCAAAACAGGCCTTCATTCTTCTTCTGAAAATGACTGTGACTGTGCTTGTAAATTTGCATACAGGTTTGTTTGATTAATTGCTACTTGACTCATCTGTCATAATACTAAGCTCTGAGATCACAAAAGATCAGATTCCCAAACCACTTCCCAGAATTAATTTAAATATTTAATGTCGATACTTTGCAAAATTCAGAGGAAAATGCTTTTAATTGTTACTAGTAGGCTGCTTTAGTATTATAATCCCTTGAAAAAAATTGTATAGTTATATATTAATTCCTCATTAATATTATATATCTTATTGCAGTAAAAAAATTGTAGTGATCTTATAAGTAGATTAAAATAATCATAAAATATGCTTTTAAATTGTAATTTATCTGAAAACTTTTTCAATAAGTATATCTATAGGTATGTGTATTACAGATTTTTATGAGTTTTATGTATGTGTTGTTTTGGTTTAGTGATCATTGAAAATTGAAAATTTTTCCACTGTTAATGTTTACCTTTTATTTGTTGACAACTTTGATTTTATATAAAAACCTACACACAAAACACACAAATATTAAATCTTCAATTTGATGAGTTTTGACAAATACCTACGTTTCCATAATCTAAGATGGTCTTCTCACTTATTTCCCTTCCCTGCCAATCATCCTGCTTCAGCTTCACCAAAACAACTCTTCTGACATTTTAAACCACGGATTTATTCTGCTTATTCTAGAACTTCATACAAGTGCAGTTATACAGTGATAGCATTATATTTGTGATATTCATCCATGTTGTTCTCTGTATCAGTAGTTGGTTCCTTTTGTTGATAAGTAATATTCCATTGTATAATATTCCATATTTTACTTCTTATTCATTCTCCCGTTGATGGACATTTGAATTTGTCCATTTTTTTTCTAGTTAAGACTACTATGGTTCAATTGTAAAAATCTTAAAATTTCATTCGTTTCATTTATTTCTTTCCTACAGAAGGGGGGGGAAAAACCTTGAATGTTTTAGCATTTTCTTTCTTTTCCTCTTCTTTTCTCTCCCTCCCTCTTTTCTCTTTTTCCTCTTCTAATTCACATCTGTTGTTGAATTCATTTCTCATTTATCTGAATATGTCTTTATTTTACCCTCATCTTTTAAGGATATATTCACTAGATATAGATGGATATAATATTATAAGGTAAATATAAGAGATCTCCTAAGGGATCTCTGTATTCCATACATACTCTTCCTTACCCTCATTGTATAGTAGCAACCCAGTTTCCCCCTTGTAGTCAGTATCACTTACTCCAGCAAGTACCGTAACCCCTTTCCTTAAATACTGATTCAGAGGCATGAGGAGCCCTAAGCAACCAGGTGGCAGTTTCAGCTTCCAGTTTAATGGAATTCTTGTTATGTCTCTTAAGTGGAAATTTTTCTCCTTTTGGAGCTAAGACCTCTGGATTATCAGAACCTCTGTTGGCAGAGATAGGAAGCAAATTTTTGCTAGTGTATCACTAGGAGTAATAGTGAATGAGCCCACTCCCATTTCTACCCTTGATTCCCTGACCCATGAATATTGGCTACGGAGGGAAAAACCATTATATATAATACTCTGATTTAGAGTATGCACATTGTCATGGAGAACCTCACCCTAGTTCCACATGATATTGCCGCTTAACATTACAACGAAGTCTTCAAAAATCCATTCCTGTTTTATCAAGCCAGCTATGTTAAGCTGTTGGGGAACATGGTAAAATCAGTGAATTCCATGAGCATGGGCCCGTATTGCCATACTTCATTTGCTGATTTGCTGTGAAATGATTTCCTTGATCAGAACAATACTGTGTGGAATACTGTGGTGGTACATATGGTATTCTATAAGTCCATGGATGGTTGTTTTTGCATAAACATTGCATTCAGGGAAAGCAAATCTATATCCCGAGGAAGTGTTTATTCCAGTAAGAACAGTAAAGAGCAGTGTTAGTAAGGAAGTAGAAAATAGAAGTTTGTAATCCAAGAGTAGTGTTTCAGAAGATTAAAGAGTACTGAGAACTAGATACTGCTTTGGGTATTATTTAAAGATAAGTATTATTAGAACAAACAAGTCAAGAAATTGTGAGGCAAGGGTGTTATATAGGTGACTCTTGCTTTTGTCTAAAATATTGGGAAGATATTTTCTTTTAAAATGTGAGAAGGTAACCTTGGTTGTCAGATCACCGTTGAGAAGCAATCATCCGAATCAGTGCTTTTCAAATTGCCTGGTGAAGGACCAGTTTTTTGTTTTGTGTTTTTTTTTTTTTAGGTAAGAAGGCAGTTAATATACTTTTTTTAAATTTTTATTTTTGGTAGATATTTTTATTTATTTTTTAAATAATTTTTTATTAACATATAATGTGTTATTTGCCCCAGGGTACATGTCTGTGAATCATCAGGCTTACACATTTCACAGCTCTCACCGTAGCCCATACACTCCCTAATGTGAAGGACCAGTTTTTAAAAAAAAAAAATTTTACAATATGTTATGGATCGTTACTTTTATAACATATAATAAAAATGAATTACCAAAAACTCGAAGAGAAAGAGTAAATAGATTCAAAATTCAGCCATGCTTTTTTTTTTTTTTTGTTATTGGAGTCAAACAGCCATGCAATTGCTCTGGATTTTCTATAAAGTTTAATTTAATTAAATTTTAAGTTTAATTGCTTCCTCTGAATTTTAGTACTACCTTCATGGCACTATCAGTTTGAGACCAGTGCTTCTAGCCCCCGGATCACACATTCTAAATGGATAACAGAAACTTCAAAAATTGAGAGGATTGTTTAATATGATTTATGGGCTGGAAATGACAGTTGGGAACCAGGAAAATGCAAGTCCCTTCTTCCTACCTCTGAAGTAACAGTATGTGAAAGAAGGAGTACACTCAGAGGGTTCAGAGGGATGCATCACTGGAAGCTGGGTGGTTTTTATTTTGAGCTGAGATAATAAAGAGATTAAGTTTAAGATTGTAATGGAAGTATCTTGGTAGTGAATAAGTACCTCCAAAGGCGACAGATTCAAAAGTACAAGGAGGGTAGGTAAGAGAGAGCTAAGCCAACAGAAAATTAGAGGTCTCATTGGTTTTAGTGAGTTTAATATAGTAGACCATTTTTCATCGAGATTGTTCTTAAGTTAATCACTGTATTGGATGATGTTCCTGGCCTTGCATATACACATCAGTAAAACAATTACAAGAACATTTATAAATTATAAAAAAATAGGTGTATATGATTGACTTCACTGAAAAATTAGGAAGTGTCCTGAGAACTGTCCCAAGTTTCCAAAGCTTTTGTTACAGTATTTAATAAATCAGTCCACAAGTATTTAATGGTTTCCTATGGAGAACACTGGTTATTGTAGTTACATATTCAAAGGTAATTAAAGTCTTATTTCTCAAGGAATATTCAACTTGTTGATACTTTTATTTATCATACAATTTTTTAGTTTTTCTCCTGTTGTAATCTTAGAAATTGGAGTGGCTTCTGTTAGAATTTTAAAATGTTTAAGCAATGCATTTTATACAAGAATAGTGAGAATGAATACTTAAGTAATTGACAGCTGTAGTGAGATTACGACATTTATATTAGCAAACAAAGTTTGCAAGCCAAGAGGCATCTGTAATTCTAGGAATGCAATAACTGAAAAAGAGCTTAATAAACTATTATAAACTATGGCTATCATCCGGTGACTACTATTTCCTGAACTCTGCTTTATGTTTTACAATAGTATAAGAAGCATCCCCGTCCTTTTGTGCAATAACTGCCAACTTAACATTTAGGTTATACTGTTGTTTGTTTATGGATTTTGAGAAAATCCATTGAAGTTTACTTAAGAACCAACTCATTACAATGGTATTATTTACCGAATTTTGTTTTCCTGACTATTAGCTAACTACAGGGTTTGGCATTGCAAGGTTATAACTGTACAAAAAGGATCAAAATACCACATCCTAGCTGTGGCATTAGCTAGAGAAGTAAAGTCATCATCTTAAAAATAAATGTCTTTATAGCACTGAAGAGATTAAAGAAAATAAATAAGCTAAAATCAGACCTCTTTTATGTGGTAATTTTTTATATTACTTTAGTTATAAAATATTGTTACAGATTTTAATTACTTCCCAGTTATTCATATTAAACTACAGAAATTCAGTACTTTTCTGATATAATTCATATCAAAGCAAAAATTTAGAACAGTTATAGAAACTTTGTTACTGAAATTGAAGAGGAAGTGTTCTTAATGAATTGCAAGTTTTAATTAAACTACTAGAATTACATAATCTCAAATCTATTTAAGATTTTAGGTGTCCATCCTGATCATCTGAACGCTATCAAATATTCTTAAATTTTATACAAACATATTATTTCTAATTCAACTTTAATGTATTAAGTATAATTATGAATTCATATAATTTGTAATTAACAAGTTATACATTAAATGTGAGTTATAATCTTGGTGTTTAGATTGCCATTTTCTTCTTATTGGGCCCTAGCAAATTGAGATCTTGAGATGATGTTGGCATGGTGAAAAGTTTGCCTCTTTCCAGAACAATAGCTACTAACTGAAATCAAGGGAGTATGGTGATGTTTATATTGGGCCCTACTTCATTTTTTTGGCAACCCGTTTAGATTATTTCCTTGGATTTATCATCCTGCCCTTCCCTCCTTTTACTCCCAGAACTAGATGCCATAATACATAACCAGAGAATTAGCTGAGATGCTAGGAAAGAGAGATCAGAGAGGGGTAGGTTGAATGGACAAATGGTAAGTTAGTGTTGCCTGTATTTTGTGTTCAGGGAAGTGTTAGTTGCATTTAAAGGGCTAAAATGGAGCAGATATCTGTGGAACATTGAATTTTTTAAGTTCTTTTAGTTCTTTATGTTATTACCAGCTGATATCTTATGAATCATTTCTAAATGTGTTCTAATTAAAATCTGAAAATAGTGATTTAATAACTCTCTGCTTTGTTAGACTAACTACTTTTGATTGGTTAGCAGTCTCTAGTTGTTAGATGCTGTGTAATTAAATACCATTACTAATTTATTTTTAATTTACCTGTAATTTAGTAATTATTATCACTAACATATTGTGGCACACCGTGGAGGAAAATTCCACTGCTAGGGAAGTGTTTCGAAATTTGCATATACAATTTCATTTCCTATTTCATTCTAAAAATTTAAGTTTACACATATTAGAAAAGATATATTGAAAGTTTTAGGAAATTGGAAAGGAAGAAATACTCTGCTGGGTGTTGTCAGTTTGAAACAAATGAAACTCATTCAGCTTCTGTATTGCAGCAACTTTTCTCTCAATAGGAAGAATTGCTTTTGTTGTCTTGAAAAACAATAGAAGCTTCTTACCAGGACAGAGTTATTATAGATAATCCTGCCATGCCTCAAAAAACAATTATAAAATTGGAAAAAATGTCTGAACAACAGGCTGCACAGAAATACACAGAGTAAACTCAGTGATTCCCCCTGGCATTATGCCTACAGTCACTCTTCCTGACTCAGGAAGGTAGAGCTCAAGCAGAGCATTGGTCTTGCTGCACTAGAGAAGAAATTTAAGTCTATGTATTTGAAGCACCTGAAATTTGCAGATGATATTAAATGAGAGGTAACTGTGCCTGTGTTAGGTGCCTTACCATGGACCATCCACAATGTCTAGCATATAACATATAACCAGAAGCAGGAAAATGCGACCCACAATCCAGAGGAAATGTAGTCAATAGAAGTAAATCTTGACACACTTAAATATGTTAGAAATTGCAAAGTACTTTAAAGTATCCATTTTATATTTCCTCAAAGACTGAAAGGAAAGATGATCCTAATGAGTGAACTGATGGGAAATATCAGCAAGGACACAAACTCTACAAAGAACCTAATTGTAAAAATTGCAACATCTGAAGTAAAAAATTCAGTGGACAAACTTAGCAGTTTATAGACTGTACAATAAAAGATTAGTGAACTTGAAGACCAGTCAGTAGAAATTATCCAACCTGAAGTAAAGAGGAAAAAATGAAAATAAAAGAACACAACCTTAATGGACTGTGGTACAGTATCAAGCAGTCTAACAGGTGTGCAAATGGAGTCCCTAAAGAAGAGAAAAAGTTAGGCAGAATAATAATTTGAAAAAGGAATTTCTGAAGGCTTTTCAAATTTGGTAAAAACAAGCTTACAGGGGCACCTGGATGGCACAGTTGGCTGAGTGTTCGACTCTTGGTTTCAGTGCAGGTCATGATCTCAGGGTCATGGGATCCAGCCCAGCATTGGACTCTGTGCTTGAGATTCTCTCCCCCTTTTCCCCTCCCACTCACGCGTGCTCACTTTCTCTCAAATAAATCTTTAAAAACAAAAAAGCTTATAGATCAAGAAGCTCAGTGGACACCAGGAAGAATAAATACAAAGAAAATTCCACCTAAGCTCAGAGTCAAACTAATGAAAATCATTATAAAGAGAAAATCTTGAAAGCACCTAAAAGGATGGGGACTGATACATACATGGAACATTCCTGTGAATGATGGCTGACTTCTTATCAGAAATAATGAAAGTGAGGAGACAAAAACTTTAAAGGAATGTAATGGGAAAAAAAAAACAAAACAAAACAGAAAACTGTCAACCCAGAAGTGTATATATATAGTGAAAATACCCTTCAAAAATTGAGATGCAGTAAAACTATTTTGCAGATAAGTGAAAGATGAGACAATTGAACTCTAGTAGATGTGTACTACATAAAGTGTTAAAGTGACGTTTTCCAATTCAGTGGAAATGACATTCAATAAAAAATTTAATCTGCAGGAATGAATGAAGAGCCTCAAAAATGGAATACTTTGGCAAATAGAAAGCTATCTTTTTTCTCTTCTCTTATTTATACAACAGATTCCTCAAAACATAATAGATATAAAATATATGACAAGAAAGTGCAAAACAAATGGAATTTCACTGTTGGTTAGTTCTTAAATTTTAAATGAAGTGGTAAAACGTTAACTCTAAGAAGACTAACAAATTGAGGATCTGTGATTTAATTTTGGAGCAACCACAAGAAGATATAAAATGTCATCTGAAAAAGCAATATAAGAATTAAAATGGACTACTAAAGTATATTTGGTTAACTCAAAGAAGGTAGGAAAGGAGTAAGAGAACAACAACAAAAGATAAACAACAAATAAGATTGTAGACCTAAATCTAACCACATAAACATTTTCAAGAAAATGAAGTAAGTATTCCAATTAGATATTGTGTCATATTAAAGGCAATAAATGATCAGGACCCAATTTTATACAGTTTGTAAGAAACATACTTGAAACAATAAGACAGACAAATAGAAGTAAAGGGATGAAAGATATATAAGCTCTAGCATGAGAAAGGTGCTGTGGCTATATTAGTATCAGATTAAGTAGGCTTAAAGTCAGAGAATCACCAGAGATAGAGGGACAGTGCATCAGGAAGACATAGTAAACCTAAATATTTATATATAATAATAGCATCTTCAAAATACAAAAAGGAAAAACTGACAACTAAAGGAAGAAATACACTATTTGGCAGTCATGATTGGAAATATCAATACTGTTGTCTCTAATTGATAGATCTAGACAAAATAATTAACATTGTGGAAGGCTTAACTTTTCATTCACTTTAATCTACCTGAAATTTATAAAACACTCAACATATGCAGGGGTCCCTGAGTGGCTCATTCCACTCTTGATTTCTGTTCAGGTCATGATCTCAGGGTCATGAGTTTGAGCCCCATGCCAGGCTCCCCACTCATGGGGAGTCTGCTTGAGATTCTCTCTGTCTCCTTCTGCACTTCCCCCTGCTCAAGTCCTCTCTCTCTCAGTCTCTCAAATGAATAAATCTTTAAATTAATATAAATAAATAAATAAAACAAATGTAGAATACACATTCTTCTCAAGTTCATATGGCAAATAAAAAAGACTCTATGCTGGACTGGACCTTGAAATATTTCATGATAAATTTGAAAAGATTAAAATCATAGTACATTTCTGCTCACAAGGGAATGAAATAAATTAACAAGAATAAGGTCTAGAGTATCTTTAAATATTTGGAAATTAAATAGTGCCCTTTTAAATACTCCAGGGGTCAATGTAAGTAGAGACAATTAAACTAGAAAACTACTACAAATTTAAGATTATGAGATAATACATATCAAAATTTGTGATATCAAAATAGCTAAAGCAGCTTTCGTCTTCCAGAGAAGTTTATATCGTTTTAAATCTTTACATGTGGGGGAAGAAACATCCACAATCAATGATTTAAATTCCATTTTAAAGATGAAAGAGATGAGCAAACTAAACACAAAATAAACAGAACAAAATATAAGAGCAGAAATAAATGTAAAAGAAATATAAAAGAAAGACAATAGAGAAAAGTGAGCCAAAAGTGGGTTTTTTTGTGAAGATGAGTCAAATGTATAAGCCCTGGTAAAACTGAACAAGGAAATAAGGCAGAGAAGGAAAATACCATATGATTTCACTCATATGTGGAATTTAAGAAACAAAACAAATGAGCATAGGGAAAAGGGAGAGAGAGAGAGGCAAACCAAGAAACAGACTCTTACCTATACAGAACAAACTGAAGGTTTCTGGAGTATTAAATAGGTGATGGGGATAAAAGAGTGCACTTGTGATGATCACCAGGTGTTGCATGTTAAGTATTGAATCACTAAATTGTACAGCCAATCGGCTGTTTTGTATGTATTTGGATGTTAACGTACAATCACTACAATGTATTTGTATGTTAACATACAATCACAACATTGTATGTTAACTAACTAGAATTTAAATAAAAACTTAAAACTGAACAAGAAAACCCAAAATAGTAGTATCAAGAATGAATGAAAGGGTATAAGTACAGATTCTACATTTATTAAAAGATAACAGTAGTATGGAGAATCTCATGCTACTGCATTTGATAACAGATGAAATGGACAAATTTGCTGAGAAAAACTGTTTACTGGGGACGCCTGGGTGGCTTAGTCAGTTAAACATTCTGTCCTTGGCTCAGGTCATGATCCCGGGGACCAGGGATCGAGTCCTTCGTCGGGCTCCCTGCTCATTGGGGAGCCTGCTTCTCCCTCTGCCTACTGCTCTCCCTGCTTGTGCGCTCTCTCTCTCTCTCTCTCTCAAGTAAATAAATAAAATCTTTAAAAAAAAATTATAAAAAAAGAAAAACTGTTTACCAAGATTACTCAGTTATTCAATACTTCTATTTTTTTTAATAACTTCTATTTCTTGTGTCAGTTTTAGAAAGTTGTGTTTTTCAAGATTTGTCCATTTCATCTGGGTTATAAGACTTTAAAAAAAATCCTTTTAAAAATTTATGGATATATAAATGATCTCAAAACAGTCTTGTAAAATCGGAATTTAGAGCATTCATACTACCTGATTTCAAGACTTACTCATAAACTACAATAATCAAGACTGAGTCTTGTGTCTATACAAATCAGTGGGACAGGGGCGCCTGGGTGGCTCAGTGGGTTAAAGCCTCTGCCTTCG
Source organism: Potos flavus (assembly GCA_028534135.1). Taxonomy (NCBI): domain Eukaryota; kingdom Metazoa; phylum Chordata; class Mammalia; order Carnivora; family Procyonidae; genus Potos; species Potos flavus. The sequence continues at coordinate 74,039,922 of CM052896.1, forward strand.
GCTCAGGTCATGATCCCAGGGTCCTGGGATCGAGCCCCGCATCGGGCTCTCTGCTCAGCAGGGAGCCTGCTTCCCCCTCTCTCTCTGCCTGCCCCTCTGCCTACTTGTGATCTCTCTCTCTGTCAAATAAATAAATAAAATCTTAAAAAAAAAACAACAAATCAGTGGGACAGTATAGAGAGCCCAGAAATAGAATTACTCGTATATAATCACTTAATTTTTTTTCATTTTTATAGCTTTATTGAGATCATGTGCCATTCACACATTTCGTGTACAATTCAGTATTTTTTATTTACAGAATTGTGCATTTCCACAATTTGAGAATATTTTGATCAATCCCTAAGGAAACCCTGTACCCACTATTAGTCACTCCTATTCATTCACCCCAAAATACTCCTCCCCCAGGCCTATGTAATCAGTAATCTGCTATCTGTCCCAATAGATTTGCCTAGTCTGGACATTTTATATAATAGAATCATATATGTGGTTTTCGTAACTAGCTTCTTTCACTTTGCATAATGTATTTAAAGTTCATCCATGTGGTAACATGTATAAGTACTTTTATTGTTAAATTAATACTTTTGCCAAATAATAATTAAATGGATATACCATATTTTGTTTATTCATTGATGAGTTGATAGAAATTTGATTTTATACTTTGTGATTATTGTAAGTAATGATACCATGAACATCCATTGCAAGTTTTTGTATGGATATATATTTACTTTTCTTTTGGGTATATACCTGGCAATGGAATTTTTGGATCACATGGTAACTCTTACGTATGACATTTTGATAAGCTTCTGTTTGTCTTTATGTTCCTGGCTTATTTCACTTACTGTAATATGCTCAATACTGTAGAATGAATCAGAATTTCTTTCCATTTTAAGGCTGAATAATATTCCATTGCTAATATATACCACATTGTGTTTATTTTTCCACCAGTGGACACTTGGGTTACCTCTACCTATGATTATTGTGAAAAGTGCTGCTAGGAATATGGATGTATAAATATATTTTGAGACAGTGCTTTCAATTCTTTTAAGTTTATACCCAGAAGTGGAACTGCTGCATCATATGGTAATTCTGTTTTTACTTTTTTGAGGAACTGCAACACTGTTATCCACAATGGCTGCACCATTTTATATTCTCATGAACAGTGTGCAAGGCTCTCAGTTTCTCTACATCGTCAGCAACACTTATTTTCTCCCTCTTTCTCTTTTTCTTTCTTTCTTTGTCTTTCTTTCTTTCTTTGTCTTTCTTTCTTTCTTTGTCTTTCTTTCTTTCTTTGTCTTTCTTTCTTTCTTTCTTTCTTTCTTTCTTTCTTTCTTTCTTTCTTTCTTTCTTTCTTTCTTTCTTTTTCTCTCTTTCTTTTATAATAACCATCCTAACGAGTGCGAGATAGTATCATGGTTTTGCTTGGAATTTTTGTAATGATTACTGAAGATAAACATCTTTACATACGTTTTTTTGGCATTTGTATGTCGTCTTTGGAGAAATGTCTTCATATTCTTTGCACATTTATTAATCAGATTATTTTTTTGAGTTATAGTAGTCCTTGATATATTCTACATATTAATCTCTTACTAAATATATAATTTACTGATATTTTCATCTGGTGCATGAAGTGTCTTTTCAGTGTGTTGATTGTGTTCTTTGATACTCAAGTTTTTAATTTTGATGTAGTCTAATTAATTTATTTTGTCTTTTGTTGCCTGTGCTTTTGGTGTCATATCCAGGAAATGATTGCCAACCTAATATCATAAAACTTTTCCCTCATATTTTAGTCTAAGACTTGTGTAATTTTAGCACTTACATATATTTATGTATGTGATCCATTTAGAGTTAATTTTTGTATCTGGTGTAAGGTAGGTGTTCAATTTCATTATTTTGCATGTGGATATCCAGCCTTCCCAATACCATTTCTTGAAAAAATTGTCCTTTCTTCCACTGAATGGTCTTAACACCCTTACAAAAGATTATTTGATCATATGTACACTGGTTTATTCCTGGACTCTCTATTCTGTTCTATGGTCTACATGTTTCCCTTTATGCCAGTACCACACTCTGGATTATTGTAGTTTTGTGTGAGTTTTGAAATTGGCATATGTTGTGCTCGCTTCGGCAGCACATATACTGAAATTGGCATATGTAAAAACTTTATATGTTATGTCTCTGGCGAATTGACCCATTTATCATTACAAAGTGCCCTTCTTTGTAGCAGTTTTTGACTTAAAATCTACTTGCCTGATGTTGTTATAGCCACTCCTGCTCTTTTTTGGCTCTTATTTGTATGGAATATCTTTTTCTGTATCTTCACTTTAAGCCTTTGTATATCCTTAGATGTAAAGGGAATCTCTCACAGACCACACATAGTTGGATCCTGTTGCTTTTTTTTTTTTTAATCCATTCTGCCAATGTATGTCCTTTGAGGAATTTATTTCAGTTACATTTAAAGTAATTACTGATAGAGAAGGACATACTGTTGCTATTTTGTTCATCGTTCTCTAAATAGCTTATAGTTTCTTCAACTCCCATTTCCTCCCTTACTGCCTGCCTTTGTTTTCAGTTGATATTTTTATGATTTGCTTTCATTTCCTACTCATTTCGTTTTGTGTTTAATTCTGTAGATATTTTCTTTTTAGCTTGCCATGGGATTATATAAAGTATTCTAAAAGTTATAGCAATTTATTTTAAATTTATAACCTCATTCACATAGAAATTATACTTTTACTGCCTCCCCACTTAATGTTGTCACAAATTACATTTTTATATATCATGTACTCATTAACTTTTATAATTATTTTTATGCTTTACCTTTAAATGCTGTAAAAGAGTAAAAAGTAGGTTTATAATTATTTATAGATTTATAATTATTTTTATGCTTTTGCCTTTAAATTCTGTAAAAGAATAAAAAGAAGGTTTGTAAACCAAAATTACAGTAATACTGATTTTTATACTTGCCCATATATTTACCTTTACTAGGGAACTTTATAATTTCATATGGCCTTTTATTTACTGTCTGGTGTCCTTTCATTTTATCTTGAAGGATTCCTTTTAGCGTTTCTTGTTAGGGCAGATTAATGTTAATAAACTTCCTTGGTTTTTGTTTATCTGAGAATGTCTTAATATTGTTCTCATTTTTGACCGACGTTTTTGCCAGATATGAAATTCTTATTTGACAGGGCATTGGGCTTTTTTTTTCCATTCACCAGTTTAAATATATCATCCCACTGCTTTCTGTTTGGCCTGCAAGATTACCTACTGGTGATCTTATTAAGCATCTCTTATACACAAAGAGTTCTTTCTCTTTTGATGCTTCCAAGATTCAATTTGTTTTTGACTTTCAGTGGCTTGATTATAATGTATCTTAGTATGGGTCTCTCTAGATTTATCCTGTTTGGAGTTTGTTGAATTTCTTGTAATTTTTACATCCTATATTTTCTCAAATTTGAGAGGTTTCAGCCATTATTTTTTCAAATGAAGTCTCTGCCCTCCCTTCTCTCCTTCTTTACTTTCTTTGAATCCCCTAATATTATATTAGTCCACTTGATAGGACCATAAATCCCTTAGGCTTTATTCACTTTTCTTATTTTTTCTTTTTGCTCCTCAGACAATGATTTCAAATTAACTTTGTTTAGGTTCACTGGTTTTTTTTTCTGTCTGTTTGAGTGTGCTGTTGAACCCTTTTAGTGAATTTTTCTATTCAGATAATGTGTTTTTCAGCTCCAGAATATCTGGTTTTTCTTTGTTTTTTGGGTTTTTTTTTTTTTTTGGTCTTTTTTAGTAATTGTTTTAATTTGTTGGTATCCTCATTTTGTTCATATATTGTTGTCCTGATATTGTTTAATTTTCTGCTCATGTTCTCCTCTATCTCATTGAGCATACGTAAGACAGTTGTTTAAAGTCTTTGTCCAGTAAGTTTAAGGCCTGTGTTTCTTTAGGGTTGGTTTCTAAGGATTTATTTTGTTCCTTCAAATAGGCCATGATTGTTTCTTTGAATGCCTTCTGATTTTTTGTTGTTGAAAATTGAGCATTTGAATAAATATCCATATCTCCCAGTCTTTGTGGACTGGCTTTGTGCTAATCAGGTGGGGTAGTTGCTCAAGTTTTTCTTAGGCCTTTTCTGGAGAGGCATCTTCCCTGGGCCTATGTATGCTTTTTTTTTTTTTTTTTAACCAATTCTTCCCTATACTTGGTTGCTTTAAACATCCTTAATTTCCCATAGAGTCTCACACTTGCTTCTTTGTAGGGCCTTGGATATCTGTTGCAGTCTTCTGCTAATAATTTCTTGATTAAAGACATCTAAGGCTCTGCAGTTCTCCTGTAGTTCTCATTAGCCACTGTGTCCAGTACTGCTTTCAGCAACCTCCAACTTAATATCCAAACTATGCCTTTGTTCTCATCAGCACTCCACATCAGACAAGACAGAAAATCCCTTGGACAGCCTATAGATAAGCCAGAATGTTGGGGAAAAGTCCCTCTTTTTGGTCTCATCCAAGGAAGGAGCTAGGAATTGGGCAGTCTCCTCCCAACTGACATCACTATGATGTGCTGGGGAGACAGTCCAGGAGAGGCAAGTAAAAATGCCACAAAATCTTCTACAGTTTGAGAGTGTCTTTTTCTTGACTGGGGGTTCATTGTTGCTGCTGATCCTTAATCCTGCTGATTTCTAGAATTCCCACAAAGCTTTGGTTCATACGTTGTTTAGTTTTTGTTTCCATTGGAGAATTCAGGCCTGGAGCTTCTTAGTCCACCCTCTTGCAGAAGTCATTGTGGTTTTGATTTGCATTTCCCTAATAGCTAATGATGTCTTGTCTTATCTTGTGTTTATTAGCCATTTGTATATGTTCTTTAGAGAAATGTTTGTATTCTGATCCTTTGCCCATTGTTTAATTATGTGTTCATTCTTTGTGTTACTGAGTTGTAACAGTTCTTTATATATTATACATACACGCTTTTTATCACATCATTTGTAAAATTTGTCACTTTCTTTATGACATATGGGACAAAAAGTTTTTTATTGTGATGAAGTCCACTTTATATTTTTTATTTAATGTCACTTGAGGGCTTAGAAGGTTATGCTTACCCCAGTGTCAACTAAGATTTACTCCTAAGTTTTTTATCTTAAGACGAATTTTTACTCCTAAGATGTTTTCTCCTAAGATTTCTATAGTTTTGGCTTTTACATTTAGTTCTGTCATCAATGTTAAGTTAATTTTTCTGTATGTCTTAAAAAAGTTGTCTAACTTCATTCTTTTGCTTGTGGTACTTGATTGATTTTAGACCAGGACATCAGGTCAGTCCATTGAGGAGAAGTAAGTCAGCAAATAGTGGTACAACAGGGGGGTATAGGTATGGAACAAAAATGACTCTTCCTTCATGCTGTAATCAAAAATAAAGTCAAGGTGGATTGTAGAGCTAAACAAGAAAGCTAAAACTTGAGAGAGAGTTAGAAACTTGAGGAAAATATCTTTATTACATTGGGATAGCCAAGCATTTTTGAAAGGACAGAAATAGCTCTAAACGTAATGAAAAGCAATTTGATAAATCTGCCTTTAATAAAATTAAAAATTAATACTCCTGGGTGTGGTGCATGAACAATGAATCTTGGAACACTGAAAAAATTAAAATAAAATAAAATAAAAAAATTAATACTCCTCAAAGGCCAACTTTTAAGAAAATGAAAAGATAAGCCATAGCCTGGGAGAAAATATTTGTAATTCATGTATCTGACAGAGGACTTATATTAAATTTTAACTAATTCCCACAAATAGATAATAAGAAGATAAACAACCCTCCCTAAAAATGGGCAGAGGACCAGAAGAGAAACTTCACAAATATCCAGTGAACACATGAAAATATTATAATTTGTGAATAGGAAAACACAAATTTAAATGTGATACTACATCACATGCACTATGGCATCTGAAATTTAAAAAACTGACAACAAATATTAGTGAGGATGTCAGCAACCAAATTCTAATCCATTGCTAATATGAGTATAAGATGGTACAACCTGTTTTGAAAACTGCTTGGCAGTTTCTTATACAGTGGAACAATATCCACTCTGTAACGGAGCAATTCCATTTCTAGGTGTTTACCCAAGGAAAATGAAAACAAATGTACATTGTAAGACTGTTTATAGGAGCTCATTCATAATATCCAAATACTGAAAACAACTCAAGTACCATTTCTTTAACAGGAAAATAGATTATGGTATCTTCATAAATGGAATACTGTTTTGCATGAAAAGAATGAGCTATTTAGGCACACAAACATAGATGAATTAGCAATATATAGTTGATCGAAATAAGTCAGACAAAAGGTTACAGACTTAAAAGTTCCATTATTTTTTATGAAGTTAAAGAATAGGTGAAATGATCCATGATATTTCAAATCAAAACAATGGTAGTTTATGGCTCTCGATGCAGATTAGCTGGAAGAGGGTAGTTGTCTAGATTTATAAATTTGTTCAAAAAATAAATGAAGTATACACTTGAAATCTGTGCATTTTACTCTATATAAATTTCACCTTAAATAAAACCCCTACAATGATTTGGCTTATGAGGTATAGTAAAAGTCTTCCATTTGCTTTAATACATTTTTTTCTTTACTTCTATGTCTTCTTTCCTCTGGTTTTTGGGCCCTGTTTTCCTATCTAGAATCTTGGTGTCCTACTACTATTCTTTCCTTATGATGGCCCTACTTTCATTACCGTACTGGTGCTGTATCCCAAACTTTTAAAGATGTTGACTTGTGCTTCTTAATTGGGAGATAATTGAAAGGCATATCTTTAAGTAGTCATTGCTTACATTTATAATTTTTCATTTTAGGAAACACAAATAATGCTATTTTTCATATCTCTGTATTTTGGAAATTAGTTATTTTTATTTCTATATACTTTTTTCAGGTTTTTTCAGATATTTTTATGCTATATTTATGCTTGTAGGTATATGATTGCCTAAATATTGTTTAGTGCATATGCCTTTAATTTTAAAAGGAAATTAATATGAAAAAATAAGAGTTCTTTTTATTTATTTAATAAACATGCATTAGATAGCTTCAATAAACCAGGTGCTAGGTTTGCCTTGGGATCATAAGTGGATGTGAGGGACAGTGCCAATCAGATGGAGAATTTAGCATGTCCAAATTAGAGCAAAGTGTGCAGTTGGGGAGGAATGAGAAAATAAATTGGGTCTGGGTCATGAAATTCTGCTGTTATTTTCCAAAACTTGGTTTTAATTCTGGAAGCAATGGGAGAGCCAATAAAGGATACCAAGTTGTTAGGTAGGAGTTAGTGTGATCAATCAGAGATGTATTCTAGAAATAGCTCTCTGAAATATTTATTAGGTCTGAGATGCAACCTGAAAACACATGCACTCATTGGGTATGAATGAACCGTGTTAAAAGATAATAATTCCATATACTGGCTAGTCCATATTCCATTCTGATCTATGTTGAATATTTTCTTATGTCAGATCTATGTACTATAAAAATTATCTGTATCTTTAATTGTTCAAAGTTCAATATTAAAATGTCATCATCATTAACTTTTCTGTAGTCCTGTTTCCATTCCTTTTGCCATGGGACATATGTGTGCACGTTATACATTTTTGTGAGAAACTGAATTACACTGTATGAAATCGAATTCTTATTAGTTTCATGACTTTGAAGAAGTTATTATTACACTCTGCTTCTACTTCCTTCTATTCTGTTATTACAATATCTAACTCATAGGGTCCACATGAAGATTTGCTGATTAACACATATTAAGTGCTTAGGACAGGGCCTGGCACATACTAACTTTCACTAAGAGTTGAGTGACTATCATTAATAGTATGTGTATTAATCTTTATTCTGATATGGAGATGCAAACCATGATTTTTTTTTCAAATGAATAGCTTTTTATGAATACAACTCATATAATACACAGAATTATAAAAATTATCTTTTAGGGGCACCTGGGTGGCTCAGTCGTTGGGCATCTGCCTTCGGCTTAGGTCATGATCCCAGGGTCCTGGGATTGAGCCCCGCATCGGCCTCCCTACTCAGCCAGAAGCCTGCTTCTCCCTTTCCCACTCCCCCTACTTGTGTTCCCTCCCTCACTGTGTCTCTCTCTGTCAAGTAAATAAATAAAATCTTTTTTAAAAATTATATTTTAATAACAGCATACTAAATAAATACCTATATGCATGTTGATACCTTTGAAAATAATTGTCATGTTTACTAATCTTTTTACTTTGTGATTTAAAATGTTTCTTTAATCTTTTTTTGAGTAATTCAGTAGTTTAAAATGAGTATGGAGGCACCTGGGTGTCTCAGTGGGTTAAGTGTCTGACTCTTGATTTTAGCTCAGATCTCGATCTCAGGGTAGTGAGTTCAAGCCCCATGTTGGGCTCCATGTTGGGCTCCACGCTGGGCGTGGAGCTTACTTAAAAAAAAAATGAGTATAAATTACTGGATTTGTTATTAAGTCCCTAGTTATTTACTTTCTTATGGTATTTTTGAAGTGTATATATGTAATTAAGGTATATATATATGTGTGTGTGTGTGTGTGTGTGTGTAAATCTGTAGAGACATGTCACTCCCTGGCATGTGGCCTGGTGGGTGCTGGTATATTTTCTAGTAGGTGTTCAATGAATATTTACTGAATAACTATGTTTTTTCTATATGTTTTATGTGTGTGTGTGTATGTGTGTATATATATACACATCATCTACAGTACATGTGGTTTTAGAGACTCATTCACATAATTATTGTTTTTCTTTTTTAATCTTTGGTATTTTTAAACCTCTGAGTATTGTATAAATATGCATTTAAACCAAGTACTGATATTTTTCCAGGGCTTTGAAGAAACAAGTTACCCTTTGAATTTGAAAACTCTTTATGCCAAGTTATTGCAATGTGAAAAAAGCATTTAAGTTACTGTTTTTAAAGCTAAAATGAAGTGATTTTTAAAGATTCTTTTAAATGAAGAAGAATAAAAACTTATTTATATAATCCCAAGTGCTTCCAAACATCTGCAGTTCAAAGTACATAATTCACATTGACACCAAAGTGTAGTTTCTGTTTTGACTGGAAGAGTCTGGTATTATTTTTTATCTGCAAAGGAAAGAATTGCATAGCATCCAAGGGGGAAGACATTTGATTGTACACAATCAAAATGATCTGTGACTGAAAGCAGATTGCACAGGAGAAATGGCAGGTGTTAAAAACTTATACAATATTAGAAAACTTTTTGTTAAAAAGTTAAGGCATGGTAATCTTCAGTAAGTAGCAATGTATTGTCTGCTTGGTATAATTCTTCAAAATTTACAATAGCAAGTAAGAGGAAATTACTGCTGAAAACAGATCTTGTATTAAATATGGGCCAAATTCAGTTTATAAAAATTTGCCATCAATTTTTATGTTTTATATGTTTAGTGCACTTGCATGGTAGAATTAGTTTTGTTTGTAGAGAAAAACGTAATCCTTTTCTTCTTATTAGTGAACGTAGAAACCACAGAATCTCTGAGCCCTTGACATATTTGTACCCTGTTACAACTGTCCAGCTTTTTTATATATATCCCCCACTCGTTTGTTTCTTCTCACGTTGTTTTAAAGGAAATTTACCAGACATACTATCCTTTTTATCTGTAAATTTTATTGTCTCTTTCTAAAATATATCAACTGTTGCTTAAAACATAACTTCATTATCACAAAAATATTAACAAATAAAGAATATTGTGAAATATCCGATTAGTTTTCAAATTCCAGTGATCTCATAAATATTGTAACTTTCCTCTTTATCTTGAATCTGTATTTAATAGGAATTACACATTGCAGATGATCGAACTGATTCTTTTTTTTTTTTTTTAAGATTTTATTTATTAATTTGACAGAGAGAAAGAGATCACAAGTAGGCAGAGAGGCAGGCAGAGAGAGAGGGGGAAGCAAGCTCCCCGCCAAGCAGAGAGCCCGATGCAGGGCTTGATCCCAGGACCCTGAGATCATGACCTGAGCTGAAGGCAGAGACTTTAACCCACTGAGCCACCCAGGCACCCCGATCGAACTGATTCTTAACACTATTTTTAATTTATAAATTTCCCTTCTATCTCTTTTTATCCTTTACATTTTTAAATTTTATTTATTTATTTTTTAAAGTAGGCTCCTCGCCCAGCATGGAACCCAACACAGGGCTTGAACTCACAATCCTGAGATCAAGACCTATATGCTTAACTGACTGAGCCACCCTGATGCCCCCTTGGAATTTATTTTTTAAACAAAACGAGTCATTTTTCTTGTAGAATTACTTTGTTTATTCATTGCATCTCTTTAGTGTCTTTTAATATGTTCGTCTCTATACATATGGCAATTTGATCTATAGGCTTGATCAGATTTAGATTAATTTTTATTACCAGGACTGCAGGCAGTTTTGTGTTTATCTGGGAATACATGTTGGTTTGTGAAAGAACTATGTTACTAGCAGTTTCAGTGCTATATTAATGATCTCAGTATAGTAATGATTTCAAAATTATGGTATTCTAACATTCCCTTTTTTTGCATTAGCTTGAATACTTCTGTAGTGATTTTCTTATCTATTGTTTGATTACCTAGTGGTAAAGTTTATATAAGAAAGGGTAGATAAATTCTTGGCTTACTGGTATTCCCCAACAGTGATATAATTAGCTTTTTAAAAATTTTGTTGTCATTGTAAACTCTAATTTAAACATATAGTGTGTGTTACGATGTATTTCAGTTACTATCCTTATTTGATCATAGTCTCTTTCTTTAGCTGGTGGGGAACTTTTCAAGTTGTCCCCTGAGTCCTTTCTGAGTCTCTTTGATAGCTCCTCCATACTGATAGTTAATACAAAACTTCTGCTAAGAACACGTGTTCTTGGATCATATTGTACATTTTTTGTCCCAGAGCTGGAGTCAGCCATATATCCACAGAGTCTTATATTTTTAGAAAGAAATGGTACTTGGACCCACAGGGTGGGTGCTGGGAGTGCTCATTGCTACTGGGTTTCCTGTTATTTCTATCCTTTTCAATGGGTAAAACTAGGAAATTCATAAACACACATTTTTTTTTAAGATTTTATTTATTTATTTGACAGGAAGAGATTACAAGTAGGCAGAGAGGCAGGCAGAGAGAGAGGGGGAAACAGGCTCCCCGCTGAGCAGAGAGCCCGATGTGGGGCTCGATCCCAGGACCCTGAGATCATGACCTCAGCCGAAGGCAGAGGCTTTAATCCACTGAGCCACCCAGGCGCCCCAAACACACATTTTTTTAAAGATAAAACTCTTTGTATCCTTGTATTAACACTTCCAATTCAAATTCTGAACTAAACAGTTTTTTATTTAACCTATTTTATCTTTCATCTTTATCTTTTGTCTCATATGATAAGAATTCTAGTTCTCAAGGACTCTGTAATAGTATACAGATAGCATTTACCTAAGTTCCAATTTGAGTATTAAAAAAAATTTTAAGGGACGCCTGGGTGATTCAGTGGGTTAAGCATCCGGTTCTTGATTTTGGCTCAGGTCATGATCTCAGGGTCCTGGGATCAAGCCACATCTGGCTCTCCCCTCAGCAGGGAGTGTGCTTGTCTCCATCTCCTTTCATCCCTCCCCCTACTCAAGCATGCTCTCTCTCTCTCTCTAAAATAAAATAAATAAATCTTTAAAAAGATAAAAATTAAAAGAATTTTAAATGTAAAAAATGTAGGAAACCTCCTAGGTCTCAATTTATTCACTAGAACTTTTAAGGATATTAATATTTGGCAGAATATGATCAGGGAAAATACTGTGTTACTTTTAATTGTGTTACTTCAAAACGAAACTCTAAAACCATAGAACAAATTATATATTTCTTGGTTTAGGGACATACATTTTCTCTAGCATTTGTCTTGTTTCTTTTCATTCATAAAAGTAGGGAGGATCACTAAACACTCGAATGTGTAACCCTTTAGGACACTTGCTAGTTTGAGTGGTCCCTGGGCCTTATTTTCTATCCCTCTTGTACTTCATGGCCATGAAAACTAAGCCCAAGTATCCAATGTGGATAAATGTCCTCGGGTTCAAAGATAGCTTTATTGTTCGTAAGCCATACTTCTCTGTTTGGCTATAGTATTTCGTATTTTGTGGATCATGTAGGTAGGAAAGAAGTCTCTATCCTTGGGTTATTTCTCATTTACTTAGAAACACAAAAAATAGATGGTCAGATGACTTGTGACAATGATTTCTCACTCTCTCCAGATAGACCTTTGATGTTTCTACCTTTTCTCTTGTATTCTTCCTCTTTCTCCTCTTGCAGCTTATAAAATCATGTTCCCCAAATAAGCCCAACTCAGATGTCATCTGCTCCATGAAACATTCTTTTATCCCATAGCCAAATTATCTACCCTACCTTTGTAGGTAGGGTAGATCATAGGTCATGTTTAAACATCATAGGTCATGTTTAGTCATGCCATTTAAATACTTATATGTGATAATTTTGTATTAAAATTAATGAAAATGTAGAGGATAATTTTGGTAAAGAATACTTGTGATGCTCACTGCTATGTCTTAATTCATTTTAATGCCTCATGACTTGTGTCTTCACAAAACACGTTTGTATTTTGGCTGCATTTGTGACCAAATACTTCAATTGTTACAGGCTAAAAAGGGAAAGCTGTGAAGTTTAATGTGTAAATCATGTGTCCCTTCCAAATAAAGGCCAGATGATGTCATGTCACAAAGGTTTCACTCAAGTAATTTTAAAAAATGTGATAAGTGAATTAAGTTGTCACACAGCACATGTTGGAATAGACATGGCAACCTGAAATGGTCTACCACCTTATCAGTTAATACTGTATTATATTTATAGAACTTAATTTCTACAAAACTTTATCTGCTATGTTAAATTAATATTTTAAAGTCTTGATTTTGTGATTATTATTTTACTTCATTTATAAATGTATTTTGATTTTATAATTACATATGCAGGAGGCATGTATCCACAGTGTTGTAGTTCTAACACATCATTATGTTAGTCAATATCACCAGTTTGGTAAAACTTTTTCTTTTAAATGGATTTGTATCCTACTCAAGCAGGAGAAATACTGATATAGACTAAAGAATATTATATAGGTCAGAGGCAAAAGAAATGAATGTCAGATGCCAATTTGGATTATGACTGTATCTGGAATGTGTCATAATAATGATTTTTAATTCATTAGGACAACTAGCCATTTGTCAAATAATGTAAAATTTTGTCGAGGTCTTGAATCAGTATGTGTATTTATTTATTGGTTGTTACTTAAATATGCTAATTTTTTAGGTTTATTTATTTATTTTTAATCTCTGCATCCAACACGGGGCTCAAACTCATGACCCCAAAATCAAGAGTTGCATGCTCTATCCAACTGAGCTGGCCAGGCAATCTTTAAGTATTCTAATTTAAAAATAGATGACGTAAGGAGTGATTTTTTAACTTTTTCCTGAAAGATGGGTTTAGTACTGTATTCCTATAGCTAATCCCCCAAATATCTTCATATGGTTCTGACGTACAAGACATCACTTTATATCCTGTACAATTACTGTGTAATATGTTTGTAATATTTATATGAAGATCTTGTATTCAAATGGCATGGCATTTCAATTATTTTTTCAACAAAGTTGCCCATTTATGCTTTTATTTATAGTTTTTTAAGTTATATTTTCATGTATTCCCAGTAGGTCAGAATGTCATTTCATGTTTGTTATCACTTGTTTTACTTAAAATAAGGCTTAGTCAAAATAGAAATTAAAAACACTTGTTTCCTTAGCTGTTTCCAAACTTTGTAACATTCTATATTTATTACTTTTTTCCTTACACAGTTGTTCCTTTGGATGTTTCTAAAAATCTGAAAAACCTATTACTGTATATTTTATGATAACTGTTAGTTTTAAAAACTTAATAAAAATTCATCACGGAACACCATATTGTGGCTTACATAGAACCCATTTGCTTTTTAGAAGCATGCTTTTATTCAGCCAACATATACAATAAAAACCATTTGATCAGTGAAGAAAACATTTTTCAATGTAGGTTGACCTTAATTTTATGAAAAAATAAGTATTTTTCTAATCTTATGGTAATATTTAAATTAATAAAAGACAAACAGAATTGCAATTGAATTCCCAGACTACCATAAATATATGTTCATAGTCATCATTACTTTTAACTTACTATTCTTGTTGCAAAAGATACCTTGTCTTTTAGAGAATGCAGTGGTATTATTTACATTAATTCATGTGGCTTGTTTGAAAAAAAAAAAAATGCTATAACTCCTTTACTTAATGGGATTCTTCCCCTGTGGCAGTGCAAACGGCTAGAGCAGGAGCTTCATCATCTGAAAGAGCAGAACCAGACTTCAGCAAACAACATGAGACATCTGACTGCTGAAAACAATCAAGAACGTGCTCTGAAGGTAAATCTCCATTCCTTCTTACAGGCAAATTAAGGTTGTAAGCCCTTGGTGCCAGCTTTCTGTGCTGCATATATCAGTTGTGTACATTTCAGCAGAAGTGAGCTGTGGTGTTTGCCAACAACCCCTTCTTTAAACACAGATACAGCACCCTTCTGTTATGGTATTATTTTATTTCGTGTATGTGTACATGAAAACAACATATTTTCTGAATTTTGAGTAGTGGTATATTAATACTTTGGGTACGTGTTCATTCTATTTCTGATTTTATGATATCCCGTTCTCTTTTGTAGTTAGTAAAAAGTGGCCACACTAAAAGGGAAAAAAATTAAACCATGAGCCTTTTCTTCGCATCAATATTTATTACACTAATCTTGTGTTATTATTAACCCTCAGAACTGACACTCCCTGAAGGGTATGTGAATATGTTTGGGAATTGAAATAGTTCTCAAAATGTTGCTTATTACAAGAAAAGAAAGAAAATATAGTCTGCTAGAACTTGAAACAAGTGAAGTGTATGTTTCATGACAAGAGAGTCTGTTTCATTGTAATAGAGATCCAGTAATCACGAAAAAGGACATCACTTTGATTCTACTAATTACATATTTTTTCTTGTGGTACTTATGACTTTCTATTCTCTTCTTTGTCTTTGTCCCAGTTCCTAGCATAGCACCTGTGACATAGTAGTGGTTCCTGCCCTCAAGGTGCTTACTTTCTCATTAACTGGTTAAAAATAAAAACAAAACCATATGCACAGGAAACAGAAAAGATTCATCACTGTTGTGATTGTGCAGTAAGAAAAAAATGTGTTATCAAGAATACTGTATTGTACCTTGTTGTCTTAAATCCATTTTTGCTACAAATTACCGGAGAATATTACGGCATTAGCAGTGTAACTCACTAAACCAGAATTACCTAGCAAAATTGAGAATAATGGTGACATTTTGAAGTGGAAAATATTTTTCATCTATCCAAAAAGTGTGAAGTTTGGTTGAAATCAGATTTTTCTACAAATGTGCTTAGCTTCATTTTGAAATTTTCAGTGAGTAGTTAGGAACGTATGGTAACTTCGTTGTCATTGTTTAATACGCTTTCTCTTCTTTTCTCTCAGATTTATAGACTAGAACAATAAATTGGAAAGAAAAGAAATGTGGGTTCTTGATCACTTTTTAATTACTGCAAGGAATTTACCATGATATTAAAATTTAGTATAATATTTTTTTCATACGTATACTTATAAATCGAAAGTAACTTTGTTTTAAAGGCAGCTTCCATTAATAGTGCCAATTTATTATCAGCATCAGGGGACAGATTTCATGTGCTATATGTGACATGGCTATTTCCATATAAAACATACCTAGAATTAAAATTCTAGTTTATTAAGTACATGATAATACCACACTCCTTATTCTGGCTTTCTTTGTTGTGTATTTGTGTTAAATTGAATTAAACAGCATCTGCTATTTATGGACAGAAAGAAATGCACGTTTCTAAGAGGTTATTAAAATTAGGTTAGATGTAAACCAAAAAAACCAGGAAGTTCAAAACCAAACCAAAGTCCTATAAAATAGAAATCTCTATAAACTATAGACTATATAAGACAATATATAAACAAAGCTACATTTTTACTCCTGACAAATATACTATGTTAAAATCTTTTCTAGTTTCTCACCTTTTTCTGCAAAAGTCTCAGATTTTTCTGTTGGGATGGGAGGAAGAATTTTTTAAAACTCATCAATTTAATCTTTTTAAAGCTCCAGTGTTCATTTTGGCTCTTTTAAAAATGTCTGTCTTGTATAACACAGGTTTTGAATCATTTTTTAGTTATTTTATGCTATACTTCCTCATGAGAAACCTCAAATTTATTATATATTTATATCTGCTTATTCTCAGTCATTTTTAAAAAATTATTCTTACCTTTCAGGGATAATGTTCTTTATTTGGTGCTTTTGTTATTGCACACTGGTATTTTCAAGTTGCCATATAAGTTATGAATAATAAGTTTATTACCAAGCTATCTGATGATTCAACTTTTCGTCTCCTTTCTCAGCAGTATGCCTGTCTTTTACATTCCACTTACAAGTATCATTTTTTGTTAACCTATTCAATAATTAGTTAGTATCGAAATAAGCTTTAGGAAGAAATTTTAAAAAGAGTCACTGTCTCTAGGAGCTTTCAGTCAGTCAATAAATTTCTAGTATTTTATCATGAATAATACTGTTATTGATATCAGTAACAGGTAAATTTGACTAGGATAAGAGCTGAAAAATTAATGCTTTATTTAATTGTGTAATGCTGAAATTCATAAAGGAAACAGTACCAGAGATATGTTTGGGAAAAATCCAAGTTAATGATCATACATTATATAGAACTTTCCAATTAATTATGGCAAATACATGATTATCATACAAGGAAATACTTTTTAATATCATAGTGCTGTTCAAATAATAAATCTTTGTTTATTCTAATAACCTGGAAATTCTAAATTATTTTTTATGGTAGAGCATAAAATTGGATTTTTGATGATTCACATAAGCATTATTTTTGAAGTAGCATGGAATTGTACTACCTAAATTTGCTAGCATGGCATTTTTTCCCTACTTTTATAATGTTTGCAGTTTTCCCTAATAAGGAGTAAAACACAGTGGTACATATAGGATGAAGGGCTAAATTTATACTGATAGTAGTCTATACCTTGAAAGTTACCATAAAAAAAAAAAGAGCTTAGTGTCTCATTTAAAATAAATTTTACCTATTTATGCTAAGAAATTGGTTTCTTGAAGAACACAATTTTGGACATTTAATGTTTTAAATAAATTTACATTAACCATAAATATGCAGACATCAGACTTAATAAGAAATTTCACATATACTGCCTTTTTTTCCTCTTTCATTTTATTTATTTATCTTCTTTATCATACATCTTTAACTTCCTACAGTTGGGCTTCTCTACTGTAATTCCATTGAAAGCCATTCATTCTTAGATTATCAGTGATTTCTGATGATTACACTTGTGAAACTTCTTCTCTCTCCTACTCAGTATCCCTGTCAATGTAACTAGAACACATTTCCATTTTGTTGGTCCTGCCCTTTTGAACATTTTCCTATAGTTCTTTATTGCTATATCCTCATCATTTTTTTCTTTGATGGCTATTCTTTAGCTGGCGCCTCCTTTTCTACCTATTCCCAAGTTATGTGATTAGTCCCTTCTTATTCTTTAAAAAAAAAAACAAACTTAATTTTTTTAGAGCAGCTGTAGATTCACAGCAGAATTGAGCAGAGAGTGCAGAGTTCCCACAGACCTCCTGCCTTCACATGCGTACATACCCCCAGCACCCAACACCAGAGTGGTATATTTTTTGCAGTTCACAAATCTGTATCAGTATAACCCACAGTCCATAGATCACATTAAGGGTCACTCTTAGTCTGTACATTCTTTTATGCATTCTGACAAATGTACATGACACATATCTACCATTGTAGTATCATAGACAACAGTTTCATTCTAAAAATCCTCTGTGCTCTACCTATTTATTTTTCTCTCCTCCTAATACCTGCCAGCCATTAATCTTTTTACTATTTCCATAGTTTTGCCTTTTTCAGAATGTCATACAGTTGGAATCATACAGTATGTATTCATTTAAACTTTCACCATACCTTTTGGTGGCTTTGTAGCTCATTTGTTTTAACGTTTAGTATTCCATTTTCTGGGTGTACACAGTTTATTTATCTACTCACCTACCGTAGGATATCATAGTTGCTTCCAGATTTTGGCAGTTATGAATAAAGTTGCTATGAACATCTAGTTGCAGAATTTTTTGGACATACATTTTTCAACTCATTTGGATAAATACCAAGGACTGCGGCTGCTGCATTGTATGATAACAGTATATTTAGTTTTATAAGAAATTACCAAACTGTCTTCCAAGTAGCTGTACCATATTTCATTCCTTCCAGTAATGAATGAGTTTTTGTTGTTTCACTTTCTCGTCAGCATTTGGAGTTTCCCTTATTGTGGCCTTGTTTGTTGTAATTTCATCCATTCCTACAATATCACTTATTATTTATATCCTAATGACTACCTCTTCTGCCCTTCCACTTAGATATCTTAATGTTTCCTTAACCTCAACAAGTTTGAAAACAAATCCCTAATTTGACTCCCTAAGCCTTTTCTCCCTGGAAAGAAGTCAGGACCTGAGACTAACACTATTGACTGTATAACTTAACATTTATTCCCAATCATATTCTCCTTTGTTTGTCTTTACTATAGAAGCAGGAGAAGTTAAACACTTTCTCAGCCTTTCTTTTTGCCAATATAGCATAAGAGGAATTCTGCAGCAGAGGAAAGAGAAGTTAGAGTGTCTCTAGAAAAGTTTTTATTTCCCTCACATAGGATGGGTGTAGCGGGCACCATTCCTTTTCTTCTTATTACCTTGAACACTTCCTTGCTGCCTGGAAGTACAGCAGCCATTTTATAACCATGAAGAAAATGCCAAGGGAAGCTGGCCATTAACATTAACTGAACCCCTTAGCCAATGACCTACTTGGAGAACATTAAGCACCCATCCCCTGATTTCTTTTTCTGGTGATAGACATACACTATATTTTAAATTACTCTTTACAGTTTTCCATTATTTACTTCCAAATTGATCAGTTAATATCTATTAATCAATGATACTACCATGCTCCTTAGAAATGTAGGCCAATACAGTTGGACATAAAGCAGTGGAGCATCCAGTATTGTCAATTCTGTAACAAGGATTCCTCTCCTATTTTCCCTTCTATTTTTATTATCTTACCTTTACCCTATGTCGGGTTCATGATCTAGATGATAATAGTACAGGCATACCTCATTTTATTGTGCTTTACTTTATTGCACTTAACAGATTTTCTGCAAATTGAAGGTTTGTGGCAACCCTATGCCAAGCGAGTCTTTTGGAGCCATTTTTTTTCAACAGCATTTGCTCACTTTGTGTGTTTCTGAGCCACATTTTGGTAACTCTTGTGCAATATTTGAAACTTTTTCATTAGTGTTATATTTGTTATGGTGATCTGTGATCAGTGATTACAACTCACTGAAAGCTCAGATGATGGTTATCATTTTTTAACAAGAAAGTATTTTTTAGTTAAGGTATGTACATTTTGTCTTTTTAGACATAATGCTAATGCACACTTAATAGACTATAGTATATTGTAAACATAACTTTTATATGCACTGGGAGATAAAATAAGTTCATTTGAGTAGCTCTATTGCAATATTCGCTTTATTGCAGAGGTCTAGAATCAAACCTATAATATATCTGAAGTATGCCTGTACCCTCCTAACTAACTCTTCTGTCCTTAGTTTCTTACCTCTCTAACCAGTTGTCACTTTCATTTGCTATCATTCTAAAGCACAAATGACACTTTGCTGCTCAAAAACTTTCACTGTCTTGCATTTTCAACAGTATGAGAAAATAGAGATATCCTAAATGATCCTTCTGATAAAAAAATGAGAAAGGATGGTTAAAATTTATAATTTAAGTGTATTTTACAATAATATTATAGAGAAAGCAGGAAGATAAGGAATTTACAAAGCCCTAAAACAAAGTAGAAAGTGGGGGGGGGAGTGAGAGGAGGGGAACATGAGAAGTAAGTGATTACCTGAAGTTGTCTTTCACCCTGAGAGCATTTGTCAAACCTTGGTGAATTTTCCATTTTAATGGTTTCAAGGGCAAGACAAACAAGAGATAGAGCCTGGAGCCTGTTTAAGCCAGAGTGTAATGAGATATCCTCTCTTGAAGCTGGTATCATAATGGCCACATCATTAGTTGTTTAGGCGAACAGGAGGTAACAAAGGAATTTGACTTTCTTGACTGTGGAGGGAGTGAAATCGCTGAGAATTCATCTGTCTTCCTTGGCCAGCTTTCAGGCAGGCAGGTTTAGAACCACACAGGTTGCCTGAATTCTTGATATTTGTGTAGTTCTAAAAGCCGAGGATTTAATTGAAGTAGTCCTACCCTGGAAGGGCCCATAGACAACAAACCAAAGCAAATTACCTTCCATTTACCCTCTAGTATTTCTTATAGATAAAATTTCAAAGACCCAGAGCTATCAAAAAACACATAGAAGAAAAAAGCACTTCTAGTGAAAGTTAGTGAAAACATAGGCAGCAGAATCATATACTTCAACAACAAATAGTTCAGGTATTCTAATTATTTGTCATAGAATATAACATAAGTGTTTAAGTAATATCTTTAAAAAGAGATGCTTGAAAATAACAGCAAGGAAAATGACCGAAAATGATCAAGTGAACTTGGGAAAACTAATGAGAGTGAATTTACAGAAATTAATAAAATAATTAAAATTAAAGAGCAGATAGGTTTAACAGCAGATTACATACAATGTAAGAAACTATTAGTCAACTGAAAGATAGATCTGAACCAACTATGGAAATATAAGCCAGAAAGATGAAGAAATGAGAAATATAAAATAGTTGTTAAAGGACACAAATGGTAGAGTGAAAAGATCTAAAATAAATCATTTAGAATTCTAGAGTAGATGATATACGGAACAGGGAGAAGGCAATATACAGAGAAATCATGACTGAGCATCTTGCAAAATTGTCAAATGACAAAAGCCTTAGATCTAGGGATACCAAATGAATTCCAACCATGACAAATTAGGAGAAACTGCAGAACATTGAAGTTAAAACTCTTAAGAACAACCATTAGAAAAGACATATTTAACAAAGGAATGGCATTTAGACTCACTGACTTCTTAATAGTAATAATGGAATAATTTCTTAAATACCCTGAAAACAACAATGGGAATAATTCCTTAAATATGCAGAGAGAAAGTAACTGTCAAGAGCAAGAGTGAAATAATGGTCAGATAAATTAAAAAAACTTCAGTTGCTTTCTATTATGTGCAGAGTATAATCCAAACCTCCTAATTAAAGACTTAAGAATTTAAGACTCCACCCTATAATTTTAGTGGTTTTTTTTTTACTATTTTTTCTTTTTTTTTTTTACTATTTCTCTCTTTGTAGTCTTGATAAATCCTAAACATCCCCCCCATTACTTCGTAAATGTGTCCAGTTCTTTAATTTCCTCTGGTCTTTACTTCTGTTATGACTTTTATTTAATTCTATCTCTAGTATCACTTGATTGCTTATGTGTCATCTCAAAATCAAAAACTTCGGGGCGCCTGGGTGGCTCAGTCTATTGAGCATCTGCCTTTCAGCTCCAGTCAGGATTCCAGGGTCCTGGGATCAAGCCCCATGTCGGGCTC
This sequence comes from Potos flavus, assembly GCA_028534135.1. NCBI lineage: Eukaryota > Metazoa > Chordata > Mammalia > Carnivora > Procyonidae > Potos > Potos flavus. Next base: position 74,061,629 of record CM052896.1, read on the forward strand.
CTTGCTCAGCAGGAGAGTCTGCTTCTCCCTCTCCTTCCCTCCCTGCTCATGCTCTCTCTCTCTCACACTCTCACTCTGTCTCTCAAATACATAAAATATTTTAAAAAAATAAATCAAAAACTTCTTAAACATAAGGGATTACAGCCTTTTCAGGTTGCTATTCTCTTGGAATTTAGCACATTGTTGAACTCATTACATAATTAGTAAGTTTTTGAAATTAGAAATTAGTCTTAATCTATCATAGTTGAAGTCAACATATTTATTATTTACTAAGTTCAAGACATAGAGGATATGAAATTATTCTGGAATAATGTCTTCATAGTCACTAACTGGGCCTAATTAAAACTCTCTAGAAAGGTTTCTGTCTTGTGCTAGATTTTCTTCATTCATGAATTGAACGATCCAGTGTGAGGAATTCTAGTTTTTCACTATTGACTTAAAAATATCAATAGGAAAAAAAAAAATATATCAGTAGGAGAGAGTTTTGTTTATGCATTTTTTTTCCTTTGCTATTAAGAGGAAATCCTGCTATTTTTGCAGGATATGCTCTTTTAAGAGACTGAGTAAATAGCAAGCACTATTAATTATATTTGATAGTAAATAATAATATAATTTCTTACAATGAAATCATGTACTGAGATGAGTTATTAATCATTTGCCTATATTGGCCATGTTAATGGACTATCTTTGATATGCCCAGATGATACCATCTTTCAGCTATCTGTGGGATATGGCTATAGATGATTTTCTAGTGGAAACTGCAGTAATAGATCCTGAATTTAAAATCTTGAATTTCCCCATTTACTAGCTATATAGCATAGGGAAAGTCTGAGCATTGGCATCTACATTTGTAAGATGAGAGCAAATATATTGTACAATTGATAAGATGTATGGACAATCTATAAAGTAGGACACATTATTCCATATGGTGTGGTAGTAGAAAGAACATTTGTGTAGATGTCACCTGTTCTCTTGTCTTTGCTGTACCATGAACACACTATAGGATCTTTTCAAATTAATTTACATCTTTAAAACAAGGAGGTTGAGTAACATTCAGAGTCATTTAAAATAAAAATGTGATTTTATAAATTCGTAGTGATATATATATAATATAAATCTACATATAGATTTATATTTTTTTATATCTATATATAAACATATGGAATATATATCTATGGGATGATGAATTCAGGCCTACATAATGTCTGCATTAAGGAAAGAGCAGTCCATTTTAAGCTAGTATGGTCTTAGGTAGGATGACCATATAATTTAAATGAAGACATTTTTTAGAATAAAATAAATATCATTAAAAATTATACCAGGACAAAGCGTTGTGACTACAAAGGGAGGGTGGCACAATGGATCCTGTAGTGTTGGAACAGTTCTGTGTCTTTGCTTGTGGTGGTGGTTACATCTGCATGTGATAAAATTGCATAGAACTATACACACACACACAGACAAACACACACAGGTGCATGTGAGACTGGTGAAATCTAAATAAGCTGCACAGGCTGTGCCGCAGTGTGAGTTTCCTGGTTTAGGTATTATACTATGATTATGCAAGATAATAACCGTCAGAGGAGGTCAGATACAGGGTGCACGGGATCCATGCATATGCCTTTTTTTCCTTTAACTTCCTGTGAATTTATAATTATTTCAAAATAAAAAGTCATTTTTTTAAAAAGTGAGTCATTAATCCATCTCATGCTCAAGGAGAGGAATTCCACAAGGACATGGATACCAGGAGGCAAGGATTGTTAGGGGCCATGTTAAAGGCTGCCTATCACAACTTGGATGTATTGAAGCACCACAATTTAATATGCCCAAAACCAAACTCATGATCTTACCCTGAAAACCTGCTCAATTTTGCAGGCTCTATCTGAAAAGAGCATCTCCACCTTACCAGCGGCTTAGGCCAAGATCCTGGAGTTAGCCTTGATATCTCTTTCTCTCTCACACCCCATATTCCATCTGTAAACAAATTCTCTTGGCTCTACTTTTGGTGCATATCAAGAATCAGTCACTTGGAGGTGCCTGGGTGGCTCAGTCGTTAAGCAGCTGCCTTCCGCTCAGGTCATGATCCCAGAGTCCTGGGATCGAGCCCTGCATCGGGCTCCCTGCTCAGTGGGAAGCCTGCTTCTCCCTCTCCCGCTCCCTCTGCTTGTGTTCCCTCTCTCGCTGTGTCTCTCTCTGTCAAAAAAATAAATGAAATCTTAAAAAAAAAAAAATGTCACTGTTCTCATCATTGCTACTTCTCTATCTTTCAACCCTCCATCATCTCTTGCCTGGATTATTGCAAAGCCTACTAGTGATTTCTTATTTCCATCCTTGCCTCCTCTATTCTGAACACAACCTCCAGGATCATCCTATTAAAATATAAATTAGATTACATTGCTCCCCTGCTAAGAACCTTTAAGTGGCCTGCCATTTCACTCAGGATAAACCTACAAGACCTCTTGATCTGGCCCTCAGTTTCCTCCTTGGCACCATCCTGCACTTTAGTCACACTCCTCTCTTGCTGTCCCACAAATATACCAGGCATGCTTGCATCTGAAGGCCTTTGTACTTTCTGTTCCTATTCCCAAGCACCATTCACCCCCCAAGCATCACTCGCCCCCCATCCCAAATGTTCTGATGGCTTACTTTTTTAACTCTTTCAAGTCTATTCAAATGCCACCTTTCAGTGAGGTCTTCACAAGCATTTTCTCTGTTCACTTCCCTGCTTTTACTCCAGAATACTTATCTTCCAAGAAAGTATACATTTTACCTATTACATTTATTATCCATTTTCTCGATAGAAATGACTGCTCCATGATCAAGGATTTTTGTTTACATTGTATACCTCTGTATCTATTGATAATATTAAAAATATTTGACAGTAAATCAGAGATACTGATCAACCATAACAGATGCCAACTGTTAACAATTTGCATGGCTGTTCCCATGCATATTAGCTGAGAACCTGCTCTGACTGGATCTCCTACAAGTACACATAGTAGCCACTGAATAAATATCTCTTAAGTGAATTAATACCACGCATGCAACTTAGTATCTGGCTTTCCCTACTTACCACTTCATAGGCATTTTCCAGTACACTTACTCTATAAATATCACCTTAATGTACTGAAGAATTTGCAGTGCACAGATGCATCATAATTTTAACTCTTCCCTTAATGTTGAATATTTAAGTTGCTTGTAGCTTTGCATTCTTAAGAACACCACTGTGAAAAATATTTTCGTATATTTTATATATTTTGTGTATTTTAATATTTAACCATATTTAGCAAACACAATTTGATTATTTTTCAAATTTTTATTTTCAGTAAAGCAAACAGTTTTAACAGCCAGATGATTCTAGGGGCACCTCGGTGGCTCAGTCAGTTAAGCGTCTGACTCTTAATTTCAGTTCAGGTCATGATCTCAGAGTCATGAGATCCAGCCCTGCGTTGGGCATGGAGCCTGCTTAAGATTCTCTCTCTCCTCTCTCTGCCCACCTCCCCCATCCTAAAAAAATGCCAAATGATTCTATAAGGGTTCTAATAAAAAATAAGGTAGCCTTTCATTACCTCTCCTGATTTAAGATTCTCTCTCTCCTCTCTCTGCCCACCTCACCCATCCTAAAAAAATGCCAAATGATTCTATAAGGGTTCTAATAAAAAATAAGGTAGCTTTTCATTACCTCTCCTGATTTCGGCTCCACAGGATAAAAAATCACTTTCAACTCTTTCAGCCACTTATTCTGTATCTGTACTGTTATTTCTAAGCGAAAAGCTTATAGTTATTTTTCATTTTTTGTTATTATTAATTGACCCCCTCCTATGAAGATGAAGATTTAGCTTTCTGTTAGATTAGTGCTTAGTATTTACATTATTATAATATTCATAACTGACCATATAGTATTCTTCAGATATCTCAGCAAGAATTATATTTTATGTCATGACCCAGATAATATACAAACATACAAGTATAAAACTAAAGCAAAATAAAATGTAAGGAAATAATACATACTCTATTGACATATTTGTATTCAGACATGTTAAATTCTGTTTAACTTTTTTTGAAGCCTAATGCTGGTTATGACCCTCTAAATTAACAGGGTGACAGTTCTCCCATGGGCTTTGTGTTTCTTCGTGTTTTGTGAGCAGAGGTGCAGTTGTTCTGAAATATGTTCTGGAGGATATTTGCTTAGCAAACAGTCTTGGAAGATAGAGATAGTGTCTCCCTCTGTAGCAGAAGGCAGATTTATTTACTGTCTAATATAATAAAAGCAAAGTCTCCCTCTGAAGCAGAGGTCGTGTAAGTTTGCTTGCAGTTTATTATAAAAGCTTTGGCTTCCCTGAGTTTGGATTTCTTCAGCTGTAATGCAATCCCATTGTGTGTGCAGTACCCAACTGTTCCCTTCGACATTGCCCCCATGTGAATTGGGGAGCAAAACCATCAATACAAACATGAAGCTTAAGTGTTGTCTGAGTAAAGTTCTTTGGGATGCAGAATTCTTGTCTTCTGCCAACATACATGAAACTGGCAGGCTAATTTGTTAGCCTCCAAGTAGGATAAAATATTTCATCCTTCACACCCTTCACAGTTCCTTTCTTTTTCAATATTTTGTCTTCCTCAGAATTGTAGTCTGGATTTCTTTGTATGTTATGTATCACTATTACAGCCACACATTCTCTTCTAGATATAAATATCTTGTTAATACATTCAAATATTTCAGGTGACCTAAAACTATTACTTTTTTTTTTTTTTTTTTTTTTTTTTAACGATCTGAACTGATTGTCTTATAGGATGTTACTGGTCCTGGAACCTACCTTTAATGTAATTCTGTGGCTTCCTTTCGTTTCTTCCATGTTGGATCATCTGTTTCCTGTATCTGATTTTTCTCCTGCTTGTCATACTCTTTCATTCTGATGGAGCATACTTTCTAATAGTTTCCTGGGAAAGGATACATAGGAGTTAAATTTTTAAAGACTGTATGGTATTTCTTCAAAACAAATTTCTAGAAGCAGAGTACTTGAATAACAGGATGAACATTTAAATTCAGATTCCTAGACTCACTTTCAGGTTTACCAACGTAGAATATTTGACAAAAAACCAAAAAGCTTGTACTTTAATTTTATTGTTTTTTTTATTTTATTGTTTTTAAAACTTATAAAAATTGAATTTCTCTTTTAAAATTTATACATCTATTAAAACCACAGTGAGATACCATGTCGTACCTATTAGAATGGCTAAATAAAAAAGCACTCACAATACCAAATGATGAGATGTACAGAAATTGAATCTCTCGTACACTACTGGTAGAAATGTAAAATGATAAAGCTACCTTGGGAAACAGTTTACCAGTTTCTTACAGAAATATATTTAACAGGGGTGCCTGAATGGCTCAGTTGGTTAAGCATCTGCCCTCGGCTTAGGTCATGATCCAGGGTTCTGGGATCAAGTCTCCAGCCAGGCTCCCTGCTCAGCAGGGAGTCTGCTTCTCCCTTTCCTTCTGTCCCTCCCCCCAACTTTTGTGCACTCTCGCATGCTCTCTCTCTCTCTCTCAAATAAATAAATAAAATATTTTTTTTAAAGAAGAAATATATTTAACATATAACCCAGCTGTTGCACTCCTGGGTCTTACTCTAGAGAAATGAAAATTTATATTCACCAAAATGATGTACAGAAATGTTCATAGCATTTATGATGTATATAAATATACATAACTTTATATAATATATAAATATAAATAACTTTATATATAAATAAAGTTCATAACTTTATTTATAATTGATCAAAACTAGAAAGAAGCTAGATATCCTTTAGTAGGTCAGTGGATCAACATCCATACAATCAACTGTGACTCATCAATAAAAAGGAGCAACTTATTGATACATGCAACACCTTTGATGGTTCTCATTATGTTGAATGAGAAGAGCCAATATCAAAGGGTTATATCTAATCCCAATTATGTAAGAGTCCCAAAGTGACAAAATCATTATGATGGAGAACAGATCAGTGGTTTCTTGGAGTTAGGTGGAAGAGCTTGAGTATAACTATTGAAGTCTAACATGGAGTTCCTGTGTAGTATTGTAACAACTCTGTAGTCAAATTTTATGATATTACAATGTCATAGAATTACATACCAGGAAGGGAAGTTGGGAGGGAAGATGTAAAAACAGGTGAAAGCCATATAAGGTAGTATATCTGAGTAGTATTGTATCAATGTCAATTTCCTGGTTTTGATAATATACTATGGTACGTATATGATATCATCACTGGAAGAAGTTAGATGAAGGCTATGCAGGAACTCTACTCTTTGCAAGTTCTTGTGGGTCTTGAATTATTGCAAAAATAGGGAGTTACTTGAAAAGGTATACATGCTCACCATAGCTAGTGAAATAAATGCTAAAATATATAAAGAAAACTTTAATAATATCCCACTTTCCCTCTCACAGTTCCTAGACCTGCCAAATTAATCTTGACCAGGAATTACAATAGTGGATATCCTTGTCTTTTACCTGAGTTTAGTGGGAATGGATTCTATATCATGCTAAATTAGTTTGATATGTACATTGGGATTTTCCCTTTTCCCTCATAGTCTCAGTTTGATAGTTCCAAAATGTGGGTCATCTCTGAGTCAGGTTTTGTGATTACTTTGTTGCTTTACATTTTTGTTTTGTTTTGCTTTGCTTTTGCTTTCATGTGCCTCATGATTTTTTATTGAATGCTGGGCATTATCAGTAGAACAGTAGTTTTTCTGTCAGGCCAGTAGAGTGAGCATTGAGTTGATCCACTCAGGAGTTGAGCTTGATTTGTGTTTTGTTGTTGCTTTGTTACTGTCAGTGCATGATAGGTTTCAAATTGTTCTAATAACAGGTTGCTGTTGCCTTGTGCTCCAGATGGAAGCCCAGATGCTGGAGGATTTTTCTCAGTGTTCATGCTTAGTTTTCAGTTGAACTTAAGTGCTTACACCTCAGAGGGTGTCTCACTCTACCTTTTTCCTTTCTTCCAGCAGTATAATTCCATTTATAGTCTGATGTTGGAGGACTAAGAGTCCTCTGCTTCAATTTTAGACGGTCTCTTTATGCTTGGGCTTTGGAGTGGGGCTTTGTCAGAATTCTTTTCCATGGCAGCCAAACTCTGACTTGTATCTCTGGGCGGTATTGTATGAAAGAGACCTTCCTGCCCTGTACCAAGTTTTAGAAGCTATCTAATGGTATTGGTATAAAATCCTGGAGGCAGGTCTATTTCCAGCCACTAACCCAGAAATAGGAGTTCTTTCTTCTACTATTCCCAAGCAGTGTTTTTTTCCTGTATCCCGTTTGTTGCTCTTTCAGCTATAGATGGCTTTTGCTCTATCCATGGAAAGGTGTGGATGGAGTTAGGAGGTGGAGTGGGGCGGGAAGGAATTTGCTCTTTCCATAGCAGCAACCAGTCTCTACTCCTACATACCCTGCGTGTATTCAACACTGAGGGAAGCTATCTTTGATTTTCTACCCTGGTCTTGATATTTTCCATGTGTACCTAGTGGAGCATTGTGGGGAAGAGCCTACTGGTAAGTCCAGACCCCTTTTGTCAGGGATTTCTGAGGGCCCGTGATAGCTGGCCATTCTTCTCAGGTTCTGCCCAAAGTAAACTAGTCTGCATCCTGTTTCTCCTTGGAGTCTTGTCCCTCATTGAAATTAAGACTGTCTGGTTACCTTGTGAACTTAGCTCTCTAATGAGCTCTAGAAAATTTATGACTCTGTGCGTTATACAGCTTTTCTTATAGTTTACATAGAATGAAAGTTGTTCTAGCTTTCTGCATCATAGTCATGGGCATTACCTCTACTTGGATTTTGATATATACTGTTTTGTCATATTCAACTAGTTTCTTTCTAGAATTTTTTTAAAGTTTGTATTAGTGGATATAATAAACTTTATTGAGTTTGGTATTGAACAATTCCTTGAATAAACTATTGGATTTGATTTGTCATTGTTTTTTTGAGAATTTTAAGAATTATATTTATAATCATCTACCCTCCTGTAGCATTCACTGAGTGCCAGGCAGTTACTAATACTATACATATGTTAAAGTACTTAAACCTCAAAGTGACCTCTCAGATAGGTGTTATGACTATTCCTAATTTTATAGGTGAAAAAACTGAGGAACATGGTTTAACTAACTTAACCAATATTATGGATAGTAATAATTGGTAGACCCAGACAGATCTGAACTCTCTCCGGAACTCTTGAAGAATAATGAAATTGACCTGGAGTTTCTCTCTTTGTTTTGTTTCTGGTTTTCACTCTCAGAGTTTTGTTAAGAGTGAGTTTGAATTTTACCAGATCTTGTACAAGTTGTAGTTCAGACTATTGAAGTATATAGGAATACTGAGAGGTCGGATTTAGAAGAAGTGAGATAAATGGAACAATAGTGATTTCCAGCATTTGACTCTTGGTACACAGAAATAAGTGGTTCACAGAGGAGACTGAGAAGAAATAGATAAGAAGATGACCAAGAGATTATGTTATAACAGAATTCAGAATAGAATAAAACTCCATGAAGGGAGTGGTTCACAGTGTCAAATGCTACAGAGAAATCAAAGAAGATCAAAGTAACCATTTGATTTGGCAATTAGGAGGGCAGTGGTAGCTTTGTCACTGTAGTTCCAGTTTAGCAATTATGGTGGTGGTCTTGAATCTAGTAAACTGCCAAGTAAATGGAAAGTTTAAAGGCGGAAAAAGTATAAACTATTTTTTGAGGTGCTTATTTGTGAGGTAAAAGTGCAAGGGTTAGAACGTAATGTGAATGGAACATTGATGATGATTTATTTTAAAGAATGGAAATTATCGCATATTCTCAATCATTCTCCTTGTGTAAGAAGTCTGATATGTGGTTGTCTAACCTCAAGCTAGCTAGTGGCAGACTGTATGTCCTGGTTCAAAAAGATTGCTAAGGCAGGTAATAATTTAATAATTTGGAATTGGGAAACTGACAGGGAATGGACCAATGGGTTTTGAATGCTGAGCCAAATGATCCTGAGGTAGCCTTAGGGCCAGGTAGTCTGCAATAGGCCATGTGTAATCTGAAGTTATGAAGCAGCCAGTTGGAAAAGTCAGAGTCAGTGTATTAAAAACACAACATTCTGAGTGAAGGAAGTGGAGAGAAATTGTGTGCTGATTCCTAACAGCATTCTCTTCCCATACCAGACTTTGTTTTCCACACAATACATTTTTCCTTGAGAGAGTGCCTTTCCTCACAACATGCAAGACTGGCAGCTAGACCAGGTTTACGGTCTTTGCATACCAAATGGGGAATTACTATGACAGCATTCATTACAGGCTCTCTGAAAGACACAGTTATGCTGAAGGGTGGGTCTGTGGATTCCAGTACCAGGTATAGCCAAATCATCAAAGCCTGTGTAAGTTCATCAAGACACAATAAAAATTGATGAGGTTCAGATGAAACAACTGTGAACCATAACCTTTTACATGGAAGGAATACTGAATTTCTTTGGGAAACTGTACCATTATCAGTGGAGATTATCATTGGCAAACCACAAAAGCAATACTTGTGAATTCTTACATTTAACTGCTCTTAACATTGGATGCCAGTGTTTTTCTAATTTTGAATTTTATAATATTATTTTAGGAATGTGAGATTTTATTTTGATACATAGTTATAGAAATATAAAATTTCATTGCATGCTCTCCTGTCTTATACATATTGTAATGTATAAGATGTAACCAAAAAAAAAATAAAAATGAATACTTGAATGATGACATAAACTTTCAGTAGAGGACTGAATATTAAGCACACCAGGCAGATTTATCATTATGTGAGCTGGCTTTAGATAGATCTTGGCACTCTTTTTAAATCTTTGTATTACCTTGTCTTTGGAACTGGTATTTCCTTTGACTGAAATGCCCTACATCACCTATTGCCCTACCTCCTTTGCCCAGATAACATCTACTCCTCCTATCTTCAGTTTGGCCACAGTCCTCTTGTCTGGCACCAAACCAGAGAGGTATTTGGATGGTAGGATGAAATTGTTTTAATATCAAAATAAGCACTGATTTGAAAAGAAATGGAATATGTGCGAAACTCAGTGCTCTCAGGATTTACTCCAGGCCTTTCCTATCTCTGTCACATGAACAGTACCTTCAGTCCTACTTTCCCCTTTGCCTTCTCCTCTCACCTCAGTACCTCCTCCCCTTTTTTCCTAGCTTATTGAATTTTGCTCTTACAGTGGGCCAAGACGTAGAAGTTACTCATGATACATTGTTGGAAACAATACCCTGGGTAGCTTTAAAAGCAATAAAGGTCCACTTGACTGGTTGTTAGGTAATGAATATAGTTTAATGGTTCTTGACAGAGGCATGTATTAGAATCATCAGAAGAATGTTACCAAAATAATAAATCTGGGCCTGACCCAAAGCATTCCGAATTGGAAAATCTTAACACTGAATTTGAAAACTTGCTGATGTCGATAAACTTGGTGTTTGGAAGTAAAATAGGGACAAAATATTTTCCCAACCTCTTTTTAGGCCTTTGGATTTTTTGTTTTTGAAAATGATATATTTGTTTTCTGCCCACTGTGCTTTTAATTTTAGTTGTTTCATTTTTTTTTGCTTGATATCAGTACTGACTCGATGTCAGTATTTTGGTGACATTTTTAGTTTTATGTCTTTTTAAAATGCTTTCTTGGTATTTTACAGGTAAGCTAGATGAAGCTACATATGCTGGCCAAATGAGAGTTTTCTTTTTCATTTTTAGTCTTTCTAGTAATCAGATTCTATACAAGTTTGTACCTTATAGTGATTTGGAATAATTTGAACATATTAAATTCTCCTGTGAATTGAGGTATACTAAAACTTTGAAAAATATAGTGCAAAAATCCAGATGGTTATTTAAAATACTATGAAATTTGTTTTGATTGATTTTTTAAAATTACATATTCTTTCCAGCCTAAAAATTTATATTTAAAAAACAAACTTTAGATTATCATATACAGTTAATTTACTTTGGCTACTAAGTAAAAATATTTCTGATTTGAGACATGATGATGGAAAGCAGTTAAATACTTCATTAGAGATTACATAAAATTCTCAATAAAATTAACTACATTAAACAATGTAGCTTCCTGTACCAAGAAAATCCTTGTTCTAGTAGCATACTTGACATGAGTTTTTTTCTAGACACATAGTTTTTAGTAATGCATCTATAGAACTTGAACATGTACACTACTCACAAATTGACATAGCTGTCATTTGCCTTCTATACCAAAATGACTTTATTGTGTTGTTCAGTGTTGGTTAGTTTTTCTGTTATGTTGATGCATTAAAACAGATATTAAATTTTATCATTAATTCAGCGCCTAGTCTCTCATCAAATCCCCTTAATTACAAATTGACTCCAAGGATTAGACAGCATGGATTTTAATTTTAACTGAAACAAAAAAAAAAAAAAAAGCATCTTGAAAGATCACTCTTGCCTAGTGACTCATGGACACATTTTAAAAGATCCTATAATTTGTTGCTTAGTATTTAAAATGCAGTATGAAAAGGTATATCACTAATATTTTTATTATCTCACAGTCATGTTAAATATATATTTTAGAATATATTTCATAGTCTTGAAAAACTCTGAGTACAGGTTTAGGAGTTTTGATAACTTGGAACCTTTTCTTTAGAAAATGTTAACTTTGAACCTTGCACAATCATAATTGTATCCAAATGATATTTATATTATCTTGTAATTCTACTTCTTTACTTTCACAAAATCATACAGTGTGGTTTTATATATTCCATGGAGTGTTTTCCAGTATAATCCAGTATCCTGTTTCCACTAGTACATGTAGTTTATGATTCTTCAGTAAAGTCGTCACTTCCTTTTAATACTTGATATTTTAAGTTCAGAATCATTTTTGTACATATTACACTAAAGGTATATAAGCATTGCCATCATTACTAAGAATGCCAATTTTAAAAATTGAACTTATTACATAGATTATTCATTTTAAATACTAGAATGGCTATTTGTTTTTACTAGAATAAGAGAATAATGAAATTCACTCATGATCACAGTGATCGAAAAGTACATTTGTCCACTATATTTTTGCCCCATTATATGATGATCAGCTTTGAACTCTGAGATCCCTTTCCAAAAATTCACTTCATATTCTGATTCCTGAAATCTAACTTATGTTAGTCACTTATGATGATTTTTATCTAGATACATAAATTTTCAGGTGATCACTTTATTTTTAGAAAGACCAAATAAGACTTACTAATAAACCCTAAGTATTCTGAGGTAGACAATTTGTTTATTAATAAATTCTGTTGTGCTAATTATCTTCACATTTTAAAGATTGCAAAATATGAGTAATAATGTTCTTTCTAGCTAAACAAATATTCTATATCATATATTTTTGTAAATTTTATTTTTAAATGGCATTCTTTTATGAGCTTTTGCTGCCGTTGCTGTTAAACTAGATTTTTATATGTTGAAAGATGGTTAGTGTCCAAATGAGCTCAGCTCATCATGGCAGAGGAAAAAAATAAATTGCCTAGAAACGGATTGTTTACGTAATATTAGATGGTAATATAAACCAACAAAAGCAAGGAAATTAACTTCTAAGGCTGACATACTGCCCTTTCCTTGCTCCTTTGTGCCTGTAGATATCATATACGTGTGGTAATACCAAAGTACAGTGGACTCAGGAACTGTCAAACTTAATTCTAAATTTCTTTACTTCATTGGTTTATGTCACAACTTAACATTATTATTTTGTCTTCTAATGCTATATAATGTCCGTCACATGTGAGATGAAGCAATGCATGGGTGGATCTGAACAAGATGAAAAAGTTTATTTGCTTTTCTCTCATTTACAGTTGATTGCCTCTGATTAGCAAATATCATGCAGCTCTAATATTAGTTTCTTTACATATTGAATAAAGATAATACAAGAGAACATTATAAAATATCTGAAGAAATTTTCGAAAAAGTATAGATACTGATAAAAAAAGTGTTATTTACTCTTAATTTTTACCTCTATTAATTTTTATCACTTTCTTATTATTAAAGGCAGATATTTCTTTTTATTAAAAACTTAGAGCAATGAGAAACTCCTGGTGTTTTATTATGAATAGTCAAATACCCAAGTATGACTTTATGGAACAGTTCTTACATGAATTGAACGAAGGAATTATATGTGGACTTCTGAGGATAGGACTAAACCTCCCAAAATAACCTCCAAGATTTATTTGGGAACTCATAAATACTTGGCCATTCTCTTAACAGTACCTATTTCTTGATGCTTCTGATAAAATGTAAATAATTCATTCACTTTGGTTTTTATATTCACTAGTTAGGTAGTAGCTCATCAATTGTTAATGAACGTTATCCTTGCTTTGGGGGACTATATTATACAATTGTAGGGACTAAGTAATATTTTGATATTAGAAAATTTGTTCTATTTTTTAATATAGGTGCCATGTCTGTAGCATTTTGGAAATCATTTTGCTTTTTGTTTTTCTCCGTAAATAATTTCTACTCCTATTTAAGTATCCATTAAGACACAGTTTTCTAAGACAGAATTACATATTTTCAAGCTTTGACTTTTTCTTACGTCTAAATTTTTTCTTGCATGGTCACCAAAGCTGCTTAACTACTTTAAAAAGAAACATTCTTATTCATTTCTGATTTATGTGTTAAACCTTACAGGAACAGATCAGATACTTTCTGTAAAACTTATATAATAGAATAAACTAGATGTCGTCAAACACAAGATTTTACTCTTAGAAGCTAAAGAAACTGCCATAAAACATGGTAGAAGAGGGGTCGTAAAGTTGGAGATGGTGCTAATTCTTTAAGAAAGTCTACTTTCTATTTTATGTAATTACTATTTAATTGGTTACACTTAAAAGTAGTGAAAAAATATCTGTTTGTTAGGTATTTGTGAAACAATACTTTAAGCTCTTACTTATTTTGAGGTGTTGAAAGGTGAAACATTTGACATTTTCTTTTCAGGCATTGCTTTAAAAAACAGGGCAGGAAAGAGGTGTTGCAACATCAGAGTTAAGGGTGTCGGTGGTTGTCCGTGACAGCAGCTCTAGTTTTAAAACACCTGTGTTTACTTTCCAGCTTTTCAGAATCTGCCTGAAAGTGGCCTAAGAATGGCACAGGCCTTCATAATGGCTGGGTTTTTTTTTTAAATACGTGGAAGAACTAAATCATGTACTTCAGTTTTCTATTGCAAGCATTTGCTTCTCTTATACATTCTATCTCTTTATATACTTACATGTGCGCATTAGATAATGCATAATTTATATAAACCATAGATTATAACAAGGGTATTTATTTGTATAGATTTTTTCTTGTTGTTTTTCCCTAACTAGAAAAAGCTGGCAAAAAATGGGTAAGTTTTTCAGCTTTGTACAAATGTATTTTCTTTTTTTTAAAAGATTTTATTTATTTATTTGACACAGAGAGAGATCACAAGTAGGCAGAGAGGCAGGCAGAGAGGGAGGGGGAAGCAGGCTCTCTGCTGAGCTGAGAGCCTGATGCAGGGCTCAATCCCAGGACCCCGAGATCATGACCTGAGCTGAAGGCAGAGGCTTTAACCCACTGAGCCACCCAGGCGCCCCTCTACAAGTGTATTTGCACTCATAATTTGAAGCCAGTGAAAACATGAAAATTCAAATACCTTTTTGGAGAGAAATGAATTTGGCCTAACACAATTATTATATTATTTTGTTAATTTGTTATCCACTAGTAGGTGTTTCTCAAATTTGTTTATATTTTTTGCTTTAGAGGGTTTAGTTTTTGAAACATTTTTTGTAAATCGACAAATGTGATTTCTTCTTAAGGCTAAGTTATATCTTTAATAATTTCAATATAGATTGATGTTTCAAATTACCTATCATTACCTAATGCTCAGTGTTTCCAATTTATAAATGTAATTTTTAAAGATTTATTTTGTACATTTCTTATTATTTTGTAATATTCAAATGACACATTATATAAACTTTATTCTCAGAATTGAGATATTCCTAGCTATGGCAGTTTAGTTTAATAAAATTTACTTTTTGCAGATTTGTTTCAATTTTTTTTCACACTTCTTATTTCTCACAGTAGATAGAAGCCAAATGTCATATAGTCTATGATGCTTTTTTTTTTTTTTTTTTACAAATTCTTAATTACAGTAGCAGGACATTTCCATGAGATTATAGTTAATGTCAAGCCTGTTTGATGTGTAAAAGGAGTAATTTCACTTTTTGTTAAGAGATAGGTGTTCTTTGTTTCTCCATATAACTATTGTGTAATAGAAGCCAGTGCTAATTTTGAATGTTCTCCCTAGGAAAACACATGTAAACAGAAATTTGCATATGATTTCAAGGAGTTTCTTCCCCTCCTAAGCCCATCAATGTGCCCCAGGTTAAAAAGCTCTATTCTAGGTCTTATTTTCTTTAGTGTTAATTTTTTAGGTAGTTGTTTAGTTAACCTGATAAATCACAGAATCATTGAGTCGGAATCTTAAGTGCTTAGTTAGTTCAAATCACCATGTTAGGAATTGAGTAACATAAAGCAATAATTTAGGGGCACCTGGGGCTCAGTTGGTTAAGTGTCTACCTTCAGCTCAGGTCATGATCCTCGGGGTCCTGGCGAGCCTCACATCCGGCTCCCTGCTCAGCGGGAAGCCAGCTTCTCCCTGTCCCACTCCCCCTGCTTGTGTTCCCTGTCTCGCTGTATCTCTCTCTGCCAAATAAATAGATAAAATCTTAAAAAAAACAAATAGTAATTGATTTTTATCAGCTTTAAATATACATAGTATTTTAACAATATACTTCATATCTTATAATGGCTATACATATGTCAGTGTCTTAATACCATCATCTCAGTGGATTTGAAATAAAATTGATAATTATCTGATTTTCTAGATAGAAGGAATTCACTATATACCTATTATATTTTTGAAAGATAAAGTCAGCTAAAATTATTACATAAAATGTATAAAAAATTATATTCAACTCAAAAACTGAATCATTTTGATGTATGCTTCCATCTAGGTGGATAATGCTCAGCTACAGACAGTATCCTAAAGGAATCCTATATAATAATGTGTCACCTGGATAATGAAAACTTGAGGAAAATAGCTGTAATAATTTAGTTTTTAAAATATGAAAGCATTTAGGAAAAAACAGTTAAAGTGTTTTAAACAAAAGGAAAGAAGTTAAATTATTTTTTTATTTTTTTAAAGACTTATTTATTTGGGAGTGAGAGAGAACGTGCAGGGGGTGAGGGGCAGAGGAAGAGAGAGAGTCTTAAGCAGACCCTGCGCTGAGCAGGAAGCCAACACAGGGCTCATTCTCACGACCCTGAGATCACGACCTGAGTGGAAACCAAGAGTCCAAGACTTAACCAACCGCACCACACAAGTGCCCCAAGCAGTAAAATTGTTTTAAGTGGCATAAATTATATGACAAATGACTAAAATATTTTTACAAAGATTTTTAATAATACTATGTTATATATAGTTTAACATACATCAGAAGAACTATTTTGGTCAGATGAAATTACTGAGATAAAGAATTATTTAAAGCCTTCTATTTTCATTTTCTGTGACTACTGATGAGGAAGTAAAAGGTAGAAAAGATATTCTTAGTGCTATTAGTACATTTGTTTCCAGAAATTCTTAAATTGCGTAACTTAAATCATTAAACTTGATACAGGATTTCTATTGCATGTGTTGATGTTGTCCTGGGGGCAGTTGTCTTTTAGATAGTAGTATATGTCTGTGACCTAAGTTTCAGCATAATTCACGTATAGTAATGTGTTATGAAAGATTTTTAATTCCTTAATGAAAATTTAATGTGTGTATGTGACTCAAGCACACTTTTAACTTCCATAGTTATAAGGCCATAATTCTTAATACATACGCGGTATATTTCTTGAATCTTGAACTATCAGTCTTGTGTTTGGACTGTATTTATTTTATTCTAAAGTATTGGGTGTTTTAAAGTTTATATTTCTCTAAAACTATTATTTTCCCATGAATTTTAAAGGGAAAATGCAGAAATTTTTAAGATCCAAAAGATATTTTAAAAATTAAATTAAGGCTTAATATAGAAATTAAGATAACTGAACCAAGAAGAAAGTGGAAGATATGGCTTATAACAATTGAAATGTATAAAAATGTAACTTGAAGAATTATATATTATGTCCAATTATAAGTAAATGTGAACAGAAAAAATACTAAATCAGTGATCAGGAAAATCATTAAGTAAAAATTCCTAAGCAGCGTAATACTTTAAGAAATGTTGGACTCTCCTCTTAGAAAGGATTAAAAATAAAACTTGAATTAATCAGCATTATTGGAGAATCATGTTTTTTATTTAAAGGAAAAGTGAGTCATTAAGCACCTATAAGTCTTTTTATTCAACCATTATTGACTGTCTTTCAAAACTGTATTAATATATTTGCTTACCATAGTAAAATTTGTAAATCTAACATAACTGTATCAGGGTTTACTTGTTTCAAGGGAAAGAAAACCACACCCCAAATTGCTTAAACAAAAATAAAGCTTATTACTCACGTAACTGAAAGACCAAGAATAGGGCTAACTTCCAGAGATTACTTTTTATTTCTTTGTTAACTTTTATTTCTGTCAACTTTATTGAGGTATAATTTATATACAGTAAATTGCATCCATCAAAGGTATACAGTCCAATGCATTTTGATAGATACATGTCCACACAGTAATGAAGATAAAGAGCATTTCACTCATCCCAACCAAAAGATTGTTCTCTTTTCCAATCTGTCCATCTCTCCACCACTGGTCCCAGTAACCCCTGATCTGCTTTTTGTCACTATAAATTTATTAGTATTTTCTAGAATGTTATATTAATAGAACCATACACTATGTATTCTTTTATGCCCGGCTTATTTCAGCATGATGATTTTGAGATTCATCCTGTTGTATGTATGTAGTTCATCTGTTTTTAACTTCAGAAGAAGCTTGCTTAGGACCTATAAGGTTTTGTTCTATCTCTGGATTTTTGTTTGCTTTCTTTTATGTATTGGCTTAATTTCCAGGTTATATAGAGGTAGAAGTTTCAGCCTTTATGTTTCCCAATTGAATTCTAGAGAAAGAAACAAATTACCAAAAAGAGAAATTCTAGAATTGAGTCTCGTTAGCATGGATTGGACTACAGGTGTTATGTGCTTATTCACAAAGGAATTCAGTATACTGACTGCCTAAGGACAATCTAGGTCTCTCCCTAAAGTTAGTTTGTGAGTGGGGAAGGATGGTGTGATGGTTAATTTTATGTGTCAGTTTGAGTGAATCACATGCTGCCCAGATATTTGGCTAAACAGTATTTCTGAATCCATCTGTGTGAATGTTTTCAGATGAGATTAACATATGAATTTGTGAGCTCAATAAGCAGATTGCTCTCCCCAGTGTGGGTGAGCATCATCCAGTCCACTGAGATCCTGAATAGAACAAAAGGCAGAAAGAGAGAACTCATTCCTTCTCTGCCTAACTATTTGAGCTAAGATACCAGTCTTTTCCTCCACTTGAACTACACTGTTAGCTCCCCTAACTCTTAGGCCTTCAGACTCAGGCTGGGACTTACAACATTGACTCTGCTGGTTCTCAGGCCTTCAGGCTCAGACTGAACTACACCATCAGCTTTGCTGGGTGTCCAGTTTGCAGATGGCAGATTGTAGGACTTCTTAGAACACTATTGGTTCTGCTTCTCTGGAGAACCTGGACTAATTCGGATGATTTTCCAAAAGATATTTGAAATACTATTTTACCGCTAAGTGTAGTAAGTCAGTCAGAAAAAAACAAATACCATATAGTTTCACTCATATGTGGAATTTTAAGAAACATATCAGATGGGGGTTAAACAAAAAAGACAAACCATAAAACAGACTCTTAACTATAGAGACCAAACTGAGGGTTGCTGGAGGGGAGATGGGTGGGGCGTGGGTTAAATGGGTAATTCGTATTAAAGAAAACTTGTGATGAGCACTAGGTGTGGTATGTAAATGTTGAATCACTAAATTCTACACCTGAAAGTAATATTACACTGTATGTTAACTAACTGGAATTTAAATAAAAACTTTTTTCAAATGTTAAAAAAAAAGAAATATTGTTTTACCAAAAGAACCAAGAAAGAATGAAGGATAGTAAAACAAACAAAAAACAGGATTCCACTGTAATAACATATGACTAAAAATATTTATGGCAGCATGTAGTAAAACCGATTTTAGTTTTTATTTACTTCTTGAAAGAAAGATAATCCCAAATTTAATATATGTATGTGTGTGTATACACATTCATATATTTATGTGTATACATGCATATTGTGGTTTATATAGAATATATATGTGTTTTTTTAAACTTGATTCTTTGACAATCTGGCAATCTAGGTCTTCTTTTTCCTTTTTCCTGCCTATTTTTATGGTCTGTATTCTATGTCTTGTCTTCTGAGCCTTGACCTTTTATTCTTCAGAATCCTTTATTCATATTCACACACACACAAACACTAATCTGTTTTAAACAACTAAGAAAAAGCATTTATTTAAAGTCACCAGAGAGCTGTTGGGACAATAAGAACTACAGTGTCCAAGACAGTGGAAGTTAAAAACTGAGAGAGCTGATTTTTCAGCCACTTTTACCCTGTAGGCATTTGTTATCTACAGGCAGAAATCCGAAAATCCAGCTTTTTACTCATGGAGGGTGATTGCTAGAATATAGGAAAATCAGCAGATTTTTTTGTGGTGATATTGAGAGGAAAGGGCATCAAGCATACATCCAGTAATACCTTTAGGATATCTGGGGCTGCACAGCTTAGAAGGTTAAAAACATAAATAGAAAGTTTCTGAAAAGCAGGATGAACTTTGCAGCTGTTTTATGAGAACCAGAGCCTACAAACTGCCATCTACACTACACGGTTCTTGTTTAAGTTAAAGTGATTAGCCCTACTCCATCTGCCTGGCATAGACAGGTAAGCCTGACTCATCAGAATAAATAATATGTGGAATATCTACCATTATTTTACATACAAGTTAGGCATTCAGTTGAAAATTATTAGGCACACAAAAAGATAAGATCCCATCAAAAACAAGATAAATGCACATTATATAAACCAACTCAAAGTTAATCCGAATGTTTGGAGTTGAATGGCAAGGACTTTGTAATAGTTAAGTTTAAAATATTCAAAAAGGCAATAGACATGAAGAAGAAAATGGATAAGCAAATTAAGCATTTCACCCACAAAAAAAGAATCTCTATAATTATAAAGAATCAAATGGAAATCCCAAAACTGAAGAACACAATATCTAAAATTACTAACTTATTAAAATGGGTTTAGCAGTAGGATTGGTAAACTAGATAATAGGTTGACAGTAAATTTTTAAATTGAAACAGAAATAAAAAGGAATTTGAGGGGGGACAGAAACCATAGCTGAGAAGACAGGTGAAATGTAAATAGTCCAGTACGTGTGTAATTGGAGTTCCTGGAGGAGATGAGAAATACAATGGGACAGTAGCAATAATTGAAGAGAAAACAGCCAAGATTTTTCCAAAACTGATGGAAGACTTGCAAACCACAAATTCAGGAAGTTGTGAGAACTCCAAGCAGGATAAGTAAACAAAACCTTACATAAGCACAACATAATAAAAGTGATGAACTTCAGAGATACGGAGAAAAATCTTAAAAGCAGGCTGAGGACAAAAGGTTTTTCAAAGAACAACAATAAAACCGCTGCATTTTCATTAGAAACAATGGAAACCAGAAGAGAGCAGAATGACATTGTTAAAGCTCTGGGAGGGAAAATTGCTAGTGTGGAATTCTGTACCCAGTTTAATATCCTTCAAAGTAGAAAGTAAACTATAAATGCATTGCAGACAAACACAGAGAATTAGTTACTTGCATACGTGCATGCAAAGAAGTAGTAAATACAGTTCTTCAGTCAAAGGAAAAGTGATAATAAACATAGAAATGTAGGAAGAAGTGAAGAGCAACCAGAAAGATAAATGTATTGGCAAATATTAAAATTTTGACTTAATGTAGCCTATTGAAAACAATAATGATAATGTCTTCTGAGATTAAAATGTATGTAAAATAAATAAATAAAATATATGTAAATGCATGGCAAAAAAAATCACCCTAATGCCTGGAAGTGTGTAATGGACTTAATATGTTTGAAGCATTACTGGAGAAGTGCTAAAATTAGCTATTCATATTGGTTAAAAGTCACAAGTTAGAATTTCTAAGAAAGTTATGAAAAGGATGTTAAAAATAAATATACTTAGGAACTAATAGAGGGAGTTAGTGGTATAATAGAATGTATAGATAATACAAAGGAGGAAAATGAAGGAGAGAAAAAGGTAACATAAAAAACATGGGTCGGATAGATACCAAGATTAAAATAGCAAACATAATTGTAAAGAAAAGGATAATTTGTTTAATGAAAAGAGCTAAATCTTCCAATTAAAAAGCAAAAATTGCCAAACTATATAATAAAACAAAACCCAACTAGCTACCACTTACATCTTAAATTATAATGGCACAAAATGTTGAAAGTTAATGATGAAAAAAGAAACAAAAAATAAATAAAAAATAATAAAATACTTAGAAATTAACTTAACCAAGGAGAGGAAACACTGACAAATTGAAAAGTACCAAAAAATTGCTGAAAGAAATTAAAGAAGACATATATAGATGGAAACACATCCTGTGTTCATGGATTGGAAGACTTAATATCATTAGGATGTCGTTACTACTCAGAGCAATCTAGGGATCAATGCAGTTCCTATCAAATTCCCAGTAACATTTCTTACAGAAACCAAAAAACCCATCCCAAAATTCGTATGGAATCTCAAGGGACTCCAAATAGCCAAAACAATTTTCAGAAAGAACAAACCTGAAGGACTCACAATTTCTGTTTTTAAAACTTACTACAAAACTACACTGTATTCAAAACAGTGTGTCACTGGTGTAGAGAGACATTGACCAGTGAAATAGAATTGAGAGCCCAGAAATAAACCTTCACATATATAGTCAAATGATTTTTGACAATGTTGTCAAGAGCATTCAATGGTGATAGTACAGTTTTTTCAACAAATAGTACTGGGAAAACTGGATATCCACATGCAAAAGAATGATGTTGGACCCTTACTTAAAACCATGTATAAAAATTAACTTAAAATAGATGAAAGATCTAAATATAACAGCTAAAACGTAAAACTCTTAGAAAAACCCATAAAACAAGCTTCATGACATTGGATCCGGCTGTGGTTTCCCTTGGATATGACTCTAAAAGCACAGGCAACTGAAAAAAATTGATTAATAATGTTGGACTTCATGAAAATTAAAAAAAATTGTGCGTCAAAAGACAATACCAACAAAGTAAAAAGGCAACCCACGGGATGGGAGAAAGCATATATCTATGATTAATAAGAGACTAATATCCAGAAAAACGGAGAATTCCTAAAACTCAACAGCAAAAAAGACAACCCAGGTTAAAAAAGGAGAAAGGACTTGAACAGATATTTCTCCAAAGAAGATATATATAAATACTAGTAAACATATGAATTAGATACTGAGCATCAATAATCATTAGGGAAATGGAAGTGAGAACTAAACTACAGTGATATACTACTTCACACCCATTGGGGTGGCTACTATTGAAAAAAGGGAAGAAAAAAAAAAAGCCCTTTGGTGAGGATGTGGAGAAATTGGAACCCTTGTGCACTGTTAGTGGGAATGTAAAATGGTGTACCTGCTATGTAAAACAGTATAGCTTTCCTCAAAAAATTAAGAATAGAATTAACATATGATCCAGCAATTCCACTTCTGTGTATATACTTAAAAGAATTGAAAGTAGAGTCTCAAAAAAAGAGATATTTTTACACCCATGTTCACAAGCAGCATTATTCACAATAGCTAAAAACTGGAAGAAACCCAAGTGCCCATGGATAAGTAAAACATGGTATAGACATGCAATTGAATATTGCTCGGCTCTAGAAGGAAATTCTGACACATACTACAGCATGAATGAACCTTGAGGACATTATAGTAAGTGAAATGAGCCCATTACATAAGGATAAATAATGTATTATTCTTCTTTTATGAAATACTTAGAGTAGTCAAAATTGTAGAGAAAAAGTAGAATGATGGTTGCCAGGGGCTTGGAGGTAGGGGAGAATAAAGAGTTAATATTTCATGGGTATAGAGTGTCAGTTTTACAAAATGTACACAGGAGGTAGATGGTAGTAATGGTTGCACAATGTTATGAATGTATTTAATACCATTGGACTGTATATTTTAAAATAGTTAAAATGATTGATTTTATGTTATGTACATTTTGCCACCATTTTTTAAAAATAGACATGGAGCTACATTATGTTTTTAGAGTGTCTTCTGCATGAATAAAGAGTTTAGATTTTGTAAGTATAAATCACTGGTTAATAGCAAATGAGAGAAATAATTTAAGGGTTAAGAAGATCATTTGGGCTACAACATAGAATAGTTTGTGATAGGATTAGAAAAGAAACAGGGAGAACCAGTAGGAGACTGTGATATTAGTTTAGATAAGGGGTAATAGTGGCTTAAATTAGAAGTAGAGAGGAGAAAAGTAGGTGGGTTCAAGACTTTTTTTATCAACTGCTGCAAATATCTCTAGGTTGACATGTATGTTTTGATATCATAGTGATAGAGTTACTGAGGGGTTTGAGAGAATGACTTAAGATAAAGAGAAGAATTAAGAATGAATGTTTTGGCTTTAGGCTGGGAAAAATGGAGGTCCTGTAATTGAGATTGAGATTGTAAATATTAGAAGAAATAAGGTAGAACTCAAACTTTTCATCGGGTTATGTTAATTTTAACATTAGACACCTTTTGGACATATCATGGTAGCAGTTAGGTGCACAAGTTTGGAGTTCTCAGAGACGAGACCAAGGAAAGGTATATAAATTTTTAGTATTATCTATATATATGGTATATAAGCAATGGGTCTAGATTAGAGTATTTAAGAGAAGAATATAGATAGAGAAGAGGAGCAAGATGAAGCCCTGTGTCATTCCAACATAATGAGGTCAAGGAGAGAAAAGAAACCAGCAAGGGAGAGGTAGGAGTTAAAACAGGAGAATAGAGTAGTTTGGAAATCAAGGAAAGTTTCGAGTTAGATGGAGGTTGTGGTCAACTCTTTCCATTGCTACAGAGTTATTTAGTAAAATGAAGTTATTTAGTAAAATGAAGAGAAAAGACTTTTCATTGGATTTGACTCTGGAGATTTATATGGTGACCTCGATAAGAGCATTTTCATTGGAGCAATGGATATAAACACTGGGAGAGAAAACTGGAGAATATGTAGTAACAAAGTAGAAATAATAAAAACAAATTTTAGTTTGCTGTGTAGGTAATTAGAGAAATGGAGTGGTAGTTAAAGGGAGGTGTGTCAGGGTGCCTAGGTGGCTCAGTTGGTTAAGTATCTGCCTCCGGCTCAGGTCATAATCCCTAATCCCGGGGTCCTGGGACCAAGCCCCGCATCAGGTTCCTTGCTCGGGGGGGAAATCTGCTTCTCCCTTTTCCTCTGCAGCTCCCTCTGCTTGTGCTTTGTCGCTCTCTTCTCTCTGTTAAATAAATAAATAAAATCTTTTAAAAAAGAAGGGGGGGCATACTTCAATGGAGGATATATCTGAAATACAGGGAAAATATACCATATGAGGGATACGTATTCAAACACATAAACTTTGACTTTTCATGGTTTGATGGAAGCAAATCCTATTTTTTCAAATGAATGAATGAATGAGTAAAAAATAAGAAAATAAAGACAATATGGAGGACTGTTTTTCATCCTCGCACTTTAATACATAAGGTTGCATATCCTTAGCTCTGCCCATGGTAAGCTTATGCCAGATCACCTAAGAACTTACCAAAAATTCTTCCCTAGCTCTACAGGCCTCACCATACTAAGGTTTGCATCTGGGTGGCTCAGTCGGTTAAGAATTGGACACTTGATGTCGGTTCAGGTCATGATCTCAGTCAGGGTCGTGAGACCAAGCCGTGTGTTGACTCCCTGGTGGAGCCTGCTTAAGATTCTCTCTCTCCCTCTCCTCCTGCCTCTCCCCTCCTTCTCTCTCTCTTTTCAAAAAAAAAAAAAAAATAGAGATACAGATTAATGACTTCATTCACCTTTGTTTCCCCCAAGGATGCATCGCCAAAAGAAAAATCTACAATCTCATTTTCTTTATCTCTTAGATCAATAACACCGACAGATAATAAAATTAATCAGAAGTGGATTAAGATGTACCTGATTTATGTCAAAATCTGCAGTAATAGTTAGACATTGACTATAATTATTTATGATAAATTAAGGAGTTTGATGTTGGTTTTGTTCCATTAATTTGTAATTTAAAAAACAATGACTTTTTAGGTGTCTAGGATATCCTGGTGCTTAGTCCCATATTATTACATTAAAATTATACATTAAAAATGTACATAAAGTATAAGTTGATTATGGATGTTTTTCTACCTGGTGACTCACTTGCAAATATTTGGAAACTTTCAGAATATTGAAATTTTTACTCGAATATATTGCATCAAATATACCGAAGATAATGTGATAAGATATTTTGCTTGCAGTTTCCAAAACTAGGAATTACCATAGTGAGAAACTGTTAATAGATGCATTGAGAAACAGTCTTCCCCTGAAAATAAGTTTGCATAGTTATTAAACAAAGTTAAACAAGTTTTCTTTTCTTTGTAGGATTTCTCAAAGTCTTTAATGTTATTTGTGCATTTCTAAAAGATTTAATAAAGCAAGTACAGTTGGATGACGAGACCCTTTGTTCCCTTAGCACACATTAACATCGACTGTTAAAGTTTCCGGTAACTCAGTTTGGGAAATTGTGGCATAGAGAAGGTTCAGATATTGTCTGAATTGTAAATCATCACAAATTTATAACCATCATGTTATCAGGGGGACATCAAAGGATATACAATATAATTTCTTTTCCATTCTTAAAATCCTGAGCTGGCATAAAAAATAGACAATCGAGTCAGTTACTATGACTGTGGCTTTGTCTTTAACCTGTTTTCTCTTCAGTTCCCCTTAGCGATTTTTTTGGCACAGTCTCTACAACAGTCATTTCGAACTTCCACTGTTCTTTTCAAGCTCTTATTTTAGTACTCTTTCCCTCTCTCTCTGAGAAGATCTTACACCTTCACGGAAAAAAAAATGCGTCTCATAAGTATGATCTCTCAACCTCATTATTTGCTTTCCTAATGTCTCAGAGGAGATGGTATCCCTCCTCCCGTTCAAGGCTGTTCCCATTTGCTTGTGTTCTCAATCGTGTATTCGCTTGTTCGTTATGCCAGTTGTTTCCAAATATGGATTAGCTGTGTATTAAAATCACCTATAAAAGTTTTTTGTTTTTTTTTTAAATACAGAATCTGTAGGTTTCCCTCAGAGGGCTGATATCTTCAGTCTGTGATAGGGCCTAAGAATCTGTATTTTAAAAGTTCTCTTGGTAATTCTCATATGTAGCCAGTTATGGGAACCAGTGATCTATGTTTGGTGGGGCAAATATTTTTAATTTTGATGAATTCCAGTTAATCAATTTTTTCTTCTACGGATTGTGCTTTTGGCATCATGTTCAAGAACTCCTTGCCTAACCCTAGGTCGTGAAGATACTCTATATTTTCTTCTTAAAGTTTTATAGTTTTACATTTTATATTTAGATTTATGATACATTTTGGGTTAATTTTTGTTGAACATGTGAGACCTAGATTGAAGTCTTTTTTTTTTTTTTTTTTTTTTTTTTTTTGGCACCTAGATGTCAAATTATTCCAATGCCATTTGTGTGAGACTCTACTTTCTCTGCTGAATTGCCTTTGCACCTTTATTTAAAAAAAAAAAAAAAAAATTTAACCATTTTGTGTGGCTCTGTTTCTGGACTGGCTAATATCCTTTCTTGATCTATGTGTCTGTCTCTTCATCAATTTTAGGCTGTGATTACTCCAACTTTTTTTTTCAAAATTATTTTAGCTATTCTACTTTCATTGCCTTTTATAAATGTTTAAATCAACTTGTCTACATTTACCAAAAAAATCCTGCTTGGATTTTGATAGGAAATGACCTATATATACATCAATTTAAGGGGAGTTGATATATTTATTGTGTTGAATCTTAAAATCCATGAACACAATATATATCTTAAAATCCATGAACACAATATGTATCTCCATTTATGTCTTTTTTGATTTTTTTTAATTGCCTTTGTAATTTTGAGCATACAGATCCTGTACATGTTTTGTTAGATTTACCCTTAGGTATTTAATGTCATCTACAAATAAGGACATTTTTACTACTTCCTTTCCCATGTGTATACCTTTTCTTTCCCATTCTCTCTTTATTGTGTTGGCTGGTACTTCCAGCACTGTGCTGAATAAGATGATGAAGGCAGACATAAATGCTTTGTTCCCAATATTGGGGAAAAGCATTCAGTCTTTTACCTTTAAGTATGTTGTTAGATATTTTTTTGTAAATACCCTTTATCATGAGGACATTAGTTTTTATCGTGAATGGATGTTGAAATTTACCAAAAATTTTTTTAGCATCTGTTGAACACAGAAGTAATTTCAACTTGTGAAGTCAAAATAGGATTACAAGTAACTTACAGTTTACTGAAGAAATTGAGAAAATCCTGTTTAACTTGTCTGCTGGTAGTTGGTAGAATTGTGTCCCCCTAGAAAAGTATGTTTAGGGGCGCCTGGGTGGCTTAGTGGGTTAAAGCCTCTGCCTTCGGCTCAGGTCATGATCTCAGGCTCCTGGGATCGAGCCCTGCCTCAGGCTCTCTGCTCAGCGGGAAGCCTGCTTCCCCTTCTCTCTGCCTACTTGTGATCTCCCTCTCTCTGTCAAATAAATAAATAAAATCTTAAAAAAAAAAAAAAAAAAGAAAAGTACATTTAAGTCCTAATCTCTGGTACCTACAAACGTGACTTTTTTTGGAAATCAGATTTTTGCAAATGTCATGCAGTTACAGTGAGGTCATACTGCATGAAGGTAGACCTTAATCCAGTGATTAGTGTCCTTCCTTATAAAAGAGGACAATTTGGACACTGACTCAAAAACACCAGAAAGAAAACCATGTCATGACAGAGGCAGAGGTTGGAGTGGTGTGTATACAGGCCGAAGAAAATCAAAGATTGCTGGCAACTACCAGAAACTAGGAGAAAGGCATAAAACAGATTCTCTCTGAGTCTCCAGAGGGAACCAACTCTGGTGACACCTTGATTTTGTACTTATGGCTTCCAGAACTATAAAATAAATTCTTGTTGTTTTAAGCCACCCAATCTGTGCTAATTTGTTCCAGCAACCCTAGGAAACAAATATATTGCTTTTTTCTGGTGACTTTTTTTGAGTTCTAAAACAGTCTTATTCCCCCACCCCCAATTTTTTTTTTTTTTGTAAACATATTTGTCATAATGTGCACATAACACCAAACAATTCAGGGGGTCCATTCTTCCTAGAATGGCTTTTTCAGAGATCATTAAGCAGTTTTAGAGAAAGGTCCATAAATTTCTCAACCACAATGTGTTTCCAAAGTAAAGAAGGACATTCTTTTTGGCCTGTACTTTGAAAATATGATTTTATGATAGGCCAACATTTTAATATCTTTTCTATGGCCAGCAACAGTAGTAGCCATCATAGACACATGTCTGAAGGGGCTATATACTCCATTTCTATGAAGTAAAAAAATCTCATTAAATAATTTTGCATGCTTTGAGAAACCTAAAAGTGAACAAACTCTTTCATTATAAAAGCCTCAGTATCATTGGTAAGCAAATCACACCCCTTTCTAGAAGTGCTGTATATAAAGTGTGTAGGACATTTAGCAGGTAAGATCTTTTCTTTTTTTCTTTTTGATATGTTTATGGATTGAATGGAAACTAGCAAAATTTACATTTGTACTGTCTGCCCAATATCCATATAAATGAGAAAAGTCTAGTTTACATTTGGACAAGATATCAACAATCTATTTTATATTTTCTACAATATAAACTCTCATAGGAATCAAAAAGATGATTTGCAACCCCATTTTTCAAATCAAAGTACCTAAAAGGTACAAGAAATGATTTTTGCTGCTGTGATTTGGCACATCACTTGATATACTATAAAAGGCATGATTGTTACTAAGTGCTGACATTATTTGTTATACTATCTATAGAAAGCACATTGCTATTAAGTGCTAACACAATCAGCTTTACCCTATAAGGGGTATCAAAAATTTGCTTTATTCTTTATCAATAAGACATTTTATTTGCAACCTATGAGACAAGATATATAATTTTACTCAGTTTCATAGAACAGTCAGGTAAACAATACAGTAGTATGTGTTCTGTGTGGTAAGTCCACACTAATTCAGCAGCTACTATTGATATAATTTTGAGAGACAAAAAAAAATTAAAAATAAAAACTTTCGATTGTTTTGGAAATACTTGCTTACCTCATTGAGAATTGTGAGATTCAGTTTCCATACATGCTTTCATATCTCCTTCTCCAGCATTCGCAATCCCAAATTCTTCTCTCCATATTTTGCAATATCCTCTGTTTTGATTATTTATCTCCCTAATCCAGTGGTATGTGTCCTTCCATTTAGCCTTCATTTATGGTGATGTGTAGATCATGCCGGCATTGATATTGTCATCATTCTTATTTTCATTATCTGAGCTCTTAGAAAATATGTTCATAATATGTATAATGCTAAAAATTAAACTAGTACTATGTTGATACAAAGCACAACTGTTAATGCACAAAGTCAAAGATGAACCGAGAACTCTTTTTTTTTTTTAAGATTTTATTTATTCCTTTGACAGAGAGAGAGATCACAAGTAAGCAGAGAGGCAGGCAGAGAGTGAGGGGGAAGCAGGCTCCCTGCTGAGCAGAGAGCCCAACGCGGGGCTCGATCCCAGGACCCCGAGATCATGACCTGAGCCGAAGGCAGAGGCTTTAACCCACTGAGCCACCCAGGCGCCCCCAAACCGAGAACTTTTATCAGTGACAGTGTACTTATGTTGAACTTAAGTTACAATACTAGGAGTGATGCAGTGATGGATAATCTATGATTGTGAAGCACAAATCATGGTTGCTAACATTAGTGGCCAGGGGAAAAAATCAGCAACTTCAGGAAGCAAATAATCTATTCTGTATCCATCAGACACTAAAACTAGTGTTGTTTTTAGCCCTAGTTTTTGAACTGTTACATGAATTTGTACTTTCCCCCCAACCTTCTGTACCCATTGCCACAGACTGGAACTTTATACATCCCAGTGAGGAGTTTCCCCAAATGGCTGGTCACTCCATGGACAACTCTGATGTTGTAAAATAGAGTGGGCTATTGAAAGTGAAACAAAGGAGATTTTATACTTGGTAAAATAGAAATTACACAAGCTCTGAAGATTTTTTTTTCCCTGAAGGACTGATAAAATGTATGACTTGATAATATCCAGAGTGGGAGGAAAAAAATCTCATAGGTTTTAATGGAATTAATTAGGGCACACATAGAGGATAAGAAAGACTGATTTGGAGGCTATTAGAATATTTCGTGAATGAAGTACATAAGGTAGATATATGATTATTAGGAGAAAATACTGAGCCTGGAGCTCACTGATAAGGACAGGACAGACTTCAGCAAACACTGCAGGACCAATACGAACTTCCTATGGAGTCAATATGATGATCTAAAAGGAGGACTCTTTGCCACTTGAATAAAAGGAAAAAAAATACAACTGTTAAAAGTTTGAATGACTAATAGGGAAAGAAGTGATGAAATAAAGGTGGTTTTTGCCCTGACTACCTGAACTCCAGTAGATCCTCTTATCTTGAAAAGAAACTATCTCTGCCTCATTAGTGACGTGCCCTAAGAGAAACATGCTAATCTGCCTAATGAAGTGACTACGTACTACTCATTCTTGCTTATCACCTCTATCCAAATATTGCATTTTTAAACGTGCTAAGGGAACCCATACCAGCTGATATGAATGGCTTGAGAGTCCATGTGTAACTCGGGAATTTGGTTGCGTCGAAGGACCACATTCTACCACACAATTGGCTCCAACTGAGGCTGTTTTATTGCAAGTAAAAACATTTTTAAATTGAAATAAGACTTCTTATGGAGAGTCAAAGAGATGTTTTGAAAGGGTGATCAAAATAGACCAACATTTTAAAAATATGTAATAGGTGATTTGAATAACAACGATCAGGAACAAATATTTAGTGATTTGAAAGAACAAAGAGAGACACATTAAGCAATAATACAAAGAGATGGTGTGAAATGATAGAGAAAACCTAGTATATGAAAACAGGAGTAACTGTAGAAGTGAAAGGAGTAGGTGAAAGAGAAACCACATTCAAAGAAATAATAGAAAGAAGTAACTTGAACTGAAGAAAAACTCAAGTTATCAAAATGAAAATACATAATAAGGACTGGGGAGAATAAATTTCTAAAATTACATACTTACATATGTAAATTTATGTACATACATATGTATATATATACACACTGTTAATTGTATAGGCATATCTGAGTAAAATATCTAATGGTGAAAACACTTTTCTAGTATAAAGTTGATTATTTGCAAAGGAAAGAGCATCATACTGGCATTAAATTTCTCACAAAACCAGAAAGTAGTACAGTGCAACTCTTATGGGAAAATACTGCAATTTAAAGATCCTATATCTACTGGCGCCTAGGTGGCTTAGTCGGTTCCACATATGACTCTTGATTTCAGCTCAGGTCATGATCTTGGGG
Source organism: Potos flavus (assembly GCA_028534135.1). Lineage (NCBI taxonomy): Eukaryota > Metazoa > Chordata > Mammalia > Carnivora > Procyonidae > Potos > Potos flavus. Next base: position 74,093,428 of record CM052896.1, read on the forward strand.
TCGTGAGATTGATCCCTACGTTGGGCTCTGTGCTCACCAAGGAGTCTGCTTGAGATTCTCTCTCTTCCTCTACCCCTCCCCGCACGTGCGCATGCCCTCTCTCTCTCTCTGTCTCTCAAATAAGTAAATAAATCTTTAAAAAAAGTAAAGATCCTATATCTAGCCAAAATATCATTTATACAAGAGGGCAAAACAAAGATGTTTGTTTTTTAACAAGTAAAGCTAAGAAAGTACCAATTTATACTTTCTGGAGGAATTACTTGAAGAATTATTATAGCCAAAATAAATAAATAAAACACAACTCAAAAGAGGAAAGGACAGCACATAAGAATCAGTGGAGGCCAGTATACTTTAAAATTTTATAAATATATTTAAAGCAGTGATAATTTTAATTGCGATGTGTTGAGAAAGGGTTCTCAAAATATGTATAAAAAGAAAAATCCAAAATATGGCATGAAACTACACTTTTAAACTATTCCATGTATACTCTAGGAGTGGTAGGTGAAGAACATAGAGGTTTTAAAAAAATCTTATTTTGGCTTTTAAAGTTCTTCTTTTATTAAGTATGTCAATTATGAGGTGATATAAAACTGGAATTAGTGTCTTGAATATGAGAATCAGTAAAGCCAAGTTGATTATTTTGATTAAAAGGATAGATTTTCCTATTCACGGATATACATGATGAGTCAACCTAGATTAACTAAATAATATCTTTGTAGGATATGAAAGATGTCTATTATTTTTTAATATTTATTGATTGAAAATATTTAATAAAAGCTTATATACTACATGATGGGAATACAAAAAGGAAAAGAAATTTTCCATCTACTGGGAAAATAAATATACAAAAAATGCAGATATATTTAGATGAATGCTATAATAAATATATATACAAGGTTAAGTGAAGCATAGGAGAAGAACAGCCTTTGGGGGAAGACGTGAAAGACTTGACAGAGAGGAAGTTTGAGTCTGCCAGTGAGCAAGGTAGGAAAGGCATGTTGAACAGTGAGAACATAGCTTATGGATAAGAAAATGCCAAGTGTTCATCCCAGGTAACTAAATTATACAATAAAATTCTTAAATTTGAATGTATTGAAATTGGTGTAAAAATGAAATCTGTTGAAAGCAGCTCTGCATACTTGAATACTGTTACGGTTTGTGCCTAGCTATTTTTAAATTTAAAAATGGCAATATTTTAAGGAATTGTATACAACCACAGATGTTCACTATATATTGCCATAACTTTTTTTTGCAGAGGAACGAGGATATAAATTCCTTGGCTTATTTTTAAACAGCAATGAACTGAGGAACCATGGCTTCAAAATAGGTCTCACTTCTGCCTTCTCAGTTTAGTTCACGTAAGATGTAAAGGGAAGACAGCCCCCTGCTTCAGTAGTAGCCATGGCTGCCCTCATGGGTAACAAGACTCACATGGTGTGCTTGTTAGATGGTAACCACAGCCTGTCCCTTTGCACATGGAAGAGAAAAGAGTGATCAGCTGCTATACCTTGTGTAGTTTTCTAGTATTGCTGTGTAGAGCTGAGGGAAAGGACTGTCCCAGTGTCAGGGCAGAAGAGATTTGCTTTGATTGCTACTGTGCTGAGAAATTAGGTCTTCTCTTAGAATTGAGAAATCACAGAATAAATTCTATGGCCTAATACAGATTTTCAAACATAAAAGCTAATAGTTCCACTATTTACACATTTTGCTAGCTTCTATATATCAGGAGATTCCTTAGAAATTATAGAATTTTAAATGTTACAAATTCTCATGGGAAGTTGGTTTCATAGAAATGGATAATTTTTTTTTTTTGGTGGTGCTTATCTCTCTTATTTGTAATTATGTAAATGTTGAAATTATGTTTTAGAAAACAATTTCGTAGAATGTGGTAGCGTTTTCTAGCTTCTGATTTTTCATAATAGAAAGCATTGTGCCCAAGAGGCAACCTAAATAATATTGCTTTAGAAAGTTTGCCTTTGTTAATTATTTTTTTTATTACACCCTCTTTTGGTGAAACGATTTATTTACATGTTGTTTAAAGTTTCTGTCCCTATTAATTGTTCTGATGCCTAACTGAGGCGTTCAGAACTGATAATCGGTAGGCTTTTCTATTTAATGCTGGAAGAACAAGCTGCTTATGATGACCCAACAGAGACAGGAGGAAGGTTTGTGAAAGGGGTGTATTCATCCAGCTCTAATCCTTGTTTTCAGAAAGGCAGTGTCTTTAAGTGTTCTCTAATTAGTGAATAGATATGGTTGTAAATTCTTGTAGATACCTCTTTTGTAGGACCGACATAGATGCCTGGCTTGTTTAAATCTTTGTTTTACATTTCTTTTAAGTGAAATTTTAATATGAACATTTAACAATAGAAAATTGAATATTGAATATTGTATATCATACAATGCTGTCTAAAATAAAATACGGTTTTATTTTTTGTTTTCCTGCTTGCTTGTTTATTTTGCTGATCTCTTTGTATACATAAATAATGTTTACTGCTATGAAATAAATTCTTTTTGGGTTTGGTAAAATTGCTTCTACCAGTCACCTAGGAAATGTAAGCTAGGGAACAAGACACTGATATTTAGGCATACCAAGAGGAAATATATTGCTTCAGTGAACTGAATATAAAACATGATCAGTGAAAACACCTGGAAATCAAAAAGAACAGATTTTAGTTATGCTTCTCTTTTTCAAAGAACTTAAGTGCTTAGCTATTATTGTTAGTACTAGAGAAGTAAGTTGGCAGTGACATTTGAAATATGATAAATAAAAGCCTACGGAATGTCTGCTTCTACTTTTAGCACTTCTTTGATTCCTTCTTCAGAAATTGCATGATGGAAACTACCATGGAGTTAATGCAACTCTAATATACAACCTTACTTGTTGTAATAAATGTATTCTCTATTACTGTGTAATGATAAAGCCATAGTTATTGAAACTGCCAAAGATATTGGAACAGAGGGATAGGAGCTTTTTGCCTTTATCACCTGTATTATTAATTGGAGATAATTACTGCAGAGCAGCTGGCTGTTGGTTTTAGGGAGCATCAATTGTTCTCCTAACCCAGCTGTTGACTAATAAGGATAGTCAACACATCTGTTTCAACAGCTGGTAATTAACAAGAGCCTAATTGCTGCAACTCTTCTAACATTCAATCTCTGAAAAAGAAGGGATGTAGAAGAATATTATTTACTTTGTGCTTTGCGCTTTCTGAGACCAGTTTCTCTTTTTTCTCTCTCCTTCCACTTTTTTTTCTTACTTTGAACACCACTGCCTTTGTATGAAGCATTGAATGGCAGGAGAACACAATATGGTAATCCAGAGCTTAACTTTTTCAGATCTTTGTTGGTGTTTCTTATTGCAACATTTCTTTGCTAACTTGCAAGATAAAATGGATCAAAAGCATTTTGAGTAGTTCCATACAACAGTTAAAATCCGCAGCAGTGTGCCCTAGGCTGTGTTGCTGTTGTCTGCAGCATCCAAAAGGAAACAGGGAATTCTCTTTTCTTATGCTTTTCGCATGCTTAGACACAGCTCCTAAATAGTTCCACGTTCATACACAGAATTTTTGTTTAAATTACTATATACATATATTGATTACCACAAATGAAGTCAGTCCTTTTTCCTTTGACTTAGCAATCTTTCTTCCTTTGGTTGAAAACTAAAAACCAGGAAAAAAAAAGAAAGAAAACTAAAAAATATAGTTGCTTTTCTTAATGCCTATAAGTCAACTTATAATTATTTAAGAAAACTTTTATTTATGAAATCTTTCTTGGTCTGTTTCTCTTTGGAACATGTTTTGATCTTTTTAAAAATTTTCCTTTAATTCAGATAATTTGTTATTTCTTGTTGATTTTTATAATAAATGAATAGGAAATTTACTGGATTAGTCATAGAAACCTGAGTAAAATGGTTTCACAGATGGGAAATTTATAATTTAACATTTACTTGATTTCTTTTAGCACTCTTACTTAGTTATGAACTGTTTCAATAAAAATGTTTCATATAGCCTTGGCTATAAAACTTTATGTTTTTATAATTATAATTTTTACTAGTTATATATTGATGTTTACATGTTTAAATATCTCTTTGTCTCCTATTTTGAAAATTTCTATTTACCAGATATGTTCCTTTCTTCAAGAATGTTTTCCCAGGTGTCATGGTCTTTTCATAGTCTTTTACATTTTCTTTATAGCCTATATTTAAAATCTTTTGATGAATGAAAAATTTATTTTTATTAATTGGAGATCACATTATTGTACTGATTTTCCTTTTAATACATTCATAAAATTTTAGGTTAATGTCAAAATTAATTTGATAGATAATGATTATGGTACTTATTTAATATGAGTGTCTGAAAAGTCCTTAGCTAAAATGTTAGTGAAGTTCACTTGATTAATCCTGCTTCACTTACTTCTCAGTTGGCAATATTTCTGTGCAGGCAGTTCTTTAATTGTTAGGTATGTTGAAAGGTATAGAAGAAATTCTACCCAAGAGCTTGCCATGGACTGAATTGCAGATTGCATAATTTCAAAATTTTTTGTTGGCAAGGCAAGTTTAGTTCAGCAGGTGTTCAGGTGATGAAGTATATTATAGACGTAGTTAAAAAAAAATACATGATCCTGAACAAATAAACAAAATACTGCTGACTGAAATTTTAACTAAATAGGAGGGCAACTGGCATGTAGAGAAATGTTTATGACTCAAGTGTAACGGAGGGGAATATTGTCATTTTGGGAAATGTTTGCTTCTTCAGTTTAAATAAGAATTTAATTTTCTCTGTGTGCTCATGTTCTTAGGTAGTACAAGAGAGATCAAGCTTAGTGAAAGGAATGTATCATGCCATGAGAAAGGAGAATGAACTTTTTGGGGAAACTCACATTCCAGCTGATGCTTTGAGTGTTTTCCTACATGTAATTTTTTTTCCTGAGGAAATGATCTCAGGAATGAGTGGCATAGTAGACAGAAATTCAATAAATTAATAGGTATTCTCTGAAGACTATAAGTACTACATGATGAACCCGTTTTCTAGATGTTAAAAGAGGCAAATCTTATTAAATGATGCATATAGTATTAGTGAAGCTAGTGAGGTGGTCAGTGGTTTCACATACATTAATATAAATGACTTTCAGAGGTATAGTCAGAAAGTCTCGGAGACCGGACATCTAATTGGATCTAACTAGCAACAAATCTTAAGTCAAGGTACTATCTTCCAACATAGAATTCATTCAACAGAAAAGATAAAGCCTCCACAGTCTGAATTAATGGACAAAGACATAGTTCCAGACAAATATGTTAAATTATTTATGTCTTAAAAAGTAAATGCTATCATAAACTAAAAATAAAAATACAAAGAAGTTTTCCCAGTAAATGACAGTGAATGGAGAAAGAGCTAGGAATTGGGAGTAAACTTTATCATCTCTGGAGTCATCACAATAGGATGTAATGACAAGTGTAATGTTGAAGAGGTTGGCAAAGTAGTTAATGCACAGACTCAGGATTATTTACTAAACTGGTAGTCAGTAGTTCTGAGTTCAAATTCTGCTTCTAACACTAACTTTTTATTGATTTATTTATTTGATAGAGAGAGAGAGCGCGTGCACAGAGAGATAGTGAGAAGGAGAAACAGGCTCCCCGCTGAGCAGGGAGCCCAATATGGGGCTCGATGCCAGGGCCATGGGATCATGACCTGAGCCGAGAATGACAGTCTTCCTGGATTAAGTATTCTTAGCTCCATATTTTTCCCATTTAGCACATTGAATATATCATGGCAGTTCTTTCTGGCCTGCCAAGTGTCTGTGGACAGGTCTGCTGCCAGCCTTATATTTTCTACCCTTGTAGGTTAAGGACCTCTTGTCCTGAACTGCTTTCAGGATTTTCTCTCTATCTCTGAAATTTACAAGCATTATGTCCAGGTGTTGACCTATTTTTATTGATTTTGAGGTGGGTTCTCCTTGCCTCCTGAACTTGAATGCCTGTTTCCTTCCCCAGATTACAGAAGTTCTCAGAATAATTTGTTCAAATAAACCTGCTCCTCTCTCTCTCCTCTCCTGGGACCCCTACATTCGAATATTATTTTGCCTTATGGTATTGCTGATTCTTGAATTCTCCCTTCATGATCCAGCAGTTTTTTCTCTTTTTCTCAGCTTCTTTATTCTCCATCATTTTGTCTTCTATATCACTGACCTAGCAGTTAGAGCCTCCATTTTTTACTGCATCTCAGTAATAGCATTTTTAATTTTGGCTTGATTAGATTTAGTTCTTTTACTTCTACAGTAAGGTATTCTCTACAGTCTTCTATGCTTTTTTCAAGCCCAGCTAGTATCTTTATAATTGTTGTTTTGAATTCTTGTTCTGACATCTTACTTATATCCATATTGACTAAATCCCTGGCAGTGAGTACTTCTTCCTATTCTTTCTTTTGGGGTGAGTTTCTCCATCTCATCATTATGTCCAGAAAAGAACAGCTGAAAGAGAGATAAAAGACAAAAAAACAACACCACCAGGACAATACAAACAAAACAAACCAGAAGAAAACAAACAGAATAAAATAAGAAAAAAATCAAACAAGAAGTAAAATAGAACAAGGGTGCCTGGGTGGCTCAGTGGGTTAAAGCCTCTGCCTTCAGCTCAGGTCATGATCTCAGGGTCCTGGGATCGAGCCCCACATTGGGCTCTCTGCTCAGCGAGGAGCCTGCTTCCCCCCTCTCTGCCTGCCTCTCTGCCTACTTGTGATCTCTCTCTCTCTCTGTCAAATAAATAAATAAAATCTTAAAAAAAAAAGTAAAACAACAAAACAATGAACTAGATCCTGCATGTATTTTGGTCTGTTTGTTAAAAGAAACTAGATCCCAAAATAGAAAAGACTGAAAAACCTGTATACAAAAATAAAATACAATGAAAGGAAACCAAAAATTATATATATATGACATATATATATATATATATATATATATATATATATATATATATATAAGTTAAATTTAAAAAGGAATTGATAAAATAAGAAAATAGCTGGAAAAAAAACTGAAAGACTAAAGAATTAAAAAAAAAAAAAGCAAAAACCACAAATGCTATATACCGTTTACCCCAAGAACTGAAGTTTTTCAGTTCTCTATGAACCGTAAACCTGTGTTGTAGCCGGTTGTTCCTGCTGGTCTTCTGGGGGAGGGACCTGTTGCACTGATTCTCAGGTTTTCTTACCCTGATGAAAGTGCACTCTCCTTGCCAGGGGGCCAAGCTCTGTGTAAGCAGCTCTATATTGTACTCTGTGGCACTGTTTTGCTCCCTGAGGGCTTTTAGCACCAAGATGGGGAGAGGGATGAAAATGGTAGCGTGCCAATCTCTAGCCCTGGAGCTGAAAGTTCACACACACACACACACACACACACACACGCATCACACCCCACTCCCCATCTCCCAATCCCCCCATCCCCACTCTTCAGTGAGCCCTCACAGAAAAGCAGTCAATCACTCTTGTTTCCCTGGTTTCCATCCTAACTCTCTGTTCACCCACCCTATGACCAAGTGTTTTTATTTCAGGCATGTGAACCAGTTTCGTCTCCAAACTTTACAGACTCTGAGGCATGGACCCGTGCTGTTCCTCCCAGGGAGGGAGGGGTTCTTGACCCACTTCTTTCTTTTGCTGGACCTCTGCCTGGAGAGCAGTCACTGGACCATGTAGTGGTTCACAGTTTATGGGAACACGGAGCAGAAAGCCAGGGCTTAGGCACCTAGACTTACTCCTTTCGGCCTGCTTCCCTGCTCTGAAACTTGGTAACTCTGTTGCACTCAGGCACCCCCATTCTTTTTGTGACCCTAGGGGTCCTGAGACCATGCTGTTCTGTCTAGAATTCTGCCCCAATTTTGTGTTCCACTGCTTTATAATACTGTCCAGTAGACTGCTTAAGAGCTCCCTCCCCAATGAGGTTTATCTTCCAATAAAGTGCCCCAGATTCACGTCTCCACACCTCCTACCTTGCAAAAAGTAGTAGCTTTTCTGCTTGTAGAATTGCAGCAATTCTTTTCTCAGGTAACCCATTGATTTTGCAGGTGTTCAGAATGATTTGATAACTATCTAGCTGAATTCCAGGGACCAGGCAAAATTCGGGTCCCCTGCTCATCCGCCATCTTAACTTCTAGCCATGTTATCAAAATTCTTACGTAGACAACCTTTACATCTCTAGTACTTTCATAAAACAATGTTAAAAGAGAAAAATATTATTAGGATGACTATAACCAAAATTTTACTTTATTTTTCATATATTTGTGTTTTAGACTAGACAGCCCTACAGTAGGTTGTTTTCAGAGAAGGGCTTGCAAATGCAACCTGAAACCTCAATCGTTTCTATTTAAAAGCAGGTCAAGAACATTATGAAAATAAATAAATCCAGTTAATATACTGAATGTAAGAATTCTAAATGTTAAATTATAAAGAACAAATTGGTCTATTTTTGATGATATAATATGTGTTAAATTTCGATGTAAACTTCTTCCTGTGGTGTATCCAAAAAGTGTGGGGACACTTTTGCTGTTAACCTAGCAGGTCCTGGAAAAACTATAATTTTCATGTATTGCTAGACTCACAGAAAATGAAATGTTTCAAAAATCTTACTTCACAAAAAAATTGCAAGTAGAACCAGAGAGAAACCCCTCTCCAACAGTAAGAAAACAGATGGTCTACGGCTGCACTAAGGGCAAACATCTATAGAAGTACTATCATCTTCAGCTAGGATCCCAATTCCTAGACCGGCAGGAAGGCTACGGAGCTGAGCCGGAAACTCCAGCATTAATCCAGGAACTTGAACTTTATCTAGAATTGTTTCTCCTGGCTTCCTGATGAAACAAGCACAAGTCCTCAAAGGAAGGCATCCCTAATTTAGTCCAGTAGGATCCCACAAATTATCAGGAAGACATGAAATCCCAACCATAGATCAATTAAACACATGAGGAAGAAAATCACCGTTAATGACAGTCACGGCAGATACAATAACTTCTAAAAAAGAACACACAAACACAACAAACAATTCATCTAAAGAATATAGAATAGCCATGTTTGAAATGCTTCAATAAATACTTAAATAGAGTAGGAATCACAACCATGAATAAACCAAAAGCGTTTTCTAGGAAACACCATGCAAATCTGGAAAAGAATCACAAGTTCAAAACAAAACAAAACAAAACAAAAATTTTTTGAAGTAAAACACTCTAGATAAATGTCAGATTATATACAACTGAAAAAAGAATTAGGGAGCTGGAAGACATATGAATTGTAGTGTATCTGAAAAATTACCCATAATACAACACCAATAAATAAAACCAATATTAAGAGATATAGAGTAAGATAGTCCAACAAACCTTTAATTAGGCTCCCAAAAGGAGAGAATACAGACAATCCTGGAAAAACATTATTAGAATAGAAAATGACTGAGATTTTTTTCTAAACCTGATGAAAGATATTCTTCCAAAGCAAGATAAGAAGGATATCCACACATAATCACATTGTAATGAAATAGAAGAATTCTAACATCAAAGAGACACTTATAAAAGTAGCCCGCTAAAGGAAAAAGATTATTTTCAAAAGAGCAACAGTTAGATTTACAGATGACTTCTCAATAGGGCAGTGGAAATCAGGAGACATTGGAATAATACTTTCAATGTGCTCAAAGAAAATACCTGCTAATTTAAAATCATATACCCAAAATGAATATCCTCAAAGAATGAATATGAAATAAACAGGTTTTCAGACAACTAAAAATTGATTAAGTCATTTACAGCTGTATAGTAAACTTTTAAGAGCTGTTGTTTACACAGAAGGAACACGATTCCATAAGGAACCTTCCAACCAGAAAGGAATAAAACACAAAAGAAAAGTGACAAATGCACACTGACTCAAAAAAATATATAGTACTGATATTCTTTGGGGTTTAAATCTAAATAAATTAGAATACATTAAAAATAAACAGTAACAAATAAATTGGGAAGAGAGTAAATAGAGATAAAGGGTTTTAGGTCCTCTTATTGTCCAGGAGTGTTAATATTAGGTTTTTAATAAGTCAAATATTTTTCTTGTAGTTCCTAGGATAACCATTAAAAATATAAAGAAGAGTATAACATTCAAAGTAAAGAGGGGGATATTGGATGATGATAATAAAAGAATCCAAAAGATAGTAAGGAAAGGTGATATAAAAAGAAAAAAGAGAAGTATCAGAACAAAAAGAGCATGATAGGATTACATATTTAAGCCCAAATTTATCAGTAATTATATTCGATGTGAAGGGATCAAATGTTCAAGTTAAAAGATGAAGAGTGTTAGACTGGAAAAAAAATAATACATGCTGTTTACAATAGTCACTTAACCTAGGCATATAAAGAAGATTTAAATTAAAAGGATATTAAAAAAAAACGTGCCAAAGCTAATAAAAAGGTTTTGCCCTTTTTAAATTTTTTTTTTTTAAGATTTTATTTATTTATTTGACAGAGAGGTAGCACAAGTAGGCAGAGCAGCAAGCAGAGGGAGAGGGAGAAGCAGGTTTTCCGCCGAGCAGGGAGCCCAACCAATGTGGGGCTCGATCCCAGGACCCTGGAATAATGACCTCAGCTGAAGGCAGCTGCTTAACTGAGCCACCCAGGTGCCCCAAAAGATTTCTCTTAAAACTATGTTAACATCAGGCAAAATATAATTTAAAACTACAAGGTTTTTTGTTTTTAAGATTTTATTTATTTGTCAGAGAGAGAGAACACAATCAAGGGGAGTGGCAGGCAGAGGGAGAAGCAGACTCCCTGCTGAGGAAGGAGCCTGATGTGGGACTTGATCCAAGATCTCTGGGATCACGACCTGAGCCAAAGGCAGAGGCTCAACCAACTGAGCCACGCAGGCATCCCTATACCGTTTTTTTTATATGTTTGCTTTGCTTCGTATGTAATAAGTGAAATCATGCCTCCTTGACAAGGTGGTTTCCTGCCACACTGCAGTGTTACCACGCAAGCACATGGTTGCCATTAACCCCTATTAAGTCCTTTTTTCCTTTCTATCATTATATGCCCTGAAGAACCTGTTCTAAAACTGTGGTTTTCAGATATTTTGTTTCATTGTCTTTAGAAACTATTCATTTTAGACAGATCCAATGTATTGAAGATGTCATTGCATTTCCATTTTTCACCTTTTCTGACAACATTATCTGATGTTCTGACATTATCTGACAGCTTATATAGACCAACACGTATAGACCACGTATTCAGGGCTCTGTATAAACCTGTCCTCTTGGACACTCAAGATCTGTAATCTGCAAACTGTGGCCTCTGAACCAACTGACTGTGTCTGTAAATAAAGTTTTATTGGAATAAGCCTTGCCCATTCACTTATATAGTGTCTATGGCTCTTATCACACTACAACAACAATTGAGTAGTTGCAAGAGAGACTATATGGCCCACAAGTCTAAAATATTTATTACCTGGAATTTAGTGATCATACTCTAGATTACCACATAACTTGACCTGATACTTTAAGCCCAATCCTTTTTTACTTTATTGACCTGTTACTTGGTACAGTGCTATTTCTTACTAACATCAGTTATTTCCACAATAATTTTACATCCAAAGTTCAGTGGAGTCTATTGTACAGCCTACATATTTGTTCACTCTGATATGGCTATTTCAAATTTTAAATTATCTGATTTTATCATTGCATAATTGTCATGTGAGATGGGTATTATTACCCCCATTTTATCAATGAAAAAACTGACATTCAGAGGCCCTAATTCAGAGTCATAGAACTACTCACTGGTAGCCAAAGCTAACTTTGCTCTTAATAACTGTGCTGCATTCTCTTTCTGGAATACTGCTCTCCACCTCCCTTCTTTGTTTTGTGGACTCAGCCCTTTCCTCACAGATCATTGTCTGCCTATGAATATTTTGATTTCTGCTTCCATTACCAACTGTTTTCTTCCCTTTCTCCTGTCAGACCATAGATGACTAGACAGTTCATATAAGACTGCTTTTGAGTCTGGACCCTGATCATCCTTGGTCTGAAAGGTGTCTCATGAAGATAAAATATTACCTCTTAGGAATAGTCTTTAAAGAGCAATACACTATGCTAATGTACTGTGGTGAGCAATCTCAGTTTTCCTATGAAGAGGGGGTATAATTGAAATCCAGTCATTTTTATCCTTTTCATAGTAGCTTCTAATTTTTTAGATACGCTTTTGCATGATATTTAGTTATGTGTCTTTACTATGTTCGTAACCTGCCTCTGAGGTTAAAAAAGTTGAATACTAGGATGGCTATAATCATATTATTAAGCAGTTTTCTAATTTGATGTATTGTTGGAACATATCTAATTAGATTTTTCCTTACAAATGTGTTCGGTAGTGTAACATAGTCTATACATTTGTGATTACTCTATAAAACAATTCTATTAAAATAGTTAACATACATATTAAATTATGCCATACTGAAATGTGGTCTTGTATGGTAGAATAAGCAGTGTTTTTTGGATACTTGTATTGTAGTTCCAGCTTTCCTTCTAACCAACTATGAAATCTTGGACAATTTCCAAATGTTTCCTTAAACATATATTAACAACAATTTTCTCACCTATAAAGTTGGGGACTATATTACCTCTAAGATCCTTTTCAGGTCTAAAATTATTTGGTTCTGTGATTTAATTTGTACGGTATGTTTCATTATTTAGCAGATATCACACATAAGATCAAATGCCTTGGTTCTCTGATAAAAACAGATTACCATTAATGGTCTTGGAGTTACCAAAGGAAGGCTTAATTATATTAGTCTGCTACTATTTAAAACACATTAAAAAAAATAACAAGATTTTGAAGTAAGTAGAAATGGTTTCTCCACAATATCCATAACATACTGTTCAGTGATGTAGATGGTGTAGTGTTTTCTTTGTCTATCTTTCTAAAGTACTAGATAAGAGTCTAAGGAAACAATGTAGTTCATTTCTAATTTGGTAGCAATACAAATGGTTGTCCTATTTAGATGGCATTGCTCAATATATAGTTTTAGAATGAGCCTTTCAATTATAAGACTAACCTAACATTAGTTAGCCAACTTTTTTTTAGTCACTTAAGGTACATAAGTTTTGGGGATATAATGTACGATATAGTAATTAAAGTTAACAGTACCATATCATATATTTAAAAGTTGCTAAGAGAGTAAATCTTAAAAGTTCTCATCACAAGGAAAAAATCTGTAACTATATGAGCTGATGGATGGTAATGAAATTTATTGTAGTCATTTCACAATATATACATACATCAAATCATTATGTTGTACACCTAAAACTAATACAGTGTTAACTGTCAATTACATCTCAATAAAACTGGAAATGAACAAAAAAAAAAAGGATAATGGTACAAGGAAAAAAAGATATAAGGAGAAGATACTAAAGATATAAAACACACAATGATCTGTAAACTTCTATTTATTATCAATAACTGTTATCAAGTGATTGCTTCACCTGGAATTAGTTCAGCTGCTCCTTCCAAGTGTTCTAGGGCATACCTTTTATATGTTGGGAATAAGTATGAAAGGTAGCTGGAGGACATATAAAATTCCGGAGTATACCATTGAAGATTGCAATGAAAACTTCAAAGTTTTCATTATATAAAAACAAAAGAAAGGATCAAGAATGTTGCAGTTCTCTTTATTTAATAGAGAATATTACTCACAAGAAAAGGACAAGGGGGGCGGCTGGGTGGCTCAGCCGTTAAGCGGCTGCCTTCGGCTCAGGTCATGATCCCAGGGTCCTGGGATCGAGCCCCACATCGGGCTCCTTGCTCAGTGGGAGGCCTGCTTCTCCCTCTCCCACTCCCCCTGCTTGTGTTCCCTCTCTCACTGTTCGCTGTGTCTCTCTGTCAAATAAATAAATAAAATCTTTAAAAAAAAAAAGAAAAGAAAAGGACAAGGTATGGTTTTTGTGTGTGAGTGGAGTGAGGAGGTGAGAAAAACTCTAAAACACCTGCCGCAGGCCAGAAAAAGATATTTTGGTATTGCTAAGAAGAGAATTTTATTGTTTTGGAGCAGGGAAATATATTAGGTTAAAAATCATTTCACGTTTCGGGGCACCTGAGTTGCTCAGTCAGTAGAACATCTAACTCTTGATCTCAGGGTCTTGATCTCAACGTCATGGGTTCAAGCCCAATGCTGGGCATGGAGCCTACTTTAAAACAATAAATAAAATAAAACATTTAAGATACTCATTTCACATTTTAACATTGCTGTTTGCTTGTTACAATGGATGGTGTCTTAGAAGTATTATTGGCATGATTTTTCTGCATAAAATTATAGTGTTTTAAGGTCAGTAGTATCTTAGAGTCAATGAAATTTGGTGATAAGTTCATAAAATTTGTTTGGAAAGTTTTAAAAATATAATTCTATATATGCCTAGAGAAAATTTTTTTAAAGATTTTATTTATTTGACAGATCACAGGTAGACAGAGAGGCAGGCAGAGAGAGAGGAGGAAGCAGGCTCCCCACTGAGCAGAGCCCGATGTGGGGCTCGGTCCCAGGACCCTAAGATTATGACCTGAGCCAAAGGCAGAGGCTTAACCCACTGAGCTACCCAGGCACCCCTGCTTAGAAAAATTTTTTGTTACAGTAGTAAAATTAGTGGATTTAGGAGGCCATGTTTTAGTCAAGAAGACAAATGTTTTTAATAGGTAAATTTTGGTGGGAGTAAGCAGCAGAATGTTTATATTCTTAACTAGTATTAGGGAGAGATGAACCATCAACACAGTTTGAGAAGTAGAAGATCCAGCTAATGACTAAATACAGTGTTAACTCGCACTCGTTCCCATTACTAGGACTAAATATGCACATGACTCTCAGTTACAAAACTCCATGCCGAAAACTTAGGTGAAGTTTTGGAGCAATTAGAATAAAGAACAAAAAGAGCAATGGTATGTGGAAAGACTTGAGTGATACATAAAAAGGCAGCATGCTCAAGAGTATCTGGTACATCTCTGGTTGTCCTTTTCCCTGCAGGTGGGCTAAGATGTATGAAAATTAATCAAGTGCTTGTGAACCTGCACATTGGTATTATTTATCAAATTCCTAAGTAAATACTTTTTGTCATCTGTCATATGTTCTTGAGAATATTGATTGACCTAGTGTATATGTGTATGTATGTGTGTGTATAAACATATATATGTTGAATGTTTACATATATTTACATATGTATATCCGAGAATGTTATATAGTCTTGCAAGTTGCTTAATTTTCATGAACTTCAATTTTATCATGTAAAATAAGGATAATTGGAGTTATCTCATAGGTTGTTTGTACAGATAGACTATAGGATTTCAAGCACTTGATACAATGCCCAACCCGTAGTAGGCATTCAACAAATGGCATTATAGTTAAGCACAGATGCTTTCAAGTTACATCAATTTAAGCAGCAAGTTTGGCAGTTTCTTTATAGTGTATATAACTTTATGAAGTATATAAACATATTATATACACTTACATAGGATCCAGCAATTCCATTCGTTGGCATTTACCTAAAAGAAATGAAGGCATTGTTCCACAAAATGACCTATATGCTGATGTTTATAGGAGCTTTATTAATAATTGCCCCAAACTGGAAACAACCCAAATGTCCGTCAACTGGGAAATGGATATATAGATATTGGTACATCCCTATGATGGAATGCTACTCAGTGATATAAAGGAATTAACCATTGATAAATGTAATAATATGAATGAATCCCAAAAGCATTAAGTTAAGTGAAAGAAGTCAAATTCAAAAGGCTGCCTACTAAATGATTCCATTTATGTATCATTCTAGAAAAGGCAAACTATAGGGGTAAAAATCAAAAGTGATTGCCAGGGACTGGGTGTAAAGGGAAGACATTGACTATATTGGTGTACAAGGGAACTTTTTGGACTAATGGAAATATTCTTTATCTTGGTTGTGATGACTGTTACAGGACTGTAAATTTGTCAAAATTTATACAACTGTACATCATAAGTGGGTGAATCTGTACTTTGTATAAGTTATACCTCAGTAAGCTTGACTTTAAGAAATGCATCCATGTATACTTACGTGATACATGATGCATGTTTTAGTTGAATAAAAATTTTACCTAAAGGTATGTCTGTAAGTAGAAAAAGTGTTGTGTAAGTAGAAAAAGTAGTTGTGTAAAACATTTACTTAAAACTGTAGGTAGAAAAAGTAGTTGTGTAAAACATTTCCTTAAAACTTTATATATAGAAATCCTGACTCACTAAAGGCTTTGCTCAAAAATATAAGTATTTTTATCAAAAATTTCAAGTTAAGTATAAATATGTAGATTCTAAGCATTATAGTAAAAGGGTTATTTATAGAAAACTTAATCCAATAGAAGTAGAGACAAAAAAGAGAAGCAAAGAAAAGGGATACATAAAACATGAAAAATGTGTAAAAATAAGTCCAGATATATCTGTAATCACAATATATTGCCCATCTTTACAATGTGTGAAGATAAGTGTTATCAGATAAACATATATCAACATGAATAAAAGTCAAAAGTACAATACCAAAAAGCAGTTGTCTGTGAAATATGTAGACTATCATTTAAATAAAGTTTAAAACCTGTAAAAAGATATACATTATCTGTAAGTACATAACTATATAGTAAAAAGTACAAAACTATATAATAAAAATGTCCTTGAAATTGATAAGCCCAAATTCGTGAAAGTGTTCACTTTGGGCGTGGAAGGGAAGGAGGGAATATAACTAGTAAGTGCAATTTATGGGTTGGGGTAGAGGAAGACAAAGATTATAACTGTGTAAAGAATGTCATCCAAAAAAAATAAGTCATCAATATTGTAAATAGGTGTATGTGGTTGCAAATATACATGTTTATATATACACGTATAGACTATTTCTGGAAGCATATACAACAAACAGATAACTGCTAATCTCAGGAGAAGGGATTTATACTTAGGGTTGTAGGTGGGAGAAAAATTTACTTTACACTGTATATTTTCTTATACATTTTTGTTCAATTTTTTAATGCATATATTTTTATGAGTATACACATAAATGAATGCACACAGTTTTTATTAATGTAATTGCCAGAAATATGGGAAACATGCCTGAGGAACAGGAAAAAATATCTTGTTCACTAATTTCCTTAATGTTTTTATATGAAATTTATTATTGACTTGTAATGTGATGGAATTATATTAATAGTGAAAGTAGGAAATGCAACAGAAGTAAACAGCACATTTAAATTAGTTAAGTTTTCTTACATATAACATAGATCCAACTCAAACTAGCCTAAGCTAAACAAAGATTTATGTACTCAGGAAATCCAAGAAATGAAATGGATCTGGAACTGTCTGGTATAGGGGATCCAGGAGTACAAACGATGTCATCAGGATTCAGTTTTCTTCTGCGGCTGGTGGGATGGAGTACTGTGTTTGAACAACCTGGATTATATTTACCTGAATGGGGAATGAAGTTCATCCTAGCCACCAGGACTCGACAGGATCACTGTGGCAGAGGGGCAGGGTATTTCCCCCAAAAAGAAATGCTGGCCAGATGAACATATAGCTGATAAAGGAAAAGTCAGGAAGTTTGTAATAGCTTTGAACATAGTCAGCAGGCCCCAAGCATAGGATTAGACATTTGGATTCCTATGAAGCCACACCAGATCCTCATACCCAATTATATGTGAGATGTGAGAAAGTCAATATCACATGAAGCACAGGAATTTAAGTAAAATTCTCATGTTCCTGTTTTTATTGCAGAAATTTCTTACGTAAAAATCTTCATTTTGGCATTTTCCTACCACAGCATTGTTGGTTTAGTTTTTAGTTTGGGAGGTTTTGTTTTGTTTTGTTTTGTTTTTGCAGAAGTACCAGGTTAAAAACAACAACAACAAAAAACCTTCAAAATAATCATCTAAGATACTTAGTATTGTCATATATTTATTTAGCAAATTCTCTATTACCTGTCCAATATTTGATATTCCTTATACATGCAACAGGATGTTTGACATTTTGTAAGTTGAATGTGATATGTCCTTTTTTTGTGTGGTTCTTTTTGAAGAACCCACACAGTGGGTATCTGTGTCTTCCATGTTACCATTTCAGTCACATTTTATAGTTTATTGAAGATTAGCAAATCTGTCAATTTTTGACATAAAGAACCAGCCACTATTTTTAAATGCTTCTTAATCATTTTTGAGAATGTTTTATCTATAATTCTAAAATGTGACATGTTAAAGCAAGCATTCAAACATCTTATATTTAATGATGAAGTAACTCTTTGTTAGGTTTGCTAGCCCAGATAGAGAATAAATTATTTTAACTTCATTCCTAAAGTTATATCCAAAGACCTGAATTGTTGCATTGTTTTTATTATTCTCCATTATTTAAGTGGAAAAGTGGCATTGTCCAGTTTTCACTTACATTACACTAATTTTCCTGTGGTCAGGGTTTCACAGTTTATCTTATGACTTTATTCTTATACAAGAAAATAATCCCAGCAAAATCATATGAGTTCAGCAAAATTAGTGAATTTCTGCCTCCAAGCTCAATCACTTTTTAATTATTGCCATTAGTGTGGTTTGTGAGGTGTTTGATAACAATTTGCTCTGTGTTATCTATCAAACACCACTTAAAGTGAAAGACAGTCTTTTCATGCAAATCAAATTTTGAATAAACAAAACTGAAAACTGACTTACCAGTACCGTATTAGTTTGGTTGAAAACTTTTGGGCTATGCCTGAAACCCAAGGGGGAAGATGGTTGGAAGTTGTCAATTCTTTTAAAACTACAAGTTTGAACTCTGTCAAAAAACTGATTACAATCCCTTTAAAATTTGAATACTATAGGCAGAGAGGAACAATAACATCTTTTGAATAAAATACCTCCAACATTGAAGATTGTTGTCATACTCCCTTTAGAAATTTTTGTCCTGCAGAAAAGGAACTGAAAAGGTTAAGTCCTATCTGTAAGAATCAGATTATACTCTTGTGTATTTTTTTCATATTAAATATCAAAGATAGCTTAACAACATATTTAGAATTTTCTGGGTTTTACTATTAATAAAGTTAAAAGAAAATCTGGCGTGATCAGGCAGTGGAGCCACATTAAGTTTGTATGTGAAACATCCATTGTGCTTATCTCTACTCTAGATATTGCTCTGAACCCATGTTCCACATTCTAAATTCTGTGTATAAAGTTAAACATTGCAGAAGGGCGTATATCTGATGGTACAGACGAATAAGGTTGAAGTTGAGTAATGAGCAAACTTGGTAAATTTAATCTGTTCTTGTCTTCAATATGTCTGCTATTAATATAATTTGATTGTTTTGTGGGAAATTATGAGATACTACTAAAAATACTGATAGATTTTAAAACTACCACAAATTTAAGGCTCCTATTTATACTACAATACTGTATTCTAACATACCAAAACTAGTATTAAATTTCTTAAAATATTAATTACTTGCAGGCAAAGTTGTTGGCTATGCAACAAGCCAGAGAGACTGCAATTCAACAGTACAAAAAACTAGAAGAAGAAATCCAGACACTTCGAGTTTACTACAGGTAAAATTCTTTTTAACCTGGGCATAAATAAATGTTGTTGGTCTGGCCCTACTGAACTCTTTGCTCATCTAAATGCCACCTCTGAAATGGTATATATATATATATTTTTTTTTCAATTTAATTTTATTTTTTCAGTGTTCTAAGATTCACTGTTCATGGACCACACCCAGTGCTCCATGCAATATGTGCCCTCTTCAATACCCACCACCAGGCTCACCCAACCCCCCCCCCTCCAAACCCTCAGTTTGTTTCTCAGAGTCCACAGTCTCTCATGCTTAATCTCCCCCTCCAATTTCCCCCAATTCACCCTTCCTTTCCTTCTCCCAATGTCCTCCATGTTTTTCCTTATGCTCCACACATAAGTGAAACCATATGATAATTGACTCTCTCTGCTTTACTTATTTCACTCAACATAATCTCTTCCAGTCCCGTCCATGTTGATACAAAAGTTGGGTATTCATCCTTTCTGATGGAGGCATACTATTCCATTGTATATATGGACCATATCTTCTTTATCCATTCGTCTGTGGAAGGGCATCTTGGCTCTTTCCACAGTTTGGCGATTGTGGCCATTGCTGCTATGAACATTGGGGTACATGTGGCCCTTCTTTCACTGCATCTGTATCTTTGGGGTAA
>CM052896.1:74114127-74204432 GCA_028534135.1 Potos flavus
TTTTGCCAATTATAATATGAGAAGTTTATAAAGGCATGCCACTGAAGGATTTTTAACACTTATTTAATTTATGCTCCAAGAGTAGTTGTGAAATTAATTCAGTAGGTCACACTGGCATTTTTTAATGAAAAGAGCTAGAATAGAAAATGTCAGAGTGCATCTCTTATAGTAAGGGTAAATATTGTTTTGTGATACTTTGGTTTCAGTTTTGTGTTGTGTGAGAGAGAGTTAAGATTGTGTATTGGGTTATGTGTAAAATATATATATTTTCACAATGGATCATAGTAAAAAAAAATTTGAAAAATGATATACAATATCCTGTATGTTCTCTGATACTTAATAAGAGTAAAAAACCCTCAAGTCTGAAATGTAAGGATTCACTAACTTGGGCTGTGAGTTATTGAAAGATTTTCTTTTAATTTTGCCCCTTCTGAGAATAATGTTGTTAAGTACAAAAATGCAATCAAATCAAAATCAGTTTTACTGAAATAGTTATGAAAGTATTATGTCATGATATATTACGATATTCACACATCATTATTAATACATTAAATTAGTATGTCTAACAGAAAGTCTATTAACTATAATTTCAAAGTAGTGATGACTGTAAATGGTATTTTTGGGATAAGGGCAAACCCTGAAATGTGATGTGAAAACACCAATGGTTCCAACGGGTGCAAATTTTCAAGAACCGCTAAATAGTACTACTATAGTTCGTTGCCTATGTTCATAATTTTAAGAAATGCAGTTTACACAAAAGTGAAAAATAAAGATAATTTTTTTTTCTCATTCAAAGTTAAGGATGCCTGCTTTAGAGCAATGTTACTGGCATATTGTAGTTGGTTTATTGTTGTCGAATTATGTCCCTCAAAAAAGATATGTTGAAGTCCTGACCCCTAGAATCTCAGAATGTGACTTTTGAAAGTAAGTCCTTTAGAGAGGCAACAAAGTAAAATTAGGCCATTAGTATGGGCTCTAACCTAGTATGATTGATGTTCTGTAACAAGGAGAAATTTGGACACAGAGACACGCACATAGAGGAAGGCTATATAAAGACACATGGAGAAGAAAACTTTGTGCCTGGCATCCACAAGCCAAGTAATGCCAAAGATTGGCAGCAAACACCAAAATGTAGAAGAGGCCTGGGAGGATTCTCAGCTATAGCCATCAAAGAGAGCACAACCCAGCTGACACCTTGATTTTGGACTTGTAGGTTCCAGAACTATAAGACAGTAAATTTCTGTTTTAATTCTCCCAGTTTGTGGTACATTGTTATAGTAGCCTTACGAATTAGTGCAGTTATATAATATTAAGTATGTTTGATTGATGACTGACTGGGGAATCATTTGTCTGCAGTTAGAAGCAATGTCTGTGTGTAATCATGTGGGTAAACAGAAACCTGATGATTAGTGAAGACATCCAAGCCACTCACCCTTTTCTTTTTGTAACTATAGAGTGGATATGACAATCTTTCCTCCATACCTTACACCAAGGGATTCTCAACTATAGCTGTGCATTAGAAGCACCTGAGGAGCCTCTCAAAATCCTAATCCCCATCTCCTCCCAGGCCAGTTAACATCAGTCTCCTGAGGTAGGACTAGGCTGTCAGTGTGTTTTAAGTTCCCTAAAAATTCCCACATGTATTCAAGTTTGAGGGATGTTGGTTTACAAGCTCATTTCAGGTAGCTGCGTTAAATTAGGATCTCTTCTCGGTGGAATAATAGAGGCATATGTTAAACCCTCTACTAGGACTTAATGAATATTGTGTGATTTGTGCCCTTGGATATCTGCAGTACGGTATGAAGTAGCTTCACACTATTGATAAGGGAGAGTTTCCATGGAACCCTCTCCTGTCATCCTTGTGAGATAGGAGAGCAAATTCTTGTTGATAAAGTGACAGTGTCCAAGAATTCTGAGAAGCATATGATAATCTTACATGGACTGACTTTTTTCTTGAAAAACAAACCTTGATGTCAGCTCTTAATACTCCTTCTTTTTAATGAATTACAAAAGATCACTGAAAGATTTTTAAAAATTGTGAAGCTGAACTACTCGTTTTCCAAAGACTTTTTTAATCTACATGAATATAACCGAGTTAAACATTCTTTTTTAGATAAAGAGTTAATAATTGTTGGCTCCAAGATATACTTCACATGTACCCCTCTCACTGCTATTTAAAAAAAAAAAAAAGCTGGCAGTGTGGTAAAGCTACTGGGATTTGCCCTTAAGACAGCCCTGCCTTTTGTGACTTATATAAATGAACCTCTCCAAGACCATTTCCTTTTTTTATGAAATTAGAATTATAGAACCTACCTCATATAGTTGTTTCAAGTATGTACAGTTCTTAGCACAGTATTTAGCTTATTGTTAGTGCTCAACCAACGTTAAGATAAATTTACTTTTACACAGCAAAGTCAGTGAGGTAAGAGTAGAATCAGAATCTGTATCACTGAAGCCAAAGAAGGAGATTAAAAAAAAAAAAAAGTCAGCTATTGCTAAATGGTTAGGAAGATGTAAGGAGAAAAAGTGTCCTTTTTATTTGAAATTAGGTGGTCATTAGTAACCTTCACAGAAGTAATTTTAACAAAGCATTAGATACAGAAGACAGTTTTCTGTGAATTGAAGAGTGATTAGAGGTCAAGAAGCATAGTAATTTGGACAATAGAGCGGTCCTTGAAGAAACTGGAATAAGAAAGATGTTAATGGAAAAAAAAAAAAAAGATGTTAATGATAGTTGAGAAGGAAGGAAGATAGGTTAAGGACTTTTGTTTTTTGTTTTTGAAAAATGGCAGATATTCGAGCCTGCTTATGACTAATTGGAAAGAGCCAACGGAGAGAATTGTTATGGATGGAACATGGTTCCTACAGAAATAGGAAGAGATGGAATTTAGAATCTGCCTAAGCATTTCCCTTGAACAGGAAGATGGTCACCTTGGGCTCACAGACGGGACTCAAGGAGATAAGAATAGCTGTGGAATAGAAATGAGTTTCAGTTCACAATTAAGAGTTTCACTTTTTCCTGTAAAGTGAGGGTCACTGTGGACTTCAAAAGCACGGAGGGCAGGAGACTTTGAAAGGGAGTGGGCAAAAGTAGCTACTGAAGGGAAGGGGAAAGAGAACTGAATTAAGGCAAGAAGAACACGATGAGCAGTCCCAAAGAGCCAGCTGGGCATAGATGCTACAGATGAGTATGAGTTCTAGTTTGTACAGATGCATAACTTAACATTTTCAATTATCTTGTACAGTAGCACAGAAGGCAAAGGATTGAAATGATCCAAGATTACAAGTTTGCAGGACTGAAACAATGGAGAGGAGAGTGATTGAAAGTAAACCAGCAAGAAGTTGTCGAAATGCTGAATGATAGTCTAGGCTAAATAGAGCAGAAAATAAAACTGAAAGAACATGTTTACCAGGAGAGAAAACGGAGGAATCGAGAAACCCTAAATCTTGAAATCAAAGAGCAAAGGCAGTGGGAATAAGAAAATTCAAGAGCTAAAAGGATCAGAGGTTGTAGGCAGAAAGTGCAACATTGCTGTTTAAGATCTCAGAGGTGAAGCACTCTGAACATTGACAGTATTAAAAACTGCCTTAGAAGTAGATGAAATGGAGAGGAGGAAGGGGGTCAGTAGATAGGAAGAAGTAAATGATTTATGGAACTAAAGTATGGGATACCCATTTGGATATTATCTGAAAATATCAGGTATTCACTGTAAGTGCCGTAATGGCAAATGACCTAAAAATAGAGAGATAAAAGCTGCATGTTGAAATAAACAGCTGTGTATATCAAAGGAAGAAACCTGTACAGTGTGTGATGCACAGGAGAATGTGTGTGTCTATGAGGAAAGTTGCTTGCTTTAAGAAGATCCACATATCTATCAAAAAGGTACAGAGAACTTTCATGCATTGTTGATGGGGATCTAAAATGGTGCTTCTGCTATGGAAAGCAATTTGGCAGTTCCTCAAAATTAGACATGAAATTCCCACATGATCCAGCAATTCCACATGTGGTATGTACTCTAAAAGAATTGGAAGCAAGGACTCAAAACAGATACTTGCATACCAGTGTCCGTACTGTACTGTTCAAATTAGCCAAAAGGCGAAAATGAAGCAAGCCAAGTGCCCATCAACAGATAAATGAACAAACAAAATGTGTTATATACATAAAATGGAATATTATTATTCAGCCATAAAAAGAAATGAAATTCTGATACATGCTACAACATGAATAAATACATTATGCTAAGTAGAATAAGCCAGAGAGAAAAGATAAATATTGTTATGTTTCCACTTATACGAGGTACCTCGAGTGAGCAAATTCATAGTGACAGAAAGTAGAATAGTTACCACTGGCTGTGGGAAGGGGGGTTGGGGAGTTTCCAGGGGCCAGAGGAGGAGAGAATGGGGAGTTGCGGTTTAATATGCAGAGATTCTATTTGGGATGGTAAAAAAGTTCTGGAAATGGATAGTGGTAATGGTTGCACAACATTGTGAATGTACTTCATGCCACTGAATTGTATACATAAAAATGGTTAAAATTGTAAGTTTTGTGTTATCTTACCACAGTTTTTTTAAATGTACAAAGAACATTTAAGATATACAGATATTTTACAGAAGATATTATACAGAATCTTGTATATTATAAGGTATACAGAAATTTATTTAAAATAGAATAGGGGTAAAATCTCTGGGATATTAGACTCTGGGAAAGTAGAGGCAATTACAAAAGGAACAAAGCTGAAATTTCATGGGAGCTCACATTCTGATTTAATTGATTCAAATGAAAGTAAACAGTATTTCTTACTCACTTGAATAGGTGGTGGTTACAAATCCATACATGAAACACAACTAGTATTCATAGAGATATGTTTTTTCTCACTTTCCTATGTTATAGAGGATAGGATAAAGTTCCATTTTTATGTGAAGAAAACCAAGACTAATTCTGTAATGTGTGTGTGTGTGTAAAGAATTCCTAGATAATAAATTTTGTTTAGCAAAGTTTAAGAAAAATACATTTCAGTTATTCAAGTCAATTTTACACACACATATGCACATATGTGTATATTGTAATGTCAAACAAAGTCATTCACCAACAATCAAGAAAAAATAAGCTAAGAAAAATAAAGAAATAGGACAATAAGCTGGAGTCAGGAGCAAGTCAGCAGTATACAACTTGTATGTATATACCACGAAACAGTGAAAGAATGAATAAACCTCAAGAGTTAAGTCTGGCTCTCAGCTTTTCAACAGCCAAAGCCAGGGAGGATGTATGATCAGTTACAGTTTTAGGGGCAGAGTAAAATATGCTGATGACTTTCATTCTACCTTGCCTTTAGTTCTGCCAGTTAGTAATAATGATCTTACTTGCTTTCAGTTCTTTTCCAAAAATTATTTTCTTTTGCTGGGTTATGTGCACTAAGAACTACTGTTACTATAACCATTCCATTTCCCTGTATGGAAATAAGGAACATGGAACTATATTTTTCTGAGCTTCTCTATTCTGTCTGTTGTCCTTTGAGTTTTAGAAGATTTTGAGTACTAAGAAGAGGAATGTTGGGCTTTCATTTCCTTTGGCCCAATTAGGGACAGGGGCGATGAGGTGGTTGGGTAGGGATACTAAACTTAAGCATTATAACTGACAGCTCTTTTACATTAAAGCAGAAGGCATAACAAGAGAAGAATAGCAATAGGAAGATTTAAAATAAATTTCACTTATTTTAAAAGTGCTTTTAGTAAAGTATTAGTACCTCCTCATTGCTGTGCTAAATGCTAAATTCATTTGCAATAGCTTCATCAGTTTCAGTCTAAACAGCTTCATCAGGGAATGATCTTAAACTTGTAAGGGTTAGATTTGTATTTAGTAATGATTTTTTCCCTGTTATTATAAACCTGTAGTGCTGCATTCCTCAGTTCAGGAGGCATAATAATAACAACCTCTTTCTAATCGAGAGAATGCCTAAGTTTCAGTGTTTGCTGGTTTTATAGTGCTTCCTTATATTTCCTTTTGCTTAAAAAAAGTGAAAATTCAACGTGTAGATAAGAATTAGATCCTGTTGTTTAGTGCCAGTAAACTAGGATTTAATATTTATAATAACAGCAGTTTATGTTTTAAGTTTATTATATTTGTGTGATTCCACATGAGAAGTTGTGATGCCTTTCAGAACCTGGTAGATTCCACATTGTAGAGCAAAAATATTGAATAGAATCCTCCATATTTTAAGGTAGTATGTTTCCTATGATTGTACTAGTATCTTCTTAATCAGAGAAATTATTTCTTAGTAGAATACTTACATGTTTGACATAGCAAAAACTGGACTAAACATGAGCCCTACTAACTGGTTTGTAATACACATTTCGAAGTTCTAGAGGCCATAATATAGAGCCCATGTAAAATATATTGAAAAAAAGAAAGAAATTCTTAATTTTTCCTACATTCTTTTTCTAAATTGTATTTAGTATGAGTCTTTTACTTCTTAGTTACGTTTTTTTCTCTGTGTATATGCCACCCTTAGCAATCAAGAGCATTACTGTCACTAAGATCTGGTGTTTTGTTTTGTTTCTTTAGTGGTGGTGATAGGTGTTCCTTGAACCATACGTTCTCTCAGTTAGAACTACTCATTGCTAAGACAGTGACTATGGCATCCAGGCTCTAGCCAGGGACCAGCATTTTTCTCAATGCAATCCCTCAATGAGAGGGGTTGAACACTTGATCCTGACCCCTGTTCTCCTCAGTTGTGCTAATTGGACTGCTCGATGACATAAAAAATTTTGTCACATATGTATTTTCGATAAGAATTAACTATCCATGAAGCTGTGTTATGGTACCATACAGCTAAAGCAGTAATAAAAAGAGCAAAAGAGGACCCGAATTCTCTCATTTTTGCCATTAATCAGATTTTTTTTTAACATAAGCAAGCCCCAGGCTTTCTGTGTTTCAGTTTCTTTAGCTTTGACGCTAGGGGCTTTTTGTAGGTAGTTCTAACATTTTGTGAAATTCGTCCCCCTTTCATGTGAGATAGATTAAATTTTTGTTTAGTGATGTTTATTTTATTTTATTTTTTTTTAGAATCAAGAACTATTAAGGCACCTGGCTGGCTCAGTCAGTAGAGCATGCAACTCTTGATCTCAGGGTTGTGAGTTCGAGCCCCATGTTGGGTGTAGAGATTACTTAAAAATAACATCTTAAAAAAAAAAAAACTGTCTTCTTATACTATTAAGTTGTACCTATTTCAGGGTCTTTTTAATGTATAGTTGGCTTCACCTTTACTATTCAAACCACCATATATATTTGTTGGTGGCTCTGGGTGCAAAACAAAAGGAAAATTGAAGTTTGAAAAACAAAAAACCTTAAGGTTGGTATTTTCTGTATGTCCAGTGATTTGGAATATAGTTATTAAAGATTGTTTCCTTCCTCCTCTCAAATTATAGAATGTGACATTTAATAAGTTACTTCTGAATGTCAGTTGCTTCACCTGTAAACAAATATCTGACCTGCTTACTGTGAAAATCAATGAGAAAATATGTTTAGATGTTTTTTGAAAACTATAAAGCACTGTACAAGGAAATAAATCAATAGTCTATTGATAAAATTACTTTAAAAGTTTTGCGTCACTCAGATGTAAGACAACTATTAAATTAGTAAGAGGCTATTTCTAGTGAAATATTTTATGCTTCTGCGACTGTATCCAGAGGGATATTTTTTGCATTGTCAGTTTTCACTGTTTGCTGGGCCTTATTCTAACAATAAGTTAAAAAGCAAAACTAAAATTGATCAAGTATAGTTCTACTATTCTTTGTTTTTCAACCAAATGACCCTTCTTCCTCTTTTAAGAGCATTTAACAAAATATTTTGTCATTTAATCATTGTGGTTAGCAAAAGGCCCAGAGTTAAAATGGGCTTTCTCCTAGTGTTTGCCATCTATTAACATTATTTCTATGAGCTTAAGAAAATTTTAATTTTAGTTTTTGTTAGATTAAAAAGTAGTGTTTTCCTTGATCTTGGCACAGAATCACCATTATTATAGCTCCACCAGTGCCAGTTGCCCCATGCATAGGTGATCTTTCATTTGTCCCTTTTCACAAATGTAATCAGTGGCCGAATTCTGCTACACTTTTCCTTGCAGTGTCCGCTACTTTTGCCTTCTTGTTTCTCACAGTTCCTGCTTTACATCAGACTTGTACAGTCTCCTGACCAGGCTTTTCTTCCTACTTCATCTACTTGTCTCCATTCCTTACTCCTCTTAAGATTCCTGAAACATTATTTTCAACCTCTCACTCAGCCATTAACTTTATTTAATGATACCACATCACCTATACAATAAATTCCGAACTGTAACCTAACATTCATGAACCCTTGTTATTTCTGCCACCTCTATGTCTGGATTACTATTTCACCCATCATCTTTTTGCATGCTGGTTTCATTCCTATTAGTGGTCGCTGGTGCCAGTACACTGCCTCACACATAGTAGGAACCCAATCAATATTTGTTGTACTGAATTGACTATTATTTGCACTCCCAAAATGAACCATTCACTATTTCCTGAACACGCCCCACAATTCCCCACTCCAGTGCTTTCCCATATGTACCCTGTTCCTTCTGGAATACTCCATCTGTGCCTATCACCTTCTTATTGAGCCTTTGGAACACAATTTAAATACCAATTATTCTATTAATCTTTTTCTTTTTAACCTGAAATGATCTCTTTTTTTTTTTTTAAAGATTTTATTTATTTATTTGACACAGAGAGAGATCACAAGTAGGCAGAGAGGCAGGCAGAGAGAGAGGGGGAAGCAGGCTCCCTGCTGAGCAGAGAGCCCGATGCGGGGCTCGATCCCAGGACCCTGAGATCATGACCTGAGCCGAAGGCAGAGGCTTTAACCCACTGAGCCACCCAGGCACCCTGAAATGATCTCATTTTACCCAAAAATTAACTAACATAGTTCTTCACAATGGCTTTCACAACACATACCTCGTGCTTACCTATATAATAGTTTTATGACTATTTCTCTTAATTCCTCTACCAGGGCTGCTATGCTTTATATACACCCAGGCCTTCAGTAAATATTTGCCAAACAAATGAATAAATGATGAAATTTAACACTAGATTGAAAGTTTCTTCAGATGAAAAGTTTCTTCAGGATAGTAGTGTGTGTACAATGCGTACAATTAGAATTCAATGATGAATAAAATGTTTGGAAATAGTATGGACCTAGTCCAACATCTTGATTAGTCATCTGCAAAGGTGTGGAGAAAAACAGGGTCTCCATGTAACAGAGTATGTCATGTGCCAACAAAGTTTATTTTTTCCCAGGCCAACAGTGTTCAAACTTGAAAACCGTTATTAGAAATATTTGTTAGAATTTTACTTTTTTTTTGAAACTTAGAATTAGAAACTGAAGAAGCAATATTATTATCATATATCAATGTCATATACCATGTTCATTCCAATATTGTTTCTTACAGTGAAAAATAAATTAGAATCTTTCCTATGGATATTTTGTTTAGTCAACACATTATCTTAAAATATGAAGTTAATTGTCAAAATAAAAACGGGAAGATCTGCCAACATGGGACCCTTAATGATTATATCGTGGTGTGTGTGTTAATTAGTCAGGGTTCTCCAGAGCAACAGAACCAAGAAACTGTGTACGTACATGGAGAGAGATTAATTTGAAGGAATTCGCATGCATTTGTAGAAGGTGGCCAGTCTAAAATATGCAAAGTAAGCTAGCTGGCTGGAGAACCAGGGAAGAATTGATGTTGCTATCATGAGTCCAAAGATGCAGAATTCCCTCTTCCTTAGGGGAGCTCTTTCTTTCTCTTAAAGCCTTCAACTGATTGGACAAGCTTCCCTCCCCCCACCCCCCCGGTATTATGAAGAGTAATCTGCTTTCCTCAAAGTCTACTGACCTAAATAGTAATCATATGTTAAAAAATATATGTATATACCATTATGGCAACATCTAGATTGATGTTTCAACAAATATCTGGTACCATAGCCTAGCCAAGCTGACAAAATTAACCATCACATCTGTGCATTTCAGCAATCAGCTGGGACTAAATAGAAGCTACTTTCTCTAAAAAGAGCATGTACTCTCTATTTCACCATATTTCCCATCCTACCTACTTCATGCATTTCAGATCATCTGCCTCATTCATACAGGCATATAAGTTTGTGACCCCAGATGTATGTTGTGATCTTACTTATTTATAAAAGGAGTATTTGTACACATATTACAAATGCACTGGCCCCAGGCTGCCTCTCTAACCTCATTTATTAACATGTTTCTACTTTTGCTTTAGCTACACTAGTTCCCTTATTATCGTAAACCTTCTAAGAATACTGCCCTCTCAGAGCCTTGACTTTTTTCTCTGCCTTGAGTGATCTGCCTTCCAAATGTCATAGGTCTGCTTCTTCACTTTGTTCAACTTTCTGTTTAAATGTACCTGACGAGGGTGCCTGGGTGGCTCAGTTGGTTAAGCGACTGCCTTCGGCCCAGGTCATGATCCTGGAGTCCCAAGATCCAGTCCCACTTTGGACTCCCTGCTCAGTAGGGAGTCTGCTTCTCCCTCTGACCCTTGCCCCTCTTGTGCTCTCTCTCTCATTCTCTCTTTCTCTAATAAATAAATAAAATCTTAAAAATAATAATAATAAATGTACCTGACCATCTAAAATAGCCTACCTTGGGGTACCTGGGTGGCTCAGTCGTTGAGCGTCTGCCTTCAGCTCAGGTCATGATCCCAAGGTCCTGGGATCGAGCCCCGCATCGGGCTCCCTGCTCCACGGGAAGCCTGCTTCTCCCTCTCCCACTCCCCCTGCTTGTGTTCCCTCTCTCGCTGTGTCTCTCTCTTTCAAATAAATAAATAAAATCTTTAAAAATAAGTAAGTAAAATATCCTACCTTCTCTCTCCATTACGCCATTACCCTCCATTGTTTTTCTTCATAATAGGTGATCACAAATGACCCTATACTCTATTTGTGGATTGTCTTCTAGAAATTAAATTCTGCAAGAACAGGGATTTTGTGTGCTTACCACTGTATCTTACATCTGAATTAGTTCTTAGCATATCTTTAATGGTCAATAGAAGTTTTCTTGAACATATGAATATATGTTTAAACATTGTTATATGTTGGAAACTTAACAGTAGGTTATCCGGGAAATGGGACTAAGTGTAACAGATTTATTATCTGGTAGGTGAGAGAAGAGGAAATTTTACATTGCATTTCATACCCTAATAAAGTATTTGAAGCTTTTATGAGTATACATTACTTTTATATAAAAAATGAATTTGATTTTAAAAAATACCTTTATCCATAACCTGAACAATTTAAATTCGATGCCTAGAAATAAATAACCATCTCTAAAAACTAGATCTGTAATGCCCACATATGTGTGTGTGTGTGACAGGGAAGTTCATTTTCTTTAATAGATGTTATTAGTGTTATGCTTTACAAAAAGATAAGATATATAAGGGAATGAAAATCCAAAGCAGATTCATTATGAATTCATTATGAATCTACATTATGGGATACATTTCTATAAATGATAACCTCACTTGTTTTAAGTTTGCCAAATATTTCAAACTATTTTTCAAGTACTTTACATTACAGAAATTCAAACACTATTAAAGAATAAAATGTTAAATTTAAAAATTACCAACTTTAAAAAATGCGTTAATGGAAACATTCTCTTGCCACTTGGTAGCAGCACGGGCCCATGGCAGGTTAGTAAGAAATTTAAAAAATCCAATCCTATGAACATTAGCTATGGCCAGAACTAACAATGAAGGGAGAGAATTCTTTCCTATTTCAAGAGACTTCACTGAGTACAATTAGATTTAAGTTAGCATATTTCAATTATAAATGTTTTTCTCTTTCTATACATGATATATATATGTATGTTATTAATTCTTTAAAGGAAACTTTAAAGGATACTCTTAATGCTTTAAAGGATACCTTAAAAGTTTTATTCAATCTAAACTAGTTTAAAATATTTGACAAATGGAAATAATTTAACGATTTGTTAACGTATAGAACAAGATACAATACACTGACATCTTGGAGATACTTTTGATTTCTAATGCCACTGCTGTCATAAAAGCTTAGTAAATATTGACTGAGGATGAAGATGATCCCAGAGAATTTTTAAGACTGTGTGGCACTGGCAGTCCAGGCTGAGATCCGGGACTTACCATTGTCATTTTGCCCTGGGTCCCTTCCACCTGGGCCTCTCCCAAAAGGACAAATGTTTACTTGCAGTTAGGCATTTAAATGTGTAAATATCCAGTTTCAATTATATACGAAGTAGCTTGAGTTTTCACTCGTTAAATCACAAACTAGTTTTTCTCTGAAGTTTAAATTGGTGTTCCAAAAGTTTGCAAAGGTCTGCATAGGCTTACTTGAATGTTTTTCCCATAATTCCAAACAAAAAAAATTGTTTTATAAACTCAGGTCAATATAAAAATATTTTGTTCCTCTTATAATTCCAAACCCAAGATATTTATGAAATGCCTGAATTTATTATTATTGTTTACTATTCTGCTTAGTTGTTAAGTTTTAAATGTTGTCCAGTATATCTTGTTTCCTTTGGGCTTGGAAGGGTTTTATTTTATGGCTATCAGTATTCTATTAATATACTTCCAGTCACTTCCCAAGTAACTGCTTCTGATTAGATCAGAAATAAACAATATTTGTTACTACATGAAACAATCAAGCTAGGGATTTTCTTTAGTTTTATTGACATTATTGATCTGATAAATATTTTAATGTACATTAATCCATGGAAAGTTTAGTTGTCCTGTCAAGCTAGGTCAGCTGTTCTAAAAAACAAAAAAAAAAGAAAATTTTCTGAAGCCTTGGTTATATGAAAAAAATGTGAAAATTGAGATTTTGTTCTAGAAAGTTGAACACACTACACCATTGGCTCATAATTAGCTATGTAAGTTTTCTGATTTTGTTTGGTTTGATTTCACTTTTTTTAATTTGTTTTGTTTTGTTGTATATGATTCAGAATTGAAATAACCATTTATCTAGTTTTTCTACTCTGTTACCTGAAAACTAAAGTGAAACCAAGGAATCAAGTAATATTAGTCTTTTGCGTCCTGACATGATTTTTAATAGTTACTTGTTTTTAATTAATAATATGATGAAAGGTGACAAATAGACTTGAATTATAATTCATATGAAGAAAACTTCATTTATTTCTAAATCTGATTTAATAGGATCTTTGTTTATTGTTTTATTTGTTAAATGTTTATTTTGCATTCTTTTTTTTTTTTTGGTACGATACAGTGTTTTAATTCAGAGCTGACATTACAGTAAGACAGATGGTATAGATTCTGACTAAGTGACCTTTGACGAGTAATTAACCTGTGTGAGCCTCAATTTCCTGACCTGTAAAATTGGAATTGTAATATTACCTGCCTTATATTATTTTTGAGAAAAATCAAATGAAATAATGCATGCCAAATGCTTTGTACAGTTGCTGGGTGCAGGCTTAGGTATTTAATAAATGTGAACCATTGTTATTATAATCCCCGTGCTGAGTTTATATTGAGTTGTCCTTCAGTTTTCTTTAAAATTCTGTTAATACGTTTCTACTTTTTTTTTTTTTTAAGCATTTTTGGCTCAAAATACAATATTGTGACTGCAGTATGGAATTGTTTAGTTTTTCTTTAGGAACAAGTTTTCACTGGAGTTAGAGGTCTTGGTTTTTCTTGTTGTGGGATACTTTAAGAAAATACTTAGTCAAAGTGATGTGCTTGAACTTAGACTTGGCTCTTTTTTTATGAACAGTTTATTTTCAGGAGTTGTTTCTTCACACAGTAACATTTTAATGGTGAGAAATCTATTGAGAATTAGAAAATTAATAATTTTTCATTTTTCTTCTACCTTATTAAAAATATTTTTATAGAGTTCACATTCAAAATATACCATTTCTCCCAATGTTTTCTATTTAAAAATCTACCCCAGGGATGCCTGTGTGACTCAGTCGGTTGGGTATCTGCCTTTGGCTCAGGTCATGATTTCAGGGTCCTGGGGTCAAGCCCCTCTTCGGGCTCCCTGCTTGGTGGGAAGCCTGCTTCTCCCTCTCTCCACTCCCTGCTTGTACTCTCACTATCTCTCTCTCTCTCAGATAAATAAAATCTTAAAAATAAATAAATAAATAAATCTACCCCAGATAATAATAAATATGTAATTTTAAAGCTATTTTTCTAATTCTGTCTTTTATCTTGGAGTTTGGTACGTACATTATCTTCTTTAATCCCTTCAACATCCTTGTGAGGTATTATCCCTTTTTACTGAAACTGAAGCACAGAGCCGTGAACTTACCCTAGGTCACATCAGGGCCAATAACAGAAGTTAAATATTACCTGACCCATCTAATACTTGGGCCTTTTACTTATCTACTGGACAGCTTCCCCCAGCCCTGCCTCTCACAGAAATACTGAGTTTAGCGAAGGCTAAACTGGTACTTCAGCATTATTTTCCCAATTTGGATATGCTTGATATGTTTGTCACATTAAACACACCTCTGAGACCACGTTGAAGACATGTTAAAACAGTGAAAGAATCTGACCTGCTTTGGAGTTTAACAGTCTTTGTCTGTGTTCAACCAAACTATACAAATTACAACCGCAGTCAATGTCTGGATTTATAAATAGACTACCTCTGAGTTTTTTTAGAACCTTTAAGCTCTAGCATTATATCATATGTCAGACTACAGAAGGTAAATACTGTGCCTGAAAGTAATTTTATCCACACAATCATTTATTTTTATTTGCATGTCATAGTATTATATTGTTTTATCATTGCTCTAGCACAGTCACTAAGATAACATTAACCATACTAGAAGAAATCATTAGCCAAATAGCCATTTTCAGTTTAATATGAATTTATCAAGAGCCTACTGTATACTAAGGACTATGCGGTCTCCTATGGAGAATAAAGTAACAGAGGATAAGATGCAGTTGCTAACCCTCAAGAAAATTATAATTCTGTAGAAAGAAAAGATACTCAAAATGAACATAAAAATTATATTCTGTTAAATAAAATTACTCGACATTGTCATAGAAAATCACAGAAGGGAGAAATTATTATAGACTGAAATAGACAGTATTTTAGGAAATGCTTAGGAATTGAAGTATGAACAAATAGAATTCTGATAGAAAGAGAGGAGGAGGAGGAAGAGCATTCTAGTCTGGAAGAACAGAACAAGCAAAAGTGAAGTTGTAATGAGTATAATGTGTTACATTATGGAATTGAGAGAAGGTTGTGGGAATTTGAAAGCTAGCATGCATTTAAGTTTGATCCTTCATTCCCTACAGATATAGAGCCTTGGAAATTAGCATATTACCCAGCAATTCCATTCCATTCAAAACAGGTATTCAAACAAAAACTTGTATACCAATGTTCATAACAGAATTGTTCATAATAGCCAAAAAGTAGAAACAATTAAATGTCCATCAGCTAATGAACAGATAAACAGAATATGATATAGCCACACAAAAGAATATTATTCAACCATAAAAAGGAATGACATGCTGATACATGCTACAACATGGATGAACATGCTAAATGAAAGAAACCAGAGACAGACATGCATTTTGCATGATTTTTTTTTTTTTATGTGAAATATCCAGGATCAGCAAACTCACAGATAGAAAGCAGATTAGTGGTTTCCAGGGGTGGAGGTCATGAGGAATGGGGAGTGACCACTTGGTGGACATAGGGTTTCCTTTGAGGATGATGAAAATGTTCTGGAACTAAATATTGATGGTAGTTGTATAACATTATCAATATACTAAGTGTCACTAATAGTATATTTTATGTTTATTCCTAAACACACACAACACACATACACACACAACACTAGCAAACTTAACCCAGCAACATATAAAAAGAATTATTTACCATGACCAAGCAGGATTTATCCCAAGAATGTAAAGTTGGCTTAAGATCTGAAAATCAAGAAATGGAATACACTTCATTAGTTTGCTAGATCTGCCATAATAAAATAAAACACGTTAGACCAGGTGGCTTAAACAACTGAAATTTATTTTCTCAGTTTTGGAGACTGGAAGTTCAAGATCAAGGTTGTCAGCAAGGTGTCTGGTTTCTCGTCAGGTCTTTCTCCTTGACTTACAGATGGCTACCTTCTTTCTGTGTTGCCACATGGTCTTTCCTCGTGTGTACACATCCCTCATGTCTCTCTCCTTGTGTCCTAATCTTTTCTTATAAAGTCAGCAGTCATGTTGGATTAGGGCCCACCATGTTGTCCTCAGTTTAACTTAATTACTTCATTAAATGCCCTCTCTCCAAAAACAGTCACATTCTGAGGTACTGGGAGTTAGGGCTTCAATATGAATTGGGTTGGGGAGACGCAATTCAGTCCAGAACACTCCAAAATTCATGTCCTCCTCACATGTAAAATATATTCACCGCAAAGCCAACAGCCCAAAAGTCTTAACCCGCTATTGCAGCCACTCCAAGTCCTAAATCTCATCTAAATCAAGCATGCATAAAATTTGAGGTATGATTCATTCTGAGGCAGAATTCCCCTCCAGCTGCGAAACTGTGAAACCAGACAAGTTATCTGCTTCCAAAATACAGGGCTGGGACAGGCATGGGAGAGACGTTTCCATTCCAAAAGGGAGAAATCAGGAAGAAGAAAGGGGTCACAGTTCCCAATCAAGTCCAAAACCATCAGGGAAGAATCCGTTAGATTTTAAGGCTGTAGAATAATCCTCATAGGCTCAGTGCTCTGTCTGCTGGGCCCATTGAGGTAGCAGCCTCACCTTCCAGGCCCATAAGGTTAGCAGTAACCCATTGGCTCTGGGCAGCAGCCCGGCTCTGAAACCAAGGAGGAGACAGTCTTGCCCATTGGGCCTGTGCTGAGAGTAGCCACCCTGTGGATTCCTGAGCCACCTTCAGGGCCATTCTTCTCTTTCTTGAAGGATGACACATGTGTATAGCAGGATGAATATCTCTATTGTCTCATCCTATAGGTCCCAGAAATCCAACAGACTTCCTTCATTTGTCCTGTCTCTGTCCACTTTAGTCCAAGCTGGCAATGTTTCTCCTGGTATAACTCCAGGTCTGTTTCTAGCTTCTATAGAGATGGCTGATTAGATCCATGGGTCACACTCATAATCTCTTTATGGAGTTGCTATCCCCTCTTAGTGCTCTCTCTAGAATATACTTCCTCAGTTTTTGCAATATGAATAGGCTGAGAATTTTCCAAATCTTCAGTTCCTTTTTGTTTAAAAATTCCCTTAATTTATCTTTCTTGTCTCACCTGTTACTGTAAGGAGCAAGGAGAAACCAGACCACACCTTCAATACTTTGCTTATTCGAAATCTCTTCCATTAAATATCCAAGTTGATCACTTACAATTTCTACTTTCCACAAAACACCAGAACACAATTCATCCAAGTTGTTTAGCACTTTAAAGCAAGGTCGCCTTTCTTCCAGTTTCCAAAGACATGTTCTTCCTTTCTGTCTGCTTTCTCACCAGAATTACCTTTAACTTCCAGCACCTGGAGTTTCTTTGACTAATGTTTTAAATTATGAATTCAATTTCTTTAATGGATTTAGAGCTGTTCAGAGTTTCCATTTCTTTTTTGTCAGGTATGGGCTTATTTCTAGAATCTCCATTCTATTCCATCTATCTAGATGCCTATACTTATGCTACTACCACACTGTTTCTATTAATATAGCTTTGTAGTAAGTTTGATATTAGGAGGTGAGGCTGCTACTTTGTTCTTTTTCAAGATTGTTTTTGCTATTCTGGGTCCCTTGTAATTCCATATGTAATTCCACAAAGACGACAGCTAGGATTCTGATTGGAATTATGCCGAGTCTGTAAATTAATTTGAGGAGTCTTGCCATCTTAACAATAAGTGCAAAACTTACACTTTGAAAACTGTAAAATATTGTTAAATTAAAGAAAATCAAAGTAAATAGAAAAACATCCCATGGTCATCAATGAGAAGACTGTATTGTTAAGGTGCTTCTTGTGAATTTTGTTAATCATTTAAGGAGGATGATAACAATCGTAACACAATCTCCCCAGAAAATAGAGGAGGAGGGAATACTTCGTAACTTAGTTGATAAGGTTAATTTTATGCCAGGCAAAGGAATTACAAGAAACAAAAACTACAGGGAAACATCCTTCAGGAACATAGACTCAAAAAAATCCTCAACCAAAGCTAGGAAATCTAATCCAAGAATATATAAAAAGGATACTGCGTTATGACTGAGTGGCAGTGCAGATTTGGTTTAACACTTAAAAATCAATGTAATTCACCATGTTAACATAAAAGAGAAGAAACAATCATCTCAATGGGTACAGGAAAAGCTTGTAATAAAATTCAAAACCCATTCAGTTGCTCAATTTGACTGACGAAGAACATCTGGGGGCAAATTTAAGCTTAGAAACAAGGCAAGGATGTCCAGTTGCCCCTTCAGTTCAGCTTCCTACAGGAAGTCATAATCATTGAAAACTAAAAACAAATAGAGCTGCCTGAATTCACAGTCAATATAATTGCCTGTATAGCTAATCCTAAGGAATCTTCAAAAAAGCTACTAGAATAACTCAATTCAGGTCATTATACAAAAATCAATTGTATTTTTATCTATTAGTAATAGACAGTGGGAAAATGAGATAAAAAATTCAGTTTCTCTTATGGTCACATCCAAAATTAAGGAAAACTTGAGGATGAATTTAACCCTATACTCTGAAAACAACAAAAGAGTGCTGGAAATAATTATGGAAGACCTAAGTAAATGGAGAAATACACAGTGTTCATCAATGGGAAGACTTTTCTAAGTCTCACATATTGCTAAAGTATTCATTCTCTCAAAATTGATCTGTAGATTTAACATTATAATAAAAATTACATCATTCTTTATTATAGACATTAAAAAGCTAATTCTAAATTTTTTTTTTTGCTAATTCTAAATTTTACATAAAGATGCAATTGATTTAGAATTGCCAGTGCAACTTTACAAAAGAAACAGTTGGAAGAAAATTACTACCTGATTTCAAGATATAGCCCATAAAATCACAAATATCAAGATGCTAGTAACGTGAAAGGACCATGTAAATCATTGGATTAGAAAAGACTCTCACACATACATGGTCTGTTTATTTTCAACAAGGACAAAGCAATTCATAGGGAAAAGTAAAGCCTATTCAACAAGCAGTAACAAAAAAACTGTGTAACTATTTGTAAAAAATTAATTTTAACTCTTACCTCAAATCATTCACAAAAATTAACAGGGACTTCTTAATTGAATTTTTTTTCCAGCACCTAATTTTTTTCCAGCACTGTCCAGCTTATAGTAGGTGCTAAATAATTATTTGTATGATAGATAAATGATTAGATTCTAATTCTGTTTTCTGGTTCTGGCCTCAGTGAGAGATGCTTATCACA
Source organism: Potos flavus (assembly GCA_028534135.1). Taxonomy (NCBI): domain Eukaryota; kingdom Metazoa; phylum Chordata; class Mammalia; order Carnivora; family Procyonidae; genus Potos; species Potos flavus. The sequence goes on from CM052896.1 coordinate 74,133,564, forward strand.
CTTTTAGAAGGCTATACAAATTCCTTAGTTTCACTTCAATAAGATACAACCTAATTAGACAAATTCTGGTTCCCTCATTGCACTGTGTCAGTCTGGGTAGCTTTCCAGATACCTCACCTGGCACTGAAGTGCATAATAGTTTTACAGATATTTCTTTGTGTCACTTCATTTGTATATATTAGAAACTGCAAGAATAAGAACATGTTAAACTTAAATAGAGTAACAAGAGGCAGAACAGTCATATATGTCTGTAGATAATTCAATACTGTTTGTTGATGCTGCTGATTTGCATTTTGCTCCCACTGGCAGCTAGAGTCAACATGACATATTCATTTATCCTAGTATTTAATTCCAGTGAGCTCTCTTTTTTTATTAACACAGATATAATGTGACTTTATTTTGCTCAAAGAAGTTAGAGGATACTGGTGCTGATCTTCAGTGTACAGGCAGATAGTCAGTGATTAATGTTGGTGGCTGAACTAAAGAGGTAAGGCAACTATTGACACAGAAGAACAAGAGTGAAAACAAAAATCAGGACTCCTGATGGCTGATTTTATAAAACAGTTCTTAAAGGAATAGACTATATTATAGAATACCTCCCTCATCACATAGCTGCAAACTATTTTGTTAAAAACAAAACAAGTTTGATCAACAGAAAACAAAATGCTTTTCTTAGAAGCTTTTATGTTTTGTGATACTACGTCAGTGACTCACCAGAAGAAAAGCCCCAGTTGTGTTCTGTCTCTTAGAATTCTTCAGTCCTTACTAATCTTCTTTTGAAGAGGAATAGTCGCCATACTCTAGCAGTAGCGGCAATAGCCAGTGCGGGCCAAACACAAGACTGGAAAAGTATCATTGCAAAAGTCAGCCTGTTTTCTGAAACGAGAATGTGAAGAAAGGTGTCTTGTATGTGCTGCTTAGTTCGAAAGTGATCTGAGTTCTAGGGTTGTAGCAGTTTATTTACAATATGCCCACAGTGTCACTGGTCGGAAATTATTTTTGTTTTGATTGATGTTATTATAAATTAATTCTAATATATAGCAAAAATCTTCTGATTTCACTAAACTATATTGGCTTTCTTAAAGATTGTTATATTTGCTAGTAAATACTAATAATAACTAGCAAAGTTATTAGCAGCTTTCGAAGTTTTAATAGTTCACTGTATTCCTTTAATATTAAATAGTCTTAAAATCTTTACAAGGAAGTTAATATTTGCTATGCTGTCGCCTTTTAAAATCAGTGGGGTGGGGTTAAGCAAGAGAACTCAAGGGAGAAAAAAGTGTTCCTAAAGGGAACTTAGAAAACTGAAAGTCTTCCTATATACTGTTAATTATACTAAAAGAACTACAGGCTCTCAAACTGCAAAATCAGTATTCTGCTGACTCTTTTATATGCATGAAGATCTCTTATAGGTTTTGCATTCATTAGTAGTTGTTCCAATTGCATGACAGACACGTTCCTTTATGCCTTCAAGTTTAAGTTCTTTTTTTTTTTAAGTTTAAGTTCTTTACATAACTCTTACACCACAGACATTCTCAAAGACTACCTTAAAATAATTTCTGATTTATGCCAACAACAAGGGGAATACCACAAGATTACATTCTTCCGTCTGTCACCTGGGGAGTGTTTTTGACATTGCATACATCAGTACTTGATCAGACAGGTTGCTGAAATTTTGGCCATATCAAAGTCATGTCTAAGTATCAATAACTCTATTCGGTTTTCTTTTCATCTCCCTATCAATGGCTTCTGCAACTAATGTTACCAATTAAAAAAAATAGAAGAAATCTTTGGCAGAGATAATTCACAGAATTCTCGAAATACTCAGATAAGGCATACATACACTCAGATTATATTTTAAATAATTATGTTTATCAGTATAAACACCAACTAAATATAGACTTCTAGAAAACATTGAAATAGCAAAAATATAGATCTGTAAAGAACTCTTATGGTCCCAATTGTCTTAAAAAGTATTCAGCAAGTTGAATGAAGATAAAGAATTTGGTTTTCTTTTTTCCATATGTCCTTAAGTAGAATTAGTAATGAAATTATTCTTTATGTACAGACTACTGTTAAGATTTAAAATTTTTCCTATTTGAAATTGACTGTGTTGGCCATGTGGGATTCAAGAATTACAGTTCCTTTCCTTTGGATTGAATTTGTCAGCCCGTGTGCCAAAGGAGAAGAATGTTTTGGATCAAGACAAAAGGATTTTTTTTTCACTCCATCAAGTACTTAAAATCATACCATATTTTGTGTTTCTTTCTTACTTAAGCCATGACTTTCTTGTACAGTTGTTTTATCTTGTCTGAAATTTCCAATTACCTTTCTTTTTCTTGGATCTTGTGCTTTATTATTTCAGCTTTTTCCATCTTGTCTCCCTTACTTTGTGTTTCATTTATTTTTTCCCTTTTTTCCCAGAGCCCTCTGTGCCTCCTGTCCTGATGGCCCTGTTGGCGGCTCTCTGCAGTCCTGCACAGCTCTCATCCTAGGATTTCTCTCTGCTGCTCCACTGGGCTCGGTCTCACTATTTCGGGGATCCTGTGTCTTCTTTCTGACTTTGTTCCCTCTACAAATAACTTGTGAGCAAAATGTAGATGGTAGAGGAGTTTTCTGAATATGGAATTCAGATTTGAAAATTATATCCTTTCAAAACTTTCAAGGTATTACTCTTCTCTTTTTCAGCTCTCAGAGTAACCGATCTCAGAATGATTCAAATTAGTCTTACTTTGCAGACTTTTTCTCATGGGAGATATTAAAACTTTTTTACCTTGGTGTTCTGAAGTCTCCTGAGGAGAGGTCTGAGAATGGATCTTCTTTAATTTATTGCACTCTGCTCTTGTAGATGCTTTCAATCTTAAGATTCTTACCTGTCATATCTGAGAAGTGGTCCATAAGATTATTTGTTAGTTTGCTCTTCTCCTTTTTATCTTCTTTCTTTCTGATGTCTCTTTCTGGTTTTCTCATTGCCAGCTGATTCTTCCATATTTTTCTCTATATTTTCTAAATCTTTAACTTTCTATTATGTGGTTTAGAAATCTTCTCAACTTCATTTCCAATTTTGTTTTTTGTTTGTTGGTTTGTGTGGTCAAATAGATTTGAAACATTTACTTGTATAAGTCTACCTTCTCATTATTGCTTTTAAGTTTTTCATTTCCAAGAATAAAAATAAGTTGAATGTAGTAGATACAAAGTTTTCACCATAGCTATTGGCTAAGAGGAGCTTTTCTTGGAAATATTTTCCCATTTAACAAGTTGCATAAAATCCCATGCATTCATTTTTTTTAAGTTATAAAATGTATAACAAAGTTTAACAATTTAACCATTTTTAAGTGTGCAGTTCAGTGGTATTAGGCACATTCACTTGTGCTGTCGAGTCTTTCTTCTATTAACTTTTAATTTAGCCAGTGATAGTTTTATTCTCTAAAAATGTTTATCTCATTTTTTGTTCCTTTTTCAAAGCATTCTGATCTTGTATAATCAACAATGTCTCTTTTCTTTCTGTGTTTTTTTTTTTTCTAATTTTTGTTGTCTAAACTGTTTCTTTGGAGCAATCAAGCTTTCTGGTTACTTACCATGTTCTTTCTCTTTCATTCTGTGGTTCACATCATATATCTTTTCATAGTTTAAAAAAAGCTGGATGTCTGGTATGTATTTCATTAGCTATTGTGTAATGGTCTATATCTCACCTGTACGGGAATTGTGCTGGAGAATATTGTATGGGGTAGAATAGGGAACATAAATTAGTGGGATTCACTTTAATTTTGATCCAGTAAATAAGTAATTTTACATGTGACAAAACAAGGAAAATTTGACTTGGGAGTACATATTCTAATTAGCTTCTTCCAGGGAATTCATTTTTTTTTTTTTTTAAGCAGTTCAGTAGATTTCTTTAAAGATGGAAGACTCGGGGTGCCTGGGTGGCTCAGTTGGTTAAGCGTCTGCCTTAGACTCAGGTCATGATCCTAGGGTCCTGGGATGGAACCCCGCATCGGGCTTCCTGCTTAGCGGGGCAACTGCTTCTCCCTCTCCCACTCCACCTGCTTGTGCTCCCTCTATCACTGTGTCTCTCTCTGTCAAATAAATAAATAAAATCTTAAAAAAAAAAAAAAAGCTGGAAGACTCTTTGCTTATTGGTGAACATCAAGGTGCCAGCCCTGTGTGCTCGGGGTAAAGATCTCAAATAGATACTTTCAATTAACCCTCCTGTTCAAAGGCTCCATTTCTCACTCCTGCCGTCCTTCATATCATTACCTGTTAGCGCAGGATGATAGTACCTCCTCCTCTGTAGACTTCTTGTGTAGTGTATTCCGGAATGCTTCTTTCTCTGCCTGTTTCATCTGTTGACACACTCATCAGTTTCTGTCTTCTGGAATATATTAAAATTTCTCATTGGGGGTACTCACCACCTCCACTCCCACCTCTCTCCTCTTCCCTTTTATGAGTTTATTTCTTTTTAAACTGTGATGCTTTTAGTTTTGTGTGATCCTGGAAGTTATGAGGGGGTAAATGCATGTTGTAATATATGTACCTTTTACTTTCCATGAATAGACTAATGACTCGGAGAGATAATTCATATTCTCTACACTATTAAAAACACACTCTTTCTACAGGTACAGAAGGACTCAGTTGCTTTGAGATTTCTTTTATTAAAAATAATGGAGGTGCTTACAGGGCAGAATAAACATCTCTTACCCTAACAAAAAAAAGGTAGTAATAGGGATGCCTGGCTGGCTCAGTTGGTAGATAATGCAACTTTTTTTTTTTTAAGATTTTATTTATTTCTTAGAGAAAGAGAGAGAGTATGCGGGAAGGGCAGGGAGTATCAGAGGGGGAGGGAGAGGGTCAAGCGGACTCCGTGCTGACCTCACAACCCTGAGATTTTAACCTGAGCTGAAACCAAGAGTCAGATGCTTAACTGACTGAACCACCCAGGCTCCCCAAGAACATGTGACTCTTGATCTTCTGGTCATGGGTTCAAGCCACACATTGGGCGTAGAGTTTTCTTAATAATAATAATGATAATAATAACAGTAATAATGATGATGAAAAAAGCAAAAATAAATATCAATAATCCAACTGCTTTAAAAATCAAAGCATTCAAGTATTATCTATAGATATTTGAATATGTTTTACATATATGTAATTTGAATGTAAATTTTTACTTATATCTGAATTTATTAAGAAGCTTTGTACCCAATATGTAAAATGAATTCATAAAATGGATTAACAACTCTATCTACCGAATTAATTCAGTTATAAAATTACAGTTTTTAAATAGGAATACTGATTTGTTTCCTTACTGAAACTACTATAAAAATTTTTATTTCTAAATTCTACGCGACATAATTAGTCATCAAGATGGATATTTTCTGTGGAGTTCTTGACACCGCTTCCCCAAGGTAATATTAGCTGCTTTGCACACATTGCCATTGTACCCTGCACTTTGTCACAATACTTGTAAACAGTTCTTCTCCTTACTTGTTCACCTGTGCCACCTCCCACTAAACTTAAGCTTTTTGACAGTATCTTATTTATCTCCATACCTTATCTCCAATGTCTTGCACATGGTATAGGCGCTCAACTAACATTTGTGAAATGTTATTGTGATAGCTTGATAATCAAGTGTCTTAGGGGCCACTTTTTCTTCTGCTTGTGTATAGTTGAGATTTTATTTTAATAATTTCTTAATTCTTTACTCAAAGATAGATTTAAATATGGTGAGGTTTTTTGGTTTAGGAAAGATTGTATACCATAAGTTTTCCACAGCCTCATCACAGGTAACACATTCACCTGCCTTTTTATTCAGGCCTGTCATTTTTGAATAATGAGCTTTGCCGTGTAGACTCTGATTTTTGTATGTGGAAATGGAGTTGATTATCTCCCTTGTTAGGTATGGGTTTGTTTAATGAAAGAATATGTGTATATATATGCTAGGATATATACATACATATGAAAAAGAATTAACATCCTATAGATTTTAAAAATCAAAGTATAACTTAGTTAAAGCAAAAGATTATTTTTAAGGCGAAAACTGTATAAATACGTGTTCTGCTGAGTTGTATTTGTCAAAGCATATCAAACAAATCCTTATGAATCTAAAAGTTCTTTTGTCCATTCTCTTTGCCTAGCACTTGAGCCACTGAGGACTTGAGATGAAAAGAAAGAGATATGGCTACTCAATAGTGTCTCTTCAGTGCAGTTGAAATAACAAAGTATGAAATCTGGAACTCAGCCAACTGTTATTAGTATCTTAAAATGATTTTTAAATGTAGATTTGCATTTATTAAAATTTAATATACTAGAAAAGCATGAATTACAGAAATAATCTTCTGAATATGAACGGCAAATGAAAACATGATTAAAGGTGGCCATATCAAGCATTCTTCACTTGAATTATCTTGCCAGCTTCTGAGTAATGCTTTGATTTGGGTTTGAACCTTTTGTATGTAACAGTTTTTAGAGCAAGTTACTACAGTTCTTTCTGAATAATATAGGTCATGAGAAGTTCATTTGTAGGTGGGGCCGCTGTACTACTTTGGGGAACTGTCTTAATAGATCCATTTCATTAATTGTCATGAATTTTTTATTAACAAAACCAGTACATCAGGTTTAGCCAGCTAAAAACTGTTCTCATAGTTGTTATCTTTATTGTCAGAAAGAATATTGTGAAGATAGGGAATTACTGCACATGCTTTAACTCGATTAAACAGAGGAATGGCGCTATCCATGAACATTAACTTAGGGGCATATTATCAAGTTGATGTACAGTGTTTCACTTATGTAACTCCCATTAACTTTAAAGCCCTATGCTTTAATTCCAGTGTCTTCCAGCTAGGAGTAATGTCGTAGCTGTCTGTTAGGTACTCTGAGTTAATGTGATTAATGTCAAGTAGCAGGATGTTCATTCTTTCTTATTTAAGCTTTATTCCTTAGGTATTTTGGGTTAAGCAACCTTCTGAGGAATTGCCTTTCAGAAACCAGGCAGTGGTATTAAGAAGCAGCAGTAATGGATTGGAAAATGAATGATGTTAGTGTATGCATTTTATTTACCAATGGAAGAAATTTCCTTCAGTTCCCATCTGATAATCTTTATTATTAAGTCATGCACAGAACATTAGAGCTATTTTTTTTTTTTTAATTTTAAGAAGTTTCTAGGGACGCCTGGGTGGCTCAGACAGTTAAGTGTCTGCCTTCAGCTCAGGTTATAATCCTAGGGTCCTGGGATTGAGTCCCACATTGGGCTCCTTGCTCAGCAGGGAGCCTGCATCTCCCTCTGCCTCTGCCCCTCCCCCTGCTTGTTCTTTCTCTCTCTCTCTCTCTCTCTCTCTCTGACAAATAAGTAAATAAAAAAGTAGAAAGAAAAAGAAAAAGTTTCTAAAGCTTTCTTAGACATATGATAGGCAATTATAATATTATTATCTATTTTTTTTATCTTCCATACCAAAGTCATAAGCACTTTTTATTTCCCACCTCTTGTGAGAGCATTAATAGCATGAATTATTATCGTCATAAAAATCGTTTTAAAAGTGAAACAGGAAGATGCTTAGTGGTTTTCTTAGGATCCCATAATTGATCTTTAATATACTCTATAACAGATTTTAGAATGTGTACTTGTACTCATTATACTTGGTTAAACATTGGTTTTATAAAATTTTTTTTAAAGATTTTATTTATTCGAGAGAGAGAGAGAAAGTGAGAGAGAGCATGAAAGGATAGAAGGTCAGAGGAGAAGCAGACTCCCCACGGAGCTGGGACCCTGATGCGGGACTTGATCTCGGAACTCCAGGGTCATGACCTGAGCTGAAGGCAGTTGCTTAACCAACTGAGCCACCCAGGCGCCTGGTTTTATAAAATTTTAAGGCTAAAAAAGTCCTGAGAAAATCATACTTTATAAAACAAAAATGACGTAATTTTTGGAAGAAGATATATTATGATTAGAAGCCTGGCTCAACCATTTATTTGCTTGGGTAAATTATTTAACCTCTAGCCTCCATTTTCTCATTTTAAATGGAAATGATAACTACCTTTCAGGGTTATTGTACAGATTAGATATACATAAGTGCCCAAAAGAGTGGCTAATCAGTAAAACAATAGGCATCATTTTTATTATTATCTATAGATTTGGAATCAGACCTGAAATAGTTAAACAAGATTAGCAAAGGTAACATGGCATGTTACTGGCAAGGATGGAATTAGAATCGTGTTCTAACCAAATCCAGTATTTTTTGCATATACAGTGTTATCTCTTAATTATTGATATTGTCCACACCGTTTAGTAAGAATTATTCGTTGGAGAAAACTCCTATTACTCAATAATATCATCACTTTCTTTTCCTCTCCCCCAAATTCAAGATCTGAGTATGTCACGGAGGTCAGAATCTCAGATTTCTTTTTCATGTGTGTGTGACTGAAGAAGGGATCCTGTTTAAAGAGAGCCTATCAAACTCTTATAATGTTATAATCAAAAGAGGTTTTTCAACAGCTATTTATCAGAATCTGTAAAATAGATCTAGTTAACCATGACCTAGGCTAAGTAACAGAAGACATTTCCACACTAGGTCATACACTTGGCTCAGTGTGAGTATCTGCTGATCCATGGAACCTTATGTTTTGTCTGGTGCCTCTCTCCATGACTCTGTGTGCTTCCTGACCTGAGCTGTGTTCGTAGCTCCACATCCTTATTCCCTCTCAGTGATAGGCTTTTGGGTGCTTCCCAAGTTTGGCCTTCTCTGGAGCCAGTTGTCTTTCCCAGCCTTGATGTGGGCCTCCCATCCTTCACTTCGCGTACTGTCTAGGTGACCCACCCCAGAAGGAATAGTAGTAGGTGTTAGCTAATACTTACATAAAGCTTTACTTTTGGCAGAGTTCTTTCATAGTAATAATCTAAGTTGATCCTCATAACAACTGTGTGAAGTAAGCAATATTATCTCTCTTACAGTTGAGGAATCTAAAATTCAGTTAAGTAATTTGCTCAAAGTCATACAGATAGCAAATAGAAGAGCACAGGTCCCTTTGACCACAAACCCCACACTCTTTTCACTTCTCAATCACCGCTCACGATTCTTTTGCTGAGGAGTGATAACAGAAGTGTCCTAAGATAAAAACAGATGAAAATATCAGAGTTCTGTGTTGTAATATGAGAGCTCTGTGGAAGAAGCATCTATATATAAATTCGTGTGAGAAATATTGTCAAGTGCAAACTGGGGAATAGATCTTACACTTCTTTTACTTCTCTCAATACTGAGAAGCTGATAAATGTTTTTGATTCATTATTTCATTTAGAATATGAGAAAAAAGACAACATCTCCTCTAGGGAAAAAAAAGGTTTTACTATAATATTATTATAACTATCTCTTGGCAGGTTTTTTTTCTATTTTTTATGATAGTAATTATTCAATAAGTCTTTTCCCTGGACTGCCTCCCTCCACTCATTCTTCTGATTTTAACTCCCACCTCTATACTAATGACTCCCAAATGCAGATATGCACCCCAGACATTTCTCTTTAGTATCAGTTTATATATGAAAACTATGTGCTGGACATTTCCAGATGATATTTCATGGGCACCCCAACTCAGAATGTCTAAAACCGAGGGCAGCAGCTTGCTATTAAAAAAACAACTGTGCTTTCTTCTGAATGCCTGAGTCAACAAATTCCATCTATTTCACTTCTTAAATATTTCTTGAATCTGATTCCTTTTTTCTATCATTATTACCAACACCTTATTCAGATCCTCATTTTTTTCTCAGTTGAGCTACTGAAGTGGCCTCTTAAGTAACTTGTCTGCAGCCAGTTTTGTTCTCTTCAGATCCATTCTCCTCTCCTGATTGCCATCTCCCTCCTTAAAACCTTTCAGTAATAGTCCTCCATTTCCACAAGAGAATGGCACGGTTTTTAAGGCTTTTTGTTGTCTGCCCCAGGACTGCCTCTTCACCTTCATCTTTTGCCCTTTCCCTGTCACTTACTTGGGGCCTCATCCACACCAAACACCATAGGGTAGTCTTTTTTCTTCTGACTCTGCTTTTGCTTATGCTGTCTCATGCTTTTTTTCAGGAATTGTTCTCCTCTAAATAACCTACTGCCATCCTTCCCTCCCATTGACTAGCCAAATTAGCCTCCTCTCTGTACTATAACTGTCTTCTCAACTGCACTCTGAATTTCTTAAGGGCAGAGATGATCTCATTCAGTTCATAGTGCAACGGCTGCTAGTGCATTTGGTACAGTATAGACAAATACCTTTGAAACTTATGCACTTTTAGAAATTCTCTTATTCATGAAAACTACATGTTATTAATTTTTTAAATTTATTTCATTGTGGTATCAATAATCTCCTTAATAGCTCAAACTTTGTCAATTCATGTTTATCAAATTGGATTTTTCCCATTTATACGTCATTTTTTTCATTAAATTAATTATTTGTTGTTATGTTGCATTTTGCAATGTATTTCAATAAAGAACAAAAACATTATATGCTGCCAACATTATTGCAGAAGCCCTGTCTCATTAATATTATGTAGGTGAAAATATAGGTTTCTTCTACATGACATTGATATTGGTAGCTTTCTACTTGTGAATTCATTATACCCATAGCAGGAACAAATGGAATAAAATAAATAAGCTGAAGACCAGCTTTCAGTTCCTTACCCATCCAAATCAGTCTTTTTTTTTTTTTTTTACATTTTTTCCTACTTGAAACTATTTTTCAATTAGCACATATCTTCTTGAGTAGCAAACAAGACCAGATGCTTAATCCTCACCCTAAATAAATATAAGTAAATGATATTTACCCATAGTATATTCCCCAAGTGAAGAATAAATTATAGTTGGAACCATGTTTGTACTTGTCTTATGGATAAGTTCTATACATACCCATAATAGGAACTTATTAAATGAAGAACAAGCATGTTGCAGCTATGAATATTTCAGATAAAGGAAATGGAATTGTGCTTATTGGAAAGGAGCCTAATGTTCTTTCTTACAGTAAGCTCAGCAGCAGTATCATCTTGCCCTAATCTACTATTTCAATCCAAAGCTAGCTAAATATTGTGCTATAAGGACAATAAAAATTTCCCTGCTATATCCTTTAGCTGTTAGTTTGTTGGATTGGTTGGTTTGTTTGTTTTGATGGTTTACTTGCTTCAGAGAGATCTAGTAGTTGTATTTGTCACTCCCAAAAGTAAACCTCTTCTAGGCAGTGATCACCAGAATGCAGATAGAGATATTGAAGTACTACAAAATCTAGTATTTATATTTCAGACCTTTTAATATCAGAATATTTCAGTTCATCCTAATGTTTTTCCTCATAAGAATATCAGACCTTTTGAAAAATAAACATAGATTTATGAAAACTTGTTTTTATAATCGACTAGCTCTTAAAAATTGTAACTAATATTCTTTTTGGTATTTGCAAAGTATTCAGATTTATCTTTACTACTTAAGAGAATATATTATAGCAATATATACTTTGTTGGCAGGAAATTTATTCCAGAGATACATACAATATCAAAAAAGGACTCATCATGCAAATATAAAATTTGAAATAAAGTATTAGTTATAAAAACCAAAGAATTGGTATCTGGAAGCCTTGATACAGAGGACAGAATGGAAGATGGGTGAGAGATAGAGCCTCCACGAGTAACTGGTTCCTTGTGCACATGAGTTAACTAACACTATGTTTTATATTTATTACAGTGAGGTTTTTGCGACCATTTTATTTTTTTATTTGAGAGAGAGAGAAACAGAGCGAGCACGAGTTGGGGTGGGGGCAGAGGGAGAAGCAGACTCCCTGCTGAGCAGGGAACCCGCCGTGGGACTCGATCCCAGGATCCCGAGATCATGACCTGAGCCAAAGGCGGACGCTTACCTGACTGAGCCACCCAGGTGCCCCTTTGTGACCATATTTTTTAGCATTTTTTTGTTATTATGTTCAATTAGCCAACATATATAGTACATCATTAGTTTTTTATGTAGTGTTCAACGATTCATTAGTTGCGTATAACACCCAGTGCTCATCACCACATGTGCCCTTCTTAATACCCATCACCTGGAGACCCCATCCTCCCCTCCTCCCTTCTGTAACCCTCAGTTTGTTTCCTGGAGTCCAGAGTCTTTCATGATTTGTCTCCCTCTCTCATATCTTCCCATTCCGTTTTCTATCCCTTCCCCTGTGGTCCTTCACAAGATTCCTTATGTTCCACATATGAGTGAAACCATATGATAATTGTCTTTCTCTGCTTGACTTATTTCACTTAGCATAATCCCCTCTAGTTCCATCTATGTCGATGCAAGTGGTAAGTATTCATCCTTTCTGATGGCTGAGTAATATTCCATTGTATATACATACCACATCTTTATCCATTCATTTGTTGAAAGACAGACATCTTGGCTCCTTCCACAGTTTGGCTATTGTGGACATTGCTGCTGTGAACATTGGGGTGCATGTGCCCCTTCTTTTCGTTATATCTGTATCTTTGGAGTAAATACCTAGTAGTGCAATTGCTGGGTCCCTTTGTGACCATTTTAAATTGAGGCCCCAGGCACATACCTGCTGACCTGTCCCTAGTTCTAATGTGACCTGGGTCCCTGGCCAAAATTTGAGAAGTAGGGAAATACTATGTCACATAACATTTCAAAGTTTAAAATCAGTATAGAAAGGCATGCCATCAAGACATAAAGCAGAAATACTGATTTGAAAACATACATATTATATGCCAACCTTTCAAACTTTGATATATTGAAATCAGCCATGTACATCAAACTCCTTTTGAAGTTGGAGCATGATACCTTTCTCTCTGAAAGTATACACCATATAATTAACTAACTCTTAGAGAAGATTTTAGGAAAAATTTAGAAACCTTACCTTCATACCAATTGGACCATTAGTAATATCTTAAAAATTAACTTCCTATGTCACTGATAGTAGGGGACTATTTCTTTTTCCATACACCAGCTATGTAGGCAAAATATACATAAACCTTCCTTTCAGACCACCACAAAGTAAAATAAACAGATCATCCCAGTATTGCAAAATCCAGTGTTTCCACCTTAAGTCTGGCGCATTTGTAATATTTTTCCATTTTGAGAACCTAACTTTAACCTTTTTATTCCGACTTTTTTGTTGTTGTTGTTTTATCCCTTTTGATACAGAATGCGTCTTGAAGGATCATTAATTCAGTACAATGCTTTAAATCACTAGCTCTTATTTGATATTTAGAAAAATAATTTGTGCTCTTCTACAGCTAAAATTCATACTTCATAAGTCAGTATTTAGTATTAAATTTCTAGAATGAAATACATGCCAGAATGAAAAAGAAATGTGGGGCACCTGGGTGGCTCAGTGGGTTAAAGCCTCTGCCTTCAGCTCAGGTCATGATCTCAGGGTCCTGGGATCGAGCCCCACATTGGGCTCTCTGCTCAGCAGGGAGCCTGCTTCCCCCTCTCTCTACCTGCCTCTGCCTAGTTGTGATCTCTCTTTCTCTGTCAAATAAATAAATAAAATCTTAAAAAAAAAAAAAAAGAAATGTGTTACCTGAAATAAGTGTAAGTATAAATTTAAAGAAATAAGCCTCATTTCTAGAAAGAGCCTCAGAATTATCGAGTATTCTAATAAAACTTAAGTCCGAAGAGATTTCTTCCTTATTTAAAAAATAAAGTTGTCCTTTTTTCTGTCTAGCCAGGAGTTACAGGAAGTAAAACAAGGGGGCCTAAAACTCAACAGATAATTAAAAAGGTAAAGATGTAAAACCCAACGTTTACTGTGTTGAATAAAAAGCAAAAATCCGTATGTCTTCTGATTTTTACAGAGCACGTGGCTACTCTATAACAACAGAAACTATATAACATTTCCTTGTGATGGCAGCTGTACAATGGGTTTTGAACAAGTCTGGTGTAGTGTTTAATAAAATGAAGGGGGCTGGATTGTTTAATGCTTTGAGTTGGCCTTTTACCAAGGAGAAGTTTGGTGGTGGTTTGTTTTTCCCTGTTACGTTTAAGTGACCCGGTACTGGTGAAAATGAGCATTTTTTAATCTTAATTCTCATTTGGTCTTTTTCTAAGCAAGATACTCAATGAAATGAAGTCCAAATGCTTTTACACCTACACACTATATTGCTGAGCAAATTATGTATGGAAGGGAAGGCAAGATAAAGTTGCTTTTAAGAGTCCTTTAACATATCAGTTGGATAACTAGCAAAACACCTTTACTGCCATTAAATATTTACCAAGACTCGGCTTTGGGGGGGGGCAGTTTAGTGCAACAAATTTGACTCTCTGCAATGCCATTGATTAGTTATCAGGAGGACATAGTTAATAAGTAACTTCAGGTATTACAGAGCACTCTACATTCTTGTCAAATCTTTTCTCTGAAGATGACCTAAAAAAAGTCAGTTACAGCCAGCATTCACCCCGGCAATGATTGCACAAGCACAACTAGGAAAGAAAGAAAGGCCAGGCAAATCAGTTGAGCAGTACTTAGGCAATCTTTCCTAGTGACTGTTGTCATTGCTGCTGGACTTTAGAACTGACCATGTTTACATTTAATTAGAAAGGACACACAGTTTACAGCACAGTAGCTATCAATATCGGATCAGAATTGATTTCCGCTTTCTCCCCAGTGATTGCTTCCTTGCAGCTAATTAAAAAAGGCATATAACCAAAATGACTCACATAAATTTTAAAGCAAATAAACAATATTCCCTGGAGACCAAAACAGAAGTAAATGACATTCATCCTGATTATTAGCTACATTTTTTAAAAAGAATTCTGATGCCTATATAGGTGGTATAAGGCGTGTTTTAGTGTTATCAGACTGCTGATAAACCAGATATTCCCTTTTGAAGAAAGCTGAATGAATGCTTCACTGAGTACTTGAGCTCTTAAAGAGACAGCCTTACTTTTATCTTTATAATCCCTAAAACGTGTAGATAAAGCGGTCTGATAAAAGCTTGCACTGATTTTATTCAGGTTTTCCATTTTCACATATCGTACAGAGAAACTGCTAAAACAAATAACAAGATAAATAATGAACTGATTTCCTTTCCAGTAAAAAGTATAGAAGCTCATGTATAATTTGCTAAAATTAAGGAATTATCCTGATACGTGTGACTAAATTTCCCTAGAATTAACCATAGCCAAAATCATCAATAAAACTATGATAAAAGATTATTTCTCATAACTCTGTTACTATAAAGAGAACTGCTTTACATTTCACAAACTAACATTTATTGTCGATGACACTAAATTATGGTAAAATGATTTTAAAATGAGAGAAATAAAATAGGGGAGATGTAGAGTTTACCCCCAGGAGAATGGTGTCACGGCCCTCCTTCCTTATCTACAGGAAGGCCAACAAGTTGTAAGGAGTTCAGAATGTTCAGACTAGAAGCAGGCCTTAAGAAACCTTAATTCATTTATTCACATATTTATTAAGCACTTATTCTGGGCACTAAAGATAAAATGGTGAGCAAAACCTCGGTAAGATTAGACATTCTGTCTGGTTTGGTGAGTGTTGGATCCCCAAGCATTTACTGTGTGCTTGACTCTGTATAGATATAGTTGCTCAGTAAATACTTTTTGAATGAAAGACTCCTTTCAAGGATTATTTCACTATAAGCAAATGTTCGCTCAGCCACCAGGGGGGGCCTCCAGTAGCACTCATTCCTAGTATTCCAGGAAAACTGCTGAAATCCACAATGATGCTTTGCTAATGAGAGTCCATTTAAAATCCCCCTTCAGAGTAGAATAACTTATCGAAGTTATTTTTGCTTGCTTTTCTTTCCTTCATTTCCTTTTTAAATCTCAGGCTTTTTATTACTCTTAATGTTCACAAAGCACTCAATCTGCAAGTCACATTGGTTAACTACAGACCAGTACTAGATATCCATAGCTTATATTTTTCAGGGCACATACCAATCACAAAGGTTCTAGTCAGCCATTACAACAGAAAAAAGGTAAGAGCCACATGAAGCAGGACTAAGGAACTGGTAATTAATCAATTCCACAAATATTTATTAAAGCCTTTTCTAGACACTAGAGATCAAATGGTGAAACAAGAACAAGAACAGCTATCCAGTTGAGAGGTCAGAATACTGTGGGAGCACATGAGAAGACCATCTAATCTAGACAAGTCTGATTTCCTGGAGAAACTCACTCCAAGCTGAGATCTAAAGGATGAATGGGAGCTAAGTTAAGTAAAAGTTAAGTAAAAGAAGATAGGGTCAGTGTTCTACAGAATATGGAAGTTGTTCATCCAGGCTACAGGATAGAGGTAAATATGTGAATAAAGAGAGATGAGCTGAAAAGAGAGCCATGAAGAGCTTTATGAAAGCTATTTAAGGAATTTGAGCTTTATGCTAGGAGCAGGGAGGAGTCATTGAAAAGATTTAGCTCCAGTTAGTGATAGTCATTTTTGTGCTTTAGAAAACTCACTCTTGGCAAGGAACAAGTGAAAAGACTTGCAGTAATCCACTTGAGAAAATAATAGAAGGCACTCTTAATTAAGATAATGGTAATGGGGCTAGAAAGAAGGAGAAAGCTGCAAGGGAGATTTTAGGTTTAAACCAAAAGGATCAATTAGATCTTAGGGTGAGAGAGATAGATGTCAAGGATGATGTGTAGGGTTTGGGCTTGAACACTGAGTAGGTAGTGGTATCCAGGACGGAGGGAGGGAGAGAAAGGGCTGATTTGGAAAGGGCATAACATGAGATTATGAGTTCAGTTTTAGACATACTCAGTTGTAGATATTTATAGGATAGTCAAGTGAGGGTGTCTATACTAGGTGGTTATGGAGATCTGGTGCTCAGGATAGAAACCTAAGCTATAAAGAAACTATAAAGACAATTAAGTGAAGCTATAGGAGAGGGTTGAAATCAAGTGGGTCAACTAGGAAGAGAAGACACCCAATTAAGTGTTGGGTAGAGGAAGAGAAGCCCCCAAAGGAGATTGAGAAGCATCAGGAAATACTTTCGTTGAAGCAAAACAGCAGAACTGTATTTTCATGGAAAGCGTTTCCAGAAAGAATTGGCTTCAGATAGATCAAATAAGACAAAGATTGAAAAGTATCTTTTACATTTAACAAGATTGTTGAAGCAGTTTTAGACAAAGCAGACTGCAGAGCTTTGAAGAGAAGTTGAGAAGGTGCTGACAGCAAATACAGATAATTTAATTCTAAATGAGATGATTCCTAACTAGGTCCAAGAGAAACCCTATCTTTTAGACCAGACTTAATATCTTTAGAACGTAGGGGCGCCTGGGTGGCTCAGTGGGTTGGGCCTCTGCCTTTGGCTCGGGTCATGATCTCGGGGTCCTGGGATCAAGCCCCGCATTGGGCTCTCTGCTCAGCAGGGAGCCTACTTCCCCCTCTCTCTCTGCCTGCTTCTCTGCCTACTTGTGATCTCTCTCTCTCTGTCAAGTAAATAGATAAAAAATTTTAATATATATCTTTATATCTATATAATATCTAATATCTTTAGAACTTAGTGAGTTAGAATCTCTTAGTAGAAGGGCGCCTGGGTGGCTCAGTCGGTTAAGCGTCCGACTCTTGATTTCAACCAAGGTCATGATCTCAGGGTCTGAGATCAGCCCCACCATTGGTTTCCCCACTCAGTGGGGAGTTTGCTTAAGATTCTCTCCCTCTCCCTCTGCCCCTCCCCCTGCTCACATCCACTCTTGCTCTCTCTCAAATAAATCAATACATCTTAAAAAAAAAATCTCTTAGTAGAAAATAAAACAAGAAAGTGTTCATAAGTATTGTATCTGGCCCAAGTAAATAAGGTGAGTCCTAAAACTTTATTGTATATCCTAGATTTGACTCTTAGTGTAGTTCCGTGTTTTCTTGAAATTCCAGAGCTGGCCCTGTTGGACAGGGAGCAAGGTGAGTCTTACCTGTTAGAGGCTGTTTGTCCTATCAGGTAATAGAGACACACAAAACACTCCCTAGCCTGAGCAGTTTTTTTAAAAGGCAGATCTTCGGGACGCCTGGGTGGCTCAGTTGGTTAAGCGGCTGCCTTCGGCTCAGGTCATGATCCCAGGGTCCTGGGATCGAGTCCCGCATCGGGCTCCTTGCTCAGCGGGGAGCCTGCTTCTCCCTCTGCCTCTGCCTGCCACTCTGCCTGCTTGTACTCTCTCTCTGAAATATAAATAAGTAAAATCTTTAAAAAAATAAATAAATAAAATAAAAGGCAGATCTTCTTGCCCTCTCTTTAAAGTCCTTCAGTAACTTCTAATTGTTCTTAGGACAAAGACCAAAAGGCCCAATATGATCTGGTCCCAACCACTTTTAACTGGTCTTGGAACATGAATGCTAGCGGAACTGGGCTTCCTCTGGCTCCCGGGCCATCCTTTCTCTTATAAGGCCTTTATGTGTGTTCTCTGCACCTGAAATTCTCCCTCCACCCTTCTAATTAATACCTACTCTTAGCTTTACATTTCAACTGAAATGTCACATCCCTTCCTTTACGGTATCTGTAATAATTTGACAAGTGTGTTTCGTCCCCACTCTAGTTCTAGCCAAGTGCCCAGCACCCAGTAGTCATTCATTTATGTGAAGAAGGGAAGCAGTGCCCCAGGGCGTCACAGTACACCACCCCCTAAGTAAAACAAAGCACATGCTTCCAGTATGCATATACTGACTGAACCCTCCATTCAGCACTTCAGTTAACCAAATAGCTGTTCAGCAGCAGCTGTGTATCAAGCAGTGTGCGTTTGCAGTAGTCTTGTGAAGTGCGTTTATTTAGACCTCATATCTGAGATCAGCATCAGTCCATCTCCTAAGTGGTATTATATAATGTGAAATAAAACTATAAGCTTAATAGGCCCTAACTTTTTAAAAGAGGGTTAATTAGGATCATTAATAACATTGAAAAATATTTATCCTATGTAAGAACAGTTGGTTATTTGCTGTTCCTACATTTTCAGGATAATCATTTATTCACGCAGATGGTATGAGACATAATTCTCAATAGCTGAGCAAACTTCTCAGCCATTTAGTAAGAAACTGGCTAGGCAGAGTAAGTGCAAAGGTCCTCAAAAACCTTTTTCTCCAGAACTGATCCTTATGTAGGTAATATTCTTCCTTTTTGACTGTTCTTAGATGAAATACCCCATCTCAGTAGAATTAGAATGACAAGTAATATCTGGCATTTAACTAGGCCTCAGCATTGCAAGATCACTTCTACCTAGAGATAATTGAATCCAACCTTCAACATTGTGCAAATATTTCTTCTATGCCATTTCTAACAGGTGTTATCTAGCAACTACATAAATATAATGATACCTGATCACAGGTAAGGTTTACCCTACCTGAAAAGCCCTCCCATGGAGGTGCTTTAATTTTTCACTTATAAATTATTACAGACATAGCCAAATTCAGGTGTGATTAGGTCTGATATGGACACTATATCATTGCTGGATATGCTTGCCTTGTTTCTTTGTATCTCATGTCATTTTTGATTCCTACTGAACCAGTCTTAACCTGTTCATTCCTATTGTATGTGTTGGGTGTGTGTGGGGGGGTAATTAATAGACTTTTATTTATTAGGACAGTTTAGATTTACAATAAAATTGAGCAAATAGTAGAGTTCCCATACACCTCCTTATACACACACACACACACACAGATTCCCCAGTTTTAATGTCTTGTATTGGTGTGGCACATTCTTACAATTAATGACACTATATCAGTACCTTGCTATTACCTAAAGTCCATAGTTTACATTAAGTTTCACTTTTTGTGCTGTAAGGTTCTACGGGTTTTGAAAAATGCAAAATGTCATGTATTTACTGTAACAGTATCATACAGAATCATCTCACAGCACTTATAAAAACCCAAGTGCTTTGTCTTTTCACCCCTGTCCACCTCCCTCTGGACCCTTGGCAACTATTGATCTTTTTATTGTCTCCATAGTTTTTGCCTTTTCTATAATGTCATACAGTTGGAATCATACAGCATATAGCCTTCCAGACTGGCTTCTTTTAGACTGGTTTCTCTCATCACATAATACACACTTAAGGTTCCTCCATATATTTTTATGGCTTGATAGCTCATTTTTTTAATCAATAAATAGTATTCCATTATATGAATGTACCACAGTTTTACTTATATATTCATCTATTGAAAAAATCTTGGTTGCTTCCAGTTTGGGAAATTATATATAAATCTATAAACATTCACGTGCAGGTTTTTGTGTAGACATGGGTTTTCATTCCTATACAGTAAATACTTAGGAGCACAGTCACTGGATCAAATGGTAAGATTATGTTTAGGTTTGTAAGAACCTGCCAAATGGTCTTTCAGAGTGGTTCTATCATTTTGCATTTCCACCAGCAATAAATGAGAATTCCTGCTACTCTGTATACGCATCAGAATTTGGTGGTGTTACTTTTTTTGGATTTAAGCATTCCAATGTGTGTATAGTTGTATCTCATTGTTTAAATCTGCAAATCTCTGATGTTATATGATGTTGAGCATCTTTTTATATGTTTATTTACCATCTGTATTTCTTCTTTGGTGAGATAGCTATTTGGAACTTTTGTCCATTTTTTAATTGAGTGGTCTATTTCTTTATTGTTGAGTTTTAAGTGTTCTTTGTATATTTTGCCTACTTTATCAGACAAGGTGTTTGCAAAGATTTTCTCTCAGTCTATGGATTATCTTTTCATTCTCTCAACAGCGTGTCTTACATTACACAAGTTTTTAATTTTAATAAGGTCTAGTATCTACTTTTTTCATGGATCATTTTTTTATTTATTATTATTATTATTTAAGATTTTATTTATTTGTCAGAGAGAGAGAGTGTGCACAAGCAGGGGGAGCAGCAGGCAGAGGGAGAAGCAGGCTCCCCGCTGAGCAAGGAGCCTGATACAGGACTCGATCCGAGGACCCTGGGATCATGACCTGAGCTGAAGGCAGACACTTAACGACTGAACCATCCAGGCGTCCCCATGGTTCATGTTTTTGTATTATATCTAAAAACTCATTATCAAACCCAAGGTCAACTCAGTTTTTTTCTATGTTATCTTCTAGAAGTTATATTTTGTGTTTTACTCTTAAGCCTATCATCCATTTTTAGTTATTTTCTGTGAAGGGTGAAAATTCTCTGTCTAGATTCACTTTTTTCTCATATGTACATCCAGTTCCAGTGCCATTTGTTGGAAAAAAAAAAAGCTGTCTGTTTTCCATTGAATGGCCTTTTGCTTCTTTGTCAAAGATCAGTTGACTTTATTTGTGTGAATCTATTTCAGGATTCTCTGTTTTCTTCCTTTGATCTGAAGGTTCTTTTACCAATATAATGCTGTCTTAATTGCTGTAACTTTATAGTAAGTCTTGCATTTAGGTAGAGTCAGTCTTCCGACTTTGTTCTCCTGTGTCGACTTGACTGTTCTGGATTTTTTGTCTTTCCATATAAGCTTTAGCATCAGTTTGTCAATATCTACAAAATAATTTGCTAGGATTTGGATTGGAATTTCATTGAATCTATAGATCAAGTTGGCAAGAATTAACATCTTAACAATTTTGAGTCTTTTTATCCATGTACGTGGAATATTTCTTCATTTATTTAGCTGTCTTTGATTTCTTTCATCAGTATTTTCCTCATATAGATCCTGTACATATTTGGTTGGATTTATACCTAAAATATTTCACTGAGGGGAGGGATGGTATTGTGTTTTAATTTTAAACTGAAATTGTTCACTGCTGCTGTAGGAAAGCAATTGACTTTATATTAACCTGTAACCCTACACCCTCGCTCTTTAGTTCCAGGAGTTTCGGGGGTTTTTTTTGGTTTGTTTTGTTTTTGTTAAGTCTTCGAGATATTTTTACATAGATAATCATGTCATCTCTAAACAAATACAGTTTTTTATTTCTTACTTCCTGATCTATATGCCTTTTATTTCCTTTTCTTGTCTTAAGAATTGTTACCTTAGCAATTTTTGATGTGGTTAAGTGAAGGAACTTGGAAGGGGAGCTTATTCTGGATTATCACGGTGGTCCTAAATACAATCACATGTCTGCTTATCAGAGAGTGGCAGAGGGAGTTTTGAGAGAGACAGGCAGAGGAGAAAGCCTTGTGAAGAGATTGGAGTGATATAGCCATAAGCAAAGAAATACAGCCGCCAGAAGCTGGAACAGGCAAGGGAAGAAATTTCCCTAGAGCCTCTGGAGAGAGTGTGGTCCTGCTGACACCTCAATTTCAAACTTCTGGTCTCCAGAATATGGGAATAAATTTCTGTTTTTTTAAGCCACCAATTCATGGTAATTTGTTATGGCAGCCCTGGGAAACTGATACACTGATATTCTCGAGGAATCAGCTTTTGATTTGGATGATTTTCTCTATTGATTTCCTGTTTTCAATTTCATTCATTTCTGCCCTAAATTGTATTTTTTTTCTTCTGCTTGCTTTAAATTTACATTACTCTTTGTCTAATTTCCTAAGTTGGAAGCTTGTGTTATTAATTTTAGATCTTTCTTCTTTTCTAATGTATGTATTCAGTCCTATCAGTTTTCCTCTCAGCACTATTTTTGCTGTGTCCCACCAACTTTGAGAAGTTGTATTTCCACTTTCATTTAGTTCAAAATATTTGTCAAAATCTCTGGAGACTTCATCTTTGACACGTGTGCTATTTAGAGGTGTGTTGTTGAATCTCCAGATACTTTGGGATTTTCCAGCTATCACTTTGTTCCTTCAAGCAAATAATAGTTGACTTCCCTTGCTTATTTTTGAGGAAATCAGCTTATGCTCTGGTATAATAGGCCTTAGTTCTGAATGACATACAATCATAGGGAAATGCATTCAGTAGAGTTAAGAATGTGGTTGAGGAGATTTAATATGTAAACCAGACAGTGAGGTGATTCCACTGACTTGTTATTTCTGTAGTCTCAGTTGGTTTTATTTGATAAAATAACTTATTAAAGTTATTTCGGAGATAAATAGTTTGTTTATTATAAACTAAGTTAATTCTGAACTTAAATTTTCAAGAATTTTACTTGATGTATGATCAACATATTTATTGAAATACTCCTGGATGCTACATTTTATGATACAAACTGGTGGCCACTAAATATTTGTTGAATTCATTGATTAGAAATGTAACAATCATTCCACTAACTCTAAAGATCCATTAAAAAACATTTAATTGAGTGACATCACCAAGGTGGTGGTATAGATCATTTCTTACTTTACTCTTCTTCACAAGAAGAACAGTTAATATCTATTCAAGAATAAGACACCACTGAAAGAATCATACAACACAGGGATGAGTCTGAAGCACCCCCTTGCACCTCAAAGACCAAGAAGACAGACTGCATGAGAAGATTATAGGTGGCTTCATATTGACTGCATGGCCCCTTCCCCAGGATACCACAGCACCATACAGAGAGGTCTCAGCTGAGACACCACTTCCTCCAGTGGGAAAAGAAAACCTGGAAAGACAATAAGTCTCCCCCAGCATTGTGGGTCACTTTGTCGGAGCCCCTCCTCTGATCTCACACCACAGGGATTACAGGGGAGATAGCCCCTGGGAATCTGAGTGACAGAAACAGGAGGAAGGGTTTGTAACAGCCAGCACACAGATGTTGGCAGACTGAGTTCCTATCCACAGTGCCCAAATAGTAATCCCAGCCAGTGGCTTGGCTCATGTACAGAATCAAGCCAGGGGCACGTTCTGACCAGAGAAGTCAGTGGGGTGCAGATCTGCCTGTTTCAGATCCTCAAATGAGAAGTTATACCAACCCTAGAGTCCAGATTGCCCACACCCAAGCAGAAATCTGAGTCACAGCCCCACCCACTGTAGAGAATGCGTTCCAGCCCCCCTCCTGACCAGAACGGCTGGTAACAACTTTTGGAAGCTGTGTAGCCCAACAGCACTTGAGCTGAGAAGTAAATGGTTGGGGCTGATCACCCCAAACCAAAGCCAGTACTGGGTATGGAGACTTCCCTGCTCTACATAGGCAGAGAGATTAATCCATAGCCAAACTGAAAGTAGCCTAGAGCAGCCCCTACCCCTCTTGCACAAGCAAGGAAGATGAGACATAGTGCTACTGACTATGGAGAGTATCTTCCAGCCCCATCGGATCAGAAGGGCTGGCAAAAACACCTGAAAGTGGTGCATCGCAGCAGCACACAAGCCAAGAAAAGAGCACAC
Organism: Potos flavus; assembly: GCA_028534135.1. NCBI lineage: Eukaryota > Metazoa > Chordata > Mammalia > Carnivora > Procyonidae > Potos > Potos flavus. The sequence goes on from CM052896.1 coordinate 74,157,704, forward strand.
AGAACCAATAGTGCAGAGAGAAGCCAGTGGCCCTATATGGCCAGGGAACTTGGGGTGCAGGTCAGCTTGAGTTAAGAAAATAAAGAGCTTTGTCAGTTTTAGAGCTCTTTCTACTGCTGCACCCAGGCAAGGAATCTAATTTGTAGCCCTGCTGAATGCAGCCTTTAGTATGTTCCACCATAACCAGAGCACATGGGAAACTGTGTAGCCCATTCAGGAGCCCTGCATACAGTGGCGCTTGAACAGAGAGCACAGCCTACATCTTCCCCCATCTGCAGAGCAAAACCAGTGGTCTCATCTGACCAGGGAATTGAATGCACACTCAGGCCTGATTAAGTTCCCAAAATGACCTATACAGGCCCTTGGTTCTGATCTGCTGCCCTGACTGGGCAGGGGAGCTGATTCATAGCCTTATCTGTTACTAAATGTAGTACCCAGTCCCAACCATCTGGTAAACCTGACCAGTGAATTCAGGCAACCATGAAGCCAACCCAACAGCCTCACTTGGGTAGGAAACCAAGCCAGCAGTCCTATCCAACTGGTCTCAGCCAGTGGTACAACCCACTCTTCCATTCTCATCCTCAAACCTCAAATAGTTACCTAAAAGTAGATGGTAATAGGAGACCCTACATGCCCAAAACATTACCAGCATACACCCAGAAACCCAAACTTAGCTGATTGATAAAGATAGATCTCTGCCACAGCAAGCCTGTAAAGTCTGGAAGAGGAGCACAATTATTCAAATGAGCTGAAACCAATGTAAGGAATCAAGGATCACAAAAAATCAGATAAATATGACACCACCAAAGGAAACTAATTAAGCTCCAATAACTGACCCTAAAGAAATGGAGATTTTGAACTATCAAACAAAATGTTCAGAATAACCTTCTTAAAGAAGTTGAGGGGTGCCTGGGTGGCCCAGTAGGTTAAAGCCTCTGCCTTCAGCTCAGGTCATGATCTCAGGGTCCTGGGATCGAGCCCCGCATCGGGCTCTCTGCTCAGCGGGGAGCCTGTTTCCCCTTCTCTCTCTGCCTGCCTCTCTGCCTACTTGTGATCTCTCTCTCTCCATCAAATAAATAAATAAATAAATCTTTAAAAAAAAAAAGTTTAATGAACTATAAGAAAGCGTAGAAAACTAAATGAAACTAGAAAACAATGCATGAGAAGAACAAGAAATTTGACAAGGAAATAGCAACCATAAAAGATAGAAGGAGGGAAGGAAGGAAGGAAAGAAAGAAGGAAAAGAAAGAAAGGAAGGAAGGGGAAGGAAGGAAGGAAGGAAAGAAGGGAGATCCTAGAGTTGAAAAATATAATAACAAAAAAAAGAAGCAATGGATCTACAAAGCAACCAGGAAAAAATGAACAAAATAGCAGTTGTAAGTCTTTACCTGTCAAAATTACTTAAGCACAAACAGATTAAATTCTCTAATCAAAAGACATAGATTCCAGTTAGTTAACATACAGTGTAGTATTAGTTTCAGATATACAATATAGTGATACAGCACTTCCATACAATACCCAGTGCTCTTCACAACAAGTGCACTCCTTAATCCCCATAACTTATTAAATCCGTTCCCCCATCCACCTCCACCCTGGTAACCATCAGTTTGTTCTCTATAGTTAAGAGTCTGTTTCTTGGGGTGCGTGGGTGGCTCAGTGGATTAAAGCCTCTGCCTTCAGCTCAAGTCATGATCTCAGGGTCCTGGGATTGGGCCCCCGCATCGGGCTCTCTGCTCAGCAGGGAGCCTGCTTCCCCCACTCTCTCTGCCTGCCTCTCTGCCTACTTGTGATCTCTCTCTCTCTCTGTCAAATAAATAAATAAAATCTTTAAAAAAAAAAAAGAGAGAGAGAGTCTGTTTCTTGGTTTGTCTCTCTCTTTTTCCCTTTGCATATTTGTTTTGTTTCTTAAAATCCACATATGAGTGAAATCGTATGGTATTTGTCTTTCTCTCTCTGACTTATCTCACTTCACATAATACTTTAGCTCCATCCATGTCATTACAAAAAATTAACTTTTTTAAATGGGAAAAAAGAGCTAATTTGTAAGTAATGAGTTAGTGTATATTAAAAATGAAAAGGCGAAATTGGTTTTTCTGAAAGGTGGCTAAAAAAACATAGAATGGCTGAATAGATTAAAAAACAAAAACAATATGCTGCCTATAAAGAGACTCATTTTAGCCTTAAAGACACACAGAGTGAGAGTGAAGGAACATAAAAAGACATTTCAAGCAAATGATAACCAAAAAGGAAGCAGGGATAGCTATATTGACATCAGACAAAATACACTTTAAAAATTATAAAAAGAAACAAAGAAGGTTATGATATAATGATAAAGGGGTCAATATATCAAGAAGTTACAACAATTGTAAATATTTATGCATCCAACATCAGAGTACCTAAATATACAAAGCAAAAATTAACAGAGCTAAAAGGGGAAATAAACAGTAATACAATAAATAATAGTTGTAATACCCTACTCAGAACAATGGTTGGATCATTCAGACAGAGAACCAATAATGAAACAGCATATTTATACAACACTATACGCCATATGGCAAATAGACATATATAGAACATTCTGTCCAACAACAACAAAATACAAATTCTTCTCAGGCACACAGGGAGCATTTTTAAAGATAGACCATATTTTAGGCAACAAAACAAATCTTAGCAAATTCAAATTCAAGAAGTTTAAAATAATACCAAGTGTTTCCTCTGATCACAATGGCATAAAAGTAGAAATCAATAACAGAAGCAAAACTGGAAAATTCACCAACACTTGGAAATTAACACTCTCCTGAACAACCAATGGGGGGAAAAAAAGAAGCAAATAAGGAAAAGATAAAAGAGTTTCTTGAGACAAGCAGAAATGGAAACACAACATACCAGAACTTATGGGATGCAGCAATAGCAGTTCTGAGGGAATTTCACAATAAACACCTACATTAAGAAACAAGAAAGAGCCCAAATAAGCGACCCATCTCTATGCCTTGAGGAACTAGAAAAAAAGAACCCAAAGTTAGCAGGAGAAAGGAAATAATAAATATTATATCAGAAGTAAATGAAACAAAGAATAGAAAACCAGTAGAAAATACTAACCAAAATAAGAGTTGGTTCTTTGAAAAGATAAAATTGACAAATCCTTAGTTAGACTAACCAAGGAAAACAGAGAAAGGACCCAAATAAACAAAATTATAAATGAGAAAGGAGACATCACAACTGATACCACAGAAATTCAAGAGATCAGAAGAAGCAACTGTGAACTACACAACCAACAAACTTCACAATCTAGTGAAAATGGAAAAATACTTAGAAATATATGTTACCAGGACTGAATCAGGAAGAAATAGAAAATCTGAATAGATCAATTACTAGCAATGAGTTTGAATTAGTAAATAAAAATCTCCCAAAAAGAAAACCTCAAGACCACATGGCTTCACTGATCAATTTTACCAAATATTTAAAGAATTTACATCAGTCCTTCCAAAAACTCAGAGAGGAGGGAACACTCCCAAAATCACTTTATGAAGCCAGCATTATCTTGATACCAAAATCAGAAAAAGACACTACTTAGAAAAGTATAGACTAATATCCCTAATGAATATAGATGCAAAAATTCTCAATAAAATATTAACAAACCAAATTTAACAATACATTAAAAGGATCATTTACCATGATCAAGTGGGATTTATCCTTGGGATGCACAGGTAGTTCAACATACACAAATCAATCACTGTGATGCACCACATTAATAGAATGAAATAGAAATAGAATGAAATAAATTAGAATGAAAGGAAAGAATCATATGATCATCTCAGACACAGAAAAAGCCTTGGACAAAATTCAACATCCACTCATAATAAGAACTTATAACAAATTAGGCATAGAAGGAATATATATCAACGTAGTAAAGGTCATATATGACAAACCAACAGCTAATATCATACTCAGTGGTGGAAGAATGAAAGCTTTTCCTCTAAAATCAGGAATAAGACAAGGGTGTCCACTCTCACCACCTCTATTCAGCATAATACTGGAAGTACTAGCTAGAATAATCAGGCAAGAAAAAGAAATAAAAGGTATCAGAATTGGAAGGGAAGAAGTGTGGTTATCTCTATTTGCAGATGGCATGATTTTATATAAAGAAAATCCTTAAGACTCAACCAAAAACTCTTAGATCTAATCAATAAATTCTGTAAAGTTGCAGGATACAAAATAACATACAAAAAAATCAGTAGCATTTCTATACAACATCTACAAAAATTTCTGAAAAAGAAATTAAAAAATCAGTTCCACCCAAAACCAAAGACTCCACTGAAAAGGAGAATTACAGACCAGTATCCCTGATGAACATGGATAGAAAAATTGTCAACAGGATACTGGCTAATTGGATCCAACAGTACATTAAAAGGATTAGTCACCAAAACAGAGTGGGATTTATTCCTGGGCTGCAGGGGTGCGTCAACATCCACAAATCAATCAACCTGATACACTGTATTAATAAAAGAAAGGATAACCATATGATCCTCTCAGTAGATGCAGAAAAAACACTTGACAAAATACAGCATCCTTTCTTGATAAAAACCCTCAACAAAGTAGCAATAGATGGAACATACCTCAACATCATAAAGCCATATACAAAGACCCACAGCTAACATCATCCTCAATGGGGAAAAAACTGAGAGCTTTACCCCTAAGTCAGGAACATGATAGGGATGTCCACTCTCACCACTGTTGTTCAACATAGTACTAGAAGTCCTAGCTTCAGCAATCAGATGCTTTTGATTGATTTGTGTATATGGAGCTACAGAAGACCCTGAACAGCCAAAGACATCCAAGAAGAACAAAATAGGAAGTATCACAACTCCTGATTTCAAGCTATACTGTAAAGCTGTAGTCATCAAAACAGTATGGTACTGGCATAAAAACAGACAAATAGACCAATTGAACAGAATCAAGAGCCAAAAAATAAACCCAAGAATACAGTCAACTAATACTTGACAATACTTAATGGAGAAATGACAGTCTCTTAAATGAATGGTGCTGCAATAATTGGATATTCACATGTAAAAGAATGAAATTGGACCCTATCTTACACCACTCGCAGAAATTAACTTGAAATGGATTAAAGACTTAAACCTAAGACTTGAAACCATGAAACTCCTGGAAGAAAACAAGAACAAAGCTCCTTGATGTAGGTCTTGGTAATGATGTTTTTGGTATGACACCTAAAACACAGGCAACAAAATAAAAAAAAATAACAAGGTGAACTTCTGCACAGCAAACGAAACAGTCAAAAAAGTGAAAAGACAATCTGTAGAATGAGAAGAATATTTGCAGCCATCTATTAGATAAGGGATTAATATCCAAAATATATAAAGAGCTCATACAACCTGAGAGCAAAAAACAAAACAAAACAAAAAATCCAATTAAAAAATGGGCAGAGATCCGAATAGACATTTCTCCAAAGAAGATAAATGAAAGGCCAACAGGTACATTAAAGGCACTCAACATCACTAGTCATTAGGGAAATGCAAATTAAAACCACAGCGAGATACCACCTCAGGCCTGTTAGAATGGGCATCATCAAAAAGACAAGAGATAACAGATGCTAGTGTTCATGTGGAGAAAAGAGAACCCTTGTGCACCTTTGATGGGATTGTAAATTAGTACAAGCACTATGGAAAACAGTATGAAGGATACCTCGAAAAATCAAAAAACTATCATACGATCCAGCAATTCCACTTCTAGAAATATATCCAAAGGAAATGAAGATATGAACTTGAAAAGATACGTGCATCCCTGTGTTCATAGCAACATTATTTATAAGCCAAGACATGGAAACACCTAAGTATCCACTGAAATCAATAGATAAAGAAGTTGTGTTGTGTGTGTGTATATGTATAGATTTACATATACACACACACATATACATATACATATATTCTCATATATGTATATATATACATATACACACACACAATGGTATATTATTCAGACATTTAAAAAAAATCTTACCGTGTGTGACAACTTGGTTAAAACTTAAAGGCATTATGCTAAGTGAAATAAGTCAGACAGAGAAAAACAAATACTGTATGATCTCAATTAAGTGTAGACTCTTTAAGAAAATGCATAGAAAAGGAGATCAGACTTGTGGTTACCAGAAGCAGAGGGTAAGGGAAGGGGAATTAAAGGAAGATGGCCAAAATAGCACAAACTTCCATTAATAAGTACTAGAGATGTAATGTACAATATAATGGCTGTAGGTAACACTGCTGTCGGTAGAATATACAGGAAAGTTATAAAAAGAGTACATCCTAAGAGTTCTCATCACAACGAGAAATTTTTATCTTTTATTCTTTTCTTCTTTCTTTTCTTTTTATTGTATCCATATGAGAAGATGGATGTTAGTTGAACCTATTGTGCTAATCATTTCACAATATATATAAATCAACCCACCATGCTGTTTACCTTAAATTCATACAGTGATGTATGTCAGTTATTTCTCAATAAAACTTGAAAATTTCTTTAAAATATTTAATTATTGACTATCCCACAGCCCTTGAAATTGATGTAGTAGGATCAGTTCCTGATTATCCAAAAGTGAATTATATGTTTCATGAATTTGGTGACCTGAGAAGCAAAATAGTAGGGAACTTTGCTCACAAAACCATTCATATTTATATACCCCTTACAGAATATAGGCAACAAAACACATCTTAAATTTTATCATATGACATATAAATATGTTCTTATGAGCATCAATAAAACTATGGAAAGCAGCTATGATTGGAAGTGAAATGAATAAGTATTCTTTCAAATTTGATAAAAAGGTGAATTCTGGTTCTGAGAAGGTGAAAGAAATAGAAAATGTAATGAAGGAACAAATGGAAATTCTATTTGGTTTTCAAACGAAAATTTTAATACTGAGATAGACAACTGAAATGTAAAGCCCAGTGGATGGGCTCAAGAGCAGGATTAAGAGCAGAAAAGAAGCAGTGACTGGAAGATAGAACAATAAAAATGACTCAGTCTGAAGAACAGAGACATAAACTGGAAAAAAAAATGATCAGAGCCTCGGGGACCTACGAACTATAATAAAAGACCAAACATTTGTGTCATTGGAGTCTTCCATGGAAGGAGAAAAGAAAGAGGATGGAGCTGAAAACTTATGCAAGGAAATAATGACTGAAAATTGTCCAAATGTGGCAAGAGACATAAACCTACAAGAAGTTGAGAGAACTTTAAACAGGGAAACCCAAAAAAATATACCCCATGACACACCATAATTAAACTTCTGAAAACTAAAAAGACGGAATCTTGAAAGCAGCTGGAGAAGAACACCTTGCCTGTAGGGGAAAAACCATTCTCATTAACAGGCATCAATCAGAAGCTATAGAGGACGGAAAAAGTGGCACAATATTTTTCAAGGACTGTAAGGAAAGAACTGTCAAGGCCAAATTCTAGATCCAGGGAAATCTACTTCAAAAAATAAAGGTGGGGGGCACCTGGATGTCTCATTCAGTTGAGTATCAGACCCTTGGTTTTGGCTCAGGTCATGATCTCATGGGTCATGGGATCAAGCCCCAAGTGGGGCTCTACACTCAGCGGGGAGTCTGCTTGATGAGTCTCTCTCAAATAAATAAATAAATAACTAAATAAAGCTTTTTTAAAAAAAAGAATAAAGACAGAAATCAGGGCACCTGAGTGACTCAGTCCATTAAGCATCAGACTCTAGATCTCAGCTCGGATCTTGATCTCAGGGTCATGAGTTCAAGCGCCACATTGGGCTCTACACTGGGCATGGAGCCTACTTAAAAAGGCAGAAATCAAGATATTCTCAGATGAAGGAAAAATAAGAGAGTTTGTCAAGAAATCTATCCTACAAGAATGCTAATGGAAGTTATCTAAAAAGAAAGATAAAAGAACAACCCTTAAAATGTCAGGAAGGAAAGAAGAACACTGAGCAAATTGAAGATATATAATAGGCCCTTTGAGTTTTCAAATTATGTTTGACGATTGAAGGAAAAATTATAGCCCTCTCTCATTTGATCCTAAATGTATGTAGAGGATATATTTAAAGTAATTATAAATAAGAGAGGGCAAAGGAATGTTAACAGCAGTAAAGTGTCTATATTCCACTGGAGCTGGTAAAATAATGACATCAATAGACTACAATAACCCTGTATGTATAATGATATACCTAGAGATACACTTTAAAAGACATCATAGATCTATAAAAATGGAATTTCAAAATGTGTTCAAGTAACCTACAGGGAAGTGGGGGAAAGAAAACAGAAAAAACAGAGAACAATAAAACTTCAGGGACAGCAAACAGTAAAATGTCAGGCTTAAGCCCCAAATTAAATGTTAATGGTCCAAATATAATGACAGACAGAGATGGACAGATTGGATTAAGAATTATGGCCTGTGGAGCACCTGGATGGCTCAGTTAGTCAAATATCCGATTCTTGGTTTCAGCTCAGGTCATGATCTCAAGATTGTGAGATTGAGCCCCACGTTGGGCTCCACGCTGGGCATGGAGCCTGCTTAAGATTCTGTCTCTCTCTCCCTCTGCCTTTTCCTCTCCCTGTTTCCCTCCCCTTCTCTAATAAATAAATACATAAAATAATAATTAAAAATAAAAATTATGGCCCAACTCTATGCTGGCTCTAAGAAACTCACAACAGGGTGCCTGGGTGGCTCAGTGGGTTAGAGCCTCTGCCTTCAGCTCAGGTCATGATCTCAGGGTCCTGGGATCAAGCCCCACATCGGGCTCTCTCCTCAGCAGAGATCCTGCTTCCCCCTCTCTCTCTCTGTCTGCCTCTCTCCCTACTTGTGATCTCTCTCTCTCTCTCTGTTAAATAAATAAATAAAATCTTTAAAAAAAAAAAGAAACTCACAACAAATAAAATCATTAAATAAGAGAACAGAAGATAAACCATAAAAACACAAATCAAAGGCAAGCAAGAATGGCTATACTAGTATCTTATAAGTAGACTTTAGTATATGTGCTTCCGAAGCGAGCACTTATAAGTAGACTTTAAAACAAAAACACTTATCAGGGAGGGGCATTGAATTATAAAAAGAGCCCACCAAAAGACATAGCAATCTTCAATGTGTTTATACCAGACTAGAGAACTAAAAATATATGAAGCAAAAACTGATGGAACTGAAAAGAGAACAACCCACAATTACGGTTTGGAGGTGTTGACACCTTCCTCTCACTAGACAAAAGAAAAATCCAGAGATACAGAAGAATTCAACATGACCATCAACTACCAGGATCTAATCAACAGTTTTAGACATTCCACCCAAGAGCAGGATACATGTTTTTTTGTAAATGCCAACAAAACATATACCAGGATAGATCATATTCTAAGTCATAAAATAAACCTCAATTGACTTAAAAGAACTGAACTCATACAGTGTATGCTCTTCAACCACAGTAGAAGCAGAACCAATATTAGTAACAGAAAGATAAGACAGATCTCCAAACACTTGAAAACTAAACAACGCATTTCTAAATAATCCATGAATCAAAGAAGAATTCTCAAGGGAAATTTTTTAAAATACATGGAAGTAAGTGAAAATTAAAATACAGCAAACCAAAATATGTGGGACACAGCTAAAGCAGTGCTGAGAGGAAATTAAATTAGTGCTGAGAGCACTAAATGCATTAAGGAAAATTGGAAATATATCAAATCAACAATCTAAGCCCCTACCTCAAGAATCTAGAAAGAGAACAGAAAAATAAATGCAAAATAAGCAGAAGGAAGAAATGATAAAGATAACAGAAAGAAGCATATAAGAGCAGAGAAAAAGACACTTTACCAATATCAGGAATGAAACAGAGGATAGCACTATAGAATTTACAAATATAAAAATAAGGATTACCGTCAACAACTCTACACACATAAAAATGGCACAACTTAAAAGTAATGGACCATTTCCAAAAAAAAAAAAAATGCACAAATTATTGATACATGCGACAACCTGGATGAATCCCCAGAAAATTATGCCGAATGAAAAAAGTCCCAAAAGTAACCTTTCCATTTATAAAACATTCTCGAAACAACATTAGAGAAATGGGAAACGGATTAGTGGTTAGCGTTTAAGAAGAGGAAGGAGTGGTGGAGAAACATGAAGGATCCTTGTGGTGATGTAACTGTTTTTTATCTCGACTATATCAATGTCACTATCTTGGTGGTGCTTTTATACTATAATTTTATAAATTACCATTGTGGGAAGGTAGGTAAAGGACAACAGGGATTTTTCTGTGTTATTTCTTGCCATCTGCATGTGAGTCTACAATGATTTCAGAACAAAAAGTTTATTTTTCAAATATCCCAAAAAAAGTAATGGAATGAAGTGTGGGTAAAGTTAAACTATGGAACATATGGGGCTGTACCTTAAGATAAAGAGAAAAGGAAAGGAAAGAAAATTGATGTGATCCTTTTACAATACTGAAGGCCACTTGTTCAAATAGAGAATTTAAGCAACAATGTTCAATAAATAACTTTTTGTATGCCTCCTGTAGAGAAGCCACTGAGTTAGGCCCTATAAGGAAACAAAGAAGAATAAAACATTGTTCCTTCTTTCAATAGTATTAGAACCTAGTAGGAAAGAAGACAAGTATACAGTAACTACAAAGGATAGTAGAAAGTGATGAATATAATATAAGGAATATAGAAAGGATATGGGAGCTCAGAGGAAGAAGTGTCCCCTTGGGCAGGAGGGTGTGGAGTGTAACTTCATGATGGTTGTTGCAATCTGGATCTTGAAGCATGGTGATAGGGGAGGGAAACAGCGTGAGCAATAATGCAAAGGGGAAAGTGTGATGTCATTTTCAAAGAGCGGTTTATATTTCCATTTGGCTAGAATAAAAAATTTTGATAGAGTATGTAGGATGAGGTCTGAAAAGAAAAGTAGAATAGAATTTTGGGGCACCTTGAATGTCAGACTAAAACCTGGGACATCAACCTAGAATTTTGTATCCCATGAAGTTATCCTTCAAAAGTAAAAGAGAAACAGACTTTCTCAGATAAACAAAAATTGAGGGAATTAGTCTCCAGTGCACCTGTTTTCAGGAAATATTAAAAGAAGTTCTTCAGAGAGAAGGCAAATCACATGTCAGAAATTCAGATCAAACTAATTGATGCAGTAAACCAGGAAGTAAACAGATACTATCCTCTCAGAAAATGTACACTTAGGACAAAGTAGCCCATACTTCTGCCTTTCATACTTGCTTTGTCTTTATTTATTTTAATTCGGTAAAACAAGCCAAACCTGCCTCTTTTTTTTTTTCCTCAGAATTATTTAAGAATGTTATCAGTAAGTGATAAAGGTTAGGAAAACTCATTTACTTCTCCCAATTCATGAAAAACCTGTAGAAACAGGCAATCATTTTTCATCAAAGTATTTATAAAATGTCTGAGTATTGTATAAGATATCATACAAAGTTAATTAGAAATAAATTATTTCTTTTAAGAATTACACATGGGTAAATGCCCACTCTTTACTAAGTGTTATGCTAGGTATTTTCAAATAGCTAGATCACCTCATTTTGTTCTCATGAGATTTTTCTCGTTGTTCTTGAGTTGATGAAATTAATACTCAGAGGGGTAAAGTATCTTCCTAAGGTCATACGGAGTGAATGACGGGACTGAAATTTGAATCTGTTTCTTCAAAGTCCAAAGCCAAAATCTTTGCATGTACACCAAGTTTGGTATTTCTGATACATTAGACTGTCCCCTGCAATGGAGGATGCTTAGCATCATCTCTGGCTTCTACCCACTAAATGCTAGCAGTACTCCCCTCCTCCAATTATGACAACCAGAAATGTCTTCAGATGTTGCAAATGTCCCTGAGGGACAAAATTACTCCTAGGTAATAACTGTTGGTTTATACTGTGGTAACTCACCTCTAAATTTTTAATTTGAATGTATTTATCCAATTAAAGCAACATATACAAAACACTTGATTGAGGGGGACCTAGATGACTCAGTGGGTTAAAGCCTCTGCCTTCAGCTCAGGTCATGATCTCAGGGTCCTGGGATCGAACCCCACATTGGGCTCTCTGCTCAGCAAGGAGCCTGCTTCCCCCTCTCTCTCTGCCTGCCTCTTTGCCTACTTGTGATCTCTCTCTCTCTGTCAAATAAATAAATAAAATCTTAAAAAAAAAAAACACTTGATTGAGCAATTACTGTAAATAAATGAAGCATGAGCAGAAGGTAAGTGTATATTGTAGGATGATGAGTAAAGTGACTCATGAAAGACTTAATACCTGATCATGGAGACAAAGGAGGAAGCCAGGAAAAGAAGCATCAACACTTGGTATAAATGGAAAAGTAGTAGTTGCAAGAATAAGCTGAATCCACGTGTGACATTACAACTGAGAGAAGAGAGTTCTGTGAGCAGGAAAGCAGATAAGCTGAGGAGAACATAAATATCTGCAAGAAAAATGTGAAAGTGGGTCATAAGCTTGATAATTCCAAGATAGTTTAAGCTGAGGCAGTTCAGAGTCAGGGACTAGGAAAATAGTCAGGACCACAGACTTGAGGGAATTAAAACTAAGACAGAAACCACTCCAGAAAGGAAATCCGTTACATGCTACTTACTAGTACAGTGCCCATCAAAGGGGATTTTCAATCCTGGCCTGCTGTTGGACTCAACGTGGTGAGCAGCATAAGAGGCAACGCATAGTCTCATTTGCTATGGGTTAGAATTATAATATGAACGACTACCAAGTAAAAATATCTTCAAAGTCTCACTTCCCATAATAACAAAAATTAAATAAAGAATTACATAATTTGAAAACTGTAAGAGTGAATGGAAACCTTGCAGATGATATTACCTCATTAATTTCATGATAAACCGAAATAATTACCATTCTTTGTCAATACTGGGTGAGCCACAGGCTTTGGAATTTCTAAGAGTGATTTGATGGCTCTTTTCTGCTGTCGTTTTATCATTTATTCTTACTATACCTTCAAATATTTTCCAATACAACATCATCTAAGACCAATAAATTGTAATTCTGCTGCCATTGCTAAAAAATGCATCTGAAAATCAATAACTTGAAAAGAGGTTAAATGTGATTTGACTCTATGAAGAAAGCTAAACAAGGTGGCCCTAGGGAAGAGAACTCTGAGGGAAAAAAACAGCACTAAAACAAAAATACGCTATAAATGGTATAGATTTATATATGTTAGGAATCTATCCCCTCTGCTTCATCTTTATTCTGATAAGAAAGTGTCCTTAGAAATATCCATATTTTGATTTATTGAAGTTATTAAGGAATGTGTCCCCATTTTTTTTTAAATTGCCCTTTGTAAATGGAGTGTAGAATTGGGAAGTAGATCACAAGATGAAACTGAAAAAAACTATAAATTATTGTAAGTTCTAAGAAATAAAAACTAGGGTCATTGAGACAGAATAACAAAGAAGGAACACCAAAATTTAGATTGAAGAGTCATAAAAGCTTTATCTGAGAAAGCAGTATTCATGCTGAGACCGAATGAATGAGTAAAAGTTTGTCCGGGAGAGGAGAGAAAGACATTACAAACAAATGCCTCAAGCAGGAAAAAAGCTTGATGTACTTGAGAAACTGAATGTCTGGCTAAAAGATGAGGAGGAAGAGAGAACAGATGACACAGGGCTCCGTGGCTCATGGCCAGCTGGGAGGAGTGTTTCACGTTTCAGCTCAGGAGAAAGACTGTGGGTTGAGATTCTGGTTCTGTTAGCTGTGTGAGATTAACTAAATTACTTCCCTATGTTTGCTTCAATTTCTTCATCTATAAATATATATATATACATACATATATACATACATATATATATACATACATATATATATTTATAGGACTTCTCTCATAGGTTGTTGTGAGGTTTAGTGAGTTAAAATAGGCAATTTGTTGTTATTATTTGTAGAGATTTATTCTGAGTGCAGTGAGATGCCACTGCAGGATTTTAAGTGACAACTATCTAATTTATTGTTTTAAAACATCATTCCGGCTACTGCTTCTGTTTGAGAAAGTCTTGATGGGAATTTAAGGGTTTCCAAGGCGTTTTGAAGGATGAGTAGCATTTTGAACTTGAGAGTTAGGGATCCCAGTCACAGGTCCAACTGAGAGAAAAATGAGATATAAATTTGAAAAAAATTTAAAGGGTAGACGACCAGGAAGTAATGAATGATTAGAGAATTAAAATTGGGATACCATGGTTTTAATAAAGATGAGACTTTAAAAACTGAGTCATTGGTTCTTAATATTTTATTGGCTAGAGTATACTGAATAGTGTTATGGACATCGTAGACAAGTGCAGAATTTCCAAACAAAGCTGCCTATTGTGAACTTTAAATGAAACCATATGCATAAGGGTAAAACATAAAGGAATGGTTAGGCTAAGATTTTTTTAAATAGGATACAAAAAGCATTGTCATTAAAGAAATAATAATTAACTGGATTTCATTCAAATTAAGAACTTAACATTCATCAAAAGACAGTATTAAGAGAATGAAATTGCACTGCACCCCTATTAGAATGGCTATAGTTTACCAGTAGGGAGAATACTCTTAAGGGAAAATGTAGAGCGATCGCAACTCCCATATACTGCTGGTGAGAGTGTTAATTGGTAGGAGCACTTTGGGAAACTCTGTGCAGCATCTACTTAATCTGGACATACATACACCCTATAGAGCAGTTCTTCAGAAAGGAGTACTTATGTCAGTTATATCTCAATAAAGTGTGTGTGGGGGGGGATGAGTACTTAGGTCCATCAAAAGATAACATACAAGAATATTGATAGCAGCAAGAGTGGAATGATTAAATAAATTGTGGTATATTTATATAACAGAATACTTCATAGCAATAAAAAACAATGAACTACATGCAACAGTAGGACAAATCTCATAAGCCTTATTAAGTAAAATAAGCCAGCCCAAAAGTTCAAAAACAGACAATACTAATCTTAATAGAGATTGAATAAGTGATTGCTTTGGGAAAGGGGTATTAACTGGAAGGGAACAGAGGGGAATCTTCTGGGTTTATTACATATTTTATTCTTTGCATTTTGTCAAGATGCACTCTGTGTAATTTAAAATATAATTAACAATTAAAATGTAAGTAATAATCTTTTAAGTGTAAAGAACATAGAAAGACTTTTTTTTTAAGCTTTTTTGTTTTGTTTTTCATTTCTTTCTTTCTTGGATCTTTAAAGTAGCCAAAGAGGTGGATTGAAGGAAACGAACATGGAACAAGAGAAATCAGAAAGTGTGAAAGAATGTAGAAAGAATAGGAAAATGGGCAAGAGATAGGAACCTTTAGGCATATGGATTGGTCGAAAGAACTTAGAAAAAAATGAAATAAGAGTTAGATAAACAACAAGGTGAAAACCATAAAGAAAGATACTTCTTTGCACTCTACAAATACGGCACTAAACACCTTTCTTGTTTTTATGTAGTAATCAATTGACCACAGTTTAGTAGCAGTCTTTCTTCTTAAGAACTAATTTGAATCTTGAAATGATTTCTTTTGGTATGCTGACTGTCCCTGTTTCGTGTCCTTCTTATTTCTGTGTGACACCTTCTACAAAGTGAGCACACTGAAGAGATCTATAGGTTACTTAAACAAAAAGAAGAAATGTATAATTACTTTGGTTTGAACATTTTTAAATAAAGTATCAGACTAGATATTCGGCCAGTGCTAAAGTTCCCTGACTAGCTTTTTGAAGCTTTCAGAATTATATTACTTTCTTTCACATCATCAATCTGTATTATATAGTTAGGTTGTTTTACTTCAAGTCTCCCATCGACATTTCTTTTGTATGCATATACTGAAATGATTTTATTTAATAAAAAAAGAACATCTCCTGTGTGGATTTTAAATTTCCCTTATTAAATATTTATATTTTCAAAATGTCTTTATTTAATTGAGTGAGGTGCTTGGTGCCATTTCAAAATAACCTCAGGTGGTAGGTGTAATGACATATCAAAGATTTGACCTTTAGCATTTTAGGGTTCTATTTGTCTGCATTTTCTTCTGCATTCATTTAGTCTTAATTTATATGCTATTTCTCTGTATGACTTAATGACTGGATATATTTGGCATGAGATTCATTAACAAAAAGAAAAGATATCTGAATACATATTATTTCTGTGCAGTCGGACTAGTGATTTTAACTTCATTTATATCTGTGTATGGGCTGCTCGGTATTCATACAGCCCTCATTCATTCTCATTAAGTGCTCAGCTGAAGAAAGCCTGGATCTACTAAACCGATGCCCAGTCTCTTACTTCTCACTTCTTTGCAGTCAGCTTATTATATTCCTTTATTTACCTAGAGATGCTTTATTTTCCAATTCTCCACTATTCCTTTTAAAGAAAATCGAATGTAATATTTACACTGATGTAATTAATTTAACATCTTGCAGCATCTTCTTGCATGCTTTGGTAACATCAATAATCGTTTGGGTAGCTTTTAGCCTAGACTCAGAGAAATAGAATAATTATCAAGGATAATATTGTGATATAAAAATTATTTTTATTTACCCATTTAAGTGGGTCTTAATTGATTTTTAGAAATGGGTATTTCTTATGGAGATTTTTGTTAAATAGATTGTTGGTCAGGAAGACTACATATTTATGTTTTAATTATTTATTTTTATGTTTTTCTCAGTTTACACAAATCTTTATCCCAAGAAGAAAATCTGAAGGATCAGTTCAACCATACCCTTAGTACTTATGAAGAAGCTTTGAAAAATAGAGAGAACATTGTTTCCATCACTCAACAACAGAATGAGGAACTGGCTACCCAACTGCAGCAAGCTCTGACAGATCGAGCAAACATGGAATTAGAACTTCAGCGCGCTATGGAGGCCTCCCAAGCAGCCAATGACAAAGTGCAGAAGTAAGTAAAATGATCTTGCATGATTTCAAAGGCATGAAACAAAACAAAACAAAAGCACCTTTTTTGCAGCTAAATAATAGATTATTTATCAGTCATGCTGTTAATGGTTTATGACAAAAGTAGATTGAGCCAAATGGACTTTTTTATTTTTTAGATTGCCTCTCATGCCCATAGTTGGGGCCAAAAAAGTCATTCACTTGGGAATCATGGTTACTGTTGAGGGCAAGCCACTTTTATTTAGTAACTGATCTTCATTAGTTCCTAGAGGCCGTACCATGAAAATCCTTTCATAGGTAGTAGGCAAAGTTCCTGGCAAGGGGAAGAGGTCAAGTAACCAACTTTACTCATTTAGCTTTGTGATAATCCTGCTTGAGTTGAGATCATCTGTGAGTTTGCAATCTGAGACCTCTAGGCACATAGAATAGTTACAGTGGACTTAATTTGCATGTGTTGTTCTTCTGAAGTATTCAGGACAGCTTTCACAGTGCATAATTACATTTGTTTATTTTCGATGATCTTTGCATTTTTGTTAAAATTTAAATAAAGCTACAAAAATCAATCAGTCCTTACGATAGCCAGCAAAATGTTAACATAGGACATATCATACAAAGAGGTCATTTGTTAATTTAAGGGACTTGAACACTGTAGCAGAATTTCCTAAGGCAGTTTTAATGGAATGGAACTTGTCATTTTAAAATGATCCCATCTTTATGTGTCGTTAACAGCATTTTGTCATCACATACTTAATTGCCTTCAGTTCCTAATACATGCCTTTATCCTTAATTTTTTTCAATCTCATTATATGAAGTACTGCTAACTTCAAAATTTCTTACTTCTTACCACTTTTTATTTGAAAATAAATCATCTCAACCATTTCCCCAATGTCCCTGAAATTACGTTTTGAATGGTATCCCAAGGTCAGGTAAATCTGTAGTTAAGAACCATTTTAAAACAGATTGGGAATTATGCATATTAAAATCTTTATATAATCAGGGTACCTTGAAATTTATGATTTATAGTAAGCTATTTTTTATAGGTTTAAAGATTAGGTTTATGTTCAGTCAGAAACTATATCCAATTATTCACAATGTACATTAACATTCTAAAAACACTGAGATACATAGGTAGATCTCATGCATCGTAAATTACAAGTCAGTAACTTTTGACAGTCAGGATCTGTTAGCTCTGTTTGCTTAAAGTCTACAAATAATTACAAATATCAACGTTTTCTTTACATGTAATTCCTTAATTTATATAACTGACTAAAATTCCCTAAAACAGTGTTTCCCAGAGACCAATTAAATTTCTATAAAATCTTTGGAAATGTCAACCTTTTATTTTTTGAATCTCATCAACTATTATTATTGTTTTATAAAAAATAATTTAAAAAAATACTTTGTATTGATATAGAAGTATATCAGTATTGAAGTAAAAATATCATCTCAGATAATACTTTAAGTTGAATAAGTTTAACCTTTTGAAAAACTTGCTGTATTTTCCTAGTCTTCACATTTAACCATGGACAGATCAAAAGGTTTTAATGGAATGACACTAATCAATGGAGAGTTTAAGTGAAACAATTATGTCATTTAAATGTTAAATTTCAATTTAAATGTTGAATCTTTTATTCTGATTTCCAGCAATAAGACCTAGATGAAATACGATGAGCCTTTCCTGTTCGTATTCAATATGCTAAATTTTTAGTTGCCCTCAGTTGGGCAGTGTACCTTCATTGCAGTTAATGTGGGCATCAACCCATTTTATAGCATTTAAGAGGATACCTTCCAGGAAACCAAATTAAAAGACTTTGTTAGATGGTATTAGTATTCTCCATATAATCTGAAATTACTGTTATTAGCAATTATTTTTGAAGGTCCTTTGTAAATATGGCAGTATTCCGGGCAGTAACTACAACGTGAACTATAAAGGTGCATATTTCCCCTTTTCCTTTCACAACCAAATTTCTTAAATAACTGATCTATATTCAGCATCTAATTTTTCAATTCCATTTACTCTGGTGCTACTCAGTACACTATGGCTAGCTTTTGTACTGAAATTGTTCTTTTTAAGATTACCAGTAATTTCCTATTAAATTCAGTGGCCCATTTCTAATTATATCTTTGTTATAAAACTAACGTATGATCATGGTAAATAATAAGTAAGGATGCTCCCATGTCTTTGGTAATATAGCATGGTGGTTTAAAAGCTCAGGATCTGGATGCAAAATGTATAGGTATGTGAACTTGTACACTTTATTTTAAAACACCGTGCTGCTGCAGATAATAAGGTATGGTTAGTAATACTCCCACCTCATAATGTTGTAAGAATTAGATGAGATAAACATGTAATGCCTTTAGAACAATGCATCTTGCATCGTCCCTTCTCTTGACATTTCACTCCACACTATAATATCCCATTCTTCAGAAGGGCTCTATCTTTTCAAGACTGAATACCTTTATATATGTGGGTTCCATTGCTTGGAGCCTTTTACCCTTTCCCCCATGAAAAACTTATTTATCCTATGAGATTCAGTGCAGCAGAGAGGATAGAGGCAGGCTTTGTAGTCAAGTGAGACAGTCCCATATTCAATCCCTGCTTTCCTACTTATTACCTGTGAGATTTGGGGCAAGTTACTTAACCCCTGGAAGCAAAACTTCCTCAGTTGAAAAATTCAGACAGTAATACTGCCTTCACAGGCAGGTTTGATATGAGTAATAAACTAGATACCATGTAAGATACCTAGTTCAGTGCCAGTTACTTTATTATCAGCATGTTATAAATTATATTATTAATATAATCATACTCATCCAACTAGGCAAGACTAGTTCAAGTATCTCTTCTCTACAAAGTCTTCTTCAACTTCCTAGAAAGTTAAATATCACTCTCTTCTCTATGTTGTCATAGTATGTTTGTTAAAAATTCCTCCCCTAAAAATGAAATCCTTGCCATTTTCCTGTATCTCCTGTCTCAGTAATGATCTTCAGCAGTTTCAGCACCCTTCTTATTCCCTCACACTTTCTTACTTTTCACATTCACTTTGCCGTCAGTCTCTGTTTTCTGTACTGCCTAAGAATCACCTGATTTCCTCTATTCCATCCTCACTTGTTAATTGCATTATTTCAGGTCCTCATCATCCTCCAACTAGACTACGGAAATAATCATAAAACAAGTTTTAGGCTTCTAGCTCTCAGCTGTGTCTTTCTTGCTGCCATAGAGTTAAGTTTTCTAAAGCTGAAATCAGATTATATTACTTCCCTATTTGAAATCTTTCAAGGGCCATTCATCCCCTACACACTAAAGCATAAACAACTTAGCAGGGTATATGAGGCCTATCACCTTTCTGGCCTTCTCCCATTTTCTGGTATCATTTCCTCCCACCACCCCAACCACAATATCCCTACACAAGCTATTTCTTCTTCTTAAAGCATATTCCTCCCTTCTAGTACCTCCTTCTAGTACTAGTACCTAGTACCTCCCTTCTAGTACCAAATTTTTGTTACTTCTTAAAGTCTAGTCTTAATAGCACCTCTGTGATGTTTCTTTATTTTTTAATGTTTTTCATAGTACTTAGTCCATATCTTTGTTAAAGGTCTTAATCATCTAGGTGTTACAGTTGCTTTGTTTATCTGTTTTCCTATCTACTTCCTACAAAATTACCCATCACTGAGCATTCTTCCCAAGACATGGACAGTGTTCCCTTCATCTTTGTAGCCACATCACCTCCAAATATTCACGCAGATGCCTGCTATAAAGTAGGTACTGTGTAAACACTTATGAACAAATGAACTAGAACAATTTAATAGGTTAATGGGATGACAGAATAAAGTAAAAGCCAGTCAGGTCAGAAATACACAGGAAAATTTCAAATGTGCTCTGATCTACTATAGGCCCTAGATTAAAAAAAAAATTTATCCCAACCCAGTAACCCATGCTAGTAGAAGAGTTTCATTGAAAAGTGTGACTTCTGTGGTCAGTCCTGCCTGCCTCCCTCACTGGCACCACCACTCCCGTGGTGACTTTCTAGTGTGCTTTTAACCCTTGTTGTATGCACCAGCTTCCATCAAGTTTAATTACATTTAAAAGATCTGAAATCTTCAGTAATAGTGGAGAAACTATATACTATTTCTAGTAATTATAGAATTTTAAATTTATATTTTATTTCCTTTTAGAGTCAAATGAATTTCTTAAATTTTTTGAACCTGTAGGAGTATTCCTGAAAAGGAAAATGGTGCAGAATTACCATCCATAAGCTGGCCAATATGTATAGGCAGAAACGCCAATAGGGGAAAGTGTAAAGAATGCTTGGCCTCATTGTCCAAAAATTGCTTCTCGGCCCAGGTGTCATAAAGCCTAAACTTTCACCAGTGGAAATCCATTCCCTTGGGTTAAGCAAGGTTAAGGTACTTCTTTTTTAAAAATGTGTATGTTCGTGGAAGAAGAACACATTGTCATTTCGGTTTTAGGTTGCTTTTTGGCTGATCCTGGATGCACTTAGTTTTGGGGAGCTATGTGGAAGTAGAGGGAACTAAAGAGCAGGTTAAGAGCATAGGAACTTTGTAAGAGAAACTTCTCTTAATGATTCTGCCAAGGACCATCCATAATCCTTGTTTATTAAAGAGAAAACTGACACACAAATCCATTAAGTGATATTTTTATCATCACGAGAGATTTAAAACTCTGTCGTTCTTATGCTATATTTTATTTCCCATCTGTCTTTCTGTCTATAGATATGGTTCTTGTGGCTTAGAACAAAAGTTTTCTAAAGGATTTTAAAAATATATTTGACTATACGTAACATACCTAAGCTACACATAATTACTTAAAAGTATTTACAACCAGGCTTATAAGGTTAGAAGCTCTCAGAAGCTTCTAGATTTTACAGTAAAGTAACCTTTGTCACATAATCATCTTTACTATGGGCCAGATTTACACGGATATGATTCAAATTCCTCATAAATCATAACTATATAATAAGATTAGACAGAAAGATTTAGGACAAAAATTCTAAACTTTCTAAATTTTCTCTTTTTTGTTGTCGTTTTTTTTTTTTTTAATGGACAATCTTTTTTTTTTTTTTAAGATTTTATTTATTTATTTGAGAGAGAGAGAAGGCCAGAGGGAGAAGCAGACTCTCCGTGAAGCTGGGAGCCCGATGCGGCACTCGATCCCGGGACTCCCGGATCATAACCTGAGCCAAAGGCAGTCGCTTTACCAACTGAGCCACCCAGGCGCCCTAAAATTTTCTTTCTTGGGGTGCTGGGTGGCTTAGTCGTTAAGCATTTGCCTTCGGCTCAGGTCATGATCCCGGGGTCCTGGATTCGAGCCCCACGTCGGGCTCCCTGCTCAGCGGGAAGCCTGCTTCTCCCTCTCACACTCCCCCTGCTTGTGTTCCCTCTCTTGCTGTGTCTCTCTCTGTCAAATAAATAAAATCTTTAAAAAAATAAAAAAATAGGGGCGCCTGGGTGGCTCAATGTGTTAAAGCCTCTGCCTTCGGCTCAGGTCATGATCTCAGGGTCCTGGGATCAAGCCCCATATCGGGCTCTCTGCTCAGCGGGGAGCCTGCTTCCCCCTCTCTCTCTGCCTGCCTCTCTGCCTACTTGTGATCTCTCTTTCTCTGTCAAATAAGTAAATTAAATCTTAAAAAAATAAAAAAAATAAAAAATAAAAAAAATTTTCTTTCTTTTCATACTTTAAAAAAAACAGTTACTTAAAATTTACATGTGTTATCATTTCTAATTGCATAATTAAAATATCAAAGATCAGCATAAAACATTTCCTTTTGAAATATAGGGCATCCCAAGCTTTTGAGTGGTATTGACAGGGAAAAAAAGAAGAGGGATATGTAAGCTAACAAAAATTCTTTCCTACCTCTTGGTCAAATACTGATTTCTATGAAGAAGTTGAGGTCACAAAGATTCTCAGCCTGGTTTCCCTGCTGATGAGTAAGGACTGTCTGTAGTTCCCCTCGAGGTGTCAGGGAAGTCGCCATAGTGTCACACAAGGGTTCTTAGCGTAGAGCAAACATACTTTCCACAAACTCAGCAGCTTAATCTGTTTGCAGGTTGAATTATAAAACAGAATAGATGACTCTGAGTGCTAGGAAGGGGAGCAGAGCATTTCCACAGTTTCTTGGTTAAAAAAACAAAAACAAAAACAAAAAACCTGCCTTCTTTTCATCAAAAGACGTCATTAAACTTCGTAGTTTTGTTGCTGCCTCTGGAATCTGATTTTAACCATAATGAAAACAAATTGTGGTAAATTATCCTCACATAGTTTAATACAAAAGGTGTTATAATTATATTGCCTTTTCACTAATTGCTTCTTGCCAATTTTACCTGTGACTTTTTTTTTAAATAAATTCTTGGTCGGACTATAAGTAGCAAGGCAATAGTACACATGTCTGAACACTTTGTAAATGTTGGTTGAATCAAAGAATAAGTTTCACAAATTCTCAACTCAGCATAAGGTTTAAATCATTATTTAATATTAAGTTGAAAATTGATTTTGATTTGTTAGTATTATTAATAAATGAGAGGATTTAAAACTTCTGGAAATTGCTCTTCAAAATTTGTTTTGTGTTTGAGATTTAAAAGCTCTATGAAAAAATAAAATAAAAAAAAAACTCTATGAAATATGATACATACCTCAGCACATAATGAGTCAAATAATTTATTCGGGATACTTTATGTACAAAGAAACTTCCCAATCAGCTCTAGAAGGCACCTTCCAAATCTAGATCCAATTAGATACTGTCACTTATATGTGGAAGATGGATTCAGATGACTCCTAAGCAGTAATTGTAAGATGTACAGCATCTAACATGCTTAGTTTTTATTCTTAAGCACATGCATGATATGCTTTTTAAGAATTTAATATTCTGGATTATAAATCATAACACATTTTTAAATTAAATGCATATTT
Source organism: Potos flavus (assembly GCA_028534135.1). NCBI lineage: Eukaryota > Metazoa > Chordata > Mammalia > Carnivora > Procyonidae > Potos > Potos flavus. The sequence goes on from CM052896.1 coordinate 74,181,532, forward strand.
AACTTATGAAATACAAGTCTTACACACTATCAAATAAGTATGTATTTTATAAAAAATTTATTTCCATTATATTATAAATTTGTATAGTGGATCACCTTTCTCATCCATTGAGTACATAAAGTAGATTTCTTTAGAGCTACTTTTATTATATATATATATAGAGAGAGAGATATATCACATTTGATAGATATGTATTATATTCATTTCTTTATAAAAACTAAAAAGTTGGGATTACACCTTTATCTTTAGGGAATGCCTCACTTTGACACAAAAAAGAAACATAGTGTTAATTTTCTATGGCATTCCTCTCTACTAGGGAAGGATTAATGTAGGATTATTGGAATTGAAGCTAACCCAAAACTTGAGAAATTCTAATGAAGTGGAAAGTAAAGGATGCAGGCTAAGGAAGAAAAGAGATTCTCTAAACCTAAGAATCTGCACTTTCTCTGATAAGTTCCTTCGTATAGTTAACTTTTTGGAACGAATCATAAAGATCATGAAAGTAAGGACTAAAAAGTTAAATTACATCACAGCTGCTTAGATTTGATCTGCTTCTTCACTTCAGAACCTATCTTCAAATAGGTGATCTAGAGTTGGGCTTATATACATTTCTGCCAACTAAGATAGATAAAACATGTTTCAAATGAGTACAATGGAAAGAAATGAAAGAAAAAGAACAAAAGAGTAAAATATGGGAGAGATCCATGCCATTTCAGTTTAAGACCAAATAAAATGCAGGAATTTTTCATGTTTTTCATTAACCCAAAGATTACAGTAATTAAAAGAGATAATGCCCCTGTTACTTTAGGGGAATTATAGGATCCACTGAACGATGATCATATACTTTTTAACCAGAACTTGACAGGTGAACATAAAAAAAACAAAAAAACAGGAGTTCTTTGCTCCAGAAACATTCACATGTGATTTTCACACATTTATGTGAAATGTAAGTTCCTTAGAATGGTCATATGATCAGACAAGCATCCTTTTCCTTGGTTCTGTTGTAGCTCTAGTTAAAGCCTTCTTACTGTCTAACCCTTTACAGGCTACAGAGCTCCCGGGTACTTCTGTGAAGACAGGAGAACTCATTCATCCATCTTACCTGAGGATAGTTTTAGAAATGGTTAAAACAAGATATATAAAGTGATTTTAACTTTCTTACTTAATAGCGCTAACCACCAGTGTACTTTAGACTACTTTTGCAGTAATAAAGGGAAGAGGGAAGCTATTGTAAAAATTTGATTTTAAGAAATTTTCATTATTCCTGCTTGGATGTTGCTCAGCCTCCTTTGCTTGGCAGCTCACTCAGAACTTCCTCCGTTGCTTTCCCTATTCTTAAACACATAGAAAAATTTAATATGATGTATCTGTATTAGTATAGAAAGGTTTACATTTTTATATAAATCAAAGTCTAGTTTTCTTTTAATAAATCCTCAGTATAGGGTGCCTGGGTGGTTCAGTGGGTTAAGCAACTGCCTTCAGTTCAGGTCATGATACTTGAGTCCCAGGATCGAGTCCTGCATCGGGCTCCCTGCTCCGTGGGGAGTCTGCTTCTCCCTCTGACCTCTCCCCTCTCATACTCTCTCTCTCTCATTCTCTCTCTCAAATAAATAAGTAATCTTTTTAAAAAATAAAATAAAAAAATAAATCCTCAGTATACTCATCTAAAATCTGATATATATTTCCTTACTAGGTATGGCTTTTATTCACAAAATGTAATTAGAAAAAAACTAAGTTGAACCCAAGAATAAGTAGAGATACCAATTTTATTTGGATTCTAACATTCCATGCTTGATTATTTCTCCCACTAAGTCAGGAATTTTCCCATGTGCGTATTTGGCCCTCGAAAAATACAGAATAAAATAAATTTTTGGGACGCCTGGGCAGCTTGGTCAGTTGAGTCCAACTCTTGATCTCAGCTCAAGTCTTGATCTCAGGGTCATGAATTCAGGCGCCACGTTGGGCTCTGCACTCAGTGGGAATCCTATTTAAAAAAAAAAGAAGAAGAAAGAAAGAAAGAATCTTTTGCTTATTTCAGTGAGCTTTAACTGGCAGTAAAATCATAAACATTGGCCACACATAAACTTCATTCTTGATCATTCTTGATCATTTATAGTTAAAAAGAAAAAATAATTCTATAACAATATATTATGTAGTAGCAGCAGAAGTGATCTTCTTTCTTCTTCATATTGTTGTATATTCTTGGGCAACAAAACAAATAGTTTTTTTTCTTTAGTTCCACTACTAAGTATAAAGAAAAAAGAGTTCCACTACTATTGATTACTTTGTCAGGTGTTTCTGTATAAAGACTGACTAAAAGTGAAAAATAAGGTTCCAGAAATTACAAAGTGAACAGTCTTTTGGAACTTACTAAATTTAATAATTTTAATTTTTTAATTGTTTTGGCATTTATACCATTCAAACTAATAGTCCTTGGGACATCATCATCATTTGACTTTTTCTTTTTCTGCATATAGCAGTATCCTAAAAGTGTATGAAAGCATATATTATTTCTCTTTATGTTACCGTTTGCCATTTGACAAGCTACACAATGGCAAAACATTTAAAATCTTGAAATATTTTCCTTAAATTAATTTGCCTTCTGAGCCATGTATATTTAAAATCAGTCTTCCAAGAAGTTCTCCAGTACTGACTGGAGGGCCTAATGTTTCCCAGAGTGGTAGGAGTAGCACAGTTCAAGAACAAGAATGAATCTCTGTATAATCACACCACAATGTGAGGTGACCTTAAGACAGAGAACTGACCAGATACACATATGGGTTTTAGGAAGACTTTCTGATGCTCTTTTTTAACACAGCTGTGAGAAGAATGTGGCTAAGACCCAATAGTCATTCTTGAGTAGAGCTGGCAAAGGAAACCATGAGGAGAAGAGAATTTAACACATGGGTGTAAGAGAGCACGGCTTCATTGATGCGATCTGAGGGGAATGCCTAATGACTGGAAGAATCAAACTTGGCAATGAAAACACAAAGCTCTTTTCATCAATTCAAACGCAGACTCTAAAGCTGCAGATGGTCACCTCCAGCCTTGTCTATTCAGTGCGAGGTTTTATAAAATGGCACTTTGGTGAATACTAATAGATCAAAACAAAGATTTAATAACGTAAAGATGTGGTGTTCATTTTTAAATGAGTATACAGGTCAATGTCTCAGAAAAGGATAAAAAGAGTACCTTTTATATGTGGGTCTAAAGTCTTTTTGTTATTTTTCAACTTCAAAAATAAATGACATTTTTAACATACAGATTGTGTTTTATGGAAAAGAGTTTACATTATGAAAAAGCGACCAAAATCAGGGTTTATATTTACACTTACTGATTTCGTTGCTTCTGTTTGAGGATTCTCAATTTATAATGTCTGTTAAGGTTATCCTTTAATATTCCCTTGAAGCTCACTTGATAGGATAAATATATATTACCATTCTCAAGGATGAATCAATCTAATTAAAAATTTAGGCCAAAATATTTTATACTTGAAATAGAACTTTTTTCCCTATCTTTTCAGAGAATGCTAAGAGACATCGTTTAGTACAAAGGAAGCCTTTGAACTTTAATGCAGTCTCGAAATTACAATTTTGCTACTTTGTGTTTGATTTTCTGCAATTTTACAAATTCCTAATAATTGCTTGTATATAAAAAGGTAATTCACTGCATTCTAACTTGTTACTGCTTACATAACTGAATCTTACTTTGAATTAAAAAATGGTATATTTTTCCAGAATAAATTACATTATTAGATGTGATTAGCACTTTATAGTTTGTAAAATTCTTGAGCTAAACCCCCAAAAATTAAGCTTTATTTTCCAAAATAAGCTTAGCATAGGAACTTAAATAACTCATTAATAGCTTTCTTATTTCCACTACTTGTGAAGTAAATATAGTTAGTAAGTCTGCTTGCCTAATACTTTTTATCTAATAAGTGACACTATTATATAATAAATTAAAGCACTAGAATTGAAAGTTAAAGGGGAGGCAACTTAGTATCTAGTAGAGATATCAGTGAACTAACAGGACCCTTGGTTGTCATTAAGTGAGTATGATGGAGACATCATTAAATTGTGTTTCTTTGGGGCGCCTGGGTGGCTCAGTGGGTTAAAGCCTCTGCCTTCGGCTCGGGTCATGATCTCAGGGTCCTGGGATCGAGCCCCACATCAGGCTCTCTGCTCAGCAGGGAGCCTGCTTCCCCCCTCCCTCTGCCTGCCTCTCTGCCTACTTGTGATCTCTCTCTCTGTCAAATAAATAAATAAAATCTTTTTATAAATAAATAAATAAATAAATAAATAAATAAATAAATAAAAATTGTGTTTCTTCTCAGTGTCCTCAACTGGAAGGTAGAACCGATATACTTGCCCTGTACTTCAGAACATGGCTATGAGGATCAAATAAGATGCATGTGCATAGAAGTATTTTGAAAAGTATAATGTGCTCTACAAATATAAGACATTGACTAAAGAGGATCTTCTACCTATATTTTAAATAAAAAATTATAATCACCTTTTGAGAACTAGAAATAGTAAGTGAGAAAAATAATAAATTTTAGCTTCAGAGACATAAAATAAATACTATGTAACTTTGGAAAAAGATTGTCCACAAAGATCTTGGAAACTGGAAGTAAAGAGGATTCTGTGCATTCTCACACATTACTGGTAAGAATGCAAAATAGTAAAACCCCTGTGGAGGAGAATTTGATATTATCTAACAAAATTACATATGCCCTTACACTTTGACTAAGGAAAGTTGCTTCTAGGAATCCATCCTGAATATATACCTCCATGAATATGAAGCAACATAGGAACTACAGGATTGGTTTTTTGTTTGTTTGCTTTTTAAAGATTTATTTATTTACTTGAGAGAGAGAGAGAAACCCTACGAGCGGGGGAGAGGGAGCAGAGAGAGAGGGAGAGATGATCTCAAGCAGACTCCATGCTGAGTGAGGAGCTAGATGCAGGGCTCGATCCCAGGACCCTGAGGTCACGACCTGAGCTGAAGTCAAGAGTTGAGGCTCAACCAACTGCACCACCCAAGTATCCCTAAAGAATTGTTTTTATTTATTTGTTTGAGAGACAAGGATAGCAACAGAGAGCACGAGGGAAAGGAACTGGGAGGAGAGGGAGAAGCAGGCTCCCCACTAAGCAGGGAGCCAGACAGGGGGCTTGATTCCAGGACTCTGGGATCATGACCTGAGCCAAAGGCAGACACTAAATGACTGAGCCACCCAGGCATCCCCAGGATTGTTTTTAATAGCAAACAGAAGCAATCCAAATAGAGTAGTTTAATAAACTATGACATATTCACATAGCAGAATACAATGCAACTGTGAAAAAGAGAGAGAAAGAAAGGAAGGAAGGTGTATAAACTGATATTGAGTGATTTCAGGACATATTCCTAACTGAAAAAAAAATCAAGTACTTACAATATCCTACCTTTTATGTGAAAAATAAGCATAAAAGTAATAGTAATGATAAACCCACAACTAATGAATTATTAGCCTTTGGAGGTAGATGGGAAAAAGATAGTTCCTAGGTCTGGAGAAGGGAAAGCACAGTGAGTCTTGAGTATCTTTTTGTACTGGAAAGCAAGACTAACAGGGTCATGTCGAAAGGACACAGGAGCCAGCTTGAAAAGGTTCCCACCGACCAAATTTGGCACAAATTTGCCTTAGGAATTTTATCAGTATCAGAGTAGATACTAATCCTTTCTTTATTTAAATTTTGATATTTTGTTTATGAAGAAATTTTTTTGTTGGGGCACCTGGATGGCTCGGTCGGTTAAGCGTCTGCCTTCAGCTCAGGTCATGATCCCAGGGTCGTGGGATCGAGTCCCATATCCGGCTCCTTGCTCAGCGGGGAGGCTGCTTCTCCCTTTCCCTCTGCCTGCTGCACCTCTGCTTGTGCTCTCTCTCTCTCTCTCTCTCTGTCAAATAAATAAAATCTTTAAAATTTTTTTGTTTAATTAAAAAATTAACTTTAATAATTGAAATATTATTTATTTTTATTACTGAGGTTTTTTGTACCCCCTTAAATTTTTCACCTGAATTGAGTGCTTCATTCATCTCACCTTAGTTCTAGCCCTGAATACTCTATAAAAGGTGAAAAAGACACTTCTGGAGGAAAAAAGAAAACACTCCTGGTTTACCCTTACTTAAAAAATAATAATGAAAACTTACTAAGTTACCCTGCTTGTATGATTTCTACTAATTGGCGTTTCATATTCAGAAATGAAAGTACTATAATAGAACTGAAGAACTGTGGTTCTTCCACCCTATGGAATCTCACCAGGTTTTTCATTGTATACTATCCAGAGTGTCTACCATTGTCTGAAATTTCTGTTTCTTATGTCACTATCCACACCTCTTCTGTCAACTGTTGCTTTGTCTTTAATTTGATCATCTGTGTAGATCAGTCGTCATATCTATCAACAATAGGGTGGTCCTGATTGCATTCTAGACCCGAAATGTTGACTTCAATTTGAGAATATATGGTTTTTATGAATCAAACATAACTCAGGTTGAGAAAATTACTGTGATAATACTAGCTTAATAAGTTGAATATTACTTTTACTTTGTAGGCCCTTAGCTTAGTCTGAAGTTTGAAGGTGCAGAATATTATCTCCAATAGTCTCCCAAAGGATGTTGCCAGTCTTTTGAATTAAACCTGAATAAGGTTGATTTGTATTCCCTGTTAATCAAAATTTGAAATGTTGACATTAGAAAATTTCATTCAGTGCTAATTATATATGACTTTTATGAAAGTTAGGAAGGAAAGAATCCTACATTTTAAAGTTTAGTATCAGCCTAAAGCCCTATGAAAACAATAGTGAGTAGCTTAATAAGCCATCTTAATAAGATACCTTAATAAAACTAACCAGTTATTCTAGCTTGCTACGTTTCACTTGGCAGTATGAATATCAGTGACTTGCTTCTTCCATCATTAATTGAAACTTTTCTGGGTTTAAAATGATGAAAAAACTCAGGAGTGTTTCCCAGCCTTTCTTGACTCTTGAATCCCTTTGGTAGTAATACATATTCTCTAAGTAGAATTGTGAACATCCCTTTTGGTTGATATAAGAAAAAGAAGTTAATTTGCATTGATTTATAATTTTATTTAAGTACAGTCTTTAATATTCATAATATATACCACCACATGGTATTTGACTGACTTCAACCATATGAGAAAGAGCATAATTTATTACGTTTTCTTATGGTTTATCGTTTGGTTTAGGGACGAAATACATATTAAAAAGTAGATTAAAATTTAGTAATATTAAGTAACTGCTTGTGAGATGATATTTGGAATTCTTAACATTCTACCTTTAAAAGGAAATAATAGAGGTTTCTTAGCATCCATTTGCTGGAATATTTCCACAAATAGTATATTACAGATATTTTGGTCTTCCATATAAGTACAGACTAATTAAGTTTAATTATTATTCCAATAGTTTTTGTCCTTAACTTTGTTTTCTTTAAGTCATACCTACTAAATAAGGCGATATGAGTAGTTTGATCAAAGGAACACAATTTGGGGAGCTGGTGAAGAGAATCTTGAGGTAAATTTACAGATTTATGCCCCATATTAATTTGTGTTTCAGCATCAGTGTACTTTCTCCTTCCTCTAAGTATTCTGTGGTCCATTGGGTGGAAATTAAACAATTTACAACTGAGAAGAAAAAAAAAGAGTCAAAAACAACATGTTGACCAGCTATGCTCAGCTGAGGGATTAAGTCATGAACATGCTGTGCTGATCTTTGCTTAACCTCCACCTTGCTCATTCATATGCACTCACAAGTTATCAAAGTAATTCACTTTAAAAGGCAAAATAAAATAATATAAAAGGCAAAAATGTTTAATAATAATTTTATATTTTGACTTCAGAAATGGAACTCAGAACAGACAGTACCACCTTTGACTTACATGATCTATGAATTTTTAAATTACAAAAAGAAAAAAATGATGCTTTAGGGAATTTCATTATATAGTTTTGCACACCTTTTTTACTCTCGTCAATTTTAAACACATTTTATATTGCTTAAAAAAATTTATTTTCTCAAAAAGTCATTTTAAAATACTTTCATTATTTTTTAACCACCCCCCCAACACATATAAAGTCAAATAAATTACTGAATTAGTTAAATTAGGATATAAATTTTTGAAAGAAAAGAATTGCTTGCTGGAAAAAGTGTTGGAGCATACTAAATAAATGTTAATGATTTCTTTACGTATCTTCCAATAGGAGAACATTTTTCAAAAAAGGAAATTTAATAGTTCATTATAGAATAATTAACTGAATGCTTTTAAAAACTAAGTAAATGTTTTTCTCATCATGAGCAAAGTATACAACTCCAAGACCTGATTTGCTTGTGTTAGTGGACTTACTAAATATTAGTCTTTACTAGTCCAGCTTATACCATTTATCTTTCCTATGCCAACACTCTGATTTTGCTCTGCACTATTCTACAACTTGTTGTTATGTGATACTAGCCCCAGAGCTAACTTTTCCAGTTTCTGAGTATGCTTAGTATATTCCGTAACTAATAAGTCAATAAAGCCTTTTTGTAACGTACAAACTCCTATCTCTGCGAAGCAATTATAAGCAAACTACAAATGAACACATGAGTCCAAGAAAGTATGCTGTGATTATATTGACTCTGAAAACATTAGTCCTTTGTAGAATACAGCATTTATTGTGTGGTATAAATTGGTCATAGTGTTGCTCATAATTTTTTTAATAATAAATCCAGTGAATAGTAAAACAATAAAAATGTTTATATCCTAGGAATATACTTTAATTATTCTGAGGAGCTGCATGTTAGTGGTATCTTTGAACAAATTAATAAATATGAATCATATTTCTTAGTTAGGGAATGAAACTGAGATCTGTTAATAAAATTTTTATCCTTAGTAATTGAATTTTATATTGGTTTCATACATTTTCTGTATCATATTATGATAGGTAGCAAAATGCATTAAAAACTTTTAGATAACATTTAAGTAACAACTTAAACACTATAAACTCTACATTGATTAGGTAAATGTGTTTGAAAGAGAATAAGATGAAAGCATTGAAGAGTTTACTGTAGCAGTCATGTCATCTTGTTCATTTTTAAATAATTCCTACTTAAGGTAATATTTCATTACTCAATAAAATTTTATCAAGTCTAAGATTGTACTTCCATGGTAAAACATAGCTTTGATACTGTTTTCCTGAAAGATTTTATTACTTTCAGAAATAGCCCTTTTGCCAACTAGTGATTGATTGTATTTATTATTGGTTTAATTGATGTAGATGTCCTAATTAGTTATCATAAAGTGAAAAACTAAATATAAGCCATTATAGTTGGTTTGGCTGAGGAGATAAACAGATGAGTTATAACAGCCATGCTAAATATAAATAGTTTTTTTTCTGATCTCAAAGCTGATGTATTTCATTCTAAATAAAAAAGGTGAAGGAGAACATTCCTAATGAATGAATGGCCATCATTTAAATATTTTCCCAATTATAATTACAATAGAACGATCTTGAACAATTTTATTCATGTCTTTATTCAACAAATGTTTTTTTAAACAGCTACCACATATCATGCAGGGACACCGTTAGGAGAAGAAGCTGGGACCAGAAGTATAAGTGGGGATTGGGGGGGGAGGGGGGAGCTTCCATGAGGAAGCCAAAGCAAAGAACTTGGCACATTTTCTACACTGAAGGGAGATCTTTGCGGCCAGAGGGCAGCTTGGAACATAAAAGGAAGATGGAGTTCTGTGCAGAATCAGAGCTTGAAGAACCTCGAGACCCTTGTTCTTTTTCTCCAGTAGTTTCCATCTTTAAACTTCATCTTACAAGCAGTGGAAGTCATTGATAGATTTTAATCAGGGGACATGTTCTCATTTGCATTTCTAAAAGATTTAAAGGCTGGTGTGTGAAGGATAAATTGCAACGGACAAAAGCAGAAGTAGACTCATTAGGAAGGAATGGCACTGGGGAGATATTGTAGTGACTTAGACCAGGGAGTGTCCTTGGAGACGGAAAGAAGAGGGACTTGAGAGCTACGTGATATCCAGACATTTACTTTCTGAATGGGATGCAGGGTATCAAGGAGAACTCCCAAATTTTTGTCTTGAGCAACCTGATGGTTGAAAATACTATTTATTAAAGCTGGAAGGACTAGAGGAAGAACAGTTGAAATGGAAAGACATTTTTAATAAGTTTGAGTCGTGCGTGAAACATCAAGTAGGTATCCTTATTGATATTTTTTTTTTTAAGATTTTATTTATTTATTTGACAAAGAGACAGTGAGAGAGGGAACACAAGCAGGGGGAGCAGCAGGCAGAGGGAGAAGCAGGCTTCCCTCCGAGCAGGGAGCCCGATGCGGGGCTCGATTCCTGGACCCTGGGATCATGACCGGAGCCGAAGGCTTAACGACTGAGCCACCCAGGCCTCCCCTTACTGATATCTTACTCTCTCAAAGAAGGACGTACACTTATAACAGATAATCCTCAAATTGTGAATAAGCCCATTTAAGAAAATACTTGGGATTTATATTAGTTATATTTATTATTAAAAAAATTCTAATGAAAAGAAGATAACCTGCAGTTCTCTTGTATGCTCATCGTACCCTGGGGCTATATGAGGCCAGCTAACATCCTGTGATGTGTTTGATATCTACAATAACAGGCATGATCCAAGAACACTAATTAGTATATTTTTCCTTCCAGTAGTATAGATCATTTTTATCTAAAAGTTTTCATTGAGCCATCTTGCCAAGAATCAGTTTAGGTTTTAAAACTCTGTCATTCACACATATGTGTCAATATTTTGTGCCAGAAATCTTCTTTGCTGTTTGTATTTCCTGCCAATTATGAACTGCTATCATATTAAAAGATAAAATGGGTACATATTAACCAGACAGGTATATAATTTCAAACCATAATCTTATGTTGTATTTTGTTTCAGAACAAAAAATGTTTTGCTTTTGAGATTTATATTCGTTTAGTTATCTATTGCTATGTAACAAATTACCCCAAAACTTAGTAGATTACTATTTCTATTAGTAGAAACAATTTCTATTAGTAGAAATAATTACTATTTCACAGTTTCTGTGGGTCAGGAATCTCAGTGCAGCTTAACTGGGTCCTCTGACTCCGAGTCTCTCACAAGGCTGCATCAGCTCAAGGCCTGACTGGTAAAGATCTACTTTCTAGATAATTCACATGGCTGTTGTCAAGATTAAGTTCTCACAAGCTGTTAGACTAAGGCCTCAGTTCCTCCCACAATCAAGACTTCAAGGCCTTTGGTTCCTTGCTATATGGGCCTCTCCATATAGCATCTCACAACATAACAGGTAGCTTTATCCAAATGAACAAGTAAGGGAGCAAGAGAGAAAGAGAGTAGGTTAGCTGAATGGAAGTCATAGCCTTTTGTTACCTAATCACAGAAGTAACATCCCATCACTTTCACCATATTGTATTCATTAGAAGCAAGTCAGGTGTTCCAGTCCACACCAGTGGGGAGGCGATTACACAGTGGTGTGAATACCAAGAGGTAGGAATCATTGAGAGCCATGTCAGAAGTTGCCTTCCACAAAGTTTTTTAAGAGTTAAGTTACTTTTATTGGGCCTTATGTAGCTGAAAATTGGTGGTCTGCAAGACATTCAGTTAATCATATTGCTTTATGAACAATGACAGTTATGGGAAAATGCACAACCACAGTCTGACCTTAGGGATACCACCACAATCCTCTGAAAATCTACAAAGTCTGACCTGAAATTAAGTACCAAGAATCATACATATTCGGAAACTAATAGATCGTGAACAGGGCAGTTAGTTGGATCCGTCTGTGGTGCTCTTAGTTCTGGATAGCTTCCTACTTAGGAATTTTAAGTTTAAAACTCTAAGTGCAGCTAGCTAATGTAAGAAATGAGGAAGGAGGAATTAGATTTTTACTTCCTTTAAATGAAGATGAATACAGAGAATCTGAGTCAAGATTTAAGCCAGCCCAACTAGTAAAAATGAAAAAAATAAAATAATGGGCCAGGGGTTAGGGGAAACACTCAACTATGGTAAATGTAGAAAACCAGTCAATATTATTTGAATGTATGTTGAAGTGTAGCAATTGTATTGGCACTTCAAATCCATTTGTTATTGATATCGATACTATGAATGATGTTAAGCATAGTTTAAAAAATTCAGTAGCAATAGAAATTCAGCAAAAAATTAAGTTATCAAATATAAGTATTTAAACACTGAAGGTTATTTTTAAATGACAAAGAATTGTAATAATTAACATGAAAGATTACCAAAAATAAGCCAAAATAATAAAAAGCATGATTATTACCAAAACAGAAATGTCAGTGAATGGACAGCTGTTAAAATATTTTGGTAAAATCATACTAAAAGGAGCTTTAAATAATGAAAGAGAGTAGTACCTGCACTTTTCTATGTACCTTGGATTACCTGAAGGTACTTAAAAGATTTTTTGAAACTATTTCTTCTTCTCTCCCTTTCAAATATTATTTTAATCAAGTATATACTGCTCATCAAGCATTGCGGTAGACACTGGGTATCTACCCAGTGGATATCACAGGTAAATAAGATTAAAGGCAGCAGCATCTGCCATGACTGAGTTTCTTATAATCTAAGAAGGGATATTGACAAGTAAACAGTAATTACAGTAGGAGAAATATATGGTCCTGTAGGGGCACGAGGAAAACTTGAGTCAGTCATGGAAGGTTTTATAGTTGTAAAAAGCATGCATGTTCCTTTAACTCAGTGGGTTATGTTTCTAGTCCTTTTTTTTTTTTTTTAAGATTTTATTTACTTATTTGACGGAGAGAGAGAGAGCACAAGCAGAGGGAGAGGCAGAGGGAGAAGCAGACTCCCCGATCAGCAGGGAGCCTGATGGAAGACCCGATCCAGAACCCTGAGATCGTGACCTGAGTTGAAGGCAGACACTTAACCGACCGAGCCACCCAGGTGCCCCATGTTTCTAGACTTGATTACCAGTTAGAAGAACATGCTATAGAAAATGGTCTAAAGGGGCACCTGGGTGACTCAGTGGGTTAAAGCCTCTGCCTTCGGCTCAGGTTATGATCTCAGGGTACTGGGATGGAGCCCCACATCGGGCTCTCTGCTCAGCAGGGAGCCTGGTTCCCCTTCTCTCTCTGCCTGCCTCTCTGCCTACTTGTGATCTCTCTCTCTTTCTGTCAAATAAATAAATAAAAAACCTTTAAAAAAAAAAAAGAAAATGATCTAAAATTGAAGATTCAACCTCTTCCCCAAAATATGATTTTGAAGTATCAAATATGCTATGGCATATGTACAATATTCATTGACTAAAGAAATAACAACACAGAACCTAAATGGATCCACATCCTTCATTTAAAGCCCTTGGGGCTATATGTTGTGTTTCAGAATTTAGAATTTTTCAAATTTTATAAAGGTAATATGATATATATTTTCTCTTTTATTATGTAACACCGATTGTTCTAGAGAAGCACAATGTAATGAAATATATGAATTATCACCCTCAATCAGGTTTTCCTGCTACATGAGTTTGCAGCAAACTTATAAAAATCTTTTGGCTTTGCGGAGCTTTATGAATTTTGGAATTATACATTTAAGGATTTCAAGTGAATATAGCTTCCTTTTCCATAAAAATATAGATGGACCTGATAAATTAACAAAAAGGATGCCTGGTGAAGACTTCACATTATTATTATACCTTTGATACCAATCATTGAAATTAAGGGGAAAGATCTCACCCACTCCTCTATGATGGTATATTGACTGTCCCTCAGCAGTGGGGAGTATCAATGGAAAAAAGTAGAGAACATTTCTAATGGCTTCTTTAAAAGACTATATCTAAGAGATTATGGCATATCAAAAGTCATTTAATTTTTAGGGACAGAAGAATGACAAAAGAGTGAGAACTACTTTAAAATAGGAATTTAATAATTTTACTGGATATGAGCGTCTCCAAGCTAGTATGTATGCCAAAGCTCTGGTCAGGGTAGTTGTTGTGTATATACTGTTTTATAATACCAGTAGGTGCAGTAACTTAATGGACTAGGCTGAGTTTATTTTCAGGAATTTGTCACAACTTGAGAACTATTTTTTTTTTTTTTTTTTACATTTCAACATTTTCTCCAAAACTTTATTTCGCTATAAAGTTTTTTCCTGGAATTTCATAAATCAGTTAAGTTCCATGTTTAGTGAGATGCATAACCACCTATTAGTTGGGTTAAGTAAAAAGAACACACATTAAAGATTTTTTGAAAGAGGGATTTGTGGTTTTATCTGGAAAAGATGTCCTTTTATTACAAGCTGCAGCTAGCTTTTAGGGATGGGCCACTAAAAGAGAAGACAAACTATAGAAACAATTAAAATTTTTTTTTAGAGCATCAGGTTTTCATTGGATCCCAAATGGCCTTCTCCCTAGAGACTTTTTCCTCACAATTCTGTGAATGTGATCACTGTTCTAAGCAAAGCATTTTGCCTGTCATGAAAAAGAATTTATACTGATGTGTGCAAGAAAAGTGAAGGCAAATGTGTACGTTTCACAGGGCTAAAGAAAATTAACTTTGAAATTATAGTCTCTAAAATATTATCAACTTCCTTACAGACTTTCAAAAATATAAGCACCGAGTGTTAATTTCTAGCCAATGCAAAGCATTATAAAATTATAATTTGAATCTTTAAAAATTGCTCTATGCATCTGTCTTTTACAGACTAGAGTGTAAATTCTGTGATAAAAGAATTTGGGCTTGCTTATTTGGATTTGTTTTGTTGTTTTTTTTTTTAATTTGCTGTTACAAACAATGTTATAAGTGAGCAGCCTCCTTTAAACATATTTATATGTAGTTTTTCAATAGATTGATAGAATAAATTTCTAGAAATGAAAAATGTAAGTTTCAAAAAAGTATGCCTTTTTAAGTCTAAGGATTGCCAAATTGTTGTTTTAAAAGTTATATTGACAACTAGTAATTTAAAAGAATGCTATTTCCCCAAGCTTTATTACTATTTAGTATTAAGGTTTTTAACCTTCCAATCTGAAAGATAAAAAATTACATCTCATTTCAATATGCACTGCTTTAATTATGAATAAAGTTAAGCAGATTTTTATATTTTTATTTACAATGTATTT
Source organism: Potos flavus (assembly GCA_028534135.1). NCBI lineage: Eukaryota > Metazoa > Chordata > Mammalia > Carnivora > Procyonidae > Potos > Potos flavus. Next base: position 74,196,682 of record CM052896.1, read on the forward strand.
TTCTTTTAATTTGAACTTCCTGTTCATGACTTTTTCCCATTTTTGTATTGGATTGTTTATTAATTTTTAAGACCTCTTAGGATAGTAAATAAATCAGCTTCTTATTAAATGTACTGTGAACATTTTTCCCCATTTAAAACTTTGCTTACAGTATTTTTTTTTAAACAGGCAGAGAAGTTGTGTTTTTTTTCTTTTACAGTGTCAGATTTTTTATATTGTGGTATTATAGGATACTAAGGCAGCCTGCCTTCTCTTGAGTTGCTTATTTGAGGTTTTTTATTATTATTATTTATGATTATCTGCCTAGAAAAAGCATTAGAAATATTTATAGCCATGGTCTTTGTGTTTTTTTTTTCCTTTAAACAAAAGATTGTTTTTATTAATTAGTAGTCCAGTTGGTTTTTATACCTTAATACTAACTCAGGTTGGTTTATCTTCTCAAATAAGCTATTTAGTCATGTTCTTCAGCCATAAATTTCCCCTTCCAAAGTAAATATCCTGCACGGATAGAACAAACAGGATGAAAACACAATGAGAGGCTTGAACGCTTAGATGCTAGATTGGCTTCATTAGGGTGTGGAAGATGAAAGGGAAGTACCTGAGAGAGCCTTGACTGTGTAAGGAAATCTGTCTCCTTCAATTCAAATCATCTTTTTCAATATTGTAAATACTTAACAAATTGTACAGCCTTGATACGGGATGTTAAAAAACAACGGAATAAATCTTTGTATAGCATACATCCCCTTAATTTATTTTTCTGGGAAATTTCTAGCTATGAGAAATAAAATTATAAAACTGTGAATAATATACATACTGAATATAAATACTTTACAAATCACATATAACTTTAAAGCTCTCTGTCAATCTCATAGAATTCCCACGCCTGGAGAGAGTATAAGTGAGAATGGGAAGAGAAAGAAAGAGGTTACATTTTTCTCTTTTAAATGCCCCCTTGTTGGGGTGCCTGGGCGGCTCAGTGGGTTAAGCCTCTGCCTTTGGCTCAGGTCATGATCTCAGGGTCCTGGGATCGAGCCCCGCATCGGGCTCTCTGCTCAGCAGAGAGCCTGCTTCCTCCTCTCTCTTCCTGCCTCTCTGCCTACTTGTGATCTCTGTCAAATAAATAAAATCTTTAAAAAAAAAAAATTTTTTTTTATTTTTTAATGCCCCCTTGTTCACTTTAATAGTTATGTGCATGTGTTCATCTTTACCAAGAGATATATTAATTAATATTGTTTTGATAGGCCACACATTTTAAAAATGCTTTTTAATCATAATATATATTTTTTCAAATTACTGAAACAATTTACATTAATTATTTTAAAAAATTGAAATATCACTAAGCAACTTGGCATTTTCACAAGATGTTTTCATACATTACATACAATTTTATAACCTAATTCACTTAATATATGATGAATAACTTTATGTCTAAACTTTATGTATGATCTCTTACTAAGTGGTCTAAATGGCTCTAAATCTACTGTATGATTGTGTCATAATTATTTAATTCATTGTTGTTACTATTGAGTTGATTTAAAATACTGCTGCAGTGAACATCTTTCCAGCTAAATATTTGCACTTATCTGCAGTTATTGCAGGAGACACAAATTCCTGGAAGTGGAATTACTGAGTTAAAAAGTATTTAGAATTGCTAGAAAAGGTTTCTATTAATTAGAAAAACAATTAGACTATTTTTGGAAGTGCCATTGAATAACTGCAGATTTTAAATCTCTTCAGGTACATGGAAAAGAGAGAAATATGGTGCTGAGTTTTTTATAGTAGACAAATAATATTTCATCTTGTCCTCTAATAATAAAATACATTACCATAAATACTTTCTATAGTAAGAATGACCTAAATTGTAAAAGCTGTATATATAAGGATATATCGTGATAGCAGGAATTTAATTTGGATGTACTTCTTATGGTACAAGGACTAAGAAAATTTTTTAAAAATTGTTATACTTTGGGGCGCCTGGGTGGCTCAGTCATTAAGCGTCTGCCTTCAGCTCAGGTCATGATCCCAGAGTCCTGGGATCAAGCCCTGCACTGGGCTCCCTGCTCAGCAGGGAGCCTGCTTCTCCTTCTGCCCCTCCTTCTGCTTATATTCCCTCTCTCTCTGTCAAATGAATAAAGTCTTAAAAAAATAAAATTTCTATACTTTTTAAAATATGGCTTTTTTATAGTCTTCAAAGACATTGGCACCTAATAGAGCAGAATGATGTGTATCTCATCAAAGAGCTGCCTTATAGTAGTTCCAATTGAGAAAGTTTAGACAGGAGTTAATAGCTCGCTTTGAGGATAGTAAATCATCTACTGTTCTCAGTAAGCATGTCGAAATTGTGGACCAGCACTTTTGACAGGTTAATATGAATGCTTTAAGACTTTGGGTGTATGTACATAGCATTAGAAGCTCGCCACCTATGAAAACTTTTTTGGCAAAAAGTTAAGCATGAGTAAGATGAACTCCTTCAACTGTTCCTTTACAGCAGGTAATACCTTTCCTCCTAACCATTTCATTGTCAGTCTTAATACAAAAGGTTTCTTGGTCTGACTACATACTACATGGAGTTAAAAATAAATTCTCTCTTCTTGAAAAGATGGGATTTTAGAAATATGGGGAGGAACAACAAATTTGGATTTTATTTCTATCTGTTACTGTTATTACAAGATACAGGGAAAGACTTTGTAAAAACTCACAAAAAAACACATTGTATCATGTGCTTAGCACTCTATTAAATTTGGTGGTGTGAATAAACAGTATGCTGTAAGGCTCCTGCCCATAGGAAGTTTAGGGCTTGGGTATTTAGTTGTTTCCAAATACTGCTGCAGTGAACATACTTCTAGCTAAAAATTTAGAGAGGGTACAAATTCCTGGAAGTGGAATTGATGGATGCAAAACAACATGACATCTTGTATCTGTATATAATGCTAGTAGTATACTCATATATATATTTCACCTTGTTTCTTAAAAATCATTTCTTAGAATAGAATGGTAGTGAATAACCTATTAATTGTTCAGTGCAGGTAATATAGAGAAAAGGAAGGCCTCAAGGAAATTGAACTTGGCTCTCTGGAATGAGTGGGATACGAATAAGCAGAGAGGAAAAAAGAGAGTGTAGAAGAGAGAAACAGCATAAATGAAGCAAAGGTACACATGTGAATATATTTTATGAGAGGAGACAGTAGAGAGGTCAACCTGGCAGGAACAGAGGTCCCTGTGGGATATCAGGTAGGCGACGTAGCCTGAATTACTGAGAGCCTTCACGGGGATACAAAGGCAGTTCGATTTCATGTGATAGGGAGTAAGAAACCCATGTAGAGTTTTGAAACCAGCAAAGGTTACTTGAAAGAAATAGCATTTGAGGAACATCAGGCTCACTTAGCACTGTGGAAAATTAATTGAAGCAGGCTGGTTTTAGAAGTAAAAGTACCAACTAAGAAGCAATGATAATAATATAGGATAATAATAACAGACAACTGGTGTGTCGGTGTAGGCTGGTAGCGGGGAAAATGGAAGAAAGGGATTCATATCAGAAACACTATAGAGAAAAACTATGATTTGGTGACTAAAGAGACGTGAAGGATAAAGAAGTAGTCGGTAGTTTAAGATTTTCTGGCTAAGAGATAGGAACGACACAGTGCCATCAATAGAATGTCTTTAGTTCAATGCTAAAAACTAATTTCATTTTCTTTTTATGTAACCCTAACTTATAAACTTATGAGAAAAAATATTAAGTTGAGTTTGAGAACAGTACTGTCAGATGGCAGATATAAAACTCATCAAAATTGGCTTCCAGGAACTGAAAAGCAAAAGAAGGGAAGGCTTCTAAGGATTCTTCTCTGGGAATAATAGAAATACCCATGAGAATGTCTTTGGAATCATAGCAATTTAGATTATATAACCCTATTTCCCACATAATTAAACTCTTTCTGTGGAATTTAGTGCTAAAAGTCAGAATGTCCAAAGTTATTCTGAATGATAAAGATTATTCTTAAGAGCTGTATCTCAAGCCATTCAAAGATAGGCCAAATGTCAAGGCTGTGGTTTGAGGTGTCATTCTTCAAAAGGCAATATGTAACTCCTACTGGGCAAACAGTAGATCAGTTCCTGAGGTGCTATCATTGGTGATGTCAGAATTCTCTGAACCAGGCTGGTGGGCAAATATTTCAAAGTGCAGATGTAAGCAGCTGAGAGCAGCATATATAAAGAATTTTTATAATTACTTTGTTTCAGAATGCACACAATGAGGATAGGCTATTGGCACAGATTTACAAAAATTATTCATTCATATCATCTAGGTTACTTAAAGAAGTTTTGGGTTTTTTTTTTAAGATTTTATTTATCTGTTTGAGAAAGAGAGAGAGCGCGCGCAAGTGGTGGGGAAGGAGAAGCAGGCTGCCCATAGAGCGGGGAGCCCAATGCGAGGCTCGATCCCAGCACCCTGGGATCATGACCCAAGCTGAGGGCAGCTGCTTAACCAACTGAGCCTCCTAGGCGCCCCGTCAAAGAAATATTTCTACCAAATTTAGGTAACAAAACAAATACAAGAAGATGTAAACACCACCATATTGCCCAAACCTAAACTGATCTAAGGGAAAATAACAATAAATTATAATTCATGTATCATCTTTTATAGAATATTTGAAAAACAGGATTTTACCAGGAGGCGAGTTTGAGGCTCTTTTCTTCACACACAGATGAGAATTGCTCTACTAATAAGATAAAGAATAGTTTTCATTGGCCTTACAAATTGCTCTCTGTGGGGCGCCTGGATAGCTCAGCTAGTTAGGAGTCTGCCTTCAGCTCAGGTCCTGATCCCAGAGTCCTGGGATGGAGCCCTGTGTCGGGTTCCCTGCTCAGCAGGGAGCCTGCTTCTCCCTCTGCCCCTCCCCCTGCTCGTGCTTTCTCTCTTTCTCTGTCAAATAAATAAAATCTTAAAAAAACAAATTGCCCTCCAGTACTTAGTAAATCAGAATCATTATAAATATATAAGGCCTTATTTATTATCTTTGCTGCCAAATATCTGGTAGTTTCTACAATAAAAATCTGTATGCATTGTTAACAGGGCAAAGAAGTGTAAGTCTAAAGGAAATCCTATGAAGAATCTATCCTGGTGAATAAGTTACTGTAAATAAATTAGAACATAAGTGTAACTCACATTTAAGATCGTTGTAACTCAGTCTCTGAAGCAGTTTGCTAATGTCCTGTCAGCTCAAAAGAGTTAATGTGTCCCTATGTCACTAACATACTACCAATGAATAATCCTGATACTGAGAATAAAGCCCATTAATCCCTAATACTAATACTTTAACACATATAAGAAAAATGTATGTGATTTAATTTCAAGTCTTCAATGGTGCTTGAAAAGTATTAACTGTGAAGTGAATGGATATTAAAGAATGGAAATTACATTTACAAGTGGCATATAAAAATCAGAAATCAGAAAGAAATGAAAGTCAGAAATGCTCATCTTTCTGTGCATCCAGAATTCCTTATCTATTAAATAAAATATATATATATATATGTATATATGTTTGGAGTAGACACTGTTTTTGAGATAGATGAAAGTGTAAACCTCTTTTATATATGTGCTATTGATCTTTATAACATTTTCCCTTTTATATGCTGTTCTGATGGCAATTTTAGTTAAATAATGTATGTTCTACGACTATTATGTATCATAAACTTTTCAGAGAAATCTGCCTTTTCATGGTTATATTACTTTGCTAAATTTTGATGTTTTAGGACATTGATTTATTTATATAAAGAATTTAGGACTCTATATAGAATATATGAGTCTGATAACATACAGTTTTTAATCTGCCAGAAATTAGCAGTGACTACCTAGCAGCCTAATAATATCACGAATGGGACTAAACCTACAACTTCTATTTACTATATCCTTATTTTGAAACCAAGGATCAGTTCTCCATAGGACAAAAACTTGAGGACAATATAACTGAGCAATTTTCAAAACACTTAGAAGGAAATGACTTATCGCTCTTAATTTTCAACAGAAGACACTCTGAAATAGTGAAATTGATATTTTAAATAGGACAATGATACACCAACAGACAGTCCATTTCAGTCTAAAAGAAATAAAGAACTTCTATGTACTTTCAGATGTAACTTAAGCAAATGTTCGTATAGATTGTCCTAGAAGCTGGGGAGCAGGGACAGAACACAAAAGCCAGAATAAGAAAGGGAAGAGGAATCTTCCCACAAATCTGCATCCTTCTTCAATATACCACTATCATACCCTGTTTCAATTCTTAGAAATCAAGAGTTTTTAATGAAATAATTAAAATGGCTCACCTTGTTATCAGTTTGTTTTTCCCATATTTTGTTATGCGCCTGTTTATTTTTATTTTTTACTCCCATAGAAGATGCATCAGTAGGGGCGCCTGGGTAGCTCAGTCAGTTAAGTGTCTACCTTCAGCTCAGGTCGTGATCTCAGGGTCCTGGGATCGAGCCCAGGGCAGGCTCTCTGCTCAGCGGAAAGCCTGCTTCTCCCTCTGCTTCTGCCCCTCACCCTGCTCGTGTGCGTGCTCTTCCTCTCTCTCTCAAGTAAATAAATAAAAATCTTAAAAAAAAAAAAAGATGATGCATCAGTAATCCACATCCATGGCAACTTCATTCATTCATTAATTCATTCATTCCTTTGCATGCTTCATTTTTGTCTCCTTACAAGTTATGAAGTCAAAAAGAAGAGGTGACAATGCTGGTTTTCAGAATTAGTAATTCACTGTTATCACATTAACTAAATCCTTCCTGAAGCAGAAAGGATAACCTTAACTTAGTTCTCACTTAGGGTGAAGTTTCATCTAAGATTTTTCCCATCAAGCTCTCAAACTCCCTCCATTTAAAATGGGAGGAATCAGGGCACCTGAGTGGCTCAGTAGGTTAAGCATCTACCTTCAGCTCAGATCATGATCTCCAGATTGTGGAATCGAGCCCCGCCTCGTTGGGCTCCCTGCTCTTCGGGAAGCTTGCTTCTCCCTCTCCCTCTGCTACTCCCCTCTGCTTGTGCTCTCTCTCTCTGTCAAATAATAAATAAATAAAAACTTTAAAAAAATATATATGTATATAATAAAATGGGAGGAATCTGTTCAGATAACTGCTTTATTATTTAATGTTCTTCTGCAAGGGCCTTGACTAAATAAAACATTTACTATAAGTCTTCACATGGAGCAGTTTGCTTTTTTATTCTTGAAAGCTACTTTTAGGGGGTCATCAACATTTCAATCAATTTTTTAGAATTGAGATTGTAAATGAAATTCCTTTACTCCTCATTCCCTGTGTGTGTACATGTGTGTATAATATCTATTCATAAACAAATAATATCCTGTTGAATTTTGAGAGCCTGTTCTGCTAGTTACCAAGTATCAATGATAAACATATTTTGTATTTGCCCTCATGGAGCCTCATGGGCTTGTTACTGGTATTGAGTTTTCTTGGGAATCTTACATGGGATTTGAATATCCTCTCACAGACAAAGTGAAAGAGTCCAATGAAATTGTCATTTGATCTTAATTCATCCTATTATCTCAATCACTTTCTGATGTTAAGTTAGGGGCTTAAGCGAAATACTCATTATTATCTTCTATAAGTACTTTCCTAATAGTATCATCCACTCTACTAGTGCTGCCATAGACTAATTGGAATCCAACAGACTATCTAGGCATCTAATTTACTAACAAAGTCTTAATTAAGCCCTGGGTAAAATTATACCAAAGTTATTATTTTAA
>CM052896.1:74204932-74222898 GCA_028534135.1 Potos flavus
TTTGTTACAGTATCTCTAAGGTAATTTTATTTCACATTTTGGATTTTAAAATAATAACTTTGGTATAATTTTACCCAGGGCTTAATTAAGACTTTGTTAGTAAATTAGATGCCTAGATAGTCTGTTGGATTCCAATTAGTCTATGGCAGCACTAGTAGAGTGGATGATACTATTAGGAAAGTACTTATAGAAGATAATAGAGTATTTCGCTTAAGCCCCTAACTTAACATCAGAAAGTGATTGAGATAATGGGATGAATTAAGATCAAATGACAATTTCATTGGACTCAAGTTTACTGCTTAATTTCTGAATGAATGAATGATATTCTTTAAAAATAATGATATTTTCTAAGTGATAATGCTTTATATAATGACATATCTGAGGAACTAACTTTTTATTTGTATATTATTTGTATCCTTTGTTCTGGTTACTTGAAATGTTTTTTTATACAGGCAAATAGGGGAAATGATTGAATCAGATTTATCTTGAAATCAACAAGCTAATTAGTAAGTGGTTAGTAATGATGCTTTAAAACTAAATACTGTTGACTGCATGTACCCAATTTGTTGCTTTCATTTTCTTATTTTTTTTTTTTAAGTGATGCAGATCCAGCCAAAAATACCACTTGACAACAAACAGGGACAATTTTATATGTAGACAGATAATAGTCACATCCTGGTTTTCATTTAAGAAATAATGTAATCCTCAAAATATATCTGTTTTGATACCTGTCTATAATTTTATATCTAAAATTTCAGTATCAGAAATTCACAGATTTGGGTTTGTTTCATAATAAAATGCAGATATTCTTATAGTCTTTTTTCAATCACATAACATTGTTCTCAAAAAAAAATTTTTTTTTAAAGATTTTATTTATTTATTTGACAGAGAGGAGAGAGATCACAAGTAGGCAGAGAGGCAGGCAGAGAGAGAGGGGGGAGGCAGGCTCCCTGCTGAACAGAGAGCCCGATGCAGGGCTCGATCCCAGGACCCTGAGATCATGACCTGAGCCAAAGGCAGAGGCTTTAACCCACTGAGCCACCCAGGCGCCCCTCAAAAAAATTTTTTTAAGGCTAGTATTAAGAGTCAAAGGGAGGAGAATGTGAGAGGACTGGATTCCTTTTTTTTTTTTTTTTTTTAATTATTTATTTATTTTAGAGAGAGAGAGAGAGAGCAAGTGGGTAGGGGTCAGGCAGAGGGAAGAGAGAATTCTGAAGTGGACTCCCTGCTGAGTGCCTGGAGCTTGATCCCAGGACCCTGAGATCATGACCTGAGCCCAAATCAAGAGTCAGCTGCTTAACTGACTGAGCCCCCAGGTGCCCCATAGAGGCTGGATTCTTAATGGGAAGCAAAAAAAATGCCATTGGGTCAATATCTGCTCAGCATTGGATTTAATTTTGGGTTTTGGTTGTGATTTTCTCTTTAGAGTTCTCTATTACTGGTGGAATTCTGTTTTAATAGTTATCATTATCAAATTATTTTAGGCATAGCTCTTTGAGAAATAAAGGCAGACTTCACCACTCTTACAGTTGTAACCCATGCCTGACCAAAACAAAACAAAGGTTACTTGGACTGCTTTATTAGAGGTGTAGGGAAGACAAGACCCAAAATCATTTTGAGAACCATAATAATTTGGTAAAGTTTTATTTCCTGAGTATCAGCTTGTGTTTGGAATAATGGAGGTTGTGAAAACTATGTATACTCAATTTACATTACTGATTTGAAAGTTATTTTTAGGTGAAAACTAGAGAATGCACAGTTTTGCTGAATTTAGGCATTTTTACTGAATGTATTCAAACAAAACCTAGGCATGTACTCTGCTTCGGCCTACGTAGGCTGTAAGTTTATCAACATTTCAGTACTGATGAGAATTCTTAAATCTCAGACAATAATAAAATATTGGAGAGACCTGAACACACAGTGAATCAAGTAGGTAGTAAGAGAGCCTTCTTAAATGCATATTTTGGTTTCTACTTAATCTCAAAGATCTTACGAGGAGTAATAGGGAAGACAAATGCTTGATTCTCATTGTCACAGTATATCCATGTAAGCTTATCAGTGACATGTTAACCAAGCTAAAATTTCTGTTTTTAAAGATTTAGTTAGTTACTTGTTTGAGAGGGTGGGATGACTGGGGGGGAGGGGTAGAGGGAGCAGGAGAGAAGCAGACTCCCCACTGAGCACAGAACCTTAGGCGGTGCTCAATTCCACAACCCTGAGATGAGGACCTGAGCCCAAATCAAGAGTCAAGCCGCTCAACTGACTGAGTCACCCAGGGGCCCCCAGGCTAAGATTTTTAACACAATCTTTTGTCAAGATTTTTTAAAAGTTTCCCTAGTCATTTGCATTGGTAATATTTTCTAAGAAAAAGACAAGTATCTTTTAAATCTGCTTTATAATTAAAATCTCGGGGCTCCCAGGGGCTCAGTCAGTTAAGTATCTCTCTTTGGCTCAGGTCACGATCCCAGGGTCCTGGGATTGACCCCCTTGTAGGGCTCCTTGCTCATCAGGGCGTCTGCTTCTCCCTCTCCCTCTCTGTGCCCTCTCAAATAAATAAATCTTTCAAATAAATAAATAAAATCTTAAAAGTGGTGCTCATCTAGAATTCCTATTTATTATCTACTTATAATGTTCTTTTCAAAATATTTTACATGAATTTTAATAGTAAATAATTGTCCTATATCTTCTTTCCTTCAGTAAATTGGCCTGGCTATAATTACTTGGCTTACTACATTCCTTCCAGTATCAATTTTTCCCTCATTTTCTCTAGTATAGTTATATTTGAAATCTTATTTTAGCTATTAATGTTATAATGTCTTGTTGCAGATAAACAAATTATGCCCATTTCCAAATTAATCACAATTTATTATTAACACTGAGTTTGCTAACAAGAATACAAAAATGTTTTAAGCTTTAAATTTTATAAAAAACAAGGTCTATTTCTAGGTCCACATCTATTTAATAGTGAACCTGTTTTTAAAAAAAAATGATGTCTTTTTTGGTAAGGCAAAATGCATAATACCATCATAGTGTTTTTAAGTTGGTAATATTTTGGAATTCATTATTTGCTTTTAATAAAGAATGACTTATGGACTTTTCAGTGAAGTTTTTCAGTAAATATATCTTGAATGTTGAAATACAGGTAGACCAACCCTCAAAATTAAATTTAAAAATAGAGTAAGTGCTGTGTGCTGTGGACCATACTAGGCATGATACAACTTAAGCAAGCAGTGGTCTACAAACTCATCATATTTGCCAAATATCATCACAGCCCAGAAACTGTTTCCATGCCACAGATCATCAGGTAGACCTATTTGGATATCTGTTAAAGGTCAAATTGAGCCCTTTAGGTACTTAATTGAATTAGTTAACAGTGCTTTTGGATGGCACCCTACAGCCAGTCCAGTTACCATAGTTGCAGACCCACCGAGTCACTCCCTGATGTACCCACTAAGAGCTTATGCTCTGGCAGCCAGGCTGATCCCAGTTACCACATACTGGGTCTTTGCAAGTCTAACTGCCTCTCAGGAATTAACCTCTATAACTGGTAGGTAAGGAGGAAGATCTCTAATATATCTTGATTTTAAGTCATTTGATAGACTTTCTCAAAATATCTTTGTGGACAAGATCAAAAAGTGACTGCACAGTTCAGAGAATTCATGCTACTGAATAGGAATACATATTATGACCCCATAAGGATGTCTCTAAAAGTTTCAGTACTTTTTTGTTCAACATTTTTTAATACCTAAGTTAAAAACATGAAAGGTGGGGTGCCTGGATGGCTCAGTGGATTAAAGCCTCTGCCTTCGGCTTAGGTCATGATCTCAGAGTCCTGGGATCGAGCCCCGCATCGAGCTCTCTGCTCAGCGGGGCGCCTGCTTCCCCCTCTCTCTCTGCCTGCCTCTCTGCCTACTTGTGATCTCTCTCTCTCTCCGTCAGATAAATAAATAAAATCTTAAAAAAAAAAAAACATAAAAGGTAAGTTTATCATAAGTACAAAAAGTAATAAACTCAAGATAACAAAAGATATTAAATTGCTGGAAAAATTAGCTAAATTTACCAAGATCAGGGCACCTGGGTGGCTCAGTCCATTAAGCATCTGCCTTCGGCTCAGGTCATGACCCCAGGGTCTTGAGATCGAGCCCCACATTGGGCTCTCTGCTCAGCAGGGAGCTTACTTCTCCCTTTCCCTCTACCTGCTGCTCCCCCTGCTTATGCGTGCTTTCTCTGCCAAAGAAATAAATAAATACATAAATAAAAATTTACCAAGATGAAATCTGACATGGATAAACGTAGAATCTTGCGCTTAAGATCAGTATTGTGCAATAAAAATGACCATGAATTTTTCGCAACTGCTCCTGTCAAAAGGTGGAATTTATTCCCTCACCCAGTGAATCTGGGCTGGCCTGTGACTCCTTTTAACTAATAAAGTAAACCAAGTGATGTACAATTTCTAAACAAGGCCTCAAGAGGCTGTAGTGATTTCAGCATTACCCTCTTACTGATGTGGTCACTGGGTAAATAAGTCTGGGCTTACCTGGTTGAGAATGAGATACCACAGAAAGAGAGAGTCCTAGCAGAAGTCAGCACCACCTGTCAGGCACTTGACCGTCCCACCCCAACTGACTGCAGCTGAATGAGTGATGCCAGGAAAAGCTAGCAGAATTGCCCAGCGGCTCCAAGCCTAAGTTGACAAAATCAAACAAAATAGCTGCTGTGTTAAGCCACCATGTTTTGTGTGGTTTATTGTGCAGCAATAAATGAAGAAGAAATATTAATTGTATATGTCCAAAATAGGAGACACTTGGCTTGGACATGGGAGGCAAAGCAGGCTAGGTATTAGTGGTATTAGTATTAGTGTAAGCAGGGATAGTGAAACAGAAGTAAAAGTCTAAATCAAGAAAGATATCAGTCCCACTTCCCTTTATAATGATTAAACTGGATTACTATACAGGGGCAGATTTTTTTAAAGATTTTATTTATTTATTTATTTTAGAGAGAAGGAGCACAGAGGAAGGGAGCAGGAGAGAGAGAATCTCAAGCAGAGAGTCTACTGAGTGTGGAGCCTGACGTGGGACCTGATCCCATGACCCTGAGATCACTACCCAAGCCAAAATCAAGAGTTGAACATTCAACCGACCAGGCCACCCAGGCGCCCCCGGGCCAATATTTTTAAAGACACCAGACATACTAGAGAACATGCACAAAAAATATGAAAAATAGTGAGCAGTCTACTAAGATACAAGCCATTTGAAGACTGGAAGTGTAAATAGTAAAATACCATAAGGACATGACAGCTCTCTTAACATTTTGACAACACCTCATATGGAAATCAAGTAGGGTAACGATTTAAAGGGTAGGTCTGGGTAGATGAGTGGAAGATTCAAGGAGGCAGTTTCCAATTAAAATAAGGAATGATTTTTGGCCATATAATTATTCAATTCCCCATTCTTACTACTGTCTACCAAGTCTTATTACTACCTTCTTCACCATGACTTTTCAACCCACCCTCCTATCTACTCCTATCCTCACCTTTTCACTTACAAACTCTTCATTGTGTTTCAAATGTAAATAGTCTTCTTTTCTCAACTTCATTCTTTCCCCATATGATATTTACTTATTTCTTATGTGTTCTTTTGTGAAGAAAAGTGAAATCGATGATCCATATTTATATGGCCATGTCTCTATATTCACAAATACTTGTGTATATGTCCATTTTTATTAGCATCAGTGTATCTTAGTCTGTATTCCTTGGTTACATTTTGTGGCTAAAACAGAGCAAGAACTTCTTACTTTATCAGTTACAATTTATGCACTGGAGAGTAGGCGCACTCTATTAGCCATTCTCTTTCATAGCTCTGTGATTCCTCCCTCCCCATCTTTCTCTCCTTTTTTTTTTTTTTTAAGAATTTATTTATTTATTTGACAGAGAGAGAGAGATCACAAGTAGGTAGAGAGGCAGGCAGAGAGAGAGGGGGAAGCAGGCTCCCTGCTGAGCAGAGAGCCTGATGTGGGGCTCGATCCCAGGACCCCGAAATCATGACCTGAGCCGAAGGCAGAGGCTCAACCCACTGAACCACCCAGGTGCCCCTCTCTCCTTCTTTTTAGTCCTCTAATCTCAGCTCTTTTCAGTCTGCTTTCTGGAACCTTCTTTCCATTGTTACTGCCTTGCATCTATCCACAATTTCTACACTGAATGTTCACACACACATTCTACCTGAAACTTGAATTTACCAAGGACACTTGTTTCCTAGCAGCCCACTGAACACTAGTCTTTTTCCTATACCCAAATACTAGGTAGGAGAGTTCTGGTTCCCCTTTGCTACTTTCAGACCTTCTGCAATAATGTAAAAACCCTCCCTCCTTTAAGATTTACACCATCCAGCTTTCTCAGTCACTGTCTCTCCTCTTCAGTGATGTCTACTGATCTGATCAGTGGCATTCCCTTAAAATCTATTTCAAGCATCTGCTTCAGTGTCTTCCTCTCTACCCCAACTTTTTTTTTTTTTAAGATTTTATTTATTTATTTGACAGAGAGAGAGAGATCACAAGTAGGCAGAGAAGCAGGCAGAGAGAGGGGGGAAGCAGGCTCTCTGCTGAGCAGAGAGCCCAATGCAAGGCTCAGTCCGAGGACCCTGAGATCATAACCCGAGCCGAAGGTAGAGACTTTAACCCACTGAGCCACCCAGGCACCCCTCTACCCCAACTTCTGCATTCATGCTAAGAAACTTCAATATCCATGTCAGTAATGTGCCCTATTCTTTTGTCTCTTGAATGCTAATGACTTTTACCTCTTGGCCACTTTAGCTACAATGGATGTTGAGAGAATTTTCTACATCTAAAATCCTAAGATCAAAGTTGCCTCTTTCACAATAACCACAGACTTATTCCAACTACTCTTGTTTTTTAGCTTCAGCACAAAGCAAGACATCTGGTCCCTTGCTCCTTTCATTTTTTTTTTTTATCTGAACTAACAACCCTTTACAGACTCACATTCTTCTCTACCCAATCTGAATTCTAAATTTAATCACTTTTCACTCAAGGACACAGTCTTCTTATACTCTTGTCTTGCCTTATAAGTCATAAACTCTCAATTACGTCTATTATTTGTCCTCCCCAAATTTATCCCCAAAGTGTAGTCCTGATGTGGAAAACAAAAATCATACTACTATGATGATCAGTATCTCCTACAAATTTGTAGTCTCTAGCTGTAGCTGTACTATTAATCTCACCTAATATTTCTTTTACATATCCCAAGTCACCTCCCTTTCTTGTCACATTAAACTTCAGCACATTCCTCTAGCTTTTTTCTTTACCCTATGCTTTCAGCAGAGAACTCTGCCTCCTACTGCATGGGGAAAGTTGAATCTAGCAGACTTAAGTTCTATTGGTTAACTTTTTCCATACCGTATTATCCACAGTTGTATTCTTCCTACCTCTTTCCCCTTAATCTCCAAGAAAAGTTGTCCAGTCATATTTTTTTAAGATAATGCTATAAGTTGTGCTTATGATCCCATAACCCTGAGGTCATGACCTGAGCCAAAAGCAGGAGTCAGATGCTTTAACTGACTGAGCCACCCAGGCACCCCAGCCTTCAATTTTCACATTCCTCTCAGGCTTCCTCCTACTTCCATCATGCCATTAAAACTGCCCCCAAAAAGTTGTCATTTTTCCCAATTGCTAAATCAAATGGGCACTTTTCACTTTGATCTTGTTTAAGTACTTACCCGTGTTAATCACTGCTTCTTCAAATGCTCTTTGGATTCTGTAACATGCACCTGTTCTTGATTCATCTTTTACTTCTCTATTTCCTTAAATTGTTTTGCCAATCTCTTTACTTTAAATATTTGTTTTCATTTAGTTTCTTTCTTAAACCCACCTCTCTTCTTCTTTTTTATTTCTCTTTCTAAGCATTTCCATCTACTCCCATGGCTTCAGTTACAACCTAGAGCGACCTGGTCATGGCCCACCTCTTCAGCCTCATTTCCTACCATTCTCCACCTCTTACTTCATGATCCTCAGAAAACGTACTCCCTATAATACTTGACCCATATCATGCTTTTCATACCTCTGTGCCTTCACAGATATTTACTTCTTCTGTCTTGAATGCCCATCCTTCCCCCTCTCCACTCCCACCCTTCTTAAGATGTCTATTTCCTTCTTATTCTTCAATACTTAACTCAGACAAAATCAGGATGACTTCATATGCCTTTCCTTATCCTCCCCTACCCAAACTAGGTTCTGTTTAATATCTGTGTTTATCCTTTTATTATAGCATTTACCAATAACTTATTTGAGTTATCCATGTAAAGATCTACTTCCCCAGCTTACTGTTATAAGCAGGGACCATGTCCTGTCTTTTGAATAATCAATGTCTAGAACAATACCTGGTACATATGAGTTACCAAATAAGTACTTATTGATTGAACTGAAATCCATATTATAAACCTAGAATTCTCTCTTTTTAACATAGACTCTTACATCCAGGTATCTACTTAACATTCCCACTTATATGTCTCA
Organism: Potos flavus; assembly: GCA_028534135.1. NCBI lineage: Eukaryota > Metazoa > Chordata > Mammalia > Carnivora > Procyonidae > Potos > Potos flavus. The sequence goes on from CM052896.1 coordinate 74,213,453, forward strand.
CCAACATCTCAAATTTATATGTACTAAGCTGAACTCACACACACACACACACACACACACCAAATTCTTCTAATCTTCCTCTACACTGTCTTGGTTACCACTATCCTTCTAGTAACGAAAACCAGACACCCAAGAGAAATCCTTGCCCACCCCATTTCTCTCTACTCTACCCTCAAGTCACTAAGTCCTTGGGATTCCGTATCCTAGATATCTTTCAAACTTATCCCCTTCTTTCCATTTGCACTGCTGCAGTTCTAGTTCAAGCCTTCAAGTCTTACTAAGATATTTTTTTTATTATGGCAAATCTTCATAACATAAAATTTTACCATTTTAACCATTTTTAAGTGTACAGTTATATGGCCTTAAATACATTGTGTTGTGCTCCCTAGGATTATTTTAATCAGGAGCTATCTGGGCTTCCTACCTATAGGCTAACCTGCCTCCATCCCATCCCTATATTCTCGCCTATGTAATCTTTCTAAAGTGCAAATGATGTTACTAGATGAGTTAAAACCTATTCATTGCTTCCCACTGTCTGCATCAGTGGTTTCATCACAAAGTGTTCACAGGTCCACACTGAAATGAGAAAAATACATACATATATACATACATACATACATACATACATACATAAAATGGACAAAGTTTTTCTAAATTTTTTCAACTTCATGAATGACAACATTAATCAAGATAAATACTGAAACATACATGGGAAGCAAAATTAATTTTGTTTTAGATATGCTAAGTGTCATATGCAAGTGTAGTAAGTAAGAGGAGATGCCTTGAAGGCAGTTGGGTATGTGAGTCTCAAACTCAGAAGGGAGTTTTGGGATGGGGGCCATGTATTTGGAAGTAATAAGCATATAGGTGGAATCAAGGAAACTAACATTTTTTGAGGTAAGTATGGAAAGCATAAAGAAAAAGGTGATAAAATAAATCCACGTCAAAATGACCAGCAGAGGACAGACAGCCATAATCCTAAAAGAAAAAACTACATTTAAAGTCTTTTTCTCACCCTGTTGCCATGGTTGAAAGCAGGCAAGATCTTTGATACTAATGGCAACCCCACATTTCAAGTGGTTTTTCTATCTCCTCTGTTGGATGGAGGTTGTTATCCATCTCTCTTGGATTTCCCTATTTCTTTCTGCTTGAACAAAAAAATTTTAAAGCCAAATATGTTTGATGCGATAACCTCATTGCCTAAAATACAAGGAATAATTTTTCCGGAGTGAAAATTGTCAAGCCAAGAAGAATTTCCACTCTCACATTAACAGATGCAAAAATTACTCTCAAAAATGGAACCTACAGTGAGATTTTTTACTTTGGTACAGTTCTGTTGGTGATGAGGGATTTGTTCCGTTTTCACTTCTTTCTGTTAAAAAAAAAAAAAAAATATATATATATATATATATACACATATATATATATATGTAAAATCAGTAAGAGTAATTCAAGCCCACCAAAATTTAGAAATAAACCTTAGAAGTTGTAGTGCTTTTAGAAGCTTTTAGAAGCTTTTAGAAGCAATATAGCACATCAGAGAGATCAAGGAGGTGGTAATTAGACTTAGTATCGATTCCTAGCTCCAAAACTCACCAACAGTGGGGCTCTGATCAAATTACGGTCTATATGTTTTGGTTTTGTCAGCCAATGATGTCTACTCCATGGAGTTATCATGAAAATTAAGTGTGTGCATAATTTACTTCTCATAATTCCTGGCACACACTCAGTATTAAGAATTACTTACCATTTGTGGCTCCCAGGTGGCTCAGTTAAGCATCCCACTGTTGATTTCAGCAGGTTATCATCTCAGGGTGGGGAGATCAAGTCCCACATCAGGCTCCACACTAGGTCTGGAGCCTGCTTAAGATTCTCTCTACCCCTCTCCCTCTGCCCCTCCCCCACCCCACTCGTGCAATCTCTTTCTTAAAAAATTAATTAATTAATTTTAAGAAATATTTTTTAAAAAAGAATTCCCATTTAAAATAAAAGTACACTGATTAGGAAAACTGTTAAATAACTATGTTCATCTACCTGTTGGAGAAGTATGTACTCCATTGTACTACATGTATATTATCTAAATACATAGAAAATATAAAAATAATGTTAATTGAAAAAATAAGTTTTCTAAAATATAGCTTTAAGTATATTTCTCAAGTTTATATAGAAATTGTACTATAGCAAAAAGTAGTTCGTAACTATTACTTCCTAATTCTGTGCACTGTCATTACTTTACTTTCTTAATGTGTTACTAAAATAGCAGGTGAAATACACCAACAAATACCTTCCCAATTTGACTTCAGCAAGAACTTGAGAAAATTTTTAATGAAGCTAAATAATCCATTAGCCTATGGTCTGAAATCTGTGGCTCTCCTAGTGACTCAAAGCCCTCTTGGAAGTAGCTTTGAACTCTGAACAAGGAAACCAGGCCCAGAGATGTTACTGTTTTACTGCAGGTCTCGTATAAGGGTTTACTTGTGCTTCAGTTTCTTCATATTTAAAATGGAGAGATCCTAATCCTAGCTCTAACCCTTTTCCTATTTCATGAAGCCCTTGGGAAACTATCGTTGAGCAACATGTAAAGCAGTTGGAACCAATTTAGTAAGCTACATAATTTTTTAAAGGCTATTGTCAATTTGAACAGTAAAGAATAGCCTGTGGGCGAATCCTGCAAGGTGCTTCAACAGACGCACACAGCTACCTTCCTGTTGGCACCGTCCACGTTTGGCAGGTGTATTCCATTCCTTACAGGAAGGAATAGGTGCTTCATTGTGTTTCAGAAGTCAGTAAGCTTTTACAGAACCAAGTAATTGACATTTTTTTCATTTCTGAGATCAAATTTTCATACATCATTCAACCTGGATAAACTGAGAATGTGGTTGATCTCGTAATTGTTGAAACATAGTAAAGACAGCACAAGACGTGATATTTAAGTATTTCCTTCTAACTTCTTACCTTAGCAAGATATAAAAGTTCTAAATGGAAATATGTCCTAAAGTATGAAAAGGAAACTAAAGTAGATGAGCCTATTAGTGAAGAAGTCAAAAGAGCCACACCGATTCATCTCAGTAATTTGGGGTTCCATTGATTCTGAATTCGTAGTGATAATAGTAACTCTGCAGAGTACAGCTTAGTTTGACATTATGAAGGTTTTTATTTTGATAGTAGTATAAATGACATCATGGTGGTAGGATAAAACTAACCAACTAAAAGTAATATTTTCTGGCTTTTTTACAATGTATGCCAAAAAATGCTCTTAAATGGCCTGTTAATATTTCCACTAGGAGTCCTTTTTTAACACTTAATTGAGTGTTAAATACATTTAAATTTTCAGACTGATATTTTTCTTGCCCCTCCTCCAAAATTTAGGTCAGTGAAACTTTGTCTTCAAGAATTTATGTAATCCTATAAATCATCATTTTCTGAGTATATAAGATAGCACCGGCTTTTGTCACTAGGAAAATCCAACTAATACAGATTGACCTGTGAACATGGTTAATTGTCTAGTGAATCTTCTCATTCAGTAATCTGAAGCTGTTCTAATAACTACGTTTCTCAAAGCAAATATTTTTGATTCACTGAATTATTTTGTTTCATCCTCTTCTTTTCTGGTAACAGAACTCAATATATGCAGAAACATCCAATAAACTTGAGCTAGCTTTCAGTGTTGCATGCAGCTGATTAGCCATGTAAACCAGTGTGTATGACGCTAAGACTACCCTCATTCCTTTAGTGTCTAGCTCTGTGCTGTGTTTATTTGCAAAGGACCCTCATGCATGGATCCATATAAATGAGGCAAGCTGGAGCAGACTAGACTACGTTGCTCACCAGTCTTTGAGGAGGAAGATTGTGTATACGAAAACTGGAAGATTTCTCTGTGTGTAACATCAAACAGGATTTTTTGTTGAGGTTTTATGTTTTCAGTTAAAAAAAAAAAAAGGAAAAAAATTAACGGTCTGATTCCGTCATCGCTTGTCAAGCAAAATCTCACTGATCCACATGAATGTCATCTCCCACCCGTAGAGTAGCCTAAGAACACTACAAAATGGACTTCTGAACTTTTGACTTTATTTTCAGTATAATTCGTGAGTTTTTAATCAACTAAAAAAAAAATCACCTATCTTTGACTAGAAACTATAGAATCCTTGCCAGCCTGTTTATGTTACTCAGAATAGAAACTTCTTTTTAAATGTAGTACAGAAAGTCTGGTTTTATTAGCATCAAATCATTTGTGTATATTTAAATTATTTTCATGCCATTAAAAAGTTTTTTCCAGCTAGCTAATTCCTAATTACTTTCATCAGCTGACTTTACGAGGAAGGAAGAAATGTAATGTGTCAGAATTGTGTAACATACCAGCATGTCACTTATGTAGCTAAGTAACAGGTGTTAAGAGTGATGGTATTTCTGTATTGAAATAGGTACTTCTTAGGTAAAAATCAGTTTGAAACTGCTGTGCATTTCAAGTGCCATCTTCTCATTGCATAGTAAATGATTCATTTGCAGCCTTAACACAAGCAGGTAAATGTATTGAAATAAGAATGTTACAGTTTTCATGTAGCATCTAAAGCGGACATAATCTGAAGATCTGGGTTAAAGTTTGTGTTGTTACTGTTTTTTTAACCTCGGATACTTGGCACTCTGCACCAATGTGTCTTGCTGACAGTAATGCTTTGTCTCTTAACGGGACTACCAGCACTGCTTGGTCACAGGCAAATACTGTTCTTTTTCAGCCAAAACATTCCTGACAATAACTGCACTTTTTGTATTCTTTTTTTCCTCCCTTCCCGCCCTCCTGCCCCCGACTTAGGTTGGAAAGGCTGGTGGACGTCCTGAGGAAGAAGGTTGGAACAGGGACCATGAGGACAGTGATCTGACTGAAAAAACGACAGTCTGGGGAAGCAATCACATCTGGTGACCAGGCTGCTTCATTCAACACTGTGTAAACACTAAAGCCTTAACTTAGCAAACAGTTGTTAGAAGTGGGACACTCCAACCACATTCCAAGCTGAGATAAAATCAAATCACGAATGTTTAACCACTTTGCTGCTGACTTGAGTTATTTATCCAAATGTATTAACTACAAACTTTTACCAGTGAGTAGCTATAAAGTTGCAGCTTATTTTGTAACTATTTTATATCTCACTGTATTGAATATAAATCTTTTTACCGAGAAACCATTATAGGTCATATCTTCGCATACGGCCCTTTCTGAATCAAAATGCAGCAAAGTAAATATTGTCTAAACCTTAATCCACTGTGTTAGGTCAAAACTTCAAATACATGCATTTTTCAATATAGAATTTATTTCTTAACTGATGAGAGAAGCTCAGACATGAGAGTGTACAGTCTTCCTCCAATGCATTCACATAATCTTTGTTAGTGTTAAAGAATATTAAGTCTAAATACCAAGAATTAAATGTATACTTTGCTCTAATAAGAGTTTTGATATTTTAAACTTCATTAATCAAGGCATGATTTTTGTTTCACCACAAATAGTGCAAACTGTTTTCAATAAAAAAGAGGCTATTGTTCATGGGTACTTTTAGATTCATATTGTCAACATTTTTTAATGTTGTGACTGAATAATTGTCTGAACTCTATTTAAGCTATAGAAATGGCCAAGTCTGTCTCATGAGCTGGGACACCTTTGGCTTGAAAATTAGCATGTGCCAGCATGACTCTAAAAGGCAAGAGGCCATCAAACATGTTAAGTATTATTTTTTATTATCTTTATCTAGATTATCACTTGAATTTTTGTTGTGGAGGAGGGGAACCCAATATACAATAAAATTATAATGTAAAAATATAAGGATGTAGAAAAAAGAAAACTGGCAATTTGGTTACCTACTTTTTTCTTTTATTTAAAAGATAATTTGAAATAGTTATGGCATAGCAGTCACTTCTAATCATATGAAAGTATGAATAAAACTAAGATTTATGTATTTGGCTATAGGAAAAATTTCTTCTTTTTTTTTAGATTGAATAGGTGAGAGGCCAGTAGAAGATCACTATGACTGGAACAGGATGAAATAGGCAAGTAGAGATTGAATTAGTGAAAATTTTGTAGGAAAGTGTAAATTTTTCTAAGTCCATACAGTATTTTAATTGATCTTTAAGATAGAGCTAAGTTATCTACCATTGCTTGTTTTGGGGACAAGAACAGGACAGTTTATTGCACTATTCTTTCATACACCAATGGAGATTATTCGTGTGATTTCTTTTTTTTTTTTACTCTGCAGGAAAATGTAAGGTGCTTTATCACAGAGTGACAAAAGAATCATGATGTTAACAAACTCAATTTCTTCCTCATTAAATTTATTAAATTAACTGGCAGTTAGAACCATCCCACTGAGTTGAAATTTAGAATTTACTCATGTTGCCTGCTTTCGATTTTTCTTTAAACTATTAGAATTAGAAAATAGGGAACAACAGGGGTTAGAAATAAGCTAACTGGATTTCCTCTACAGTGCTAAAGAGAATTATAGCCTTTCATAGGCCAGTGACTATATAAATAGAGAAATCTGAAATAATTTGGTCATGCCTGGAGTCTTCTCTCGGGGCTCTAATTGAAACACGTGGCAGCTCCCTATGTGAAGGAACAGTGCCTTTCAAGTCATGCAGGTAAGTAAAGAGGAGCAGTTCTTGTCACAAAATAGTCCATTCCTGAATCCTCTTCAAATAAATCACAAGTAAACTTGAATTTTCAGTTTAGTCCTGAAGAAGAGACAAATCTCTTGGCGTTATTTTCTTGGGGTTTTATAAAACTCACTCTAAGCATACAGATATTTTATAGTTTCCACACATCTCTTTCTGTCCCTAACTGATCAGATTAGGGCAACCAATTCCTGTAATTAATATCCAAAACTTTCAAGGAATTGGATATTATGAAGCTAAATTTATGAAACAATTCTAACATTTACTATTGTGAATGTAGGTAATCTCCACCAAAACATCACATCCCCTTGAAAATGACTTGTGTACAAAATTACAGATACTAAGTATTACAGCCAGATATTATCAATTGACTTCTTGCACTTAAAAATGTCGACCAACAATGTCTCCAACAGTCTTTATGTTTTTTTTGTCTATGAAGGAATGGCCCAGCTCACTGAAGATCAGTTCTGCACATACTCGGTAATAATGCAATTTCAGAAGTATTCCGTGCTGCCCAGAGATGTTGCTTTGTGTTTGCCTTAAACATTATCAAGTCTAATTCCTATGGTAACATGAGAATTCACTTACCATTGTAAAAATAAGTAGTTCAGAAGAAAAGCAGAAAAGATAATACAAACATGTGTAGCCCTTGATGATTTATTATAAAATCCTTTCACATCTGTGTTTTTTATTTGATTCTGTCAACAACCATATAATAGTAATAGTAGTAGATTATATATACATATATATCAACCACATAATAACGATGATAATGATAATTATAGTTGTATTGTTATTACTGTTACATTTTACAAATGAGGAAACAGACTCAGAGGGGCTAGGAGTTTGCCAAGGACTGGCTAAGGCTTATAACTGAGGTCTTACGACTAAACTCTACTCAGCCATACTTCTCTGAACCTTTCTATAAGAAAAAAAAAGTTGAAAATTTTAACTCTTGCAATTTTTATTATTATTGTGCCATTTATTTCCTACACGTATATATAAATTCACTAACAATCGAGATGTCATGCATCTCTTGCAGTGAAGTACAATCACGGGAACTGCGTGGGTAAATAGCATCACATTATTGCCTCCTCTCCGTAGTGTTATAGTAGCAGGACACTTTGCCTTAGGCTTCACTCGTTAGGAGGGACAATTCACTGTTAGTAAAAAATAACCTTGAGTTGCTTTGTACTATTTTTAATTTGGCCTGATGCTGAAACCTGACAGTGTAGTTTTATCAAATGGTGGTCTGAACTTCAAAGCTTACCTTACCTCCTAGAGCAACAATTAGAGATAGAACTGGTTATAGGCAAGTTATAAGCCAGGTTACTGGTTATAAGCAAGGTATGAGCACGTACAGCAAAGTTATTAGCTAATTGTTAATATATGAGAAATTTTAATTCTACCTTTATGACTAAGCTATTATGTTAAAATTATTTAAAATATTTGAAATATTTTATCTAATAAAATATTTTCCTTATTCAATGAGAAAGGTGATCCTTTGTATATATCCTTATTCAAATGAACTGAAGAATCTTCTCAGTCACTTACTGATAGAATTAGTTTACTTCACAAAAATGTTAGAATATTAAAAATCTGTAGTTTCACTATTGGATATAATTGCATAGAAAAACATTTTTATATGTAGCATCTTTGAAAATCATTGGTATTTTTTAAGTTTCTATTTTCAAATACCCATGATTAATGAGTCATTATAGTGATAAAATAACCATGGCTTACACATTTTATCTTCTCACATATGGTTTGCATGGAACCCAGATTTTTCCCAAGACATTATTTTGTTGTTGATAACTATTATTTACAACTAACCTATTGACCTATTCATATCTATATACATGTATATATCTATGTACTTAAGTGTATATACACTGATAAACACACAAATACATTTTCCTTTTTAAAAATTTGATTTATAAGTCCACTGTTAGGCTCCAGTGACTTCAGTATTTTGTTCATGTTTTATTAGAAATGCACGTGGTTTCTGAGGCTTTTAAACAAATACATGGAATGGTTGAAAGATTTATATTGCTCATGCTTAGCTAAATATGTCATCTCTAGAAAAGATGTGGTTTATTTTGGCACTGTTTTAAAAACTCAAATATTTTAAACATTTGTTAAGTTGGAGCTTGCACATTTGAACTAGTAGCATACGTTCCAGAATAGCTTCTCAAGTTACCAAACTTTTTGTAATCCTTTTACTAGAATAACCTTTTTCGAAAGTTTTTTTCTGTTCTTTTTTATTATGTACTTTAAATTTATAGAAGTTGGGGTTATTATTTTTAATGTAGAATTTTATAAACAGAAGAAGACAATGATGAATATTTATTTTTGAGAATCATTAAAACATTGTGTACCATTGATAATTCTTTGCAGAAATCTTAATATACTTATTTTTAATTTTTTAGTTATCTAAGTATAGTTTTGGATACAGTAGTACTTTTGAAGCCACCAGTTTCTTGACTCTCTGATTATTAACAAAGATACATTGTAATGCACAAACTCAAATATCTAAAATATATATTTACTTTTTATTCATATAAAATCCCCTACTGCAAATCCTACACATTTCAATGCAATTCTTTTTTTTTTCTTTTTTTTTCAATGCAATTCTTATACATTGATCTTTTTTTTTTCCCCAAATACTTTTATTTTATTTTTCAGTGTTACAAGATTCATTGTTTATGTACCACACCCAGTGCTCCATGCAATACGTGCCCTCCTCAATACCCACCACCAGGCTCGCCCATCCCCCCACCCCTTCCCCT
>CM052896.1:74223398-74291582 GCA_028534135.1 Potos flavus
TCTATTTCCTTTGGATTAGTCGTGATCTCTCCCCTTTCATTCATAATTTTGTTAATTTGGGTCCTCTCTCTTTTCTTTTGAATTAGTTTGGCCAGTGGTTTATCTATCTTATTGATTCTTTCAAAAAACCAACTTCTGGATTCATTGATGCGTTCTACAGTTTCTCTAGTTTCTAACTCGTTGATCTCTGCTCTAATCTTGATTATTTCCCTTCTTGTGCGTGGGGTTGGCTTAATCTGTTGTTGATTTTCCAGTTCTTTAAGGTGTAAAGAGAGCTGGTGTATTCGGGATTTTTCAGTTTTTTTGAGTGAGGCTTGGATGGCTATGTATTTCCCCCTTAGGACCGCCTTTGTCGTCTTATACATTGATCTTAATCAAACTTAGAGTTGTACAATCCTGAAGATCCTATACTGGATTGCCTATAAAATATACTGTAGTAAGAAGACAAGTAAGTTCACCATCAAACTGTGTCTGACTTCCTTAACAAGTTTAATAAAGATAGAAATTGATATGAACAAATTTTTTAGGTACCATAGGAGCCTTTAAAAACTATTTAGATATAAAAAATATTATAGCAATAAAATATTAAACATTACTTTTGGTAATATGGTTAGGAAGAACCTAGGGGGGCACCTGGGTGGATCAGTTGGTTAAGCATCTGCCTTTGGCTCAGATCATGATCTCAGGGTCCTGGAATCAAGCCCCGCATCGGGCTCCATGCTCAAAGGGAAGTCTGCTTCTCCCTCTTCTTCTGCCCCTCCCTCTTTTCATGCCTGTGCTCTCTCTCTGAAATAAATAAATAAAATCTTAAGAAAGAAATGAAGGAAGGAAGGAAAGGGAGGGAGGGAGGAGGAAAAGGGAAAGGGAAGAGAAGAAAGAACCTAGGAAGGGAGATTATTTCTCTTAATGAAAAAATAATAGATGGATTCAAATCTACCGCAAAGCACCTCTACTAATTTTGTAATTTGTGTGTGGAATTTTGCTGTAACCAGTAGCTGAAATCTAAAAACACTGCTTCTATTCTGTTTAATTATTCAGTCAGGGTAAGATAATGTAAATACCTTACATACACTACATAATACCTATAGGGAACTTAGTGAACTTCAAATTTAAAGTTTAAAGTACATGGCTAAAAAAGGACCAGGGTGGGGTGGGCAGTAAGAATCTTTGAGGCAAGATTCTATAAACTGTTCATGTCTAAACTGTCGCATCACAGTTTACAAAAATTGTTGTCTCACCATGCGTGGTCTTTGTGATATTGTTATTATACATTTTACTTCTACATATGTACATAATAATAACATCACTATTATTTTTGCTTTAAAGAACAATTTTTAAGAAGTTTTAAAAGGTAAGAACATTATTTTATATTTACCCACGTATTTACCATTTCCAGGGCTCTTCTTTATGTAGATCCAAGTTTCCACCCACTATCACATTCCTTCTTCCTGAAGCATTTATCATTTATACTAATGCAGGACTGTGAGTGATGAGTTCTTTCCACTTTTGTATGTCTGAAAAATGTCTGGATTCTTTTTTTTTTTTTAAGATTTTATTTTTGACAGAGAGAGAGAGAGACAGTGAGAGCAGGAACACAAGCAGGGCGAGTGGGAGAGGGAGAAGCAGCCTTCCTGCCAAGCAGGGAGCCCGATGCAGGGCTCGATCCTAGGATCCTAGGATCATGACCTGAGCTGAAGGCAGATGCTTAACGACTGAGCCACCCAGGCGCCTCTGGATTCTTTTGTTTGCCTGCATTTTGTGAAAAAAGTTCTTTTGCTGAATATAGAATTTTAGGATAATTTTTTTTTTTCAGTATTTTCAAGATGTTGCTTTTTTGTCTCTGGCTTGCTCTGTTCCTGCTGTCATTTTTATTTTTGTTCTCTACATAATAATGTCCTCTGGCTGCTTTAAAGATATTTCCCTTTGTCATTTATTTCAACCAGTTAGATTAAGATATACTATGGTATAGATTTCTGCATGCTTCTGTGTTCATGGTTTGTTGAATTTCTTGGACTGTGGGTTTGTAGTCTAATTTTTTAAAAATTTCAACCATTTTTTTAAAGATTTTATTTATTTATTTGTCAGAGAGAGAATGAGAGAGCACAAACAGGCAGGCAGAGGAAGAAGCAGGCTCCCTGCTGACCAGGGAGCCTGATGTGGGACTCAATCCCAGGACCCTGGGATCATGTCCCAAGCTGAAGGCAGACACTTAACCAACTGAGCCATCCAGGCATCCGTCAACCATTATTTTTAATAGTTCTCTGTCTCTCGAGTCTTTTTCCTCTCCCCCTGGAACTGCTATTCAGTATATATTAGGCCACTTTAAGTTGTCCTACAGCTATTTCATGCTTCATTTATTATTTTTTTTCAGGCTGTTTTTCCTCTGTGTGTTTTATTTTGGATAGTTTCTATTGCTTTATTTTCAAATTTACTAATATTTTCTTTTGCGGTGTCTAATATGTTCTTAATTCCATCCATAGCCTTATTCCTTGTAGATGTATTTTTATCTCTAAAAGTTAAAGTTGTATCTTTTTAATTTCTCTTCTCTCTCTCCTGAATTTATTTATGCTTTCTGTTATCTTGTGGAATATAGAAAATATAGTTATAAGAACTGTTTTAATGTTCTTGTCTGTTAATTCTATTATCTATTCTATTTCTGGGTCTCTCTTTATTGATTTTTTTTTTCTCATCATGAGTTATATTTTCCTGGTTTGCATGCCTGCTGACTTTTTTTGGATGCCAGTCATTGTGTATTTTAACTTGTTGAGTGTTGGGTTTTTTTGTTTTTCATTAAAATTTTTTGAGTTTTGTTCAGGGATACAGTTACACTACTTGGAAACAGTTTGATCCTTATAAGGCTTTTTTAAGCTTATTAGGCAGGATCAGAGTACCTTTAATAATCAGGCTGATTGTTCCCCACAGTTTAGGCAACACCCCCCTGGATGCACTACCTGTGCAGTCTGAGTCTTCTCTTCTTTGATCACAGCCTCGTGTGAGTTTCGGTTATTATCCTGCCTGCTCCTTTCTGATAGTTTTTTTTTTTTTTAAGTTTTTTTTTTATTTATTTATTTGACAGAGAGAGAGAGAGAGAAATCACAAGTAGTCAGAGAGGCAGGCAGAGAGAGAGGGGGAAGCAGGCTCCCTGCTGAGCAGAGAGCCCAATGCGGGGCTCGATCCCAGGACCCTGAGATCATGACCTGAGCCGAAGACAGAGGCTTTAACCCACTGAGCCACCCAGGCGCCCCATTTCTGGCAGTTCTTGCCCTCACTTGGTAGCTTACTGTCGCACGTGCTGGTCAGTACACAGAGGAAGAGCCAGGAAGTGCACGGCCACTCTCCAGAGCCCACTCCTCTCTCATACTCTCCCTGTGCTGCATTCCCCACTGCATGCAGACTCTCTTCTTCTGTACTCTCACCTGCAGATCCTAACCACCTGGGCCTCCCCCACATTCTCAGCTCTGTGTTCTCAACTCAGGGAGTCCGCCAGGCTCTGTTCTGTTACCCCTCCCTGCGCTCAGCTCTGTAACCTCTCCAGATGGTAAGCTGGGAGCTCTCTTCATACGCTTCTCTTCTCGGGATCACTGCCCTGGGCTGCCTCTTATCCAAAGCCCAAAAACATTGATCCATGTATTTTCACTATTGTTTGCTGCTGTTGTGGTTGGTTTGGGGTGGGTTTTTGTTTTTTGTTTTTGTTTTTTGTTTTTTGTTTTTAAGTCAGAGGATAAATGTGGTCCCAGTTACTCCATCATGGCCAAAACTATAAGTTGTCCTGTAACTCTTTTAAAATGTCATCTTCTTAATGTCTAGCTGCCCTCTTTCCTGTTGAGAAATTAGCTGTCAGTCTTAACATATTTCTCCTGAAAGTAAAGTCTGATTTCTCTGATTTTTTTTTTTTAGATTTTTATCTTTTTGTTTGTTTTTGACAGTTTTGTTTTGTGCCTAGCTGTGGCCTTCTTTGTTTATTTCTTGCTTGATTACATCCATCTTATTAAATCTCTAACTCAATATCTTTTCTCAACTTTAGGAAATCTTTGGGGAATATCTTTTTCTCCTCCTTCTAGGAGTCCAATTGTGTATATTTTATATTTATTCACTATGTTTCCACATGTCGCTTTCACCCTCTTCTGTATTTTCCTATTTTTCCTCTAGGTACATTAGTTGTGAGTTTTCAAAATTGTCTTTTATTTCATTAATCCTATCTACTGCTATTAAAGCTATCTATTCAGGTCTAAATTTCAGATGCTATACTTTTCAATTTTATAGTTTGCTCTTGTTTTCTTTGTTTTTGGTTTTGGTTTTTTGGGTTTTTGTGGGGTTTTTTGCTACATTGCAATTCTCTGGTGAAACTCATCTTTCTAAATATATTGTCTTCCCCTCTGCTTCTGTCGAATATACTAGTCGAATATACTTGAAAAACTATGTCCACATGCCTATTAACTCCAATATCTGAATCATCCAAGCCCTTTTTGTTTTTTGCTTTCCAGATGCATGGTCCTCTCTCTTGGCATGCCTATTAATTGTTGAATGAATATAAGACATCATGACCCTCTGGATGATTTTGTCTTCCTCCAGAGAGGGCTTAGCCTTTCCTCTCTTGGGAAGATTGAGTGGAAGCTAATCACCTTAATCTAGTCAGGTACTGTGCTGAGTCGTAGCTGGGTTATATCCTGAGTAAGGCTCCATTTTCTCTGGTTTGCATAACTCAGTCAGGCTTTCAGTGGTGCAAGTGATAGTTTTACTGGGGCCCGTTGAGATAGTCTTATCTGAGTTTGGGGGGCTTTTTGTTTGTTTGTTTGTTTAAGTAGGCTCCATGCTGGGCCCTACTTAAACCCTCCAAAGCAGGGTTTGAACACACAGCCCCGAGGTCATAATCTGAGCTGGGATCCAGAGTCAGATGCCTAACTGACTGAGCTACCCAGGCACCCCTCCTCTGAGCTTTTTTAATGTCCACTTACGACAGCTCAGCATTTGCCAAGTATTTTGAAGGAAAACTGGGTGTGTGTTTCAGGCCCTTTGGCTCCCTAGGTCTATCACTCCAGCCTTGCAAGATGGCCAAAAGCTGTTTCCTCTGTCCCTAGCAGCAGTCTTCTGCTAGGACAAAGCCCAGATTATCTTTCTCTCACCTTCGCCCAAAACCAGCAAATGCCTCCAGGGGAGGAGTGGCTGCAGATCATCAGTTTAGCTCTCTGTTGTTCTCTCTTTAGAATCTTAGTCCCTCTCCTCTTTGTTTTAGCCCCTCTCCTATACTCCTTAAGCAAATAACTTTTTGTTAGTTATCCAGCTTTACTTGTTTTTGACAGGAGCACTGATCTGCCACAAACTACTCTTTTCTGTCTGGAAGCAGAATTTCAGTGAGTCTTTCATTTCTGTTGTTATATTTTTTCATTTCTGAATGTTATATTCTGTCCATTCCCAAATCCAGTCGGTCATTTTTATGGTCTCTTGTTCCTATCTCATATTTTCAATCCCTTTTTTATCTTATACATTTTAAACATGCTTATTCTGTACTTAATTTCTGATGGTTTTAATATCTCAAGTATTTCCAGCTCCAATTTTGCTATTATGTCTTCATTTACACTACCTTGTTATTTTGAATGTTTGGTGATTCATGAATGTGAGCCTATCTTTCTTAGAATTATCCTCCGTGGGACTTTTCAAGGCCTGGGTTGAAGATGGGTGCCTCCGTAAGGCTTCACATTTGCTTCTGTTAATACTCCCTGGGAAAATGTACCAGCCTTAGAACACTTTCAAAACTTAATCTGAATTGTATTGGACCAATTTTATTGGTGATAATTTGGGTCAAAAGCCCATCTGAGGGCTAGCTTATGGTTATAAAATTCATGGCAGGTCCCATGTTTATGGATCGGAAGAATTAATATTGCTAAATATCCATACTACCAAAAGCAGTCTATAGATTCAATGTAATCCCTATCAAGGTTCCAATGGCATTTTTTACAGAAGTGTCAAAAACAGTTCTAAAATTTATATGGGACCACAAAAGACCTCACATAGCCAAAGCAATCCTGAGAGAGAAGGAAATAGTGGGAGGCACCACACTTCCTGATTTCAAGCTATACTATACAGCTATAGTCATCAAGACAGTATAGTAATAGCATAAAAATACAATAAAAATAGATCCATGGAACAGAAGTTATTTTGTCAACTAGTATTTGACAAAGGAGCCAAGAATACTTGAGAAAAGACAGCCTATTCAATAATGGTGCTGGGAAAACTGGATATTCATGTGTAAAAAAATGAAACTCGACCCCTATCTTGCACCACTCACAAGAATTAACTTGAAATCGATTAAAGGCTTAAATATAAGACCTGAAAGCATGAAACTCATAGAAGAAAACATAAGAACAAAGCTCCCTGACATGGGTCTTGGCACTGAATTTTCGGACATGACACCCAAAACACAAGCAACAAAATGAAAAATAAGTTATTGGGATTATATCAAACTAAAAATCTATACAGAAAAAGAAATCATTGACAAAGTGAAAAGACAGCTTGCAGAATGGGAAAAAATATTTGCAACCATGTATCTGATAAGGGGATAATGTCCAAAATATATAAAGAAATATCGATAGCATAAAATAATCCAATTAAAAGTGGGCAAAAGACATAAATAGACATTTTTCCAAAAAAGATATATAAAGAGCCAACAGGTATATGAAAAGATGCTCAACATCCTCAGGCATTAGGTAAATGCAAATCAAAACCACAAAAGAATCTCACCTCATGCCTATTAGAATGGCCATCATCAAAAAGATAAGAAATAAATTCTGGCCAGGTTGTGGAGAAAAGGGAACACCCTCTTCTATATCATTAGGATTGTAAACTTGTATAGCCACTATGGAAAACAATATGGAAGATCCTCAAAAAGTTAAAAATAGAACTACCATATGATCCAGTAATTCCACTTCTGGAAATATATCCGAAAGATGTGAAAATACTAACTCAAAAGGATAGCTGCACCTTCATGTTTCCAGGAGGATTATTTACAGTAGCCAAGCCATGGAAACAACCTAAGTGTCCATCAACAGATGAATAGATAAAGAAGCTGTGGCATATATAAAAAATGGAATATTATTCAGCCATTAAAAAAAACCATGAAATCCTGCCATTTGTAACAACATGGATGAAACGAGGGCATGATGCTAAGTGAAATAAGTCAGACAGAGAAAGACAAATTTGTATGGTCTTGTTCATATGTGGAATCCTGAAAAATTCATAGAGGAAATACTTTTTTATTCTACATTCATAGCCTAAGTTCAAGACTTTTTCCTTGGGTGGGCCCTGGACTTTGTCCCCTATCCCTTGCTCCACTAGAAGTCCATGAAAACCAGAGCTCAACTTCACCCCATCAAAAGTCAAATGCTTTCAAGGTAAAAACTGCCTTTTGTACTCTAGTTACTATTGAAGGTTCCAGTTTTCCTTAGGTTTTGGCCTCTGAATATTCCTCACCGACTAGCAAATTTATTGATAGCTTTTGAGAGGGTATGTCATTTTCTATCCAGCATTTTTAGTTGATTACTAAGAGAGGTTCCAGGTTCATCATAGCAGGAAACAGTAGTCAGGGCTGAATGTTATTAAATGTGTACACACACATACATGCACACACACACACAGATAAAATTGTACTGCTAATAAAATGTTCTGAATTTAGTTCCAAATTTAGTATCACTTGTATACATGATTAAAATGAGTAGATAATAAATTTACTTTCCAAGATCCATAATTGCAGCTCTTTGTCCCCACCAGTAACTACAAGCAGTTTTTCATTAAAGAAAAGAAAATGATTGAATAATCCAAATTAGCCTGGGCAAGAAAACTAACAGCTGCCTAAAATGAAATGTTTGAGTTATGAGCCATGTGCCACTTTGGTTTATCTGCAGCCAAAAGGTTTAGAATCCTTATTCAATTAACCATGTTGCTTGGGAGGGCCTGGTTGCCTTGAATCAGAGCTGCTTGGTGATGAGTAAGAGGTATCCGTGACACGCAAGTTCAGACCTTGCAACTCTGTTTTTGTTGTTTGAACTTTCTTCTCCGTTGTAGCTAGGGATCCGGCATGGAATTTAAACACTTGTGTGGTAACTCCATTCCTTTCGGCCATTGTGTTGTTAAGCTCTAGCTAACGAACTTTTAACACTGGCTCAATGTAAAGCAAGACTTAGAAAGGAGCAGCAATCAACATTTCGGGCTTTATAATTAAAACCATATGATTTCTGTGTTTTAGGAAGTAAGCTGCCCTGTCCCAACTGTTGCCCCAAAAGTAGCCTTCATAATATGTGCGAAAAATAAAGAAATAAACCAAGGCGCATCTAAGAAAGCTTAAATTAAGAACTGACTTTCATTTCAAAAATCACACCTACTGTTAGGAAAACTTCAAAATGCAGACCTGTTTTAAAACTTAGGAACTTTGCCTAAAATAAAGGAAAGGCTTACATAATATTTGCAAAGGTGAGTGCTGCCAAATGCACCAGTCAAGTATACTTTGTCTCATGTGGCCCGTTTCTTCCATGCCAACAGTTGTTGTTGCCTAGGGAGATCCTCTTGATAACGTCACAAAGAATGTTTCTCAGACCCATATAGATTGTGTACACATTGGCTTGCTAAAGACAAGTTTTGATTTTAAATCTCTAAGCTTCATTTTGCTTCTAAGCGTGCGGTTTGAAACAAAAAACAGGTGACTACAAGAGAGGAGACTGAATTTCTTCTCCAACTTGGAAACCAGTTGTGAAGATAATTCTGGATGAGAAAATTTATATATAGTTTGAACAATGATATATAATGCAATGTAAAATGTCTCAGAGTTTGAAGAATCACTTTGAAGAATTACTCTACACTTGAATGTATGCACTGATTTCTGATGTCTTACGTCACAGTCTTTTCACATTATGAAATTAGATTTGCTTTTTGCATCTTATTTTCTTAAACTGTGGTCATATTATAAAGAGTAGCTGAATACTTTCATTTAGGTGACATAATGACATACTTTCATTTGCGTGAATATGTGATCTTGCTTGTCAAATAGAAGTGAAGAAACCTTTTGAAATCAGAAGTCTCAAAACTTCAATCTTGTCAAAATCACACTTTATTTCTGCTTTTATAAAATTGCAACAACTCATTCTGAAAATATAGCTATATTGTAGACTGCAAATTTAAATATTGCAGATATTATTGTCTTTCAGGTGCAGTGAGAGAAAGTAGTTTTACTATTTTGAGAGAGAATACGTCAAAGAATGAAGTGTATGTATACAGTTTTGTTTGGGTGTTTGTTTTTTAGATTTTAGGAAAGTTTTCTGGTTCCATATTGGATTTTTAAAAAATTGCCTAAGTCGTACCTGGAAATTCTGCCACATTATTTTGTTTTCATATGGATGGCAAGAAAATTAATAAAAGTAACTTTCCATCATACTAATACCTCTAACCTATGTATGCTCTAAGCCTACTCTCCCGTTTCAGTTCCTACCTTGTACTTTCATTATTTAATTCATTTACCATTTTTAATCCTCTACTCAGTCAAATCCACCTCCATGTGTTTAAATCCAATTCATCCTTCAAGAATACTTATGCGCCACCCCCTACATGAAGCTTTCCCTAATTCCCCGCCCCCACCTCACCACCAAGCCACAGCTAATCTCTCTTCTGTATGCCTTATAGCTCTTTCTTCATCTCTATTAGGGCACTTACTAGGTTTCCCTTTGTTTCAGTATTCCTGTACTATCTCCCATTAGAATGCAGCTTCTAGAGGTCAAACATTGTTCTTATTTCTTTGCACAGGTAAAAACCTGATAAATCATCATCCTTGCTAATGACAGAACTTAAATCTTCCAACTATATTGTTGTCTTATAAACATTTGTGTGACCTGTCTTTCAAAAAAAATATATATATATGACCTTAAAATAGAAGACTTGAATATCCTTTCCTAAGTATTAAAATGTACTAGCATGTCAAATTATTTAGCACCTGGCATATCACCAGGTGAAACGTGATTACCTGAAGACTTTAACTTTTAACCATAATCAATTTAAAGTGAAGAGTTGCAGTCTTTGTTGTTGTTTGTTTGATTTTGATATAGGTTTCGTTTGTTAATCAGAACTTTTTGTGTAGCTGTTAAATGTTGGTCCTATAAAGTTCAAAGTTTGAAATTTCACTTTGTGATAAAGTGAAGACAAGGTCGCATTGTCTTGGAAAGTTTAAACAAAATTTCCAGACCCCAAAATAGGCCATTTAAATCTTTATTGAACAACGGTAATAATTAAATTGCTTTCTGGAACCAAGTGTGTCAAAAATTCGTCAGCGAAAGAAGATAAGCAATGTATAAACCAGTGTGGTGTGTTTGGATGCCTTCTGATATTGCTGTGATCTACTTTAAATCATGATTTCAAATTTAGTAATTTCTCATTTCTGAAAAGTAAAATTTTCTGAATTCTGATTATTTAGATAAGTTTTCTTGATATTTTACCTTCTGGTTATATATTATTCTTTCAATACCTAAGCCGTATTTTAAGATATTTGTGAACAAATAAATTGTGCATGAACATTTCCTACCAAGCTACAGCTTCAAAAATTAATATTTAGTTACTAATTTTATTTTATCTCTGCTTTATTCTCCACCAATTTTCATCAGGCAACTTGTTAAATGAAAATCCTAAAGCATAAAAAGTGCACACCATTTTTCAATAAATAGGTCAGTTATATCCAAGGCTTTTGAAACACTCGAGCATAGAATAGTCACTGCATTTACTTGTATGACCCCGACATTAACACCCTAAAAATCTTTAAGTTCCTTAAAGAAGACTTTCTTCTCATAAATCCGTCCTGGCTGTGTCTAACCAAATTACATTTTCAAAAAAGTATGTCCTCTGAAATTGTTTTTAGTATGTACCTCACACACAAAGTCAACTATCTTGGTTAAAATCGATTGCTGGCAGAGTGATTCACTTTCAATAACAGTATTTTGTTTGTAATTTTCTAGGAAATACAGCTCCTTTACTCATCAAGCAACAGTAAACCAAAACTACCAACATTGTTTACTATGTTGAAAAATTAAAATTATAATGAATAGTGCTCAAACGCTGACATGTGGCTAGATGGTTCGTCTTTGTCTTAAAAGTAGCAAAAAGATAAAGACACTAACTATGTTAACACTTAATTTTCCTTGATATTCATCAGACAGGAAATGGAAGATGCTATAGATTCTTAAGATTTTATCTTGAATATCTGAAGTTCTCTTAGCTAGTAATTTTTTACTTGGAATTACACCTTTAGTCCCAAGATCCTCCCATCTCTTTGAAGCCAGTTAATTAAAACACATAGTTACCTCATGGAACTTTCACATTTGGGTAAAATGAGAATAAAGGAATTGAATAATTTTTATAATGTGATCTAAGCAGGCATTTTCAAGTACAAATGTGTATCCATTCCTAAGCTCCTGCTTCCCTGTTTCTGTTAAGAGCTAAAACTTGTGCCATCATGGTTAATGTTTTGACAGATTTTATCATAAATCCTGCTGTTGTAAATTTGCCTTGAGCCAAAATTTAACATGTTGTAAACTCAGAGTTTTTACTGTTAGTGACCAGAAAAAGAAATAAATCAGTTATGCTCTTCTAAGTGATGGGACTATAGAGTTTAACTCTTTAAATGTTATACATTACTTGAAATTTAGGAGTAATTTTCATTTTGTATGTCCAAGGCCTCTCAACTATCAATAAAACAGATGAACACATTCTATCACAAGGAAGAACATCCAAAGGAAATATTATGTGGCTTAGATATGCTCACTAAATTTATAGTAAAAATATCCTGAAATTTTTTAATTAAAAGGTCCTTTGCCTTAGTATGTGGAGTCAAAAATTTAAGCCTTAATTAAGCATGTGGTTGATTCAAAAGCTATGGAGTACCCATTTTGTTTCCAAATAATTTCTCAGAATTCTCTTTAGTTAGACCCCCCATTTTATGGTGTCTGTCATCTATTATTTGATAACTACTTAGAGTATTTTATTACACATACTCCCAATCATTGCTATTCCTTAAAGCCCGAAGACCTAGATTTTTTTTTTCTCTCTAAAACATCTTTAATGACCATGACCATTAATATTTACTCGTAAATGCATTTGTACACAGGCTTAACCATAGTACATGAGTGAAGGAAAAAAGAGTTGTTACCCAGTTCTTTACCCTAGAATAAATCAAATCAACAAATATTTATCGAATGTCTACTATGTGCAAATAGCCCTGGACTGGTCAGCTTTTAAAAGCCATCCAACTTTTCACATTGACAAATCCAGGCATTATTATTTCAAGCATTGCAGAAGCTGCCTTCATGTCCTTTAGGTGACAAAGGCTATGACGACTCTGGATTACTTGGAATAAAGAAAGACAAGGAAGAAAAAGCTAATTAACAGGCTGAAAAGAGGAGGAAAACTAACCCAAAATATCACCGATGGATTGCATCATGTATGTATGTGTGTATATACATGTATGTGTGTATGAGCTTAGTGCATGAGTGTATTTTATGTATGTGTGTATATTTACATACACATGAAGAGAAGAATGAGTGAATTGAGGAAAATAGACTTTGTTAAGGTGACATAAGCATGGGCATTTACATTTGAGTTCAGAGCTTTGCTTTAGAAATAGGCTTAAACATCTGGTTAGTGTTATATAACACTAAGTCTTATGGTATAATGAAACCAAAATGTATCATGGTATAACAGAATGATCACTCAACTTGGTGACCGAAGTTCTAAAACCTAGCTTGCCCTAAAATCTATTAGAAGATGACCTCCTCGATCAATAGATTTACATTAGAAGTGACTTCTACGTTACTACCATAGCAAATTGTTGCAGGAAGTTAATTCGATCACAAGTAAGAGAAGACACTTGGACACTCATTGTAAAGGTTCTAATTGTTATTATAAACTAAATGAAAACTAGCAGTAAGAGACAAACGTACATAATTTATTGTGTTATATATTATACTATTTTATTATACTGTACTATTTTATCCTATATATTGTACTATACTATATTATACTACATATTATGCTATAATAGTCTCTGCATTTAATTTTGTTAATCTGTAAAAGATAAATAACATGCTATCATACCACATCAAATAATTAAATATGTTTCCTTAGTGAGGCTTGAAAGGGAGGCCGGTGATAATTTCCAGCTTTACCAAATAGAATTAATCCTGGCTACTTTGCTTAGTAGGTATGTATAGATGTTGGCCATTGAATACCTTGTCATTGACATTCTCACAGAGATTGTCTGGTGTCGATTTTTAAATATTTGTTTAGAAGAACTAATTTTTTAATATCCATTTTTGCCTCCTATTGGTAGGCTAAGTTTAATTTCCAGTGGGAATCAAAGCAGACTCTAAATAATCTTTTTAAGCAGCATTTATCTTTTTCTAAAGTACCTGAAATTAATTTCTCAACTTTTGTGTGGGGGGAAAAATGTTACAGCTCTATTATTCAAAGTTTATGTTTCTGTTACGAACAGAAACTGTTGGTTGTTAAAATCACTTTGAAGCCAAGGTATCTTCTCATATACCTATTAATTATTTGATTCTTTGTCTATCTGGCTGTAATTTATTTTCAATGCACACCCTAATTGCTCTGTAGTAAATTTTAGATTTCTTCTCAGCTACAGTCTTTGTCTTCTTGGTAAAACCATGCTATTGGCCTTTGTAAGTATAAGAATCACTTTCAGTATTACTATATTGATTTGGTCTCTTTCATTTATTTCCTTGGATATTGTAATTAATGTCTTTGGATATATTCTAAGTAAGATTTCACTTGGATGGTCCAGATATAAGTGCTAATGTTCGTGAAGAAATATTATCTTTAGAGTTGTTTCTAATTTTAATTTCATCTTTCCCCTCCTTTGACCAGTATTCCCAATACTAAGACCCTCTCACCTAGGACCTAGCCTGGATTCACCTGCCCCCTTGTGGTGTTCCTCTCTGAATAGTTAATTGATTTCTGAAATTTGGACTTGGTATTACATATCCTGAAAAGAGAACTACTCTTGTCTAGCAGTCTAGAGTCAGAAAAACTTTTCTTCTCTTAGCCATCGGCTAACACAAGAAGAGGAGTAGTGAGTTTTTTGTTTTTTGTTTTTTTTTTGTTTCAGCACACATGAAGGAAATTGGACAAGAAATGGAATAAATGATGAAAATTAATTTTGTCTAGAATCAATATCAGTGACCTGCAGATTGATAAGGTAAAGACATATTTCAAAAGTTCTCATAAAGCAACTTAAAATCAAGTTTTTTCTATGTCAGTGTCTCCTTTTTTAGTGAGTGAAGAAAGAAGGGAAAATGGCATTCTATCTTATTTAAATTTTAAATAGATTTTATAAGCCTTTCATCAAGGATGAATTCATAACTATAAAAAACAAACCTGTGTTCTGTGTAGTCAAATATGTCTGATACAATTGGCACAAATACATTTTTGTTTCCCTTTCTCAAAAAGAAATCCCTGTGCATGCCACAGGACTAATTTTTACATCTTCGGTTGAAGTTAACAGAATTTGCACATGGAACAGGGTTGTATATGGTCAGTGAGGAATTACCTACAAACAAAATCAGAGACATTTTACGAGAATAAGGAGTTAAGAATTCAGTCTCTAGTTAATAAAGAATAATATACAGAAAACAAGGGAAAAGGAAAGTAAAGCAGTATATATATAACTAATCTGTCTTTCTTAAAAGGAAAAGATGGGTTAATAAATTATTGTTAACAAGTACATTTTTAAAGATATCCTTTTCTGTTAACTGTAAAGTAAATATTTCTAACAGAAAAGAGTTGTCTTTTTCTATGCCGTCCTACTTCCTGCCCCTACTCCCCACCAAAATCTAATTTGAATAATAGTGATCTTCTGTGGCATTTTAAACTTCACGTCACCTCCCTTGAGATCTGGAAGGAACAGCATGCAGGCTTTAATAAAGCTTTATGCAGTCCAACCACCAAGTTTCTAGCACCCACCGCTCCTTTGCAGTTTCTCTTACATTTGTAACAGTTGACCTACTAACAGTTTCCCAGAAACAGGTTCAAATTTTGGCAGGCTTACCTCACCTCTTTGTCCTTCCAAAGTACATAAATGCTAAACTGTGTTCACAGTGAGGAAGGAGAGTCATTCCAATGAGACTTTTAAAATCAAGACCCTTTTTGCTCCCCACCAAGTTACTGCCATCTTCTCCAAAGGAATCAAGTTTTTGTCAGTGTGCCCTTGGCATAATTTCTTCAGCCTGGATTAAACACAGGTGACTGAGAGTCTACCTTATCTTCACAAGGTATTAGTCACTCTATAAAAGTTAAATTTATTATGAAATACTTTGTTTGTGTTAACATATATCTTCTCTGGGAAGTTGGAAACAAAGGCATGTCCTTTAAGACTCCATATGGGGAAAACACATCCTCCTTTGGAATTTAACCTTAATTTGAACCAAGATCTGTGAAAGAAAAGCACTTTAGTGTATTGTTCCCTTGCTCCACCCATCTATCCCTTATCTAAATGGGGTTACTGTTGCTTCGTGTTTTTTTAACTCTTCCCATTCCAAACCTTGCTTTCCTGAGTTTAAAATTTATCTCAGAGAAATATATTAAAATAATTGTGGCAAACAATTATGCTTTGTTTTAAGGATAGGTGATTTTATGTAACATGTTCATTCTGATCTTTGAAATTAAATACCTGTATAGCCAGTTTATACTCACATACGTTGTTTGAACAAATGGTATATTGTAAAGAATATTTTATTTCCTAAAAAACTTATTTCCTGAAAATCTTCCCTAAGATTCTCTTACTAGCATTGTCATGTTTGATTGTTTATACTTTACTAGAAGTTAAAAATAATTAGTGGAAAAGTCCACATTAGGAATGATGATGAGGTACATTTGAAAGACTAATTTTCAAGACCTTTGTTTTCTTTCAGTCTGTTTGCAAAGTCTTTGCAATGCTTTCACTGTATCTAAATCCATAGATGTCCCAATGTTCTTTTTTAAAAGCAAAAGCAAAAAACCTTTATTGCTGCTATCCCCGTCATAACAGATTACTTGTTTATAAACATCAAGGAAACTATTTCCAAAAAAAAATATTTTAGTTGACGTTTAAAAAAATACTGTTTATTTGAATGCTTGTTTCTTTAATAGCGTCTACCAACAAACTTATAATTGTCCAAATGATTTTCCTTCATTGACTTTTGTTACATTAAGGAAAAATCACAAACCAAAATTTAAATATAAACTTAGATTTTTATTTATTAAAAGAACATAATTTTTATTTTTTATTTAAATATGATTTAATTAACATATACTGTATTATTAGTTTCAGACGTAGAGTTCAGTGATTCATCAGTTGCATACAACACCCAGTGAAGAACATAATTTTTAAAATGGACACATACTCAACTCCACTGCTCAAAACTACTATCTTCATGAGGCGCCTGGCTGGTTCAGTCAGTAGAGCATGCAACTCTTGATCTCTAGCGGTTGTAAGTTTGAGCCCCACGTTAGGTGTGGAGATTACTTAAAAAATAAAAATCTTTAAAACAAATCGGTCTTAAAAAAATAACTATCTTCAGAATTATTAAATTGAAAATTTCCTAACAAAACAAAAAATTCACATATTTGTGAATTGGTCATGTATTTCATTATCACACAGCATATTTCATTTAAACTATAATATTGAAATTAGTTTGATGGATACTTTTTTTTAAAATATGAAATATTAAAAAAATATATGGAATATAGGGGTGCCTGGGTGGCTCAGTCAGTTAAGCATCTACCTTCAACTCAGGTCATGATGCCAGGGTGCTGGGATCAATCCCCACATCGGGCTCCCCGCTCAGCTGGGAGCTTGCTTCTCCCTCTCCTCCCACTGTGCTCTCTCTCGCTATCTCTGTCTCTCTCTCTCTCTCAAAGAAATAAAATCTTTAAAAAAACATGGAATATATATAATACACTTAGGACATTAGGACATTTATCACAAGTAATATCAAATCAGATCATCATTGCTCTCCACCTCAGCCCCAGCTACATTTATTGGTTCCACCCCAACCAACCCTCATTTTGGATTGAAGCTTACTCTTTAGCACTCAGCACTTTTACATACCATCAGTCGTTTAAATTCATAATACGTATCATTTTTCATGGAAATTATAAATTCACATGGAACAATGAGTTGACAATTGGAATACTTTAATTTACCTCTCAGACTCAACTCCTTGGTTCTCTTGGACTTTGCACTGCAATTAGATGCTAATTTGATAAAACTTTCTTAAAAGGTAACAGGGCTATACATTCTGTCTTACTAAATGCTGCCTCCTCCTCAATTTTTCCAAGGATGATTTTGTATAACTATCTTCATGTATATATAGATGCCTATATAGTTATATCATTCATCTATGGTTTTACCATAAGATAGCCATAGGAAGATCTTTCACAGCAGTAAAATGGTCAAAATACTGATGAAAAAGATAATGGGAGAAGTGATGAAAATTAAGTATAAGATTGAAAAGGCAGATGTTAACCAGAATCAAAGAAAAAAATTAGAAGTGTGGACTTTGTAAATTATGGGAAGAAACAATTTAGCAAAAACTGAAATAGAAGAGTAAAAGGGAGAGAAAGAACCAAAGATAATTCCAAACTGCCACATGAAGTAATGTTGGTAAAATCCCAAAATATTTGCAAAATTGGGTAAAAGAGGTTAAGTGTGTGTGTTTATAAAAATGTAGACAACAGTGGTCTTCACATATTAAATTTCAAAGGTGTAAGGATGTAATAAAACAGAATAATAAAATATTGAAGCATCCTTATTGACCACAAGCTATATTACTAGATAAAACTTTGATGAAATTAGAAATAATAAAAAATACCATAAATCCCATGGAAGGTATTTATTTTTTATTAATTCTTATTTTTATCTTTGAAACCCCATCACTAACATATACTGAGCATAGGAGACACTTGAAATATTTAGCTAATTCAAAATAATACTTACCAAAAGAAATCACAATGTGATAGAGTCACAAGAAGTATGGATAACAGACTGTGGCAATGGGTGAGGGTTAGGGGGTAAGAGAGATTGTAAAACATCTAAGCCTTATTAATATATTAATCATTTAATGACTAACAGATAACTTACAGTACAATTGAAGGTGAAAATAGTGTTCTCAGAGAAAATCTTTCTATTCTGATTATATGTGGAAGTCTTTAGTATTTTTCTAAAACTACATCTTGATGAGAGGATTGAAAGAGCTACTAGAGGGTTTTATTGTTTATATTTATCAATAATTCAGATAAAACCATACCAGGGTGCTAAGGATACAAAGTTGAATCAGACGGTTTCTGCCATCATGGAAATCAGAGCCCAGAGGAAATGATGTAGCTAGAAATGATTAGAATACAGTATGGTAGGTACCATAATAGAGGTAGGCTCAGAATGCTTTAGCAGAACAGGTGAAAGGGCATCTTGCCCTGCCAATGAGATTAAGGAATGTTTCCCAGAGGAGATGGTGTTTGAGATAAGTGCCATTGGGACTGGCAATTAAGGAGTCCGTGGTAACTTTAATGAGAGCAATTTCTACTCTAATGAGACACGAAATACAAATTGCAGACAATTAAGAAGTGAATGAAAAATGTAGAAATGGAGACAGTGAGTGTAGACTACTTTTCCCAGGAAATTGCTTTCTAACTCTTCTTACTTGCTGCCTCTGAATAGATATAATAAAGAATTTCACGTTGCACAGCACAATTTAGTGCTATTGCTAGTAATGGATTTTTTTCCTCCGTGTTAGTGAATAAATTGCATTCCCTTTGTACAAGCTCAGTAACATGAACCCTTCCAGCAAGAGCCTTACCATTTTAAGGAGGGTCAGGTACTCTGACCCTTGATTAGATACTCTGCAACTCTGCACTTTGAGTATCTTTGATTCTCAATTCTTCTATTCCTCCTTTCTATTCTGGAGTTTCACAGTCTCGATTGCCAAGTATACCCAGGTGAAACTTTCTCTTTCCTCTCTCTCTTCCATCTTTCTCATAATTTCTCTTGTACCTCTAACCATATATCCTCAAGTGATTCAAATATTTTATTATCTACACTTATCTTTCTAATGCTAAACGCTACCTACTGAATAAACCAAATTTTAGAGCATTCAAGGCCCTCCAGACTTTTGTTCCACTTTCTTTGCTTTATCTTCCTGTACCCTCCTCTTTCATACTTCAACTTCACCTTCCTCTCCATACACCCTGAAATTTCTGGTTTCCATTTCCTGTTACCTTTACCTGGAATCGCTCCCTCCCTGCAACCTCATGTCTAAATCCTGTCTGACATTCATGGTCTTATTTAGTTGTCATATTTCCTATAAAAGCCTTTTTTGATCTTCCCAATACTACTTTTCTTCTCAACCTCAGTTTTTATATGTGTGTCTCTATGCCATTCATTCAACAAAACTTTTCCGAGTACCTACTATGTGCCAGAAACCGAAATGACCACGTTCTACTTTTTTCCCACAGTTGAGTCGCTATTTTATCTCACCACTCCTATCAGGCTATAAATTCTTTGATATCAAGAATCATCTAGTATAGTTCTAGAAGTATCTATTACAGTGTTTTACACTAGTAATTATATAACAAATGTGTTGATTGCATTAATGAATAAATTAATCTCAAATGGAGATCCATCCCCTGAAATTCACAAACACAAAATTCACAAAAAACAAAGATAGCACCCAAATCTTTTTTTTTTTTTTAAGATTTTATTTATTTATTTGACAGAGAGATCACTAGTAGGCAGAGAGGCAGGCAGAGAGAAAGGAGGAAGCAGGCTCCCCACTGAGCAGAGAGCCCAATGCGGGGCTTGATCCCAGGATCCTGAGATCATGACCTGAGCCGAAGGCAGCGGCTTAACCCACTGAGCCACCCAGGCACCCTAGCACCTAAATCTTTTATTCCCCCTGCCATGAAGTTCTGTCCTACCATTATCTGCAAGAATGCAATTTGTCACTTCCTAAGTTTAACTGTCTTAAAATGGCATTTTTCAAAAATGGCATTTGGCTTCCTTGTATTTGTTCTTCTGTCTTCAGCTTCATACATTCCATCGAAAGATTCCAGAAGTTATAATATTAATCAAGTCCTTCCACTTTACCTCCATACTACCTCACTTAGCTGGTGACCATACTATAACTTCCTTCTTAAAAGGGTCACTGGGGGTGCCTGGGTGGCTCAGTCCCTTAAGTGCCTGCCTTCAGTTCAGGTCATGATCCCAGAGTCCTGGGATTGAGCCCCGTGTCAGGCTCTCTTCTCTGTGGGGAGTTTGCTTCTCTCTGTCCCTCTCTCTCTCTTGCTCTCACTCTAAAAAAAAAATAAATAAAATCTTTAAAAAATTTTTTTAAAAAGGATCACTCAACTACAGTCACTTCCTTCTTTCAACCCATCCTACGTAAGTTAGCTGTGAATTTCAACTCAGATTATATTTCTTTTCAAATCTTTCCTCTTTCTGTGGCCATTATAAAAACTGTTTAATATTAACATACTTCCATTTCTTCCCTAATCTTACATCTTGCTATTTGCCAACAATCTTTAGTTTAAAATGTGCTTCACTGGGGCACCTGGGTGACTCAGTCAGTTAAGAATCAGACTCTTGGTTTTGTCTCAGGTCATGATCTCAGAGTCGTGAGACTGAGCCCCATGGCAGGCTCTGCAGTGAGTCTGGAGGCTGCTCAAGATTCCCTCTCTCCCTCTCCTTCTGCCACTTCTCCCTCTCCCTCTGCCACTTCTTCCTCCATGTGCAGTCACACATACACACTCTCTCAAATAAATAAGTAAATCTTTTTAAAAAATTAAAATAAAAAATAAAATGTGCTTCACTTATAGAACATTCTACCTCTTCACTCTCATCAGCATAGTTTACTATCGCTCCAGCTCTCTAGAACCCAGCTTAAAATCTATTTTTAAGGGAATTTTTTTGATTAACCTAGATTTGTGTATCACTACACTTATTTTCTACATATTGTTCAATCACTAAATTAATTTGAATCAAATTCAACTTGCCTCCCTATAAGAGTCCTCTGTTAAGGATATTATCTAATCCAAATAGTGTAATATTCAATACAAATCCCATACACTGATATGTATTATTAATGTGAAGCTTTGCTCTTCACGATGATATTAATCTGTGGTTTTCTGCCCTTTTGGTAAAACAAATATAATGGATTAAATAGTACCAAGATATTCAACTCTTCTAGAATTACAATATAACCAAATGATCTTTATTGACTAATCAACCAAAACTTACAGAAAAATTAATGCTACCACAACACCAGTTCCTAATATATAGTAAGAGAGTGAATTTGAGGCTTGAATACAAGATAATTAGAAGTTATCACAAGAATTACCAGGATTTGATGGTTAGGGGCAAGGGTTTAGAATGTAATAAGGAAAAGTCTTCTGCTTCTGACTATAATAGAGTTGCTAAAATCAGATCAGTTCACTCACTGAGAATAACTACAAAATTTGAACAAAATACAAACTCATAGAAAAACCAAGTAAAAAATATTTACTAAAAAGATGAACTAAGAAGAGAATTCGCCAGTCCCATGATGCTGGGGAGACAAAAATTGAAGTGCAAGTCTCACCAAAGAGGAGAGACTCAGCTTTTGAACCAGATCCTGGGAAAGCTATGCCATAGGAATAAAGATAGATTGTAAATAGAGTAGCTTCTGCTATATCAAGGTGATCTTCCCAAATTCACACCTAAAACACCCACCAATACGAGGTGGAATTTAGAGGAAGGGGAAGGGAATTTGCCTGTGTTCTAGACCCTGCACTGAATAGGAGGCTGCCTGCCACTGGAAAAGATGCACAGGGCATGCCTAAGACTGAGATGGGAGCTAGAGAGCTGAGAAATCCTCCCCTGTCCCACCATGATCCTTACATCTAGTAGCAGGTAACAGCCATGTACTTCTAGGGGAAATAAAAGCAAGAGAATAGACTCCCTCTATGCTTCAGGCACAGAGAACCTGCTAAAATCTGAGGATAGAGCAGAGAAACTGAGAAAAAAATACCTTCAACTCTCCAAGCCTCACACTGAACACAGGATAGTGGCAACCCAGCCCATTACTGGAAAAATTTTAAATCTATGGTACACTAAAGATAACTATAGCAACCACAAGACCCAACTCACCTCAAATGCAGACTAAATTTGCTCAAATGCCCACATTAATGACCTGCAAAAGAAGAGGTATTACCATTTTGGACATTACCTCAGTTTAAATTGCTCCTTTATATAGAATATTTGACATTTACTTCAAACAAACAAAAAACGAGATACAAGTCTTAAAAAAAAAGGGGGGCCATGTGAAAAAATAAAATAGTCAATAAAATCAGACCCAGAGATAACCCAGATGTTGGAATTATCAGACTTAAAAAAGAGAAGCATAAAGAGATCTATTAACTTATTTATTTTCTTTTTAAATATTTATTTATTTGACACAGAGAGAGAGAGCACAAGTAGGCAGAGCAGCCAGCAGAGGGAGAGGGAGAAGCGGGCTCTCCACCAAGCAGGGAGCCCAATGTGGGGCTCAATCCCAGGACCTGGGATCATGACCCAAGCTGAAGGCAGACTCCCAATCAACTGAGCCACCCGGGCACCCCAAGATATACTAATTTATTAATTTCCAAATAATAACAAGGAGTCACAGTTAACTTCTCAGAGAAATAGAAACTGGAATAAAATGAAATAAATGAAAAAAAAAAAAAACTTTAAAGTGCTGAGAGTAAAGAACCAACAACCTAGAAACAAATGTCCAGAAAAAAATAATAAAATATCATAAGCAGAGCTCCTAAAGAGAGTTGATTAGGCAAATAGAAAGTGATGTGATCGCAGATGGAATCATGGTATACTAGAAAGGGAAAATGTGTGGGATAAGATAAATGGATATTTATTGTTTAAGGAAGAACAGAATACATGTAATAAACAGTTCATTTTGTTCAAAAGAAACAAATCTATTAATATTGAAAGTTGAATGATCATAGCTAAATAAAGCACAAATTTGAGGGAAATGTTTACCCAAGTGCTCATCTAGTCTACACTTGAGTTTAATGTTGAGAACCTCATTATTTTCTGAGGTAACCTACTCTATGCTATAAATGTCTTTATATTGAGTGATAATCTATCATCTTCTTGAATTTCTGCCTCTGGCCCTAATTCTGCCCTCTACAATGACACACCATAAATAATTCTAATTTCTCTCACATATGTCTGAAATAATTATAGTACCCTCCAATGTAACAGAAATGTTTTATTCTGTAACCAAACATCCCCAGTCTAAACCATCCTTCACAGGAGGTGGGCCAGTTCTCATCTAACCCAGAATTTTCTACATGTACCTCACTTTCTTGATATCGCTGAAAAAGATCCCAACACATGAAACAAAATCCTGTAATGACCAAGGACTTCTTGTTTTCCCCACTCCATGTGTGCAGCAATGACATTTATCTTTTATAAGGGGAGAAAATCATGCTATTTATTCATATGTAGTTCCTAATTTTACTTCTATGAAAGCTCTGGCCTCCAGGGGTGAGGACTTATTTTTGTTCACTGAATGCTATTGCTTGGAAATGCTAGGCTAGGAATAGTGTACAAACAAAAATTGGCTGACAAGATTCTGGAAGCTATTTGAACAAATAGTGGACAGTAGTATGGTCTAAAATTGTGACCTTTGGGATGTCAAAGAAGGAAAGGTGGGGTAATGGAGGTATTGATAAGGCATATTAACTAGTTTTGGATGTATGGGCCATAAGAAGGATGAGTCAATGATGACTATGACATTTCAAGCCTTAGTAACAAAGAGAACAAGAAAACTATGAAAGTCAGGATGCATGCCTTGCTACTGAGAGAAGTGTGTTGCTATAATTTAAATATATTAGATATTCATGGAAATAACTTGTAGACCGGCATAGAAATAAGATGGGAGATTTCGTTGGAGGACAGGGATGGACTTTAGCTTGATACATGGTAGCTCAAGCCAAAAGACAAGGGAAAAAAGGCCTATCAATGTGCTCTAGCCAAAGACTGTCAGGAACATACCTGTGGTTGAGCAAATTGGCTTTATTGCTTATTTGCAAATAAGAACACACAATATAGGGAGCTGTGTGGCATTTCACTGAGAGCGTGTTAGGAATAACTTATTATTGGATTGGTGTTTAGGTTAGATGCTTTGCGGGAGGATTCAAGACAGTAGAACTTTGAAATGGATACCATCAGGATGTGGGGTAATTCTATGATTGGGTATCTTAAGAAATCTTATCTAGAAAGAGGGAAGACTAGAACAAAGCTAAAGCTGTAATTTGTAAAGAAGCTTACTGTAATTTGTAAAGAGGTTACTAGTATTAATAAGCATGAGCAATGTTTGCTATCTTTGTGGTTTGCAGTGACTTTATTTTCATCTGTACTTAGACAAAATTACAAAGGGGTCTTTTTATCTCACCTCTCTACAGTTAGAGTGTCCTTGTCTATGTTGGTGTTCAGTGAAATAGTTTATATTTGACAGGAGAACACCTAGGCCTGTGAATCCCAGGTCAACTCCTAAAAATACCATAGCCTTGCTGCAAGTGTCAAGCCATTTTCCAAATGTGAGGGGTTGGTTTTCTCTCTCAGACCAAGGGACTTAACTTTTGGGAACAGCAGTGAGATTTGGAATAGACAGAAAAGATAGTTATGGAGATAGAGAAGCAGTCATGAGAGGGTAGAGAGCAAGGATAGGCTGTTGCCAGGAGGTCCTTGTGAGAGGGTGGTTAACATTGCTAAGCATATTTAGAAATGTTTGGGACTCAGGAAAAAATGGAGTAAAAACATCATTGAATCAGGGTATCACTGATGATCTTCAAGACAAACATTTTGGGGGGATTTTTGTTGTTGTTTTGTTTCAAGATAGAAGTTTAAGGGGCCACAGATCCAGTTGCAAGGCTATGGAGAAGGAGATACTGTGGGTAAAGACCACTCATTTGAAAAGTTTGGCAGTGAAAAGGAGAACAAGGGAATGTTAACTAGAAGATTTTGTGAAATCAATTTAAGGAGTTTTTTCCCCCTAAAATAGAGATGACTATTACATGTTTGAAGCTGAGGAGAAGGAGCCATTGGAAACAGCAACAGTGAAGATGCTAGTAAAGCAGTAAAAACAGAGAGGGGTCTGAGACTAAGAATGTTGGAACATATGTCTGTCCTGGAGAGAAGACAGGACTCCTTCACATCCTGGACCTAGCAGAGAATATATTGGTACAGAAATAGAAATGTTGAGTTGGGATATAGGGTAGATGTGGGAATGGATGACAGGCAAAATTGTCTTTTTTCCCTTTTCGTTTTTCAGTGAAGTTAGAAACTAAGATCATTGGCAAAGGAGAAAGGGAGATACAAAAGCCTGGAGAAGGTTCAAGTCATCTGCTAAGAAGTTGTTTAGTAAATCAACAAAAGATACTGTTTTCTATTAAGTCACCCATTTTATTAAAGAAGAAAATGCAACTCTTGCTGTATATTATGAATTTACAGAGGATTTAGAAATGAGAGCCCTATTATTCTCAACAAAAGAGGGGAATGGTTGCTATCTTTTACATTAAGAGTGATCCAAACAAACCTTTTTATTGGGGTATCCATGTTAGAGTAAATATTACTTGACACAAATAATTTGTAACTTTTTGGGGGGCTTTTGAATACTGTCTGTCCCAAAGGAAAAAAATCTTACTGTTTTCAAAAGCTAGAAAGAACATCAACCAGAGACAATAGCCATCCAGAAGGCTGAATTCCATAATATCTAGAGCAAAGAAAATTAACGTTTCCACTTGCAGTCACAAACATGGACCCTCGACTTTCCGCTGAATTCTGTTTATGTGTATCTAAATAACTAGCTGACCCGCTCCTTCCTGGTATTAGGTGTGATTGAGAGATAACTCACCCAGCAGCGGCTGCGGCAGTTTTTGTGCACGCCGGAGCACATGCTCTTGTGAGCATCAAAAGGAGATGAAGCCTGATTAACCATTTTGAAATCTATCGGATGAGAAGAAGTCCTTACAAAACAACTTTTATACGCTTTAATTAAAAACGTGTTCCGGCAGCTCAGAGCTGAATGGGCTTCAGGGGGAGCAGGGCTGAGCCAGTTGCTATGACGACACCAAATCTTTTCACGCCTGGCCCTTCCCCAGCACACTCTGTGTACCTCTGTCCAGCCATTAATTCGCCTCCATCCACTCTCTCTCTGCCCCAGTCCCTTGGTCTGGAGTCTATGGAAGACCCAGTACTATCTACTTTTTCTGCCATGGCATCGCTTCCTCACTCTCTTTCATCATTTCATCCCTTGTATAATTTCCCTTGCCAATCCCTATTTTCTTGTTTCTCTTGAAAACAAGTTTACCCCCTGAGTGGAAAACATTAAAAAAATGGAGAAGAGGGGTCAGAGCATAAAAACCACTGCTAATTACCCTTCATGATAAATTCATTTTTTGTGGTCTTGAGTGTAGTCGAGAAGGATCTCACTGTGTTCTAAATTTTTTTTTTTTTTAGGTTTAACACTGGCTACTACACCACTCTTCTGTTGCTGAAGATAAGGCTGGAGTAAAAAGGACTATGGTTTATTCTGTTAACTTGTGCTTATTAAAATCTCAGGTTATTCCACAAGCGGTCTCATCTGGTAACAACTGTAAGTGAATGTAAGACTTTGAAATATGTCCTGAAACATCGTCCCTCTATTTAAGAAGCCTCTTGAATATTTTAAAAGTTGTACTTATTATACAGAGACTTAAATAAAACCCAGCGTTGTCACTTGTTGTACCATATGAAACAAGAATTGGGTGGAACTTGCCCATCACACAACCTAACTCGGGAGAACCTGATATCTTTGCAATCTTGTATCCAATGCATTTATAGACTATAATATTATTACACAACTTCTAAATGTTACTCTTTGAGTCATCAGAGGCCTTACAACTTTCATTTTGATTACAATTCCAATTTTCCTTTTCACCTCTCCTGTTTCTAAAATAAGATAGGTAAGTGGAATGCATTGGAGATCATTTCTCATTTGTTCTCCCTACTTAACTCTGTCTCCTCTTACTGTGATTACACTTCCAAAGTGAATTATTTGTCAGATTCTGTAAGGATTTCCTTTCTAATTGCCTGACTCTGTAGAGATGTAACTTAAAGAGACAGGTGTGGTCTGGAGTGTTAATCCTCAGCATAGCATGCCCCAGCAGTCACTGTAGAGAAAGTGGGTGAATCCTTCAGAGCCGTGGGGGAGCCCAGAAGAGTTTTGAGTCTGAGATTCCAAATCATAATACAACTTTGAAGCTCTAGCCTCTGCATCCCTGAAATTGAAATTTAAAAATTTAACTTCTCTTTAGAAGTTTTCTAATGAATTTCTTCAGTCTCTTTGCTGTATAAAACTCTGGCATAATATATTCCTAATAGGCCACATGTAAATCTGTGGGCCACAAGTTCACAAATACTCTGAACTCACTCTAGTATAAGGAACAGTATTTCCTTTCAATGAACCACACCCCCCCAGGTTAGTTTCTAGGTTCTTTTCTTATAATTTAAGAACGTCCCACGTTTTGAGAAATTGAAGTCCTTTGACTTCTTATCATAGTCATACTTAAAATGTGAAGAGTCTACATGACCTAACATTGGATGACATCTCACAAATGGACCAAGTCTCCTGTTGATAATTACCTGGTACAATTTAAATGAATTAATGAGGTTTAACTCTCTTATCCACTTCTCAGTATTAAGAATAAAAAAATCAAAGGCTTATACGTGCTAATGGTGTTTTCCCACCTGGGGCACTTAATTTGGATAAATCTTAGGTAGGTACTAAAGGAAGTAAATGTGTATAGGTTGACTAATAGGCATTCAGGTATCTGAAACAGGTTTTGGACCTAATAAAAATGTATCCCAAAGAGGCATTTTACCTAAATATCAGAGAAAATATTCCATTGGCAAAAGGTTTTGTGTTGTGAATATAGTGCTCCTCTATTATGCTGATAAGAAATGGGAGTCCTTCAATTCTTGACATTTAAATTTATTCTGGACCTGGCCTGGGAAAACTCTGAGGGGAATAATCTTGCAGGTGAGTGGACTAGAAAACATAATAAACAAGTCCTTTCCATCACCATATTCTATGGCCCCATGATTTAGTGAATCTCAAGGCTAAGTGTACTTAGGGGTTGCACTTTAGATAACACAGAATTCTCATTTCTATTGAAATGTTTTACATTTCCTTCCCTCCTAATTTTGTCTTATAGCCAAAGACATCCACATAAAAACATGGTATCTTTTGTTTCATAATTCATCCATCCTATGGTGCCCTGCTTACCTGAAGTCACATAATCCTCTATGTGTGCTCTGGCACTAGACAAATTGTTTATGTGATAAACCACAGGACTATCCTGTAGTTTCTGTGGTCTGGTGGATATATGTCAGAATTAAAGCTTTTTGGTAGTTGTTCAGAACATATCGTTATTCACAGAATGGTTCTTAGACTACATCTGGAATGTAGTTACTCTGAAGTATTCAAAATATCATAAAAATTAATGCCCAGCTATCTCTACCTACACAGAACTTACTCTGGCCATACATGTTGTGTTAAATTCATATTCAGGTTGTTAATAGGTAAAATCTAAACCACTGTCCTCTTCACCCTGTATAAATGCCTTTCTCTCCCAACATTTCTAAACATGTGAAGGAAGCAGCAATCCACCACATGTGGAACAGCGTGTCACAGTTAAGGACAAAGATGAAACCTCCAATTGATGTTACCAAAGAGATTTTATAAGAGGCAACTAACATAACACCACACCCGAAATGTACTGGTCACCAAAATTTAAACCTATTCTTTAATAAGTTAATAAAAAGTGGGGTAAAGGTCCAGAAGAGAAGGCACTCACTCTTTGATAACTTGTAATAAGTATTTGGAGCCTAATAACATCTAAAGAATAGCACTACCCATGAACTTCTTCGTTAGAGTCTCAGAATATCTGCAAGGTAAGTGTTTTATATCCTTTTTGATGTAAATGAAAAAGATTTCAAAAAAAAAAAAAGATTTCACAAAAGTAAATATATGTTTTAACATGAGTTATATTCAGGATGTTCTATAAGACAAAAAGATAAAGGAAGGCAGGAAGAACTGAAGGCTTCTCTTTAATCTTACCTATCACATTGGATTTTTTTCCTCTTCTCCCTCCCCCAAGTGCCTAAAAATTGAAGTGATCAGAGTTTTAGGGGCTAAATTTGTAAAAGTTACTCCACTTAATGATTAAATTAAATATAATTTTTTATATTTTGTGATGAGAATAATGCGTAGCTGAAAATCTTAAATCTGAAATGCTTTTCTTGATTTCCCCGAATCAATCGATCACTTTATTGCTTTCATGCTTTGGGGACAATTTTGTAGATGGCAAGGTCTCATGGATGCTCCTTAAAATCAGATATTTAATTGTATGTGTACACTGTATATATCAGAGCCAGCACAGGTTTTCTCTAGGGTGTGTGTGTGTGTTTGTGTGTGTGTATGTGTGTCTAATTCTCTGAAGAAAAAGGTGAAGAATTGGTCACTTGAAGATTGGGATAGTCATGGGGCGCCTGGGTGGCTCAGTGGGTTAAGCCTCTGCCTTCGGCTCAGGTCATGATCTCAGGGTCCTGGGATCGAGCCCCACATCGGGCTCTCTGCTCAGCAGGGAGCCTGCTTCCCCCTCTCTCTCTGCCTGCCACTCTGCCTACTTGTGATCTCTCTCTGTCAAATAAATAAATAAAATCTTTAAAAAAAAAAAAAAAAGATTGGGATAGTCATGACTAATTGGCATGGAACCACCAGTCCTAATCCATAGTTCCTGCCATAGCAGATTTCATTAAGTGTTGTTGCAAAACAAAACCAAAAAAACTTTAAATTGTTTATTATTCTTTGTCTGACTGAAATAAAACTGCAATGCATAACTTCCTCAGTAATGGGTGAGGGGGAAAATTGGATTGTGTAGGAGGTATACCCACCCAGTAATGAAATGACTGAAACCTGTATTTTAGACCCTAAGCTATAGAGGTCTTCTTGGATCATGATTCTTAGGGAATTTCCCACTGCCTCTGTCTCTCTGTCGCTGTCTCTCTACTCTCTTGTCTCTGTCTTTCTGACACCCACACACACTGAGTGAAGGCACGTGATACTGCCTTTTTAGTCTCTTTTTTCACCTCCGTTCACTCTGGAAAGCAGAGAAGCAAGGGCTAGAGGTGGCTGAAAGGTCAAGGATGGCAGTGGAACTCGGGAGGAGGCGCCGACGTCCAGGTCGCGGTCCGGGACAGCGTCCACCCAGGCGGAAGCAAAGTGGGTGGCGCAGCACTCGAGGCACCCGGACCCTTCGCCCGGATGGATGCAGGACGTGGTGCTCCCGCCATCCTGGCCCAGGCTCCTGGAGCGCCATTGTGCGTGCGATCCGTGCGGATGGCTGGCGTGAGAGCAAGTGGGGAGAGCCTGAGCAGAAAGGACTCCAGATCAGGGGCGATTTAAAGCCCCGTTTTATCGGTCCTAGGGTGCGAGCAAAGCTGGCTCCAAACCCAGGGCACCCGGGTTGGGCGGCGCCGGCGGGATGCTGGGGGCCCTTCGCGCTCAGACAAGGCGCTTCTCGACCCTTCCCGCCCGCACGCCCGGGGCGCCAGGGACCGCTTCGCAACTGGAGTCCTGGAGGGAAGAGAGTAAACACCCGGCCCTCGGGGCGGCCCTCGGGGAATGATTGCAAAGGGAGACACGAAAAATAAATCAAACGAGAGAGCCGCCCCGCCCCCTCCCGGCGCTGTCTCCGCGGGCGGCGCCACCCGTCCTGCAGCCTCCGGGAGGGCCAGCGCTCCCCGAGCCCCCCGGCGCCCAGGGGGAGCCGCAGCCTGGGCCCGGCCGTCCGAGATCGCGCCTCCGAGCTGGTCCCAGGAGCGCGCCTCGCCCTCCCGCCCCGCCCGGCCGGGCCCCTCGGGCGGGATAGAGCCCTGCTTTGCTCTTTTCGTTGGCCAAGCACAATTGTGTTATTGGAGATAATGAATTCAATCCCCATCAAAGGGCATTAGGCTCGCCCAGGCCCTGGAGTTGCTGATGCCTTTTTTTTTTTTTTTTTTTTTTTTTTTTAACTAGGAATGAAAGGCTGTGGAGAAAAAAAAATTCTCTGGGGGAGCCTTTTCCCTGATCGCCGCTTTTGAAGTGAAGGGGCCCGGCCATTGTTGTTCACCTCGCGGCCCATACGGCTGAAGAAAGCCTGGGCTTTTGATGGGCTGAGAACCGCCTCGGCAATGAGCACCACGTCGGGCCGCGCGGCCTGCGGGCAGCATATGTCTTGGGGCGCCCGGGCACCGTCTGGCGGGCGGGGCGGCAGGCGGGGCGGGGAGGGGGCTCTGCCTCGCGATCGGCCTGGGAGGCAGGGACCAGACACACGGCCCGCACCCAGTAGCCGCGTCCCCCGGGGCCCCAAGCCCTCCCGCCGAGGTCTCGGTTTCTCGCACCCACTTCGTGGCTCCACGCAGGGGTTCCATCATCTGTGGTTAATCAGTTACG
The DNA here is from genome assembly GCA_028534135.1 of Potos flavus. Classification (NCBI taxonomy): domain Eukaryota; kingdom Metazoa; phylum Chordata; class Mammalia; order Carnivora; family Procyonidae; genus Potos; species Potos flavus. The sequence continues at coordinate 74,254,985 of CM052896.1, forward strand.
ACCTCTGACCGGGAGGCCAGCCCTTTAGAGGTGAAGGTGGGGAAGGCAGGGGTCTCGTGAGCTCAGCCAGCCAGGGTGGTCGGAAGTCTTTATTTTTAAACCATTGGAACCAAGCAACTAAGGTGGCTGGCTTAGAGCTTGAGGAGTCTGAGAAGGCGGACCCCTCCGAGAGGGGCATCCGTACCACATGCAGTTAAGATTTTTCGCCTGTGACTCGACTCCGCGCGCGCAACCGGGCTCCAGGCGAGGGTGAGGGGACAAGCGGAGGGCAGGCAGTCCCTCAGCACCACGCCCGCGGCCCGCTTGGCCAGCAGGGCAGTTTCTCCAGCTTGCGCGGCGTCTGGTCTCGCAGTTCTGAACCCAGGACAGAGCATTAGCATCAGAACACCTTTTATAAAAACTTGGTGCACGCATTTAATTAAGTTTACTTTCCGTGCCCTCAACGTGAACTTTTCCCACCTCGATTCGCGTCCCGCCACGTTTCTCCCCCCCACCCCCCCCACCCCGCCACCCCGCCCGCCCCAAGCCTCCCTCCTCTGAAGTCTTTGGCCCGAGGGTCAGCAACTAGAGCTTTCTGTTCCCCTCCTGGTCTCCAACCCCCGCCACCCACCCCACCCCCCAACCACCAAAGGATCCGGGTTATCCGCCCCATTAATATACTAGCCAGGCATGACAAAAGGAAGCGCGTGTCGGCAGAAAGCAGTGTGACTCCAGGGAGAGGTGAGGAAACCTGGCCGGTGCCCTGCACTGCAACACGGCTCATTGCAGTTCGAGCTCGTGAATCGGCCTCCACCTAGGCAAAATCGGTGAAAGACGTTGTGGAAGTTGTCGCTCTGGACTGAGCTGATGTTGGGTTAGGCGTTTGTAGCTGTGCTATAGGAGTAGGAGTGAAGAAGCTCAAGGCTCCCAGGTGGGACTCAGAGCTAGGGGAACGTTCCAAAAACGCACCAGTCACCTGAATCAGGCAAAGAAAATCAGCTGAGGGTGTAGCGGTAGATGGGAGCCTCCTTCCTCCCTCGTGCATAATGGGTCCTCAAAATGAATATATAAATGAAACAAACCACCACAAAACCCTTACATTCTTCTCATTAAGTTGCTTATGTTTTAAAATAACAGTTCTTTGGTGTGAGAGGGAAAAAAAACCAAAAACAAAAACTGACCGGACATGATTAGACAAGCAGAGGAGTAACTAAAATTTCATTGGAGAGACGGGAAAGAAAATAAAGCGATTTCCAGTTGAATGAGTTGTTCCCTATTTCCAAGCAGTACTTTGGTGGTGGTGTGTGGGGGGGTGTATTTCCAGGTTATTTTTCTGGGTTTCAGGGATTTTTCTTAAAAAGCCCCTGATGTAATCTTGAGGAAAGAAGAGGAAAGTCAACCCAGGGAAATATCACACTTAGAACTGAGTCAGGCCTGCCCTAGTGCTGGCCGTCCTGAACTCGATCTTGATGTGACTTGACCAGCATCCCACCTGAATTCCGAGGTCTTCAAGCACCTATTCCATTTAAGCCCTTTTCTTTCCTGATTTTGAGGGAGAATATTCTGCTTGTATACTCTACATTGACTAGAACATAGAGAACCCCAAAATATCATGAAGTGGCATCTAGAAGGAGGGATGCTTCTCACTTTCTGGGGCTACAGAGGGGGAGTTTATGCTCACCACGAGCTTTGCTCTTACACTGAGTAGTCACAGCTGACATAATTGGAGAAATGAGGAAGTTAGAAAAAAGAAAGGTAGCAAGTGAGGATTTCCCCCTTGTCAGATTTTTTAAAATGTTTATAGTAGGAAAATGCATGCCTTTTACAAGTTAAAGTTGAAATGGATGGGTATTTTCCAGCTCCATATTGCTTGCTAGAATGATGACTGGAGGGGGCGGTGGGAAGGTGAGGGCTGCAGTCTGAGCTGTCCAAAGTTCAATGAACCAAGCTAGACTGGGAGCTAAAAGAAAAACACCAATGAAACTATTATGGTCTTAAACGTAACTATTTGGAAGAAGAAAACCCAGAACATTGAAAGCTATCTGTTATCAAATGTTATTCGGATACACCAAATAGGATCAGTGGTAGAATATAAAAGTTGCAGAAATGGCTGCTTTAAAAACAAAAACCAAAACCTTATATCGCCCCAGATTCTATTTCTAAATGATAAGGTTGTAAGATCTTCCAAGTTGTTTCATTTTATTACATTCTTATTCTAATGAGTTTCTGTTGATGTTAATGATTCTGTTTAAGAAAATCTTATTTCTAAATTTTAGCATAATTTCATGACCGATTTAGCCCAAGATAGCTTACAAATAATCAACTTTTGCACATAATTATCTTGAACTAATTAGACATTATCTTAAGTCCATTTAGTTGCAAAACACATTATACTACAATACAAATAAGCAATTAAGATTTGATTTTTGAAAATTTGAAAACTAAACATCTATTAAATAATTTAAGCAATTTTATCTTTTCACTGAGTGTTTCCTCTTGACATATTGAGGTATCACATTAAAATACATTATAGCTAAATGTTCTACAATATTACTGCTAAATCAACAGAAACCAATTGATCTTGAGGAAAGGTTAATTAATTTGGGCTACAGGACTCCTACTTTGGTCTGCATTGAAAAGAATTTGTATTGATCGCAGAAAATTTTTGCAGAGAAACTTCGTAAGCATTTTTGTGGAATTGAGATCATTTTTTAAAGTGCTAAAACAACAAGATTTTTAAATGTTAACACTCCAGGAATTCTTTTCTGCTATGGGTCATTCAAATCTGTTAGACTCCTGAGAAAACTAATGTTTTTTATACTGTCAGTGAAATCAGTCAAGTATTCTAGTCTTCAGAAAAGGAAAACAGAAGTTAAGAACATTAATAGGATTGTTTGTTTAATCCCTCCTCCCTTAATAATGCTGACCAGTTTATTCTGCTATAGAGTTCACGAAAGGACAAATGGAAACTAAATTTTATCTGTGACGTAAACAGTGTAATAGCCATCATGGAGAAAACAGACCGAACTGCCTTCTACTTGGGAACGCTTCTAAGTTGTGTAGTTTCTGGTGAGCTTTCCCCCTAGCTGTGTCTAGTTGTCTTCTCTTTTGATCAATTAAAAAAGTGTCAGGCCCAGAACAAGGTGAAAGTTAACTTCGCATGTTCTCCTCCCCAGGATTATATTGACTCCCAAAACATTTTTCTTGTTTTTTTGAAAGTGCTCGGTGGTGGCGTCGTCACTGGATCGGAGAGCCTCGGAAGCTTTGCACTAGAGGGTCTGCAAGGAAGGTTTTTTCCTTCTCCCCTCCCACCTTCCCCATCCGGAGACCCCTCCCCCATCTCGAGGGAAATTCCTCAATAAAACGAGCCCGGTGGACCGCGGTGAGCGGTCAGCATCCCCTTTCTGCCCTCATCTGCAGGAACAAGTGTCCGAGGTGAAGAAATAGAGAAATTCGAAGACGAAAAGGGGGGGGGGGGGCCAGGGAAGGCGGCGCGCTCGAGGAGGGTCGTCGCAGCACTCCCTCGGAACCACAGATGTTTTCCTCCTGGCCCTGGGGCGCGGCGCCCCAGCCCCGGGCTTTCTGGCGTTTGTGTGTCCGGGTTTCCGAGGAAGGGATTACGCAGCTGGAGCCGCCGCGGCAACGCGGGCGTTGGGGCCGCGGGAGCGGTAAAGCGACGCCTGGCCTTCTTTGTTGACTTTTAGGTCTCGGGCTCGACAGCAGATTTATTCGCTAGGAGGGGAAAATGCCCAAACAATACAGAACTAACTGCGCTTGTCACCCCGAGATGCCTGCGGTCCTGCTCTGTCCCTCTTCCCCAGCAACCGCCCGCCCGGGCCCCCATCCGCGTCCTTCCGAACGCGCGGGGCGCAGGTCGCCCAGACGCTGCAGAACGCGCGCAAGGTGCCCGGGGGTGCTTTACTGCTCAGAGGTGGCAGAAAAGCGCGTGAGAAGCCCACGAAACCAGGTCCCCGCGACCCACCATGCGAGCTTCTCAGGCAGGTTTCCAAAGTGGCCTGTGCCAGCAGCCTGCGGCGCCTCGCCCCCCGCAAGCCCAGAAAAAGTCTCCGCCAAGAGAGAGCTGAGGCCCACTTAAGCCTAGTGGGTGAAGGCAAGACACTGAAACTACTAATATGTTAGCGAGGGTAGGGAACATCACCGAGGGGGAATGCACGAAAGTTAGATGGTATACATTCAGTGGGGCTGGTAAAATTCCTCGGCCCAAACTCACGGCCTTATGTTTCATTTGGAATTCGAATTTGCCAACGCGTTTGTATACCTGCTATAGAAATATAAATAACTATTGAGGTTGAAAGCTTTTTCCTCTCTTTGGGACTTTAATGTCTTTCCAAAAAGCCTCCAAATTAGATTTTGAAATTATTCAAACCAGTTATTTCCCTCTCCTCCTTTCATTAGCTGAAGTGGGGGGGGGGGATTTCTGGATTTTTCTCAAGTGCTACAAGCCACCCCTTCTCTCATCTGGGGAGGCAATTACGCGATAATTAAGGGACTCACACAGCTCTTTTTATCTTGTCCGCAGTGTGGAGTGGGGCGATCAAAGTAAAGGCTGGCCAAGTTCAAGCCCCGGCGAGGATGGAGTTCATACACAAGGGCTCAGGCAGGCTAGCCTCTGCTTGGGCTGGTGTTGTTATTGTTGATGTCAATCCGAACAAGACTTACAAAGAAATAGGTGGACTGGAAAGTGAGCCTACTATCAAAGGAGATTAATGATTTTGTGATCTCAAGCAACTGTAGGGGTGTGAAGTTGCATTTAAAAGCTTCTTAGAAGGCAAACAAATCATCAGCTTTAAGTTCTCAGGAATGGTATTTTTAGAAACAATATTTTAAAAAGTATCTTCGCAAAATACAAAATAGCAGCTACCCCGAAATGTCCTGATGGCACAAAGCTTCCCCTGCAGGAGTGATTTAACTCGACTCCCCTGGCCCCTTCCAAAGCTACTAGGATGGTTAAGTTTTGTTTCTCTTTTAATGGGAAAAAGAAAAAAAAAAAAAGTTCAGGATTCTCTGTTGTAGACAACTTAATTTTATCAGCCACATCTGATATTTTATTCTCACTAGAATACTTCTCAGATAAAGGAAAATTAGACGTTGGGGAAGGGGGAAATGTAGTTATATTACTGAATTTGATTTCATTGTGGACAGACTCAAAGGAGACAGAGAAGACTTAAGCTCATGTAAAAAAATTAAACATTACTGGGAATAAGTAGTCTTAAAAATCTCAATTCTTGGGATATTAAATCAATTTATCTATCCACCTTTATTGAATTTCTTTAGCTGCTTTTTACTAGCTTCACATTCATATAATAAACAAACAAAACAATTTCGTTTTAGATCATTTTCCTTTTTGTCATTTATATTCAGTGCTGGACTTTGGAAAATATCATTTTCAGAATACTTATTTTGGATTTAATTGAGGAAAATAACAGAAATTTTTTTTTGTTAACATTTGATTTATTTAAAGTCCTTAACTGCAAATGATCAAGAACATATTCCACGGCTTAAAATTTATCATTTTTGTTACTTAAATCAAAATATTTTAATTACAATCACATTGATAAAATTAACATTTTTAATTTGTAATTTTAACCATCATTTAAAGCAATTTCAACTATAAAGAAAAAAAAGGAATAAACCATGCAATAAATTAACATTGAGAAAGCAAAGAAGAATAATGAAACCCGTCTGGCTATACTAACACCATGTCCAACTGTGAAAAGTGCATTAACACTGAATGAAACAAGCACACGATGGCAATAATTAAAATGGCCACAATCAGTTGTATTTTGGAATTTTGGACCAAATTTTGAAATACCACTCCCTATAACTTCTCTCCTCCAACATTGTAATATTCCTTTTTTCCTGGAAAAAATATTATTTAAAAGGTACACATACATAGAAGCTAATTTTATACATGTTATGTGACCTCAGAATGACATGACAATGGCACTCTGCAAAGCAAGGAGCAGAGTTACTGAGGATGGCAATTCTTGAGGAATTGATTCTCAGGGCTATATGTGGGTGGAGAGGACAAGGGAGGAGGGTGTCTTTGTAACTTCTTGGTCAGGCAACTCTTGAAAATGTACCATGTATATCACTAACCTATTATTTCTACGTGTTATGCAAATATATGGAGGATGTCTACATATTTGAGCATGTGCATAAATAAGTTGTACATAATATATATGTATTTCATTTTAAGACATCTGCTATCTGAATGTATCAGAAATGGAAGCTGAATAACAAATGGCTCTGATGTTTATAATCAGTTTATGTGTTGCTGCATAACAGCAGTACTGTCCTTCAAATACTTTTAATAGCCCCTAGTGTCGACTTGTTTCTTCACCCTTTCAGTTCTTATGGTTAAGAGTATTGCCATAGACCTGTAAACTTGTGGAGGGTCAGGTGAGGAGAGGGGGGAGAAAAAGCACAAACAAATATTTTTACAAGTCTGACCATCTTTCTTTCTTCTTCTTCTTTTTTTAAATAAACCCTGCACAGACTAGAACGTGTCTGGAGGGGAAAGAGGGAAGAAATGGAGAGGAATAAGGAAGTAGGAGGATTTTATATATACATTTGTGGATTGTTAAACTTTGCAGGAAAAAAATTTTGTTGGTTTGGGACTGGTTTTATTTGTAATAATATACACAAGACATTTCAAATACAATAACAAAGTAACAGTCCTTTGCACTGGGGAAAAGATTGTGCACACACACACACAAAATGAAATAAAAATAGTAGGGATTTTATTATGCTGTTGTCGGCTTGGTATGTGTGGTTTTGTTTGCTGTTGATTTTGCTCTCTCTCTGTCTCTCTCTCTGTCTTGCTACCAGCAATGGCCATGCCAGACAAACCCCCAGTCCCAGGGAGCTAGGAAGTGTTTAGGACGGGTCTGGAATACACACCTTGGTAGTAGGCCGGCTCCAGGGCTGAGGGCTCGATGGGGCTCCTGGTGGCCACCGAGGCGCTGCCGAGGGGCAGGCTGGCGGGCAACGCAGCGCCATAGGGCGAGTACTGTAGTGCCTGCTCATATGCCTTGAAGTCCAGCTTGTGCTGCTGTTCCGAGGAGGACATGAGGTTGTTGATGGAGAAGGGGTGATTGAAAGAGTAATGGGGGTCCCCTTTCAGGTGCAGCTGGGACTCGTGGGGTGCCAGGCCATGCGCCGGGTGGGAGGGGGGCACAGATACCAGTGCCCCGGGCCCGGAGTTGATCTGGGGTGCAGCCGAGGAGGATGGAGTCTTCAACTCCGAGGCGCCCCCTGTCGCCGTCGCCCCGCTGTGGTCCAGAGTCTGGGGGCTGGCAGCCGGCCCGGGGGCCGGCGCGCCCTCTAGCTGGCCCGCTTTCCCGTGTACGCCCCGATGAAGGGGCGAGTTGGCACTGGGGTTGGCGGCGCTCGAGGGGTCCTTGCGGCTCTCAGGACCGCCCTTGCCGCCGCCGCCGCCGCCACCCCCGCTCCCGCTCCCGCTCCCGGCCCCCGGCTGCTTCTCACACTTGAAGCGCTTCTGGCGGCGCAAGTAACAACCGTTCTCAAACATGTTGCCGGAGTCCGGGTGCAGCGTCCAGTAGGAGCCCTTGCCCGGCTTGTCCGGGGAGCGCGCCACTTTGACAAAGCAGTCGTTGAAGGAGAGCGAGTGCCGGATGGAGTTCTGCCAACGTTGCTGATTCTGCCGGTAATAGGGAAAGAGGTCCATGATCCACTGGTAGATCTCGCTTAGCGTGAGCATCTTGCTGGGCGCCTGCTGGATGGCCATGGTGATGAGCGAGATGTACGAGTAGGGCGGCTTAGCGTGCGGGTAGCTGCGCTTGAAAGTCTTGGCGTCGCCGCCGCCCCCCGCGCGGCTGCGGCCCAGGTTGGACGGGGCGTACGCCATGGGGCTCATGCACGGGTTCATGGCAGCCGCGTAGGGGCCCAGGCCGTTCATGGAGGCCGCGGGCTGCGCGCCCATGCCGCCCATGCCGCCCGGGCTCAGCGTCGTCCCCATGGCCGTCACGCCCGCCGCCGTCATGCTGTTCATGGCGCCCGCGGAGCCGCCCGGCATGCCAGCCACGGCGCCCGGACTCAGGCCGGCGCCCAGGCCTGGGTTTGCGTAGGACATGTTGAACGAAGCTGGGGTCATGTTGCCGCTCGTGGTCATGGTGTTCATGGTCATGTAGGTGTTCATGGAGTTCATAGAGCCCAGGCCCGAGTTCATGTTGCTGACGGGGACGGAGGAGTAGGCCTGGAGCGGAGACAGCGAGGGAAGAGGCCCCGAAGGGCGGGGTTAGTAGTAGGAGCTGGCGGCCTACCGCCGGGGGCAATCCCGGAGACGTGCGGAGAGCATTTCTGCAAAGCGTAGGACCCCCCCACCCCGGGCGAACCGTCCGGCGCCCTCCCAAGAAAGAGCAAAGAAATGTCTTGCGCAGCAGGGGGAAAATCTTATCGCGGCAGGCATGAAAGACAAGCGCTCACAGAAAATATGTCCCCAGGAAGATGTGTAATCGCCTTACATGCCAGGCTCAGGGGCCGAGTTCTACGGCCCCTCCATCGCTTTCTGCATCCACGCCAGTTGGTATCCCAGTCTCCACCCCAGACCGGCCTCAGCAAAGCCCTTTTGTTTAAAGGAGTTAAACTCGGAAAATAGAATTATTCTCTGACTCTGCTTATTCATCCCACCTTACGGGGTGCGGTGTGTTCGGCGGTGTAGCCCCCCGTGGGTGGGCAACAGAACACCAGCTCTGTGCCTATCTCGCCCAAGCCTTCCAGGCCGGGCTGACCACAGAGTAGCCTGGGCTGTGCCGGGCGTTTGTTAATTAAACTTTCCCTGATAGAACTAATCATTCACGGCCATATGACCATCCATTTCTCAACAAATGGCTTTACCGCCTTAGCAGTTTTCCCCAAATGGTGACTTTTTGTTATTATGTTTAGAAGGAATGTTTTCCATCTACTTGTAGCAACTGTAATATTAAAAGGGAAAGAAACTCAGAAGTTAAGTTAGTCTTGGAAAAAAAATTAAAAATAGATCTACAAGAGGAGGGGGGAGGGGGGAGGACATAATAATATCAATGCACTACACTTAACTTTAACTTGACTTTACATGTACATCTCTTTAAACCATCCAGGAAGTTGCACTAATTTCGTTACCTATTTCCAGCCCCATAACATTTGAAAATTTTGGTGACTCGATTTATCGAAATAATCTATTTTGTTTTCCCATACTGATATGTTGCCATGATTATATCAAACTTTGGCTTTAAAATCCCACTTTAAATTTCTAAAATCAAAGTCTACTTATTTTCTCTCAATGCTATTCTATTTCCCAATTCTCAGCTTTAACCTATAAGAAAGTTCTTTCTATAGGGGACTTCATTAGTGGGTCGAGATGCCTGCATCTGAATTAAACCTGAGGAAGAGTTCTGAGCTCATTTAAAATTATCAGTAGGAGAAAACCCTTACCAATAGCAATTTGGGAATGCACTATATATGTTAAAAACATAGAGTCCGGAAACATAAAAACGTTTCTGATAATTTAATAAAAATAATGTCCTTGAATTTTTTTCAGCAGCAGCAACAATTTCATTTGAAAAATTAAAAGGTGTACAAATTTAACTAGGCATACTCTGCTATGGTATGCAAATAAATTCAAGCTAAGTTTGTGAATACATAAACACATAAATCTAAATAAATTAATTACCATCAAAATATTTCCAGATTCTATATTTTTCTGTCCATGTCTTTCTTTCTTTCTTTCTTTCTTTCTTTCCTTTCTTTTCCTTTTTTTTTTTTTTGTCTTTTCCTCTCCCCAAGATTATCAAAGGCGATTCCAATAAGCGTTTTTAATAACGGTGAACTTTTGAGGGCTAATTGTCAGCTGTTTCAAGAGAAATACTTTTAGTAGTTGGTGGTCCCGCCTGTACCTGGTTTTCCTCACAATCCCTTTGTGCACATTGTAAAATAAACCACATGAACGTGCCACCAAGGGGACAATGAAGAGAAACAGGTTCTCCGTTCGGGGTGCTGGAGGAAAAGTCAGTTCGCACCAGCGCCACCCAGCGGTTCTAGAGTAGAATGAGCACACTTCTCCCCAAACAGAGCTTTTAAAGTTTTATAAAATTTCGGAATCGATTCATTATTAAGACGCTCAACTTAACGGCAGCGCGCTTTCACCTGAAGACATCTGCGAATTCAACCGTGGGAGGAAGAGGCCGCCCTGCTGGAGAACTCTGTCTTTCCTAGAGTTACCTCCAACTCTTGCCGGCGCGCGTCCGCCAACCCGCGGCACCCCGGGCCTTGTTCCGGCTCCCGCTCTCCGCAGAGAAGAGGCAAGCTCTTTCCAGAGCGGGTGCTTTCAAAAGCCAGAGTTTCCTAAAACCCTCTGGCCTGTTCCAAGCGCCCAGCGCCGGGACCTAGCCTCCCCCGCGGGGCAGCGGATCCGTCTCCAAGGCCCGGCCAAGGCCTGTCCAGGAACACCTCGGGTGGGCCCGCAGCGATGGCACGGAGGAGGCGCCCCCAGCCCGCGAGCCGCCCACCCTGCCTGGCGCCCTTCTCTCCAGGCCTCTCCCGGCAGGGGTTCCGGGAGAGTCCCGCCCCGCCTGCTGCCCGCCTCTCACCTCCTGTGTGTCTGCGTAGTAGCTGTTCCAGTCGCTGCTCTCATGCCCTTCCATCTTCACAGTCCCTAACATCCTGGAGCCACCCTGCCCGATGCAACCATCCAGCCCTGTGCGAAGCGACGGGCGGCCGCGCGGCGCAGGGCAGGGGGGCGGGGAGCTGAGCAGCTGCAGTCACCCGAGTGCCCGCGCCAGCCCAACGCCACCCTAGCGAGGAGGAAGCCAGGCGCTGCGGGGCGCGGCGTGCTCGGCGGAGGCGGCGCGGCGGGCGGGGGCAGGCGGCGGCCGCGGAGCGCGGCGCCCGGGAGCGGCTCCGCGGGAAGTGAGCGGGCGGCCTCTGCGAGACGAGTGCAGTTGAGCTGATGTGGATCTTACGTCGCTCGAGTGCCCACCTCCTCGTCCTCTCCCCATTTGTCCGCCGCACAAAGACGCTCGCACCTACAAAGCCCGAGGTGCACCTGCGAGGCGGCCGCCCGCCAGTCCAGCCACCGCGCCTCCCGCCCAGACGCGCTGCCGCCGCGCGCCCCCTGCGCCCCCTCCCGCCAAGCCCCCTCCCTCAAACCCGGCCCTCACTTTGTTTGCAAAGCAGCGTAATTGGTTTAAGCCCGGAGCCTGAGGGAAGAGGGAAATGGGAAGGGGGGAGGTAACCCCCTTTGGAAGAGGAAAAAAGAAAAATAGGCGGGGCCGGGCAAGCTAAGGAGGGTTCTGGACAGGAACCTTGTAGCCGGAGAAGGGCTGGGGGCGGTGGCGTTGGATCCCGGCTCTCCGGGCCATGCCAGCTAAATAACCCCAGAGTTCCTTCCCAGGAGGACCCACCGTCCTCCGGGGGCCGCCGACAGCAACCCCATCCCGTGCCTCTCCTGCCCGCTTCCAGCTCCCACTGTACTGATTACTGACCCAAAGTTCAACCCCGGGAGACTGGAGAATACAGACCATCCCCCTCCCCCGACTTCAGGCTTGAAAAAGGAGAAAGCCCCACTTTTGCCCCTTCACTAGAAACTCGGCCATCTGAGTCAACCTAGCCGAGTGACGTTAGGCCTATCTGGGCTCCTGGCTAGCAGAGTGGAGACGCTGCCACGAAACCCGTACCTGCGGCTAAGAGCAGGTGAGTCACAGCACCGTTTTATATCTTTATGACATAACTTTTTTTTTTTTTCCGCCTCGGTCCGCTCTACTTCCCTTGTCATCTGTAGCGATCATAAAGAGGAAGAGACTGAGAACAGATGTCTGTGTGATAGGGCAGGCGCACCCGAGTCGGGCCGTCCTCCTCTACCCAGCTCCTCCTCCTGCCCCCCTTCCGCAGCCCCGGGGACTGAGCTGGAGGCGACCGTCTGGTTTCTGATAGGGAAAGGTCAGGGGGAGGGGACATCTCCCTAAATGCGCGCGTTAACTGGGAGAGCATGAACACAGGCGCGGGAATGCGCCTGCTGGGCTAGAGAGGTGCCAGGCTGAAGCTGGGGATGGTCGGCGGCGGTGCCTGATCCCATCTCTCACCTGGAGGGGCCAGGCTAGCACCCCAGGCGCTTGCTTGGTTCCCAATGGGTCCTGGACATTGGTGGGAAGTTCTTCCCAAAGCAAGGCTTCTTGGTTCCTATGAGGCGGGTAGTGGAGTGCCCAAAATCATTTTTGTTGGAGAAGGACCAACTAAAGTGATTGATAGGCGCTGAGTTGGTGATAGGCTGTGGGATGGTGTGAGTTTTCTGAGTATATTTCTGACTGTACGAATGTGTGTGAGCTTCTAAATGTGTGGCCATGTCTGTTTCTAAGTGTGTGGGTGACCATGTGTGTGTCCTACCCTAGGTAGAACCCACTAGTTTTCTTGAAGCAACAAAAATAAAATCTTTCTAAAATGACTAAAAATCCGCCAAATATTCTTGTTTGGCAAAGTTTTAAACATGTTATTAATCTCATATTAAGAAATGTGTTTTAACTTGTCTTTCAGATACTACCCCCCCCCCGTACTTTGTTCTTTTAAATTTTTCTTCCTTGAAATCTGGCAATAGAATCACGTTAATTCCTTGAACCAAACAAATCTCTTAAATCGGCAGGGGAGTCTGAGAGCGTGAAGATGTGCAGTTAAGGAAATAAAAAAGATAAAAGCATTGGATTACAATTCCTTTTTTTTACAAAAGGGAGGGAGAGAAATGTCACATTGTAAGGAAAGGAATGGAATGAGAGTGAAATTAAATCCACCTGGAACTCAGAGCAGGCGCCCTCCCCAACTACAGCGTACCCTGGGACTGCAAGTCCCATCAGTTTGTGTAAATGTATCTGTAAATGTGTGGATCTGCAGATTTCTCAGAGCCTCCGTCAGAAACTCATTCTTTTGTGCAAAGTTCCCATCAGCAGCAGGACCTTGGTTCCATTTGTCAAGTACACGGATGCTTAGCTTCCTCCGCCTGTTCGGGGGACTTTCAGTGCTAATGAGCTTCCTTGTTCCTTCCCGCGGTGATTCTCCAACGCCCTCTTGGCTCTTCAGAAACATCGAGCATGACTAGGGTATTATCCATGGGTAGTGACAACTTAGTAATAGCTTTTATGGTGCACAAAAAGCCGGTGCCTAAAAGGGGGGCGCTGTCATTTTATAGGGGGTCAATTAAAACATCAAATATTCTTTCACTTTTAGCCCACTTCCTAAACCTACTAGAGCTCATCCTAAAAAAAAAAAAGCAACAACAAAACAAAACCAAAAAAACGCCTATAGCGGGTTGTCCAAAGTAAAGTTTTTCTAGGGCTTCTTCAAAGCCCAAGACTGGTGGTGAAGAGTGGACTCTGCCAACTTTAGAGCCTTGATCCAGCTTGGGATTTCCTGGGTCGCCGCCCCGCCGGGAATGACTGGACTCACAGCCACTCCCGTGGTATGTGTGGGGAGGAAGGGAGGGCGCTGAATCCTCCCGCATGCGCCCCCCCCCCCCCCCCCCGCGAGCACCGTGAGGGGAGTCTGGAACTCCGCACGCCTCCCTTGCCAGAGATTTTAGTTCCCGGAGCTGACTGCCTGAGGGGGAGGAAAGGGGGCAGCTCGGTTAGCCCCCAGCCTCTCTTCACCTCAGTGGCGAAGTTCCAAGACCCATAACACAGTTAGGAAGGGAAAGTTCTAGGGTACTCAGATGCCAGCCAGTCATTTCGCAGAGTTTTAAAAGCGAATCATCAGGGGCTTGCTGGGTCTTTGATTTAGAAAATAAACAACAAACAAGCAAGCAAATAAATGACACAAAGCTGCTGTCTCCGGGCTGCTGGCCAGTAGGTAGCCAGGTGACAGGCCTGGTTGCAGCAGTCGACTCGTTGGTTACAAACCTCTTCTCCCCAATAGGCCCTGTCTACGCTTTTTAGAAGGCAGGGCTCTGCTTTTCGGGGAACTGGACCTGTCCTCAGCCTCCGGGAGGGTGGGTGGACTCGAAGCACTAGGGGCCAAGAGGGCAGCCACGTGGCGTCTCCTGGGGGCGTCCCAGGCCAAACTCTCCCGGCTCAGCCGGGTCTGCGCGAGCCTCGGGCGGCCCAGGTAAAGGGGAGGGCAGGCTCCGCAGGCGGAGGAAGCCGGGGCGGTCGGGGAGGTGGTGTGCCTGGGTCGTCCAGGTGGCCTTGGGCGGAGGAAGCGGCTCCGCCCTTCCCGGAAGCTGCGCCTTCTCCGCCTTTGGGGTCCTCTCCGGGCGCAGTGTGGCTGTGGCGGCGCGGTACCAGGTTCGCCGGCCAAACGAGGCCACCTCCTCTTCCCTTTCCCAGTATTACCTGGCTGGGACCCCTTCCACAGATCTTCACCAGGGCAAGGGAGAAGCAGAGGGGGACGACGGCGAGAGACGGTTCGCTCCTCAGGCCTTGGGCCCAGCCGGCTGTCTGTGGCGGCGCCGGGGTCCTTCCCGTTTAGCAGGACCGCGGGGTGGGCAGAGAGCAGGACCCGGGGCGGCGGGCCTCCGTGGTGCCCCCTGGAGCCTCCTGAGGACTTCCTTCTGTGGTTCTCCCTAGTCTGTCCCCTATCTGCGCCGACCTCCCTCCTTCCAGGGGGCTGTGGCCAGGTCTCGACTGTCGCGGGCCCAGCCACCCTCGGGGCAGGGTGGTCCGAGCTCCTACTCCTCCGTCCCCACCTGCCACCCAGATGAGAAGCTTAAATCCGTCCGCGGAGAAGAACCAGATGCTACGAAACTGAGACCTGTTGTCTTTCACGGGGTTCAAAGCGGACCTGGACTGGGACCCGGGTCGGTGGAAGACTGAGGAAGGCCTGGGACGCTGAAAGCAGCTGTTTGCACTTGCGCGTGACTGGCCTCCGCTGGCCGCGGTGTGTGTCCGAGCCCGGGAAGGGGCCCCGGCGCCGCGAGAGGGCGGACCCCGGCGCCTGCCTTCAGCCTCCCACCCGCCACGCGGGAGGCGCCGCAGCCTACGACCTGGGGGCCCACCGCTGCCAGTCTGAGGCGCCGGGGGCCGGGAGAGGAGAAACACCGAGCTCCTGTTCCTTCACGGTCTCTCTTCCTTTACTTTTTTGTTTTCTCATACCTTCCTTTCTCTGCCTTTCCTTTTATCATTATGTTATTAATCGAGAAATCAATTCACGACTCACAAAGCATCCGACCCGCAGTAGGTAGGGGCCCTGGCCCTGGGACCACCTAACTGGCCTCATCCAGCAGTTTTGTGCGGAGAAATTTCAGGATCCCGGCGGAAGCCTGGTCGGGTGTTTGTACTGGGGGAAAAAAAATTCTATTGAAACATTTTAATCCCAATTCTTTATCTCTGGGTTTGTCCTTTCCCTCACTGCTCCTGGAGCCGCCGCGGGGTTTCTGAGCGGCCTGGGGCGCGGGCCTGCCTGGCCCGCAGCCGGATGTTGGAGCCGGAGCTGCTCCCTACCCAGCCTTGCCCGCGGGCTACAAAACCGTCTCTCTGGCCCTGAGCTAGCATTGCCCTGCCAAAATCAATTCGCATTTTCATGTATTCAAATGAGAAAGATTGGGAAGGGCGACCTGCCCTCTTGGGCAATCACTAGCATTGGAGGGAATAAGTGTCCCATGGGTACCCGCAGAAAATGGGAACCTCCCTTCCTCGAGGCCTGGGTGGCAGACGTGGCGCCCCCGCCCAGGCCTGGGTCCCCAGGCAGTCCCGCATTTCTAGGCAGCCTGTTCTCCGAGTTACCGACTGCTTTATTCACAGCGGTCACTGCCAGCTCGAGGAAGTGCCTAGCCCAGCTAGTTTCTCCTCACCCCAGTGCATCGCTTCAGCGCTATATCTATCTGCTCAGTGTTGCCCACACTGTCCTCTAGCTGCTTACAAACTGCTAGGGTTGAAGTCCTAGAAGAAGGACTGGAAATGGATGTTCCAGATAAAGAGTTGGAAAATTAGGGAGGAGCACAACCAATTATCAGTCTGAGAGCGGATAGGGACTAGAGTGATTGAGACCCCACTGTGTGCCACAGACTAGAGGGGTGCTTTGACATCCCGGCATTTCCTCCACCTGCTGCTGGAGGGTGCAAGAGCTGGGAGCCTGAAAGCCTGGGAATTTGACTCTACCCCCACTGGCAGAAGCTGGGGCTAATAGGGAGTCAGTGATGGAAACCCAGAGCCTCAGAGAACTCTATGTCATCTCTCCTCCGGAGGCTGCCATCTTAAACCTAAATCCTTCCCCAATGGTGAGTGAGTATTTAGCTTCTCAGTCCCTGAACTCCAGCTCCCCAATCCACCCATCTTTCCCTCCCTCCCCCCACCACACACACACACACACACACACACACACACACACACACACAGAACCAGGAGCTTTCCCACGGCCCCTCACTTGGCCCTGGTGGTTTAACTTTAGCTATTCAAATGTGATTACCCTCAAATTTACATAGTTTTATTTAACAGACGCTTTTGTAACAATAATATAAATCATATCCTACATATGGGGGGAAGGTAAAAATGCATTCTAGCCAAGCTTTTTTCATTGTATTGTCTTCTTGATTTCCCCCCGAAGTTTAAAACTGTTCATTGGACTGATAAAAAGACTAATTTATTGGCATGGCTAGAGGAAGGTTACATTTATTATTTAAAATTAAAATTCAATTGGAAGACACTGGTTAGTGGCTGCTTCTGGACTTCCAGCAGCTATTACAGAGCTAGCCTCAGAGGAAAGTTTTGTTTTTAAAATAGTGCATTTGTTTGGAGTTGTTTGATTTTCTTGGTCCTATAGGCCACGGAGTAAAACTCACATTGTAGTGAGTTTGCTTCTAAACAGAAACACTAGGAAGAGGTCTCCTTGGCAGCATTCCCTTTTGCTGGGATACCAGCAAGATTTGCAGGAGCTTTGACAACTTCCTGAATGCAGGCATCGTGGTCGCCTACTGTAAATGGACCAAAGTAAGGAAACGAAGCTGCCAACATCGGGCTTTACCTGTGGTGTCCCGCACAGCTTCTCTGGGTCTTGATTAGGACATTGCAGGCATCCCCAATCAACTGAGCTTTGCTCTCGCCTTAGGTCCACATTTTAATTACATTCCTACCAGCGTTGTATCGTTCTGAACAGCATATTCTATTTGTATCATTTTCATTTTTTTTGTCTCCCCCACTGGACTAGAAGATCTCTGAGGGTGGGTGGGACCCACAGTCCCCACTGCCAGAGCAGAGCATAGTAGACTTTCAATAAAGATTTGTTGACTCAATCAATAAACTAACTGCCCCACTCCAGATGCTGGCCAGGCTGGTGTCAGGTGGGAAAAGATGCTGGAGCCTAGAAACCTTACCCACTTGACTCCAAAGTCTCCAAGCGAGAGGACCCTAGGGACCCGTCTTAGCCCAGGAAGCTGTGTAATGAATGGACCAACAAAGGAATGAATGAATGGATGGACAGATGCTTCTGGCAGAAAGGCCAGGGTCTCAGAGCCCTGTAATCCCTGAGCTTCCAGTCCCACTGGGCATGACTCATCCTGGCATCGATGCTTGATTTTAACCAAAATCGTCCGGGTGACACGATCAAGTCAGAGTGCCCCCAACTCACCCGTTTCTGGACTTAGGCAGAATCGGCAGCACCCCCCCCCCCATTTGCCTATCTAGGGCGGTCAACGTGTGACCAAAGGCAAATATTTCACATTTGCCGCGCTGTGAAAAGGCAGCAGCAGAGCCTTTCAAAAGCAGATATTGATTAAAAAGTTAAAGAACCCCATCAACTTTCCATCAAGCAGAATGTTTCACTAGGAGCTGTAAAGGAAACGTCCGTGTTTGAATAATATGTTTAAATTGGCAAGCAAATGAAGCCGAGCCCACGCAGTGAGAAAGAAAAGCTTTGCAGCAGAGCTGTTAGTCCGGGGTTGTGTGCCTGGGCTAACAAGCACGTGGCGCGCCGAGTTCCCACCCCCGCGCTGGAGGGCGCCCAGGAAGCGGGCCACGGGTCGGTCCGGGTTTGCGAAGCAAGAGTCCCCGATAGGATCCTCCCAGGTGCCAGGCACTCAGCGGGCCTTGGCGGTGGCAGCGGAATTATTAGCCATTTACCTTAATTGCCTCCCTGTCTTTAGGATCTAAAGCATTTTATTCCACAAGCCTTCCCTGTGTGATGTAATGATTTCCTTAAAGGTCCACCCAACCTCTCAAAATCTGCCATGTTGTTGCAAGGTATTAACTGGAGACCTCTCGTGTCAACTTCTCCTCCCGAAGTTTTATTTGCCATGAAAGCATACGTGGGAATCTTAGAGAGGGAGCCGGTTTGCCGCCTTTTCTGGGCTGCTGTCACTCGGGAAACTACCTGGCAGCGCGAAACCACAGCTGCATCTGTGACTTTGATGTCGGGTCCCCCTCCCCTCAACCCGCCCTGGGTGGTTTGGGGCTCAGCCAAGGCTCGGAGGCTGCCCGGGGTCTCCGACACGAACTCCTTTCAGACCGCGCTCTCTGCCCTTGGCCGCTCCCCACTTGCACCCGGGTCACCTCCCGAAGGGGAAATGGCCTCGGAAGTCAGGTCGAGCCCCACTCGCCTTGGAGACTTAGGGTTCTAGCAGATCTAATGTAAGTTTTTCTTTCAACGCTTTCAATGATGAAGTTGGTGGCATGGATCCCACTCTCCTCACCCCACTGGCCTCCTCCCGCCAAAATACCTTCTATTGTGAATTTCTAGACTCCTCTGACCTCTTCATGACCCTCCTCTCACGCCCCGCCAAGAGAAGTGGTTTCAATAAATAAAGCACAGTGCTCGGGTTGAAGGTCAGTTTACACTGGGGCAGAAGCTTCTAAAACTCCTGCAGGTGCTGGAATGGGAATAAACCAGACCATCATCCTAACAGATGAGAGGATATGAGGAGATGGGAACCGGGTCTTGGAGTGAGTAGCCGTAGGTGGTCAGGAGCCTGGCCGTGATCCAATCACAAATTTGTGGTACAACCATCCGACCTCAAATTTCTTGGGGAACCCGGGCAGATCCTTCGGGACTCAGTTTCCTCCTTTTCCAAAAGAGCTTGAACCCAATTCCGCTCCGGCAGCGGTCAACTGTAGGAAGGAAGCCTGGAGTGGCTGGAGCGACAGACAGGCCTAATTACCCCCCCACCCCCTCCCTCCTCCTCCCGCCTCCCTCCCTTCCCTCCCCGGTGGGGGGTGGAAACCACAAAGGGTGTGAACTTAGGAAGGGAACTGTTAGGGAGGCCGCGTGAGGGGGTGGCTCTGCTCTCGGAGCCGAAAAGCCTCTCTGCCAGAGGGGCCCAAGGCGCTGGGAGAACAAGCCCCAGGAAGAAGAGTTTCCTCCCTTTTGCTCTGGTTTTGTGTTCTATGTTTCATGGTAAGTTTTGGGTAAAATCTTTCCGTTTTTCACTTCGCAGCATCTCCAAAAACAACAATCCGTAGGAGAGAGCGGAGAGTGTCTTCCAATTACCAAGCACAGGCAAAGCCGCCTAGGCTGGGAGGCTGCATAGTGTTCTGCTCATTCCTCTGGGCAGGGCTGGTGCCTCTGAGGCTAAGGGTCTCTGAGACTGTCTCTCTTATTACCCAAATAAGCTCCAGCCTGGCTTGTTTGTTGACAGGGACCGTAGTGTTTGTGCTTAAGAGTGAGGGATTTGGAATGAGATCTGGACTGCGTTCCGTTCTCTGCGGGAGACTTGTTCTTTCTGAGCCTTCATTGTCTCAACTGTAAAATGGGCTTATTAGTACCTACCTCATACCATTTGAATACAGAGTAAGTGTACTGAATTGTAACAAATATAAAGAGCCTTAGCAGAACTCTGGGAGCCTGGGCGGTGCTGGATGCTGAACACTTAGTAGCAAGTAATGTGGGCTCGGATTTCTGCGCGCTGGCACCTCCTCCTTAGAGGTAATTTGCTGGTGATCGCCAGCCCAGCTCCCTAGACCTTGTGGTCCCTCCCAGCTACAGTTGGGAGAGGAGTGGGGAGCTTCCCTGGGGAGACTGAACGCCTAGCCGTTCGCCGGGGGCCACGTCTCATCTTCCGTGGGGACCCTGCCTAGAATCCCCCCCCAATCTCCTCGACCTGGGGGGCCGCTTTCTAGGGAGTCAGAGATGTCAGAGGTCAGGCTTCAGAAGCTAGTGTGTGACTCTCCCGGATCCCCGAGATGGTAGACTTGCACACTACCCTGACAACCTCAGTCAAGACCTGGGGCCTGGATCCAGTAGGCATCCAAGTTGGAGAGATGAAGGGAGTGAGTCTGGCCTTCTGGGAGGCCATTCGGCCCTCAGCATCTGAACTTGGGGGGCATGGAGATGAGAAGACAGGACCTTTGATTCACCCAGATATTTTCTTCTTTCTGCCTTGGACCCCTTTGCCACTTCCTGTCTCACAGACCGAGTTAGAAGAAACCACTTAGGGTCAGTTGGAGGAGTATCACTTAGGACATTTCCTAAAATACTCAAAACCCAAGATGACATTACAGCAAGGAAACTTTCATCCATATTTTTAAGAACTATTTGACATAAATGCCCTTAAAAAAGGGACTTCCTGGGAGTCCATCTGAAATGAAGCAAACATGCTGGGCTTACCATGGGTCCTTCAAATATTGAAGACTCTGAATATTACCTTGCATGTGCAAGACAACTTAGCAGGGTGCCAAGTCTTCATTAGGAAAAAACAGTATTGTATATGAAAAGACCAGATCACAAAAGACTTTTGCCAGATACAGGTCCATTTGCTGAAGTGAAGATTCATGAGTTGCTTAATTCCGCCTGCTAAGGGGGCTTAGAAGAACTGGAGTTTCAGGGTGGATCCCTGGGGCTCACATGAACAACCGACATTTCAGACAGGGCTTGGATGGGTTAAGAAGGTCCCGTGTACAAGGCTCTAATAAGTTTTTGAATTCTGCTTCATTTAGTAAACAGAACCAGGTGGATAAAATAAAATAGTTCCTTCACCGGAGAACAGAAAAATAACACATCTTCAAAGCTGGTTGATTTTTTTTGGATTGGTCCTGGGGGAGGTGCATTCAGGGGAAGTGGTCTGGTACACAGAAATCTCAGGCTGCGAGCAATTTCTGGCTAAATGCAGCTTCTGTTTTTACAGCTTACTTAGGGAGAGCTGTTAGTTTTTCTAAGCATAAACCAGGCATTGGTTCTCTAAGCCCAATGTTTAGGCTACAAAGCACATCCAACAGTCTTACATACCTACCTTTAGAAAAGGAATGGTTTTGACCTCAAACTCAGCAAACTCTCTAGTGCATTACCATACTTGGAGAACACCTAAGCAAAGCCCTTTGGAAGTGTAAAGGGTAACTGGAATGCTAAATACCAGCCACTATGTCCTAGAAAAATAAATCCTTAATTCTCAGCCAGGTACACCTGCTTTGGACCAGGCTTATAAGTGTTATTTGTATCTTTTCTTTTCAAATGGATAGTTTTACTCACAGAGTTTTCTTTCTGCTCAGTGCTTGCTATTTTTATCTCACCTTAAAAACCCTGAGATCAGGCCAGGCGCCAGAGTTTTGAGGCACCCCAGGGAAGGGTGGTGGCTGGCTTCCCACAGGTCCCTTTCTGAACTCCCTAAGCTCAGATGTTAGAATCACATCAGAGTTTAGGGTCAGGAGGGAGCCCTAACATATGTTAAGTAGATCACCAAAGGGTAAGAAGGGTGAGCAGGGTGTGAGGAGAAGGCTGAGAGTAAGCAATGCGGGGGGAGGACCTTAAGGCAGGAGAAGCTGTTTCAAGACGTTAGTGTCTATGGATTAAAGCAGTACAGGCAACTCTGGGTAATAGACTTTTCTGGTTATTCTCTGTTGTTCTCTCTAGCCCCCTCTTCTTTCTACTCAATTCTCTGCTTCTGTTCTCTGCACATTTCGTCCAGTTTTCCTTGCCTTTGGGCTTCGAGTTGGGTTTGGCCAATGTCTGGGGAATGGTGCAGGAATAAAGGGCATCTAGCAAATGACATCTAGCAAAATGGCAACAGAAATCTATGAGTGATCCTATTCCTTCAGTCCCATGCAGGAACTCTATTACTAACCTTGTAATTTGATTGGCAAAAATTGCATAGAGTTATTTTAATTTGCGTTTCTGAGATTACTACTGAAGTTGAACATTTTTATATTTCTACTGGCCATAAATATTTCTTCTTTTGGGAACTGCCTTTCCACACCTCCTTTAGCCAATTAAAAATTTTGAGTGTTTGTCTATTTCTCATCTAAAGAATGTTAATCCCATGTTTGTCATAAATATTGTGAGTTTTCCACCACGTTTTCATTTGCATTATAATTCTGTTTATTTTTCAACACATAGATGCTTTTTAAAAAAGTCCATCAATATTTTAATCAGAGTTCTTGCTTTTATGGTTTAATGCTTATAAGTCTTATCTATACCTGCTGCTCTTATGTGTAACAAAATCTTGCATCCAGCTGGAATTTATTTTGGTGCATAATATAAAGTCAAGATATAAATTTAATTATTTATTTTCCAAAAAGATCTTTGGAAAGGTCCTAATTATGAAGGGGCTTGAATTCTCTTTGGAGAACTTTGTTTGGAATTTATTCTATGAGGATACTTTGAAGGTGTGGAAGCTGAATTTTTGGGTCTTCCTTTACTTGCTATACAGTGAATCCAATAGGAGGCTCCAAAACTAGAGGACAAGAGGACTGGTAGGTGGTGATTTAAGAGTGATGAAAACTAGATGAAATCATAGTGTTTCAATGATTGAGTAATTTTATGCTGCTTTTTGAGTCCAATGCCCTTTTCTACAAGATAACCCTAAGTATTAACATTTTCATATGGAAGCATTACAATATCAACAATGAATTTGAAATACCTTTAGATCACTAAGTATTCCTTCTCCTCTTCCTTTTTCCTTTCTCTTTTCCTCCTCCCCCTCTCCTCCCCCTCCCTCCTCCCTCCCTTCATCCCTCCATCCCTCCCTTCTTCCCTTCCTCTCTCCCTTCATCCCTCCATCCCTTCCTTCTTCCCTTCCTCCCTTCTTCCTTCTCTCTGTTTCTCTCTCTCTTTCTATCTTCCATTTAGACCTAGAGTAGAGTTCTTAGCACAGAACCGATTACTAGCTAGGAGATCAAAGGTAAATCCTTGATCTCTTTGAACATCAGTAACTTATCTATAAAATGAAGCTAATAGTATCTAGCTCATGGATTGTATTATCCTATGTTATGAATAGGATAATACAAATAATAAATACTTTGTTAATAACAAATACTTTGTTACCATTATATTATAAAAGTATTAATGAACAATGTTTATTTACCATATAAATTGCTTCCTGACCATAACATGTTTCAGGGCTACATTAATTCAAAAACTTTTGGATTTTAAGAATATGGCCTATATGTTATTTTTATGCAGCATCCAGGATGATACCAAGAACAATTCATACTAAGCACTTTGGTTATTTGCTTATTATTTTAATTAGCAAAGGAAAGTGATGTACTTGTCTGGAGGGGTTAATTCCACACTTAGGGTGAAGTTGCCCTCAAGGAGTACCAACAAGGCAGTGGTACGTGATGTGGGTGCAGTGAAACCTCAGGGACAGTAGATCTTTCTCTGTAGAATGCTTCTCCTCTTTTTTTTTTTTTTTTAAGATTTTATTTATTTATTTGACAGAGAGATCACAAGCAGGCAGAGAGGCAGGCAGACAGAGAGGAGGAAGCAGGCTCCCTGCTGAGCAGAGCCCAACACGGGGCTCCATCCCAGGACCCTGAGATCATGACCTGAGCCAAAGGCAGAGGCTTTAACCCACTGAGCCACCCAGGCGCCCCAGACTGCTTCTCCTCTTGTGGACACTCAGCAACCATTTTAAACTCATTATGTTGGGGAGCAAAGCAACAAACCTTTGAGGTAAGATTATTATCTCCATTTTACAGAGGAGGTTGCAGAATCCCAGGGAGCAAAGCGATTGTCTCAGTTGGGAAAACTGGGTATCCCTACCTGGCTCTGTGTCTGGAGAGTGGGAGCTTGCCTCAGGGAGGCCTGAGAATGTCTGAGCGCATCCGTCTCCACAGTTGGGCTGCTTGGAGGCCCAGCACCAGGGAATTGTGCCACAGAGCATTCTTTTATCTTGAATTTCTGGGAAGCATCAGTCTCAGGGAGGACTTCCAGAAGATTTTATCTGCCACTTTCCTGATCTCATTTATTAGTTGCCTGAGTATTTGGAAAGGGAGAGACTGGTAGAAGGTAGAGCAATATAAAATGAGGGCCATTAAGAGCCAGGCACTGAGCAAAGCACCTTCATTTACATGATGGCATTTAATTGGGTTTTCTTTTGGTTTTTAAAATAATAATGAAATATAACACAGAAAAAGAAACAAAATAGAAATAGGGGTTATCACAGAGAAAACTCAAACAGCCATCACCAAGGTTTAAAATGCAGAACAGTGCTACTACCCTAGGACTCCTCCCTGCAGCGTCCATCACTCACCATCACCTTCTCCACTCCCAAGATGACTACTATTTTGACTCTTACGGTTTATTACTTTTTTTTTTTTTGGTATTTTTTTGTAATACAGCAGCTGAGCATGCATCCGCAAGCACTATAGTTTTTGCTGTCTTGGTTTTTAAACCTTATATGATGATTGCATTCATATGAGGAATTTAAGAAACAAAACAGAAGAACATAGGGGAAGGGAAGGAAAAAATAAAATAAGATAAAAAACAGAGAGGGAGGAAAACCATAAAAGACCCTTAACTATAGGAAAGGAACTGAGGGTTGCTGGAGGGGAGGGGTTGGGGGGTTGGGGTAA
The DNA here is from genome assembly GCA_028534135.1 of Potos flavus. Classification (NCBI taxonomy): domain Eukaryota; kingdom Metazoa; phylum Chordata; class Mammalia; order Carnivora; family Procyonidae; genus Potos; species Potos flavus. The sequence continues at coordinate 74,279,677 of CM052896.1, forward strand.
CTGGGTGATGGGCATTAAGGAGGGCAGTTGATATAATGAGCACTGGGTGTTATATGCAACTGATGAGTCACTAAATTCTACCCCTGAAACTAATAAACATTGTATGTTAACTAGATTGAATTTAAATAAAAAATTGATAAAAATAAACCTTATATGAATGGACCCATACAGTGTGTACTCCTTATGTTTGGCATATTAGCTCATAGAGATTCATCTATGTTGTTTCCCACAGACGGAGGTTGTTCACATCCTTTATTGCATTTTATGCATATACCACAATTAATTTATGTACCCTACTTTTGACGGACGTTTGGATATTTACCAGTTTTTAGCTATCATGAATGCAACTGCTATGAATATTGATGCACATGTTTCTTGGTGCACGTTTACATGCATTTCTATTGGGAGTGGAATTGCTGGGTCATAGATAATGCCAATTATTGCTTCTTATAACCTTTCTTATCTTGGACATCAGAAACTCTGAATATGCTGAATCCAGGGTTATAATAGGAACTCTCCAGAGGTCTGAATTTCTTGCCTCTAGCATAATTAGTTTAAATGTGTAAAGAACGTGAGTGCCAAGTAAGCAGTTGGTTTAATGGGGGCATAAACAGCCGATCGAGGAGACTCCAGGGCAGGAGGCTCTTTGGGACCAGCAAGTTCACAGCCCAGAAAGCAGAGGCCGCTCAGTTTGAGTTTTGGCTTCTGGGCCAAAGGCGCCCTTGGAGCTGGTTCCGCGAGGCAGAAACGCGCGGGCTTGGGACCCATAGCGCGGAGGGATCCACAGGAGGTACGCGCGGCCGCGAGGCGGAGGAGGACGCGCTACTTGTTGCCGAGCAACGGAGCGCGTTCTTCCTTCCAGTAGAGCCTGTCCGAGCCCACCCGACCGCTCGGCCCCCGGGAAGGCCGGTAGGATATAACGTGGGGCCGCGGCATTGTCAACCTTCTCGCCGACTGAATAGGAGAGGAGGCGTCCCGGGAGGCGGGTGAGAGGCGGACTGGGGCGCTGGTGACTTGGTCTGGGAGGCTGTGGGAAGAAGACGCTGCGATATTTGGGCGGAGCAATCGTCGTCTCCCGTTCTGCCTCTTTAATCCACACTAATCTCTGAGAAAATCAGTGTGGAAAATAGGGCTGGGGTTGGAGAAGGGATTGGGGCTGGAGTAGGCTGGGATGCCCTCGGAAAGAGTGAAAACCTGGTGGAACGGAAGGATAGATAGGTAGATTGTGACGACCAGGCTGTGGGGAAAGGAAAAGGAGTTAGGAAGGCAAAAGACAGGAAGGAATCAGAGGGCATGTGGTGAGGGAGAAAGGTCACAGTGGAGGGAATTTAATTTCCAACTGCCTGACGTTTCCTGGTATCCCTTGACAGGGACTGGTTGTTTTGGGCAAGCCTTACACACCATTAGGTGATCTCCCCCACTGAGGTCAGTGTGTCTAATTTTGGAATAGGAAGCTGTTTTCTGAGTGTGGCCCAAAAACTCTTTGGTGGGCAGTGAGACACTGCAGCCTTCATGAAAGGATTATCTAGCATCCAAGACCACAGATCCACAGTGAAACTATTGCGAACTACCATTGCAAGAGTTTAAGGGAGTTCAATAGTTATTTTTATTATTCAACATTCAAATATAAAATTTCAACAAATTGTTTTTTTCCTGTTTACAGCTTTATAAAGGTATAATTTATATTCCATAAACTGCAGAGAACGTACAGATTAGTAGTTAGTATAATGTATTACAATATAATGTACAGGTGTGCAATTTGATAAGTTTTGACACATGTACACACCTTTGAAACAAATACTACAATCAAGATAATTGAATCTTTTTTTCCCCAAGTTTTTATTTAAATTTCTGATAACTGAACCTTTCCATTCCTCTGCTCCCTTTGGTATTCATCCCTGTTCTCACCTGCTCCAACTGCCCCCTACCAGCTACTGATCTGCTATGTGACACCGTAGAATCGGTTGCATATTCTAGAATTTCATATAAATGGAAGCATACAATATATACTGTTTTGTATCTGGCTTCCTTTACACAGCATAATGATTTGCTAGGACCTTTGCCTCGATTATTGGAGCTTTATAGTAAGTTTTGAAGTTGGATCGTGTAAATCCTTTAGTTTAAAAAAAAAATAATTTCAATGATTTAAAGTTAAACTTGTATATGCATTTTAGAATAAGCTTTTATTTTCTGTGAAAAAAAAAAAAAGCCTGCTAGAGTTTTGATTGGGATTTCATGGAATCTATAAATCTATATGGGGAGAATTGCCGTTTTAACAATGTCGAGTCTTCTAGTTAACAAACATGGTTTGGAATTTTATGTAGGTCTTTATTTTCTTATTTTTTATTTTGTAATTTTTTAAAGATTTTATTTATTTATTTGACAGAAAGAGAGAGATCACAAGTAGGCAGAGAGGCAGGAGGAAGCAAGCTCCCTGCTGAGCAGAGAGCCCAATGCGGGGTTCAGTCCCAGAACCCTTAGATCACGACCTGAGCCAAAGGCAGAGGCTTAACCCACTGAGCCACCTAGGCGCCCCTTATGTTGGTCTTTAATTTCTCTTAGTAATGTTTTGTAATTTTCAGTGTAGAGATTTTGGACATCTTTTGTTGGACTCATTCTCAAGTACTTAATGTCTTTTTGGGTATTATTTTCCAGTGGTTTGATACTAACATATTAAAATATGGTTGATTTTGTATGTTAACTTGTATCATACAACCTTGATAAGTCACTTGTAGGCAACTAGGGATTGTTTTGTAGGTTCCTTAGAATTTTTGACCTAAAAATCATGTCACTGCAAATAAGAGCAGTTTTACTTTTTCCTTTTATTTCTTTTCCTCGCCATATTGCAGTGGCTAGGACCTCCAGTACAATGATGAATAGATGTGGTAAGAGTTGAGGCACTTTTTAATATTTTGTTAATGGATATAAAGGTGTCCACCTACTTGTTTTCATGAACAATGTTACAATGAACAATTAAAAAAAAAAGAGTTGTGGCACTTTTGCCTAGTTTTCAGTTTTAGTGGGAAAGCAAAAATATAATGTTAGCTGTAAGGTTTTTTTGTAAATTCTCTTAATCAGATTGATGTTCCCTATGAAGCATATTTGCACAATTATTTCTTTATTATCATGAGTGGGTGTTGGATTTTGTCAAATGGTTTTCCACTATCCATTGAAATAATCATATATTTTCTTCTATTTTCTGTTCATACTGTGAACTATGTTGATTTTCAAATGTTAAATCAATTTTTCACCCTGAGATAAACTCTTTATGATCAGAATATATTATAACTTTAAAAATATACTTCTGGATTTGATATACTAATATTTTACTTAAGATTTCTGGATCTATATTCATGAGGGATATTGGTAACATAATTTCCCTTTTAAAAATTTTTTTATGAGGTTTGGTATTATGGTTACGTACATCTCAAAATGTTGCCATATTTTCTGAAAATATTTGTGTAAGTTTGGTGTTCTTTCTTTCTTGACTGTTTGAGAGAACCATTTGTACCTGGAAGTGTCTTTGTGGTAAGATTTTTGGTAATAAGTAAACTTACTTAATATAGGACTATTAGGATTTTCTGTTTCTTATGTTAATTTTGGTAAATTGAAAATTTCAGGGATTTGACCATTTTATCTAAATTGTTGTATTTGTTGCTATAAAGTTGTTTGTTATATTTTCTTATTATCCTTTAATATCTTTAGGACCTGCAGTGAAAAGCGCTTTTTTATTCCTGATATTGGTGATTTTATTCTCTCTTGTTTATTCTTAAATAGTCTAGGTAGAGGTTTTCTCAAAGAATTTTGTTCATGTTATTAAAGAACCAGCTGTTGGCTTTTTATTTTCTCAACTATTTTTTCCATTTTCTGTTTGATTGATTTATGTCCTTATATCCTTCTATTTACCTTGGGTATACTTTACTCCTCTTTTTCTAGATTCTTAAAGCAGAACCTTAGGTTATTGATTTTAGACCTTCTTTTTGATTAAGCATTTAAGCTGTACTGTTCCTTTTAGGCACTACTTTAGCTCCAACTCACACATTTGGTATATTGTATTTTCATTATTATTTAGTCTAAAATATTTTCTAAGATTTAATATTTTTTGTATTCCATTTTATTGTCTATTGATTTTTTTTTTGTTACACGTCTTTGTATTGCTTTAAAAAACTGTTTCTCTAGGAATTATAATATGCATTCTTAACATTGCACAGTCTGGAGTTAATATCAAACTAGTTCACATAAAAAGCAGAACGCTTACAACCATAGTTACCTTACTGACCCTATCCTGGTCTTTTTGGTTCTTGTCATATGTGTTGCATCTATGTATACAAACAACCTACAAGACAATGTGATCTTCATACAATTGAAAAAGAAAAACAAGACTAAAAAATGGTCTTTTAAACTTACTCAGATATTTTCCATCTCTAATCTTTATTCATTCCTGAAGATTCAGATTTTCCTCTTATATAATTTCTCATCAGTCTGAAGAAATACCTTTATTATTTCTTACAGTTTTCTAGTCTGCTGGTGAGCAATTCTTTTAGTTTCCTTGTATCTGAGTATGTCTTCATATTGCGTTCATTTTTTAAAGAATATGCTTGCTAGATATATAATTCTTTGTTGATAGTTATTTGCTTTTTAAGCATTTTACAAATCTTGTTTCACTATCTTTTGGTTTCAGTGGTTTTTAATGGGAAGTTTTTGTCATTTGAATTGCTTCCTTATAAATAACGTATTGTTTTTCTCTCTCTGCTCTCAGTATTTTATCTTTGTCTTTGATTTCCAGTAGCTTACATGTGGTTTTCATTGGCTTTATCCTGCTTGGAATGTACTGGGTTTCAGTAGGTATTTCTTCAGATTTGAGAGGTTTTCAGACATTATTTCATTAAATATTTTTTCACCCCATCTCCCTCTCCTTTTAGGATACTGCTTACCCATATGTTAGAACTTGCGATACTGCTTCATAAGGTTCTGAGGGTGTTCCCTGCACCGCCCTCCCCCCAGCTTTTTTCTTTCTCTTTTAAATATTGGATAATTCCTGTTGATTTATCTTCCACTTCACTGACTCTTTTCTCTGACTTCTCCATTCTGTTAGTCTAATTTTTATTGAAAGTATTGTATTTTTCAGGTATAAAATTTCTATTTTTTTATTTTTATGTCTATTCTAAGCCTTTCTATCTTTTTATTCATCATTAGCATATCTCCCTTTACTTAAACATAGTTATAATAGTTGCCTTGAAGGCCTTGTTTAATAATTTCAACTTCTATGTCATCTCTGGACTGGCATCTGTTCATTATGTTTGCCCTTGAGAATGGGTCACATTTTCCTGGATCTTTTTATGCCGAGTAATTATTTTTCTTATTATATCCTGGACGTTGTTAATGTTTTGTTGTGTAGACTGTGGATTCTGTTACATGCCTCTGAAGAATGTTGATGTTTTTCATTTGGCAGACAATTCCCCAGGTTACACTCACTGTAAGCTCTATCTGACTCTCTATGATTGGAAGTTAAGTTCGGCTAAATCTCATTTTAGCTCTTTTAGCTGTTACTGTGCTGCTTTGAGTTTGTCTTACATATGCAAAGTTCAAAGGTCAGTCTAGACTTGTATGGGGTTTAGATACAGAATTGGGGGGGATTACCTTCTCTGGCTCTCTCTCCTTTGGGACTTTTTTCTCACTCCTCAGTGGTGGTTGTTGCCAGGGGTCTTTTCTCTGATTTGGCCAGAATGATGAAGGGCTTTCTATCAAAGTTTTTGCAATCTGCACTATGCCATTCTACAGTATGGATAGCCTTTAGGGAAAGGCCACAATAAACCTGGAAAGTCGCCTCCAGACTGGTGTTTCCACAAGTGTCTACACTCTTCCACAATCTGCCTGCTTTTGTTTACTTCTAAGAATCCTCAGGTACTTGTTTTTTTATATTTTGCCCAGAGTTTATCAACTATTATTAGTGAGGGATTTTCTATAGATGTAGATGTGGAACTCCAACAAATTACTTGTGAAATTGAGAGCATGCAACATTTAACATGTCAAAAACATGATGATAGTAATAATAATAAAACTCTTATTTTCCTGTTTTGGCTATTTGAGCAAATTATTCAAGAAGGAAAGACAGAACATGGGGAGAAGAAAAAGGCAGGGAGATGTTTCATTGTTCCATTGCCTGTTATGTATTTATGTTTGTATGTATATATATCACAAAGGCTATGGGCATATTCTAGGTACTGGTTTTAACAGTAAAATAAGTTTTTAGTCTTGAAATTTCTCTGTGCTTCTGAGTAGTTTAGAAAAAAGCTTTTTGTGAGTTTGAAAACAGATTTTCTGTATTTTCTATATCATTTTTAACCAGCACAATGTAAGTGTGAGTTACTATTATTGATATGATTAAGATTAAAGACAGCAAAACAAATATTATAGAAAGTTTCAAAAAATAGAAAAAATACCATTATCTTATTCTTTTAGCAAAGTTGTTAAAACGATATATTATCTGTTAATCTTTTTCATAAATTATAATCAGTGCAAAAACAGGTCTCACTTCTACCACTGCTATTTCAAAAACAAGTAATTGTTTTCAGAATATTTTTATTTTCCTTGCAATGTGAAGATTTTACCAGATGTGATAGACTTTCCTTGGACTTAGATATTTCTTTTGGGACTTTTGTGTGTATTGGAAGTTGATGTGGATATGAAATTTAGGAAGTGAATTGAGATGATAAATGGCCATGGACCCAAGAGAACCTAAATCTTTTCCTTAATGTGTCACCCCTCCCACTGAGGCACCCGTTACTATACAAAGAAGAGGTCAAGACCTCCATATAACCAGCTGGCACTTTGGCTCTATTCTCAATATAATAATCTGAGGAACCACGCCTAACATATGAAGGATTCTCTTCCATGTGTGAGGTGGTTCCATGTTTTCTGGTGGTCTGCTCCGTTCATTTCTACCTTAGTTGAAGTCTAGAGCAGAGTATGGATATTCTGTTCCAATAGGAGGAATGGCCACATCCGCAAGAACCAGAGAGCAACCTGCCCCAGAATCTAGAGAATCCACTAGTCTGCTCTCTTCGGGTTCTAGCCATTTATGGTTGGAGAGCTTGATTCTCATGTCTGATCACACCTTGTAGGAGAGGAAAGAATGCTGGCTCTTGGCCTTTCTGACTACCTCACTTATCAGGCACTGAACCTCCTAGGAGAGGAAAAAGGAAAAGGCTCAGAGTTCCAATAATTGGGAAAGAAGCAGAGAATGAAATCACTGCTCAGGTTAAAGATTTTAAGCACGTTCTGTCCCATTTGAAAGTGTAAAGTAAACTTAACCTGGATTGTGAACAGCAGGCTTGACACCTTCATACTTTTGGGGATAGCTACATTATTTTTCCTTGAGAAGCTCCAAACCAAAATAGTCTCTTTCTTTTAATAAATTGCTACCAAAAAAAGAGAACATGTTATTTTCCCATGAGATTGGACGTTTAAAAGTCATTTTACATATTTTGTAGCGTTGAGGGGTGCGTGGGGGGTGGGGAGAAAGGCACTAAGCTTTGATGGACCGCCCCATTTAGCATTGAGATATCACCTACCTTGAAAACACAATAGAAGTTCTTGTCAAAGTTAGAAGTTCTATATCCTATTGGTTTATTTTTACATGTGAAGAGCAACTTTCCTATGAAGAACTCTAGGGAATGTACTGAGAAATGTTAGACAATGAACACTTGATAAACGTCAGTAGCAAACCAAGAGCCTGAGAGAAGGGATGGGAATACAAAGCAGGAACTAAGAAACAAAAGGGAAGTGCAGTTGGGAGAGTTAAGTCAGATTCTCATCAGGTGTTAATGTGCCTCTGTTCCGAGCTCTTCCAGTTCCTTTTGTAGGAAGAAATGCAGATGGTGTCAGTGTGAGCCTATTACCACCTGTGCAAACAATAATAGCCAAAACACTATGAGGAGGATTATACAGCATGCTTTATAAAAAGGGAAACTTCCTTAAGGGTTTTAGAAATCATTTCTAATATTCATATACTATGGTGCAAAAAAGAGTGAACAGTATAATATTATTTTCACTTTTTAATATGAAATCTGGTTATGGATAGAACTGAACTCTTTAAGGTCTAGGCATCGGTGGAGATGGGTTGAGAAAGAAAGCCTATTGATTCCCAGGTGAGAGCTCTGCCGTGTAGCAGGGTCTTCTGTTTAAGAATCACCAGCAGATATTAGAGATTGAAAGCAATATGACTATATTTAGAGGCTAAATAGGATATTTTGTTCATATTGCCCATAATGTATGATAAATGAATAAATCTAATTGTAAAGTAACTTTTTTATGAATTAATGTAAGTCTAATCAAGAATGTGGATAAGATGATAAGCAAAGACATGCAAAGTAAAATAAAATTTTTTCCACATTTAAGTCTTAAATCCATCTTTTTTTGGTATATGGCATAAAATGAGGTATAATTTCCCCCTCTGCCCAATAATCAACCAATTGCCTCAGCACAACTTATTGAATAATTCTTATTGCCAATTTAACACTGTCTTTACAATATAACGCATAGTGTTTTTAATTCTTTTGCTCAGTCTATGTGATGATTCTAGCAGTAGTATATCCGTTTTAATTCTTATATCTGTGTAAGTCTTAATTATCTTGTTAGTTAAGTGCTCCCTCATTTCCCTTTCTCAAAATTTGCTTAATCTATCCTGTTTATTATTTCAAATGAGTCCAGAATTTCTTTTCAGAGTCCAAAAATAGAATTTTTAGATTTTGATTATGATAGCATTAAACCAATACAGTATTTTGGAAAGCCATTACATAATTACAATATTTGATTTTTTTCACTAGGGGCATTAACTGTCCATTTAGTCACATCTTTCTTTTATGTCCTTCAGTAAAATTGTAAAAATTTATTTATGCAGTTTCAGTACATTTTTTGTTATGTTTATTACTAGATACTTTTAAAAAATTATAAATGGAATTTTATCACTGTGTTTTCGAATGTGTCATTTTGGACTAAAGGAAGTTATTGGTTTTTGTATAAAATTTAAAAAAATTTAAATGCCTTGCAGAAATCTATTATAATTTTAAATAGTTCTTTGGTTTAGATCTTTAGGTAGATAATCATATATGCAAATAATGATGATATTCCAGAGGTATTTCTGCTTTATTATTATTATTTTTTAAAGATTTTTATTTATTTATTTGACAGAGAGAGATCACAAGTAGGCAGAGAGGCAGGCAGAGAAAGAGAGGGGGAAGCAGGCTTCCTGCTGAGCAGAGAGCCCTATGCAGGGCTTGATTGGCTCCATCCCAGGACCCTGAGATCATGACCTGAGCCGAAGGCAGACACTTAACCCACTGAGCCACCCAGGCGCCCCTTATTTTTTTTTTCAAAGAACCTTGGTCTTGGGTTTCCTAAAAATAAACAAATTAGTTTTTCTAATTCATTATTTTCTGCTTTTGTTTTCATTGTTTTACCCTTATTTCTCAAAATTCCCCTCTTCTTGGCTTCTGTGGAACTCTTCTCCCCATTTTCCTCTCTGTTGCTTCTGCTCATCCCACCTCCCAGAGGTGAATCCCACCTACCAAAGAATCTGTCATTGAGCCCTTCTCTATTTATATTTCTTGTTAGCCTGGCTTTTGTTAATGACCTCAGATCTCTCAGAATCTGAAAATCCACTTAAGGATCATAGATAAACTGGCCCTGCTGAATACCAGGTTTGTTTGTTTTTTTAATTATGGTAATAAATACACATAACATAAAATTTACCATTTTAACCATTTTTAAGTGTACAAGTCACTGAATAGCAGAGGTTTTATTGTGTACTTGGCTATGACGAAGACTTCATCAAGATGATTCAAAGTTCCTATTTTATGAAGGATCTTTAATCACTCCCATTTATTCCTTCTCTTTGGCCAGATCCTATCAGTCCTACCTATTATGTCTGTTTTCACTCTGCTCCATTACCAAGGCCAGGCCTTATGCTCAAACTGTGGAGACTCTTATTTGCCTCCCTCCCTTTATTCTTTGTCCCACTCAATATCCCCCAAGCACCAGATCCTATCAAGCCATATTCTGTTAAAAGTTTTTGAATGGTTTTCAGTAGCCAAGAGAAAAAGTATGCATATTTGGCATTCAAGGCCTCATGATCTGGCTGCAGCCTACCTTGTTGCTGATCACCTCGCTCCCTTCATTCAGTCTGCTCTGGCTCAGGCGACATATTGAGGGAAGTGGGCTGGGTGAGGGATGGAGACACCCAGGACCAGTTGGAGAAGGAAGAGGAAACTGCCATCTTGCCCCAAGAGTAGAGATTTGGCCCTTGCATTGCCAGAGCCTTAATTTTTTTTTTCTCCCCAAAGAACCTGTTTATCTGGAATTTTATGTGAAAATCTCTCAATTTAAAATTGTTAATACAAATTTGTATCTTTGAAAAACTTGGAGCAATTGAAAAATCTGTTTGTGGGCTAGCTCCACATTGCAGTTGATGGTCTCTATTCTCTCTAAGCAGGGTTTCTTTAGATTCTCCATGCCTGTCTCCCTTGTCTGGAATTGGGACATTACATTATGGTCTAAAGAAATGTTAAAACCAATGGGAGTTTCAGAAATTCCCACTCTAAAAAGGTTACTGCTTTAGAGGCTTTCCATGGTTCCTGTGAAAAGGCCAATAGTTGGATTTAAAGTGATATAAACTAATACTACCTACTTGTGCCTCTGGGAACACACCGAGCGTTGTACCATAAGAGGCTTTTTTTGAGCTCGACTTGCATTTATCAACATGAATTTTGTTATAGATATGTAATATATTGTCGTTATTTCACAGGACAAATTAGCCAAGATGTCCGCAGTTTCGAAGCATTTTGGACTGAAATACAAAGAAGAATCATACATTTTTAAAGAGCTTGAGAAGATTCGACAGGAAACTAAAAAGGATCTTCTCCGATTCAAGCAGAAGTTGGCCTCCAAGCCGGCTGTGGACGAAGCCTCAGTGTGCGGCCTCCAGGCCCCGGGCCCTGCCCCTCCTGGGGAGAAGAGCAGCGCCACCTACGATGGACCCCAAAAGCCATCAGGGTCCCCTCGAGCTAAAGGCCCTACGACCCTCGCTGCGGCCCTCCTGCAGCAGGCGCGCCGAGGTGCAGCGCGGCCCCCGGCCCCGAGCGAGGAGGCGGCTCCCGTAAAGACCCGGCCGTTTCGCCCCCAGGACTTCTATCTGCGGAGCTCTGCGTTCCTCCGGCACCCGCCCCAGAAAAAGCCGCCGGTCATCGCCTCCAGGGCTGGCACGTCCAGACAATTAGCGCTGATGCCTCCCCCTGCGGCAAGGGAGAGGCCCAGGGCGCGCCTGGGCCCGAGGAGCCCGCGGCCCACGGGCCCCAAGCACGACCCGCACCCGGGCCGGGAGCGCAACGTGAAACAGCACACGGCTCTGCTCGCAGAGGCCCGCCAGGCCAAAGCGAGGATGGGCAGCTCCATTTCCAGCCGAGACGGCGAAGCGGGCGGCCGGCGGAGGGGAGCCATGGCCCCCACCCTCTCCTTGAGCCCGGGCCCAGCCGGCCAGCCGCGGGAAGCGCTCAGGTCAGTTTCCGAAAGCCAGCGGGGGAGCATCCGGCGGGGCGGCTCTCGGGAGGCCGCCCAGCAGGCTGCGCAGCCGGTGCGAGTGATCCCGACATCCATAGAGGAGATCATCGCCTCCCTGCAGTCGGAGGCCCAGCTGGCCTCCGACCAGACCATCAAAGAGCTCATCCAGAGTGTCCTCGGCCAGAACTACGACATTAAAATGGAAGTAGGTTTTTCCTTATGCTCCACCCGTAAGTGAGACCATATGATAATTGACTTTCTCTGCTTGACTTATTTCACTCAACATAATCTCTTCCAGTCCAGTCCATGTTAAAATAAAAGTTGGGTATTCGTCCTTTCTGATGGAGGCA
>CM052896.1:74292082-74315173 GCA_028534135.1 Potos flavus
TAATTTCTTGAGGAATCTCCACACTGTTTTCCAAAGTGGCTGCACCAACTTGCATTCCCACCAACAGTGGAAGAGGGTTCCCCTTTCTCCACATCCTCTCCAACATTTGTTGTTTACTGTCTTGTTGATTTTGGCCATTCTAATTGGTGTAAGGTGGTATCTCAGTGTGGTTTTGATTTGAATCTCCCTGATGGCTAATAATATTGAGGAGGGCACGTATTGCATGGAGCACTGGGTGTGGTACATAAACAATGAATCTTGTAACACTGAAAAAATAAAATAAAAGTATTTGGGGGAAAAAAAAAAAAAAATGGAAGTAGGTGAACCAGAAGGAGAGTTAATATTTCTCCTGGGTAAATGCAACTTTAGGAAACATTCATAGCATATTTAAGTGCATAGGGTGTGTTACAAGCTAGATAAGTTGGACAAAACACTAGGGTCTAATTCAAGCTCTTTGAATTTGGAATTCGAATTTTTAAATATTCCATCGAGGGGGACTGTATACTCTTTCAGTGAAAGAAATTGGGAGATTATCTCAAATATTAGCTCAAGGTACATGGGTGGTAGACCCAAGTAATACATCACTGGTAACTTTTCGTTTCAAAGTCATCGTGACTATTTAGTATTGAAATAACAGAACAGATGTTTTCTATTGAAAACTCAGTCATTTTCTGTTATTGCTTAGCATTAGCAGTACATTTTTATACTAAGCAGATCACTATATTACTATTAAGAAGTTGAATTTGTAGTTCTGTGATATTTTTAGGGAAAATCACTCTCTTAATATATATATTTTTAAAAATTTTATTTATTTATTTGACAGGGAGAGGTGAGAGAGAGCAGGAGGCAGGGAGGAGGGGGACAGAGGAGGGAGAGGGAGGGGTAGAGGGAGACGGAAGGGTAGAGGAAGAGGGAGAAGCAGGCTCCTGGCTGAGCAAGGAGCCCCTTGAAGTGGGGCTCCATTCCAGGACCCCAGGATCATGACCTGAGCCTAAGGCAGACACTTAACCGACTGAGCCACTCAGGTGCCCCTCTCTTAAAATATTTTTAAAAATTTACTTCCTAGGCCTTCCCAGTTATAGAGATGATAAGTGATTCTTGTGTGCCAAGCAAAATGAGACACTGTATGCATTTTGTTCCCAAAACCTCATCAGGTAGATACCTATAAAAGCCCCATTTTACACAGGATGTTTCCTAGCTTTAGTGTTGTTAAAGGATTGGCTCAATGTCCCAAGTTAAGAAATGGCAGAGCTGGGATTCTACCCCAGGTGGTCACACTCCAGAGACTAGACCGGAAACATTCCAGAACTGTCCATTCCTTGATTGTGATATATCCCCAGCAGGAAGCAAAGCTAGATAGGGTCATAAGTTAAGATATTTTGTTCATTATATAGACTTTGCTGTGGCAGGGACATTCAAAGCAAAAATAGTAACAAGGGAATCTGAGCCCCACAGAAAGACAGAGAGAGGGAGGACAGGAGGAGGAGGGAAGGGGGGAGAGTGGAGGGAAGGGCAGGAAAGAAGAAAAAAGAGACGTAGTTTTTTTTTTGAGAATGGCGATGAGGATGACTGTAAGAGGGAAGAAGATTCTGTTACTGTTCTTGACTGCAGCACCAAACCTCTTGTTAGTATACAGAATACTGCTGCCACATTATGTCTTTAAAAAGGTTTCAGCCCCAAAATACACTCTAGGCTGTAAGGAATGTGATCATAAAGCCCATTAGGGAACAAAAACATGTAAGGACAAGAGTCCCCAGTGTCATCTTTGACCTAACGTTTGTCAACAGAATAGGACAAATGTTTTCAGTTAAGACCCACACCTCCTCATAGTTACTCAACAGATGAATATGGCTGCTTTAGGACCCTTTCAAAATGGGGATTTCTTTTCTTTTTTCTTTTTTTTTTTTTTTGTATTATGTTCAGTTAGCCACTGTGTAGTACATCATTAGTTTTTGATGTAGTGTTCGGTGATTCATTAGTTGTAGATAACACCCACTGTGGGGCGCCTGAGTGGCTCAGTTGGTTAAGCATCTGCCTCAGGCTCAGGTCATGATCCCAGGGTCCTGAGATCGAGCCCCATGTCGGGCTCCCTGGTTCTCCTTCTCCCTCCACCCCTCCCCATGCTTGTACTCTCTTTTCCTCTCTCTCTCTCTCTCTCTCTCTCTCTCTCTCTCAAATAAATAAATAAAATCTTAAAACAAAAAAGCACCCAGTGCTCATCACAACACGTGCCCTCCTCAATACCCATCACCTGGCTACCCCCCCTCCACTTCCCTCCCCTCTGAAAGCCTCAGTTTGTTTCCCAGAGTCCATAGTCTCTTCTTCATGGTTTGTCTCCCTCTCTGATTTCTCCCCCTCCAATTTTTCCTCCCTTCCCTTATGGTCCTCTGTGCTATTCCTTATGGTCCATGTATGAGTGAAGCCATATGATAATTGTCTTTCTCTGCTTGACATATTTCACTTAGCATAATCCCCTCCAGTTCCATTCATGTTGATGCAAATGGTGGGTATTCATCCTTTCTGATGGCTGAGTAATATTACATTGTATATATGTACCACATCTTCTTTAACCATTTGTCTGTTGAAGGGCATCTCGTCTCCTTCCGCAGTTTGGCTGTTGTGGACATTGTTGCTATGAACATTGGGGTGCATGTGCCCCTTCTTTTCACTACATCTGTATCTTTGGGATAAATACCTAGTAGTACATTGCTGGGTCATAGGGTAGCTCTATTTTTAACTTCTTGAGGAACCCCCATACTGTTTTCCAGGGTGGCTGCACCAGCTTGCATTCCTACCAACAGTTTAAGAGAGTTCCCCTTTCTCCACATCCTTGCCAACATTTGTGGTTTGCTGTCTTATTAATTTTTGCCATTCTAACTGGTGTTAAGATGGTATCTCTTTGTGGTTTTCATTTGTATTTCCCTGATGGCTAGTGACGTTGAGCATTTTTTCATATGTCTGTTAGCCATTTGTATGTCTTCTTTGGAGAAGTGTCTGTTTATGTCTTCTGCTCATTTTTTTTACTGGATTATTTGTTTTTGAGTGTTGAGTTTGAGAAGTTATTATTATTATTTTTAAAGATTTTATTTATTTATTTGACAGAGAGGAGAGAGATCACGAGTAGGCAGAGAGAGGGGGGAAAGTGGGCTCCCCGCTGAGCAGAGAGCCTGATGCGGGGCTTGATCCCAGGACCCCGAGATCATGACCCGAGCCGAAAGCAGAGGCTCTAACCCACTGAGCCACCCAGGTGCCCGAGAAGTTCTTTATAGATCTTGGATACCAGCCCTTTATCTGTAATGTCATTGGCAAATATCTTCTCCCATTCCATGGGTTGCCTCTTAGTTTTGTTGACCGTTTCCTTTGCTGTGCAGAAGCTTTTTTATCTTGATGAAGTTTCAAAATGGGGATTTCTAATTAGGTTTTGTGCGTGTCTCGCAGACAAAATAATCAGAAATGTGCACTGACAAGCCTTAATAGAGAGAACAAAGATCTCAGTGCCTGCTACTGTATGAAGTAATTCTGTGACATAGTCAAGGTACTTAACACAAAGAGGGGCCCATATTAGAAACTGGCTCAGAGTCCTGCACAGTTGGGAAAAGTTACATTTTCAGAGCAAGGGCCAGAAGAGAAGAATGCCTTTGCTCTGAAATCCATTTTGAAGAGTTCAAGTAGAATAAAATATAAGAAGAAAGAGTGTCAAATGAGGAATGGATACCAGGACAGCGAGTTCTGTTCTTTCGGCATTTTATTTGTCTTGTGTATCCTTTTGTGGTGCTTCAGCTACCTGAATTATTCAATGTAGAAGAGGGGCTAGGAGCCAGGGGCAGTAGTGCTGTGTTATAGGACTTAGCCTGTATCAAATGCCCTAGTCCATCCCTGCTTTCCATTATATTGATTTTATGCTTTCATGAGTTTTAGTGCTTCAGTGATTTCATTTTTCCTTTTTAAGTTTTGCTTTCTCCACCCCAACGATTTCAGAAGACAGGGCTCTGCATTAATTTGAATAAAAGTTCTTTCAAAAGGGTAAGAAATGACTGTGGCTGGCTGGGTAGGTGATAGATTGTAATAAAAAAAAATGCAGGTGTAAAAGTGTTATCTAAATTACGATTTTAAAAATTCCTAAGATTAGAATAAAGACATTTGTTTGAAACATTTATAATTTATATAAGCAACATTCTTTCCAAGATAAACAAGGAATATGGTACTTCACTTTAGATATTTTACCTTGGAGTGACACAGCAATTCTCAGAGGGAAAGCCGAAGAAAAAGACAATCTTGGCAGGGTGTGTTATCTCTGTTTAGAGCTTGGGCAAGGCCATTCCAGACCTAGCATTCAGAGTTTCACAAACGATAGGCCAAAAGTTGCACAGAATACCTGAAGATTAAATTTAGCTGTCAAATGTAGGTCAAACATCTAAACCAAGTTTTCTCATCCTTAACACTACTGACATTTTGGGTTAAATAATTCTTTGTTGTGGGTGGCTGATCTGTGAATTGTAGATTTGAATGACAGTAGCATAATCCTCTCGCTCCCCTTCCTTACCCCTGCCCAAGTCATGACAATCAGAATATATATATGTTGCCAAATGAGACCCCCCTAGAGAGTAGGGCACCCTCCCTCCACACACTGAGAATCACTGGCCTAAACAATATGAGTACACCATGGCAGGAAGCACAGAAATGTTACATGGTCCTATGTTTGCTTTACTGAGGAATCAATTACTCACAATATACATTCTAATTGTATGAGACTAAAGTTCAGAGACTACCTTCCAGGCGTTAATTGAGAATGAAGGAACCAGCCCATCCTTGCTCCTTTCATGTGTAGTTGCTTTTTGCCACGGAGCTCAAAAGAAAAATGGCTTAACATGACCTAGGTAAGAAAGAATTTATGTTCCAAGATCTTCCATGAACAAATAACGTATAGCTCACAAATGTTATATCATGAAATTTATACCTACTTCCACTTCAGGGAAGATGAAATAGATGTACTTTCCCCTATTTCTTCCACACAACTAAATACACTGCGTATAAGACAAATATGAGAATACTCCAAAAGTTGGAGAGAGGAAGACAGACTGGCTAGGGACTTTGGGTTCCAAGGAATCACACACTGATGCTTCCTTGAGCTTTCTTTTCTCCTCATATCCTCTAGACTTGAAGATAAAGAAGCTGGCAAATTAGGAATGCCAATGGATACAGAAAAAGCTCCAGCAAAGGGCAGCTCTCTTTAACTAAGGGATCAAGAAAGGGGCAGACTAGAAAGACGAAACTTTTAGACAATAACTGTGCTACTCAAGCCAGAAATAGCAGGGGAAAAAAAAATCTATGACCCCATCCCCACCCCCACCAGCCATGGCCGAATGGAGATCCTGGACTGCCAGTCTCACAGACTGTAACAAGTTACCCCAAACTTCTTCCCACTGTGAGGTGGTGTCAGTGGAAAGTAAGACTTTCAACACTGCTCAGGAGTAAAGAGGCTACCCTCTCCACTTTCCCTGTGTCTCTGGAGGCCATGTGGGGAACAGTTATGAGATACCCCTATCCCTTACAACTAAGATGGTGTCAGTAGAGGCCTAGTGGGAGCCAGAACTCCTACTCCCACTCAGCAATAACAAGGACACCCCCAACCTGGTGTCAACAGAGACCAAGGTGGAACCTGGACTACTACCACTACCTGGCAGTAATACCCTCCCCCAACTACCCCTACGAGAGAAATGCCATAGGAAGCCGGCTAAAATAGGAAGTTTAAATGAGATCCAGATTCTCATAGTACCCAAATGTCTAGGTTTCAGTAGAAAATCATTTGTCATACTAAGAACCAGGAATATCTTGACTCGAAAGAAAAAAAAGATACTTAATAGATGCCAGCATTGAAATGAGAGAGATGTTAGAATTATCTGACAAAGATTTTAAAATGGCCCTCAAAAAGAATGCTTCAGTGAGCCATTATGAACACACTTGAAACAATGAAAAAATAGAAAGAGCAGGGAAATAGAAAGTCTCAGTAAAGAAATCAAAGATACAAAGAGGAACCAAAGGAAATTTTTAAAGATTTTATTTATTTATTTATTTATTTATTTATTTATTTATTTGAGAGAGAGAGAGAGAGAGAGAGAAAGAGAGCAGGGGAAGGGGCAAAAAGGGAGGGAGAGGAAGAGGAAAAGAATCCCAAACAGACTCTGCTTTGAACATGGAGCCCAACGCAGGGCTGGATCCCACAACGCAGAGATCATGACCTGAGCTGAAACCAAGAGTTAGACTGAGCTACCCAGGTGCCTGATCAAAGGAAATTTTTAGAACTGAAAATACAATAAATGAAATAAAACCCCAGTTAATGGCTAAACAGTTGAATGGAGAGGACAGAGGAAAGAAACAGTGAATTTGAAGATGGAACAATACAACCTAATCTACGCAATCTGAACAGCAGAGACAATAGACTGAGAAAAAAAAATGTATACAACCTGAGAGACCTATGGCACTATCACAAAAGGTCTAACTTTATGTCATCAAGGTCCTGGAAGCTGAGTGAACCCCAAACCGAAGAAACCCAAAAGAATCCATACCAAAATAGAATAGTCAAACTTCTGAAAATTAAAGAAACCAATAAATACTTTACAGCAGTGAGATATAGTGTGTTACCTATGGAGGAAAATAACTTGAATGAAAATGGATTTCTCATTAGAAACCGTGGAGGCCAGAAGGAATAAGAACAATATTTTTCAAGTGCTGAGAGAAAAGCACTGTATATCCAGAATTCTGTATCCAGTGAAATTATTCTTCAAGAATTGAAGGGGAAAATCAAGACATTCTGAGAGAATTTTCAGTAGCAGTCCTACCTTAAAGAATGGCTAAAATTAATTCTCTAAAAAGAAAGGAAATTATTAGAAAAAAGGACACCAGGAGGGAATAACACAATAAACAAAAACTATGGCTAAATACAATAGGTTTTCTTTCTCTTCTTGAACTTTCTAAATTGTGTTTGATGATTGATGCTAAAATTATAACACTGTCTGATGTGGTTCTAAATGTATGTAGAGGAAATTTAATTTAAGACAGTTATAAACAGGGGAAGGTAAACAGACAAAGGAGATAACGTTTCTATGGTTCACTCTAATTGGAAAATGACAATACCAGTAGACTGTGGTTAAGTTATTATATATAATATAATGCCTAGAGCAGTGACTTAAAAAACTATACAGATTCACTCAAAAAACACTATAGATAAGTCAAAATAGAATTGTAAAAACTGTTAACTCATAGGAAGGCAGGTAAAAAACAGAGAAATGAAAAACAAAAAAGAAAACAAAAAATAAAGTGACAGCTTTAAATTCTAGCATATCAATAAGTACATTAAATATAAATTGTTTAAATACACCAGTTGAAAGACAAAAATTAGCAAGTGAGTAAAAATATAACACAACTATGTATCGTCTACAAGAAACTTACTTCCAATATAATGATATAGGCAGGTTGAAAAGAGAAGATGAAAAAATATATCATGCACACATTAATTAAAAGTAAACAGGAGTGGCTATATTAAGTTCAGATAAAGTGGATTTCAGAATAAAGAAAATTACCAGAGACAAAGAGGGAATTACAGTACAGTAAAGGGATCCATCCACCAAGAACACAAAGCAATCCTAAATGTGTATGCACCAAATAATAAAGCTGAAACATATGTGAAATAAAAACTGAAAGGAGAAATAGGAAAATGTACAATTATAGTTGAAGACTTCAACATCCTTCTTTTAACAATTGGTAGAAAAACTAGACAGAAATTCCCCAAGAATATAGAAGAACTCAACAATACCATTACCATCAGGATCTACTCAATATTTATAGAACACTGCCCCCAACAAAAACAGAATACACATTCTTGTCAACTGTCCATGGAATATATATTAAGACTAGAAATGAACTAGCATAGAAATGAACTTCAATACATTTAAAAGAACTGAAATCATACAGAGTGCCTTCTCTGACCATAATGGAACAAAACTAGAAGTTAATACCAGAACGATAATAGGAAAATCTCCACACACTTGGAAACTAAACAATACAGTTTTAAATAATCCATGGATCAACAAGGAAGTCTTAGGGGGAAAAAAAAGACATTGAACTAAGTTAAAATAAAAATGCAACGTGTCAAAGTTTGGACAAATCTTTTCTATTCAAAATGACGGACACATTTATTACATTTTTCTCTTACACATTCCCTTTGTGCAGTACTTTTCGTCCTCATAGACATAACAGCTTAAGCTAGTACAAATGAAATAATGATTAAGAAGTGTCTTGATTTACACCTTTTTTTCTGTGAAGGTTTAAAATCTCAGATAACATTTGGGTACTTTCAATAAATACCAAATGGTTATGTATTTAATTTACATTCATTTTTAGAAGATGGAAATACTATATTAGTTTTTGAAGGAAAATTCCTATTCCTTTAGTCAGTTTGATTATAGTAATGATTTTGAACCAAGTTAGAAGTTATTCCTTCAAAATAAACTTATTTTTTCTGGATATAAGTGCAGTTTATTTTCCATGAGGATTTTCTTTCAAGATTGAAATATGAGGTTATTTGAAAAATGAAATGCTAATTTATTGTAGAATTCAGATGTTATTTTCTGATTCTTAGCACAGATGCCTCTCAGCAATAATTTTTGCTTTTGCCTGGTTGTATAATAACATCCCTTAATTTAGACCATATACGACAAATGCATTTGAATCTTGAAAGTGATCCATTTTCACATATACCAGGGTTTAAGGACATGTGAGGAAAAGTGAAGAAGTTTTAAATGTTGGCAAGTTAGTTGCCTTTTCTTGCTATTTCAGGTATAATTATTTGGATATTTGGGATAAAAGTATTCTCCCTCTGTAGATTGTTTTTTCAGTACAAAACTCAAAATTTTGATTTCCTAATGTAGACCTTTTTAATGCTTTAAAATTTTAGGACTGGTTCAAGGGCTTAGACTCTCAGTAGGAAGTGAAGTGGGCACTCTCTGATAAATTGCACATTTAAAATCCAGCACTAATTGCCCCCTTAATATTGTAGAGTTTTAGTCCACTTTAAAGGTAATTCTTGTGATATATTCAAGTCATGATTTTCATCTATTTTGTGTAAAATGAGAGGAAAGAGTTTATATAATTTTAAACAGTTTTTTTGAAATTTAATGTTGATATTGGGGCTTAGCATAATATGGCTGCCTTGACGGCAAATTGAGCCAGCTGAATATCCCAGTTAGATTATATGTTGACTTATCATACATGGAAGCCATTTATTTTTTATTACTGAAAAGTGTAGTATTTCGTTATGATTTAAGTCCGTTATTCTGTAGCTATAAACAGCCTTAACCTAGGCAGCTATATTCTTTACAATCCTTGTTTTAAAGCATAAACATTTGGGTTTTAAGGATGGGTAGATAAATAGTTTTGACAGTAAAATCAAAACCTTGAGAACTAGCAAACCATAATCATGTCTGAACGTATCTCATCCCAAATCAAGGCAGCCGAATAGACTGTGTAGCACATTATCTAGTTGTACTGAATATATATATTTCATTTTGGGGGGATATTTTATAAGTACCTGGTTTCCCTAGTCCCCTGCAAAGTGCACTGAATCTTGGTCCCACCATAGTGGAAAAGGATGGCTTGACAAAATCTGTCATATTTATTATCTTTATGAGTTCTTATAAGCACAATAGAAAAAGGTTAAATTTTTAGTTTATTGCATTACAACTAAAAATAATATATTCTCATTTAATAGATTTTCTTTGACGTGTTTTTATTTTATGTTTTTATTTTATGGAAAAGAACTTTTAGAGTCTTGGTGATAAACTTTTCCATAGTGTTTCCTTACCCTCATTTTTCAGTAAAATAGTGTCTGGATCTTGAAGATAACCTAATTAACTATGTATTTTAGATAACAAAACTGAGACCCCATGAGAGCAAGTGACTGTTGCAAGGCCATATAGCTAATTAGCATAGTTGAGACTGGATCCCTTTAGTTCTTCTGACAGCCAGACAAGAAGTGTTTTTATTCTTACTATGTCATGTTGATGGCACTTCCTTTCTCTCTTCCCATCGGTCCCTTCTTTTTTTTCTTCACTATCACAAGGCCTAGACCCCAGGCATCCAGAATCTTTTTTCACCATGACTTCTCCCTTCTCAGATTTCTGTGATGAATGCATTAGGGGGAGGACCATCACACTCTCCTGTTCGGGAATGGTCACCCTGGTGACCTCTGAGCCTAGCACATTTAGGTCAAGAAGCAAGGATTTGCTGCTCACAGAGCCCTGTGGTGATGGTAGAGATGGCGGTTGTGGGATGGGGCTCAGAATGGGCACCTACGATTCATATTGAGTCATAATATTAAAGGATACAGGTGGGATGAATTACAGGTATTGAGATATATATATATATACAGATTGAACCACTTCTGCTTCATCTTATTAGCTGTATTTTTTTTTATTTTATTTTTAAATCTTTGAGCTATTCTCGAAATGAAAAATACCCTCAAACACTTTCTCTTCTTAGTCTGGTGGGCATAGGTGGAGTCCCCATCCTTTTGGAGAACTTTTTACATACTTGAAATTTTATTATCTGTGGTGGTTTGGGGTCTTGTTGAGAACCCTTGACCTGAGAGAATGAAGTGTGTCGGTTGCCTTACCAGAAATTCCCTTAAAAGCCAGGACAAAGAGCCAACGTTTTGGATATTATCTAAGTAAGGATGTAGGATTGCCATGATCACGTGATTAAGTATTAATTGGCATACTGGTCATCAAATTTGACCAGTCTTAATAATAAGTAAAATCGCCTGTACCCTCCACCCCTTCTGCACCTTTTAAATTGGTAGTCTATCTTCCTGTAGATCTCACAGATAATGCAGTAAATAAAATTCCTATTCTTTGCTTGGCTTACTGCAAATTTATTAGGCACACAAGAGAAGATTATAATAAAGCTAGACCTCATCATTTCAGCCAGATTTCCCCTCAAGAACATCTCCAGTCTCAAGCTCTTCATCTCTTAATCATTTGAAATAAGGTTCTGAAGAAATGAAAGATTGAGACAGCTGAGACACTTTTCATTGTTCTGATTTCATTATGCTGTTGAGACCTGCCTAGATGTATAGTCTTTGACAATCAATTATTACTTTGGAAAGTGATTATTAAACAGTTCACTAAATTATGGCTTTTTATGCATGACTATTCTGTTGCTCTTTAGGGTTAAGTGAAAAAGCTTATTAAATATCCATTTACAATGGAATCTTTGAAAGTGCTAAATGGAATGCATAATTCATATAGGCTGTCACCAGTACAATGCCAAATTAGTTTAGCCAAATATCAAGTAACAAGGAAATGGGAGTAAGTAGCAGTCCTAATAGAACTTACTCTAGACAGCTAATGGGTGTAGATAATCAGAAAACCCCAAATAATAGTGACTTAGATAAGATGGAAGTTTATTTCTCCCTTGTAAAATATCATGTAAAAAGTGACAGGACTGATATGGTGTTCTGCAGAGTCAGAAGTCCTACCTGCCATCTTATTGCTTCACTGACTGTGACCCACATTACCAAGGTCATCTCAAGGTCCAGTGTGGTGGCTGTGGCCATCACATCTGCATTCCAGCCAGCAGGAAGGTATAAATAAAATAAGAAAAGCATGTGCCTAAATTTGCCTACCACTTCTGCTTATATTTCAATAGCCAGGACGTAGCCACATGACCACGTCTAGCTACAAAAAAAGGATGAAAAATGAAGTCACTATTCTGGGCAGCTGTGTACCAAGATTCACATACTATTACTATGGAAGAGGATAAGAGAGGTATTGGGGCAGTTTCTGCCATAGTCTGTGTGTATGATGTGCCTTCTATGGAGACTTTACCTTCCCAACAAAGTTTTATTGAACTCCTGCAGTGTTTAGTATTGTAGTAGGCACTAAGAATTTGAAGTTTTTATTTGTGACCCTTTAGCTTTAAGCAGTTAGGTAACATAACAAGAGACCTAGCTAACAATGAAAAATGGACATGTCAAACATATATATATATATAACATATATATAATATATAATACATATAATGTCAAACGCTGATATAGTGCCCTATTTTTAACATAAAGGAAAAACTAGAGTAATTTATAATTGAATCATAATTATAAACAACTACCCTGGAAGAGACAATGAAGTTGTTAGCTGCTTTTGTCTGCCAATAATGAATGTGCTCTTGATAGGAATATAAGCAGCTATAATAGATAAGAAGGACGGGAAAATGAAAACACAGTGCAGGTGGCACTAGCATGAGTGTGAGGATAAAAAATAGTAGATTAGACTTTTGTGTATATGATAAAAGGAAATGGGAAATGACAAGTGAAATAGGGATGCATACTAAGACCAATTAAGGACTTTTGAAATGGAGTAAATGAGCTAAGCCTCTGTATAAGGATAGGGTCAAAATAAATCCCTGTTTCAACATGGGACAAAGTGAAAAAGTATCAACCGTGCCCCTCCCTCCCATATCTTCCGACTTGAAATCTCAACATAGGTCAGCATACATTCAGTCTCTGGAACCTAAAAAAAACCTTGGAAGCCATCTCCTTTGATAGATGATGAGACTACAGAAAAAAGAGTGATCCAGGAAGGTATGGAGAAACAGACCTCTGTAAACAATCTGAGAGCAAAACAAAACTAAATAGCTTTAATATGTAATTTTCATAACAAATTTATTATTTTGCTAAAACATTTAAAAATTATACACATTGGCAATAATGTAGTTAAAATTCTTCCTTTATAATCATTATTCCTGTGTTTCGCATGTGTCTGCTTTATTATGTTTAGTTCTAAGTTAATGGCACGGATTTCATATATCCTCTGTTCAAATCTGCAGGCAAAGGCTGCCAACACAGAATGAAACAGGTGTGTTGTTTTTGTGGGTAAACTGCTAGTGCAGTTGCCTTAGTGGAACTGACACTCTAAAATAGTAAGGAACTCTTGTTGAATTTCCAAAGAAAATAAGTATAGTCTTCCCTCTGTTTACACAACAGTTGCATTCCTAGAAAATATAGTGTGGGTTAAATGAGGGGGAATATTTTATGTTTAAGTATATAAAATGAAATTAGATTCTGGTCTCAGACATTTGTAAAATGTCTTTCACCCATACGAAAGCCTTTTAAAACATTCGACATTCAAGCTGCTGTGGGATATTTCTTTGTTTTGTGGAACTGTCCCAGGAAGTGCAGGATGTCTAATACACCCGTGGTCCTTCCCTCCTTGCCCACTAAATAAATGCCAGTAGCTCGTTCCCATTGTAACAATCAAAAATGCTGCCCTCCTCCCCCAGGCAATTTCTAAGTGTTCTCTAGGGAGCAGTACTGGCCCTGCTGAGAATCACTGATGTATCGTCTTGTAGCCCTGATAAGAACTTTGGATTTTACTCTGAGTGATATGGAGGACATTGGAGGGTTTTGAGCAGAGGCACGACATGATCTGACCTTGTTTTAAAATTAGCATCTACCTTCTGTGTGGACAGTGAATTTTAGGAGAGGGAAGGAAGACCAGTTAGGTAACTATTATGATAATCCAGGTGAGAGATGATGGTGGCTTGGGCCAACTATGGTGATAAGGAGATGAGAAATAGTCTGATTCAGCATACATTTTGATGGTTGCTTATGAGTTGAATGTGTGTGTGTGTGCGCAAAGAGAGAGAGAAAGAGAGAAAGAAATCAAGAATGATTCCATCGTTTTTGGTGGTTATAGCTAACATAGAATATAGTTGGTTTTTTTTTTTTTTTTTTCCTGAGATGGTAAAGACCATAGGTAAGCCAGGTTGGGGGGGTTCATTTTGGACCTGTTAAGTTTGAGATGCTTAATATATTCTCAAGTGGAGATATTGAATAGGAATTTAGTTATAATTCTAGAGTTCAGTGGGGAAGTTAGGGCTAGAAAGATTGGAAGTCATTAGTGACAAGATGGTGTTTGAAATTCATTAAACTGAAAGAGATGACCAAGAGGAAGAGTGTAGCTGGAAAGGAGAATAAATCTAAGGAGCAGGAGCCTGGGGGCACACCGTCGTTTAGAGGCAGAGGAAAGGGATAGACTGAACCAAAGAAACCAGGAAGAAGAGCTAGGTGTAGAAGTACAACTAGGTGAAGGTATGTAGTGATTTGGAAACCATGTGAAGAAAGTTATTTCTAGACAGATATGATAACTGTGTCAAATCCTGCTAAATCAAGTAAGGCGAGGACTTGTAAGGTTTAACCATAGTGTTATAATATTTAACTACACACACATACCTATGTTATAGATTTTATTGCTTTTGTGAATGAGATGTTTTTTTCTATTTACATTTTCAAATTGCTTATTGCCATATTGGTTTTAACACATTGACCATTTATCTCATAAGCTCTCTGAACTCTCTTACCTGTTCCAGTAGTTTGCCTGTAGAATTTCTTGTTTAATAAAATTTGTGTTGAATAAAAGTGATGGTAGTGAGCATGCCTATTTTATTCCTGAATTTAAAACAAAGGCTTGGTTCTTAATTTCACCACTAAGTATGATGTTTATTATAGCTTTTTTTTTTTAAGATTTTTTTTTAAAGATTTTATTTATTTATTTGACAGAGAGAGAGATCACAAGTAGGCAGAGAGGCAGGTAGAGAGAGGGGGAAGCAGGCTCCCTGCTGAGCAGAGAGCCCGATGCGGGGCTCCATCCCAGGACCCTGAGGTCATGACCCAAGCCGAAGGCAGAGGCTTTAACCCACTGAGCCACCCAGGCACCCCTATTATAACTTTTTGATAGATTTCTTTATTAGGTTCACTTCCTTTCTCAGTTTGCTAAGAATTTTTAAGTCACGAATGAGTGTTGAATTTCATTGAGTTCTTCTGCTTCTTAAATCTATTGTCATAATGTTGATCCATCTGAACTGTCCCTGCAATCTGGGAGAAGCATTTTTGGTTATGTTACAGTATGTTTTTATATATTGAAGATTTCTATTAGGGTTTTTGCATTTGTGTCTATACATGAGATTGGTGTGTACTATTTTTTCCTTCTAATGTGCTTGTCCATTTTTTTTGGTGCTTGTTCATTTTTGGTATCAAGGTTGTGCCAACCACTAAAATTGGATACTTTCTTTTTCTGTTCCCTAAAAACAGTTTGTATAAACTTGTTTTTGTTCCTTTTTCAAGGATTTTCATCTGTTATGTTGTTAGGCTGGTGACTTGGGTAAAGAGAGATTTTAAAAAATTATCTCAGTTTCTTTAATGATTATTAATTTTTTCAGGCTTTCAATCCCCTCCTTACCCCTAGGTCAGTTTTGTGACATGTATTTCTAGACAATAATTCTTTTTATCCAAGTTATCCCACATTTATTGGCATGACGTTATTCATAGATGATTTCTTCTTATTCTTTTTTATTTTTTAATTTTTTAAATTTTTTTTGATTTCTTCTTATTCTTTGCTTAATCTTTTTATTTCATAGCTGTGGAGTCTGTCTCAGTGTGTAATAGGCATGAATCTCAGTCTCCAAATACAGATGTGCAAGAAATATGTTTATTTCTCTAGAACTCAATTTAGTCTTTATTTGTCCCATTCCATCAGGACCATAGAAATTTAGGCAATTTGGGGATTCCCCTCTTCATCCCTGGGATATTTACAGAGTTCCTTAAGGTCATGTTCCATGCTGACCTCTGTTGAAACATCCATACTTCCATCTAGAGGTCCACTTAGGTCTTGTTGGGAAAGGAAGTCTCGTGCATACAGTCTTTTGACCCCCACTTGGCCCATAAAAATGGGCCTTAGGCCTGAAACACTTTTTTTTTTTTTAATTTAATTTTATTTTTTCAGTGTTCCAAGATTCATTGTTTATATACCACACCCGGTGCTCCACTATAGCTAGTGCTGGGCTGGTAGCCTTTTGTGGAAATATGTTTTCCTGTTTCAGATTCAATGTGTGCTTCTTTGTTTTGCTTAGTATGTGTGTCATATGGTACCTGGCCAGTCCCTTTACTATATCTTTCTCCTATAGGGAGGGGATGAGGCCCTTAGTTCTGCATTACAGGAGGGGAGTGTGAAGGCCAGTGGTCCTGCACTGGCTGTTGGGAGGGACCTGCCGGCCAGGATGGACTGATGGCCACTACTGAAGTTGATCTTGCTCCGTGTCTTCTTTATGTAACATTGTTCCATCCTGAGCTTGACTGTGTTGTCTTCTGGTGTCTTTAATACCAAGACACAGGGTTAAAAGTATTTAGACTTCCACTCCTGGTGACAGGCAACAGATGCCACTTGCTCCATATGTGTCCACTCCATCATCAGTCCACACAGGTCCCTGCTAAGTTGCCTCTTGTTCCCATCTCTAGGGCTCCTTCAGTTTCCCCAGCTGTCCCACAGGTGTTTGCTACTCTTGGGAATACAGAAGTCATTTTGCTAGTCTCAAGATTTGCTGGGGCCTGGTAAACCCTGCAAGGTTATGCAATGCTCTATCTGCCTCAGTACTCCCACATGGCCATTTCTTCTCTGGAATCTTGCTGCTTCTTGGAATCTCCATGGGAAATGGTCCCCCATTTATTTTTTTCTCTCCATTTTCAAAACACTTTCCTCTTTTGTTTCCTAGGGGCTTAGCCATGGAGAGCTGAGTATGAGACCTCATAGGGACCCACCAGCATCTATGTTTTCATCACCTCCCCACCAGCTTTCTCTGGAATTCAATTCATTTCTAGCTGCAGTGTGAGGATATATCACTCAAATAAACTCCTCTTATTTTCTACCAGATCGATTGTCATTGTTCAGTGTTCTTTAGTTCTAAAAGATTCTCAGGCTTTTGAAACCTGAAAGCCAGAACAAGACTCTTATTTTATCATTTTATGTTCTGGGTTGGCACTTTTTACCTGAAGCCATGGGCCCAGAATGGCCAAGCTGAGTAAAGGGAGAATATTGGGAGTGTGGGTTGGAGGGAAACATCAGTGGATACTTCAAAACTATCTCTCCAGACCCTTGGTTTGACAGAAGAGGAGACAGTCTCAGAGAAGGAACTGATTTGCCAAGGCACCATACAGTTAGTGGTGGAGCAGAGAAACCAAACTCCAGATATGCTAGCTACTACTCTTGTGTTCTTTTTTCTTTTTTAAAAAGACTTTATTTATTTACTTATTTGAGAGAGAGAGAGAGTGAGCAAGCATGAGCAGGGGAGAAGCAGAGGGAGAGGGACAGGCAGACTCCCAGCTGAGTGAGAAGCCTGAAGCAGGGCTTGATCCTGCCAACCTGAGATCAGGATCTGAGCTGAAACCAAGAGTCAGATGCTTAACCGCCTGAGCCACGCAGGCGCCCTTATTCTTGTGTTCTTTGATGTTATAAGTTGTATAACAGTTATTTGAAATACATATGGAGTTTAAGTCCTACAACCCAATATATATTTCACCTAGATTTTTTTTTTAATTTGGGTATAGTTGACACAGAATGTTACATTAATTTTAGGTATATAACATAGTGATTTGACAATTTTATATATTATACTATGTTCACCACAAGTATAGGTATCATGTGTCATCATACAATGCTATTACAATACCATTGACTTTAGTCTCTCTGCTGTGCCTGTTATTCCATGACTTACTCATTCCGTAACCAGAAACCTGTATCTCCCATTTTGCCCAATGCCCTTCTCTCCTCCCCTGGAGCACCTACCAGTTTGTTCTCTATATTTATAGATCAAGTTCTGCTTTTTGCTTATTTATTCTTGTTTCGTTTTGTTTTTTGTTTTGATCCCATTTATGAGTAAAATCATGTGATATTTGTTTTTCTTAGTCTGATATGTTTCACTTAACGTAATACCCTCTAGGTCATGTTGTATCAAATGGCATGATCTCATCCTTTTTTATTGCTGTGTAATATTCCATTGCACGCACACACCCCACATCTTTCTTATCCATTTGTCTATTGATGGACACGTAGATTGCTTCCATATCTTGGCTTATTTTCAATAATGGTGCAATAAACATAGCGTACATATATCTTTTCAAATTAATGCTTTCATTTTCTTTGGGTAAATACTGAACAGTTATTTCACCTAGATTTTTAAATATGTTATAATTGCCATCATAAGGGTCCCTTAGCAAATGAATCATTTTCTTAATAATTATGTGTTCGATCCTTTAAGGACGAATATGCCCTTTTTAATTTTTACTCTTTCAGAAGAAACTCTTTCTAAAATCTTTATACTGTTTCCTTTTGTAAAAGTAGATGTGACTTGTTCCTCCTTGCCTTCCAGTTACCTAGCTTAGGTGCTAAGTTGATCCTTTTCCTTGAGGACAAAGGACACCATTTTGGATGTCAGTTCCTTTCACTAGCCTATGATATAGTGATGCCCAAGGTCTTATCGGGTGAGAGAAGTGTTTGCCCTATACCTTGTTTTCAGCTTTGAGTTCTGTTGTTTTCTTTTTATAATTTTTGTTTCCTCCTTCCCATTAGGCCGACAGCTGTCTCTGTTTTGCAGTCAGTATTTCAGTGTGTTGTAAGTAGCCCCTCTCCCACAGCTCTCTTCCTAATATCTTATTTCTATTCTGCCCTAGGCTTTGAAACTAGATAAATAAGCCTGGTAATATTGTTTGTAAAGTGAGAGTAAATAGCCTCCAAGGTAGGGCCTCAGAAGCTTTCCTATGGGAAAGTGTGTGAGGTTCCTCTGTGTGGGCCTTTGCTGACATCCCTTTTGCCTGCTCTAAGGCTTTTTTTGCTTATATCCTGCTTCCGGTCTGCTAGATCCGTGAGGTTGCAGGATGTCTGCAAGGTGAACAGGTTAAGAATAACTGCTTTTTTTTTCTTTATTGATTCAGAGATAATGTAAAAATATTTTACATTTGAATGAACCATATTCGTAGAAGAGAGCTATTAACTAGATTCTTTGCAAATCAGAATAAAAAATAACCACCACAGAACCACAGAATTCCTTTGGGCAATTTGATTATTTAAGATGCAAACTATACCCTGACCTTGGGGGCTTTTTGAACCACAGCTGTCAGTTTAAACAAAACTCCAAGCCTAATTAAACTTTTGTTGGATGGGGTACTAGTTTGAGAACTGGTTGGACAGCTTTTAAAACTTAATGATGCAATTCTTTCACCAGAAAACACATAGAAGTACTAATACTTAGTGCATACGTTCTTTAAAGCTAACCATAGGGCCCTGGTTTTATCACTTTTTAGAAAGCGAAGAACAATTTTCTGCATACAAATTGTGATATTTACAAAATTTCTTCATGTAGTTGTTACATTGTAAAATTGAGGTGACACTTATTTTTGCCAGATTCTTCTCCTCCCCTCCCTTTCCCTCTCTTTTCTTTCTTTCTTTCATTCTATCCTCTCTCTTCCTCAATTTAATACAATTTATAAGTTGTTCTTAGTTCCTTGTCGCTATGCATTTGAATATTTAGGAAAACATCATCAGCCTTTTCTTTTTTTATTAATATTTTTGTTTTAATTCCAGTATAGTTAATATACAATGTTATGTTAATTTCAGGTGTACAATATATTGATTCAGTAATTCTATATATTACTCAGTGCTCATCACAATAAGTGTACTCTTAATCCCCTTCACCTATTTCGCCCATCCCCCTATAGGTCTCTCCTCTCTCTGGTCATCATCAGCCTTTTCAATACTCACTTAGCCCTTAGAAAAAATTGAATCTTTATATATTTTTCACCTATGATTAATTTTTGGGTCATTAAGAAAACACTGAATTTTCTTTCATATTTATCAAATGCCTTTGAAGTGCCAAATATTAGTGATATATAATCATATGTATTTAAATATATAAAGATTAAAGGAACATTTCTTATATAAGTTGTATAATATGACTCACATAGAGAGTTGGGGTAAATTCTATATTAAGGTGAAGGTCAAGGTTGGGATCAAGGAATTGTGGATATAGAGACTAGAGGGAGGTAAGCTTGGGAGGCAGGTAGTGGTCAGCTTGTGGCCATTGGAAAGAGTTTAGGTTTGATTATGATGGCATTGGGATGGCCCTGAAGAATTTTAAGCAGGAGAGTGACATGATGCAATGTTTTAGAAAGACCATTCTGGCAAAGGTGCCAGCATAAACTGGTGGGAGGTAAGAGTTATTGAGCTGAAGCCTTAATTCAGAAAGAAATGAAGAGTGAATTAAGGCAGGGGGGCAGGGCATGAATGAAACAGACAGCAAGGCATATTCAGGTGACCGACTCAGAATTTGGTGGAGGCAATGACAGTAAACCACTAGGTTGAACCATATGAGATGCTCTTTTCATAGGTAAAAAATGGACAAATCAACCTTTCATATGGTTCAACTTAGTCTGTTGCAGCAGATTGAGGAGTGATGGTGAGGACTTGATTAGGGAATAATTTGTAGTAATATTGGCTGTGATGTAAAGAAAAGAAATTGGACTATATTTGGAAGAAGTTATATAAGGATTCTCTTCGAAAGGATGTTTATGTGCTGAGGGGAAAGACCTAGGGGAGACAAAGATTGAAGATAGAAGAAGAAATGGGTTTAATGCTGTTGTTTCGTTTCATTTTTAACTTAATTTTGGTCAAAGTGATACATAAGTACAGTTTAGAAAGTCATATAGCACGACCAGGCTTCTAACAGCATTCCCTTTGCGAACCTTTCCATACCTCCCATTCTGACTCCCCATGGAAAATTACTATCTAATTTTTTCACTGTCTCACTTTCTATATATCTTTTTATCTCTAACTCATATTTAAATGCTTCTATTTCAGATTTTTCTTCATACTAGATAGCGTTTATTGATTTCCTTTATGGAATATGACAGTTTAGTGCTTTTACTACTACTAACTCCCTGTACCCCACCATGGTACATACAGTTATGTATCTTCTCAATATAGTTAATCATAATTTTTGGTATTTACAGTATTATGTCTAGGAAGACATCACAAATAACATTTCCTTTATTGAGTAACTGCTTCTTCCTAGAACTGCTGATTGCAAAGGTTTCCTTTTTTCAGTTTTCTATGTATACATTAACGAATTTATCCCTAAGCTCTTTTTTTTTTTTTTTTTTTATGAGAAAGAGAGAGAGTGCAAATAGAGGGGCAGAAGCAGAAGAAGAGAATCTTAAGCAGGCTCCATGCCTATTGCAGAGCCGGACACCCAGCTCAATCGTACAACCCTGAGATTAGGACCTGAGCTGAAACCAAGAGTCTAGCAGTTACCTGACTGAGCCACTCAGGTGCTCCAATTTCTAAACTCTTTGATACAAGCATAAATGTTCTCTTTCTCTGTTTAGACACATCAAATAATCTCTCATGTTCTTTTTTTTTTTTTAAAGTGGGCCCCCACACCCAATGTGGGGCTCGAATTCATGACCCTGAGATCAAGAGTCACGTGTTCTACCAACTGAGTCAGCCAGGTGCCCCTCTTGTTCTTTTATTGAGACATTCCTTTTGGAGCTCTTTGATTTCCTGTTGTAGTCAGGATTAATTGCCCTCTGGGCCACTACTTAGCTATGGCCCTCTCATTTCCCTTCATTGTCGATTGATGGCATCCCTTATTTTCCTCTTTCTTGATTTATTATTAAGAGAGGATAGATGGGAAGTACTTTTTTTTTAAGATCTTACCTCTGAAAATTTTATTATTTTAATTTCACTTAAAATAATAGTTTCGCTGGTCACAGAATGCCAGGTTGGAAATCATTTTACTCAGAACTTTAGAAATATTGTTTCATCTTCTAACATCTGAGTTTGCAGGTGAGAAATCCAATGATGTTCTCATTTCTGTTCGTTTTCAGTCACCTTTCCCCCCCCTCTGTGAAAGCATTTTACCTCAAGTTTTCTGGAATTTCACAATGAAGTGATGTGATTCTTTTATAACTCACTTATGGTGAGCCCTCAGTAGCCTTTTCAACTCCAGTGATTCATTTCTGTCAGTTCTGGGAAATCTCTTTTTATTATTTTTTAAAAAATATCTTCCCTTCTGATTTCTCAATTCTCTCCTTCTGAGTTCTATTTGAATGTTGATCCTCTGGAGTAATTCTCTTAATTTTTTTTTTTTTTAAGATTTTATTTATTTATTTATTTGAGAGAGATAGAGAGAGAGAGCACAAGAAGGGAGAGGGTCAGAGGAAGAAGCAGACTCCCATGGAGCTGGGAGCCTGATGTAGAACTCGATCCTGGGACTCTGATATCATGACCTTAGCCGAAGGCAATAGCTTGACCAACTGAGCCACCCAAGTGTCCTCTCTTAATTTGTTTTATATTTCTCTCTTATTTTCCTCCTCATTGTCTGCTCTTTCTTCTGGGAGAATTTTTTCAATTTTTGCTTCTTTGTGTTTGAAGTAAACATTCCTGTCGATATATTTTGCTTTCAGCCCTTTTTGCCTTCTGCTCTGGTGTGGGAGAGAGATTTGGCTGCATGGAGGGGAATCTAGGGAGGCATTTTCAGCCCCAGTTGCACCCTCGCTTTTGGAGATTCTTGTCTCCAACTCCTAAATCATTCTGAGATTCTACAGTATGATGACTTGTTTTGCTTCTGGGCTTTTATTTTTGTAAAATGTGGTTACATTTCATAGAGTTTTTGATGAAATAATAAAATATTTACAAGACATTCTTGTGTCGGTTTATCAATATTATTGTTTTTAATAACACATTTATATACCGGCAACTTAACTATAGACATTATAAAGTGAGACATAATAATAAATAACTGTCTTGTAGAATATAATTTGAGGTTCTTATGGTCTATCAAATCATGTCCAAAGCAAACTTCCTCTACTATATTTGTTCCCAACAAGAAAAATGTTTATTTAAAAGCAGTGTCTTCTTATAGTTAAGCTTGTCTTAGATAACTTTTTCTACGTATACTTTTTAGAAATCCTCTTTTTTTAAAAATTTTAAATGTGTGTGTTTTTTTTAAAGATTTTATTTATTTATTTGACAGAGAGAGATCACAAGTAGGCAGAGAGGCAGGCAGACAGAGAGGGGGAAGCAGGCTCCCCGGTGAGCAGAGAACCCAATGCGGGGCTCGATCCCAGGACCCTGAGATCATGACCTGAGCTGAAGGCAGAGGCTTTAACCCACTGAGCCACCCAGGTGCCCCGGAATTGTTTTCTTAACTTCT
>CM052896.1:74315673-74346073 GCA_028534135.1 Potos flavus
AACTATAGGACTGGTCCAGGCATAACATTTGCTGTGGCTGGGGAAATGTCTGTGGGGGCCCATCACAAATAGTGTGGGCCCAGGTAGTTGCCCACAGGCATTTCTAGTTGATGACATCACTATTGATAGGTTGAGACTGACCCTGAACAACCAATACACATTCACATGGCTGAAAGTTACTAAAATATTTATTTTATTGTTATCTTTATTTTTCAAGGTTGCTGCTTAGCTGAATAGCAGATTATGGGAATAGGGCAAGTTAAAACACAATGCTCACTGTTCTTGCTGACATTCATTAGTAATCATTGAATAAGTTTCTATATGGGTTGCTATAAGCCTTTCAACAATCAATCTGAGACATACATATAAAGAAAAGAAGTCTGACCCATAGAAAAGAAGAAACTATTCTTGAAAAAGCCCAGGCATTGGACTTTAACTAGACAAATACTTTCAGTTTTCATCTATTTTTGTCTTTATATTTACTTTATTGGGTGGTTTGGAGATGCTATTTTTGGCTATTCTGATGCTATTTTAACCTGGCTTTTCCTGCTTAACATAATGTTTTTGAGATTCTCATTTTGTATATTAGTAGCTCATTTTTATTTTAAGAATGCAATCTTAACTGGTTATTGCTGGTATGAAATTTTATTTGTTGAATTTGTTAGATATGCTTTGGCCTGCTAGTTTTTTTCAGTTAATTTTCTTTTTTCCACCAAATATATGGTTTTATAATCTATTAATAGTAACATTTTGGTCTTCTTCCTTATGTTATTTATACATGTACTCTTTCTTTTCATGTTGCATTGGGCCTCATCTGTCTAATGTTTTATTATGAAATATGTTTGGTGCAGGAATCTGCAAATATCTCTTGTGGGTTAAGTTTTTTTCTGTTTCTAGTTACTATTTACTCAGATATAGGTGTTGAATTTTATTGAAGGTTATCCTCAGCAGTTACTGAGTTGATTATATGAATTTCCATGTTAATCCGTTAATCTCATAAACTAGTAATGAATTATCCATGAAGTTATGGGAAAAATTTCCTTGATCAAGATTTATTGTTTCTAAATATGCTAATTAATTTCATTTGCAAATATTTTAATTGGGATTTTTGTATTTATGTTCACAAGTAAGGTAAACTATCGGCGTATTAAGATATTTTTAGCCTATCTTTGATATTGCTACATTACCTACATGAAATGTGTTGAGAAATTTCTTTATTATGAAATATTTTCAATTGTAGAACAAGTGCTCATCACTCAGATTTTTCAAAATTTAATATTTTTGTCATATTCACTTCATATTGTTTAAATAAATAGAAAATTGCAAGTAGAGATCCCCTTTGTACCTCTTTCCAATCAATCTCTCCCTCCTCAGATGTGAACAATATCCTGAACTTGGTGTTCATTATTGTCAGGTTTTTATACTTTAATGGTATATTTATAAACCTAAAAGGTTGTGAAGAATTTTTTTTTGCAGGATATCACATTTGCTGTTTAGTGTGTTTATTTTATTTTATTTTTTAAAGATTTATTTATTTATTTGAGTGGGGGGCAGCGAGAGCACAAGTGGAAGGGGCAGAGGGAAAAGAAAAGAATATCTAAGACAGATTTCATGCCGAGTATGGAGCTCAGTTGCAGACCCAATCCCAGCACACTGAGATCATGACCCGAGTCAAAACCAAGAGTCAGACGCTTAACAGACTGTGCTACCCAGGCAGTCATAGTTAGTACATTTATGAAAAGCTGAGTTTCAGGAGCCAGTTAGTCTTGGTTTGAAATTCCCAACTATAATAATGAAATTTTCTATTTCTCTTTCCAGTTTTGTTAGTTTTTAAAAAAATGTCCTTTGAAGCATTGTCTTTAGTGCCTACTTCTATGTCTTCTGATGAACTTGACTCATGTATTGTTATGAAGTGATCTTTCTCTTGCTAATATTTCTTGTTTGAAGTGAAGTCTGCGTTTTCCGATATTAATATAGCCACTCTAGTTTTCTTATGATTAATGTTTGTATAACTCCCTTCATCCTTTTACTTTTAACCTATTCGTGTCTTTATACTTGAAGTAGGTTTCCTATAGCAATCATATTACAAGATCTTGTCTTTTTCTGCAGTGACAGTCTTTGTCTCTTAGCTGGAATGCCATTTACATGTAATTATGTATAAGGTTGGGTTTATATTTACTGTCTTGCTATTTGGTTTCTATTTGTCACATTTGTTTATGTTTTTTCCCTTCTTTACCTGCCTTCTTTTAATTATATTTTCTAGGATTTTATTCTATTTTGTACTAATAGCTTATTTACCTCTTTATGGTTTTAGTAGGAGTTATGGAGTTTACATTGTGCATGTTTAACTTATATCTCTATAAATAATATGCCATTTCACATATGATATAAGAACTTTACAGAAGTATATTTCTTTTTCTTTCTCCCATCATTGTGCTATTATTAATGCATACTTCATATCTATGTATAAAACAATACATTATTAATTTTATTTAAAGCATCCATTGTATTTTTAAAAATCTTTAAAAAGAGAAAATGTCTTTTTTATTTACACACATTTTTAATCATTCTACTACTTATTTCCATTGTGTGCATTCAAGTTTTGATCTGATACCATTTTGCTTTTGCTCAAAGAATTTCCTTTAACATTTCTTGTAATGTAGGTTTGATGGCAATGAATTTTTTTTTACATTTTGTTTGCTGTAAAAGTATTTCACCTTCAGTTTTGAAAGGTATTTTTGCTGGATATAGAATTTTCTGTGGACGGTATTTTTTTTTCATTATGGGTACTCTAAATACGTTGCTTCATTGTCTTCTGGCCTACATAATTCTGATAGGAAGCCTGCAATGTTAGTTTGTGGTAATTAGCTGTCAGTAATTATTAGTTTCTTTGTACTTAATGTTTCTCCGGATGCTTATAAGATTTTTTTCTTTATTACTAGTTTTCTTAATTTTGATTATAATGTGGTTGGCATCATGTTCTTTATGTTTTTCTGCTTGGAATTCATGGAAATTTTTGCATCAAGGAGTTTATAGTTATCATTAAATTTGGAAAATTTTGGCCATTTTTTAGTTCAGATATTTTCTGCTCCCTTCACACTGCCCTTTCTGGGACTCTAATAAAATATTATGTTAGACTGAGTATTAATTTTCTTTCAGTTTTTATTTCTCTTTGTGATTCATTTTGTGTTGTTTCTATTGCTATGTCTTCAAGTTAACAAATATTTTCTTCTGTATTTCTACTCTGTTATTAATACCACTCAGTGAAATTTTTATTTCAGATAATGTGTTTTATCTAGATATCCCATTTGATTCTGTTTTTATATCTTACATTTGTTCCTCATTATATTTTACATCTTTGAGCATTTTAATATTTATATTAGAAATTTCAAGATCCTTATCTGCTAATTCCAACATATCTATCATTTCTAGGTCTTTTTCTAATAATTTTTCTCCTGGTTGCGTGCTAATATTTATGCTTCTCCATTTGACTAGTAAAATTTGATTGAGTGCTGAACATTGTGAATTTTACATTGTGGAATATGGGATTTTGTCGTCTTCCTTTAAAAGTGTTGGGAGTTTGTTCAAAAGTCTGTTAAACTACCTGAAGATCAGCTTGATATTTTCAAGTATTATTTTAAAATGTTGTTAAGGTCCTAAGAAGCCTTTGCTCTAGAGCTAATTTAGAACCACTATTAACGTCTGACCCTTCTGAGGTTTATAATGAATGTACCATGTATTCAGCATGTCTGGTGGGAGAGCTGATGATTCCTAGTCTTGTGTGAGCTTTGGAAATTAAGGTTATAGCTCTTTGGTAATTATGTCCCCCCACCCCCCCGGGGGGGGCAGTTTATCTTTGTCTGCCCTCATGGGTTTCACTATTGTATGAACAGAATGGTATTCAGTCAATAACTCAAATACCTGATGCAGATTCCTGGAGCTCTTTTTCTATGCTGTTCCTTCCTCTCCATACTGTGCCTTACAAATTCTACCCTCTTTGTCTTCCCTGTACTCTAATTTCTGTTTCTTCCACTTAGTGAGATACCTGGGTTCTGTGTTGTTTTGCTCTACCTTGTGTTGTGGTCTGGAAATTGTGAAAGGCAGAAATATGGGTTGATTTGCCTCTTAACTTTTTTTGGTTTCCATTATCTTAGTCATTATAGTTGTGCACTGCTTGTTGCCCAATCCTAAAAGAGTTGCTTTTATATTTTGTCCAATTTTATAGTTATTTGTGATAGAAAGGCTGAAGTAGAAGCCAATGGCCTCAGTTGGATCTTTTTAATGAAGCAAAGAAAAGGTAATGTTTTAAAGTACGATGAATGTTTATATCTTGCTATTGATGTTATTAAAGTCTAGAGGAGAAATGGGCTGTCAAAAGTCATGTAATTGAATTGAATTCCCATTTTAAAGATGATAGAACTGAGGTGAGGAGGAGCACAATAACTTGCCTGTTGATACCTGGTCTGTGACTTTACAGTTTGGGCAGGAGCGGGGTCTCTTTATTTCTATTTGTCGCTAGATGTTGTGGTGTGCTATCTTCTTACCACTTCAGCTGAATGAGATTTTATCATAGCAATTAGCATTAGTAATGATAAAAATGATACTAACAGTTATACTCATTAAAATTTAACTCATATTCCTTTTTGCTTTGGGTTAGATTAAATTTTAGTTTTTATTTTATCTTTCTTGTGCAGCCATTTAATAGCAGTGTTTTACAAAATCTGTACCTTTACCTAATCGTCTTATTAAATCTGATGCTGTATCTATAGATATCAATAATTTAAAAAGCCATGAAATTGGAGTAATAGGTAAAATATTTTCATTGTATCTTTTGTTTTATGTTTCCTATTTACTGCATAATATTACCTAGCTTAAATTTCTCTTTTATATATTCCTCACTGATTAAATGACTGAAATTTTGCTGCATTGAATAATATACCTTTATGATTTTAAAAACTGGCATTATTTTAATTGTTTTTTTTTTTTTTTTCTTCTTCAAGGATATGTCTTTAATGGGGAAAGTGTACTGGCACAAGCCGTCTCAAGTGCAAGCAGAACAAGGATTACAGATAAATCTTGAGGAACCCCAAATGGTAAAGTTTTTAATAAAAATCCTCCTTGCCTATATTGAAGTAGTGGTCTGTCTCTTGTTGCTTGAATGCTTACATAGACAGTTAAAACAAACAAACAAACAAACCTCCTTTCATTCATTTTAGAGATGTGTTTAACTGTAAGAACATCTAATCCAATATCACATTGGGAGTCTTGGCTATTGTGGCTCACCGTTGCTGCCTATCATAGACCTTCTGAGCTAAGGCCCAAAACTCTTTCCAGAAGGGAAAGATTTTAACAATTCCTCTGGTCGAGGCATTTAGATTCAGAAGGTTGTTGGAGAATTAATTAAAGGTTATTAGCTTCTAAGAAAGCATCATCTTATTTTTTATTTAGCTAGAAAAATTGTTTATAGCATTGATGAAGGAAAAATTTTGTGGAGAAATATGGACTGTTGGTGACAGAAATTTGTTTCAGAAGTAAAGCTTCCTTTTCTTCTATCACTGGCAAAGTATTTATATGACTCAAAGCAATCTGGAATATATTCCCTATGGATAGGACATATAGAAATCCACATTTACATAAAACAAATTATTGCACCATGATCATTTCCTTTATAAAGGATTTGTAAAATATTGTTACATAGCAAGCTCCTTTAGTTCCTGAAAATATGAGTCCACATACATAAAAGATTCAGATTACACTTCATTTTTATAATATGTTATGGTTAGAAAATATATGGAATCTTTTCACAAAAGCCACGGATCTTATAATGTTAGAGTTTCTACAATTGGTTGAGCTACCAGAGTTTGAAATGCTGCTGGGTTGAGACCATGCCTTTTTCTACTTTGTATTCTCATCTCTAACCTCAGGACCCCACATGTATAATGCTAATATGTAGATATATCAATTTCGAAGCCTTCCCACATATGCTTTGAACTTAAAACTGACATCTAGGGTAGCTTTCTCTAGGGAACACCATTTACAGATAGATATCAAAACCTCTGATGTATAAGCTTCTAATGGGTATAGTAAACTGAAAATACAAGATTAGTCTGGTATAGAAAAATAGAAATTCTTCATTAATACCATTTGACTTAAAACCATTTACTACATTCATGTAAAGTATGAGAAAAGATACCATTTTTCAGGAAAATATGAAAAAGGCCCAATATCAGGTACTTAACTTAGACATCATTTTGACTATTTAAAATAAAGATTTAAACAAAAATATTGATTTTGCAATTCTGTGGGAACCATTCTCTCAGCTTTGACATTTACAAGCAATCACTGGGCCTCTTCTGGCCACTGGCTTCTTTTTTCTTTTTCTGAGATTTATTTATTTATTTTAGAAAGAGAGGGAGAAAGAGAGAGAGTGCACATGCACGCGTGTGCATGGGGGGAGGGGCAGAGGGAGAGAGAGGGAGAGGGTGTCTTAACCAGACTCCGAACAGAGCATGGAGCCTGATGTGGGACTTGATCTCATGTCCCTGAAATCATGACCTGAGCTGAAACCAAGAGTCAGATACTTAACTGACTGAATCATCCTGGCACTCCTGGCCACTGGCTTTTTAAGACAGAAAATACCTTTTAACTTGATACCTGGTCATGGTAAAAGGCTCCTCTGTGATATCTTTCATTCCAGACACTCTGCCAGAGAGCAGAACTCTATCTTTCCATCCTGCCTGTCCCTTAGACTTCTAGAAGTTTCTTGGGCTGAGATTTATCTGGGGAACATTGGCTAACATGCTGTCATCTGGTTGTGCCTGCATCCTACCCTCAGAGCATGGCAGCCTCACTTGTGAACATTTCAATGCCACAGGTCAGAGATCTCTTAGTTCTTTGATGCAGCTTATTTTCTTTAAGTACGCACCATTTCAAATATTATAGTTTTTGAATCATCATGGAGAATGATTTCCTCACATACTTATTAAAAAAAAAATCGACGAGTTCATTCATTCCTTTTCTTACAACGTGGTAGGCATTGTTTTAGACATGGTTAATACAAAGATAGAAAAGACAGTTCTTGACCTTGAGGAACTCATTGTATGGAGTAGACCAATATATAAAGAGACGAAGTACTGTACTGTCTAATGAATATTCTAAATAGAGACTACATAGCAGAGAAAAAGATTGATATAATTTTCATTCATTTATTCATTCACTTGCTCACAAATAATTGCAGATGGTATAAATGCACTAAGTACTTGAGATATATAGATAGGTAAGACACAATTTCTTTGTTCTCAGATTTTAAGTTTTAAAGTTCTTAAAGTTTCTGGTCTCCGGATGCCTTTAAACTCTTTTTTTAAAAGTTTGAATATTCTTTTTTAAAAATTGTAAATTCAATTAATTAGCATATAATGAATTATTTGTTTCGGAGGTACAGCTCTGATACATCAGTCTTATATAACACCCAGTGCTTATTACATCACATGCTCTCCTTAATGTCCATCACCCAGTTACTGGAGGATGCCTTTAAACTCTTGAAAAATATTTTAAGGATCCAAAGGAGTTTTTGTTTATATGGATCATATCAACCAATGTTTACCATAATAGAAATTAAAACTGAGAAAAATATAAAATATTTATTCATTCATTTAAAATAATAGCCAATTACATATGAACATAGAATATGTTGTTTAAGAAAAAAATAGTATCCAAAAAAACCTTAGCAAGAACATTTTTTTGCAAATCTGTATAATACCTGGTTTAATAGAGAGCTAGAGTCTCATAACTTTCTACATTCAATCTGTTGTGTATGTTCTTTTGGTAGAAATATATTAAGTAAGCTCGGTCTCATAAGGATTAAAAAAGGAAAAATATTTTAATAGCTTCTTAACAAAATTATGGATACTATTCTTTATTAATACACCAAAACTGTACAAGTGGTAGTTTCTTAA
This sequence comes from Potos flavus, assembly GCA_028534135.1. Lineage (NCBI taxonomy): Eukaryota > Metazoa > Chordata > Mammalia > Carnivora > Procyonidae > Potos > Potos flavus. The sequence continues at coordinate 74,323,629 of CM052896.1, forward strand.
AGATGAGTTGCAATGAGGAATCCGAAACAAGATAAATTAACTTATTGTATATCCTTACATTAATGTCCATTGGTCTGCCTTGCTCTTTGAATGGCTCTTTAACCCCTGCATGTTTTTGTAAACTCACGTGTTAATCATATGAAAAGTATTGGTTTGCTGTTTTACCCACTACTGCTTTCCCATCATCAGTGCAAACGTCAACACAGTGAAAAAGGCAAATAAGGCTTAGTATTATTATGAAAATAGCTTTGAAATTGCAGATCCCCCGAAAGGGTCTCAAAGATTGTTAGGAGTCTGTGGACCACACTTTGAGAAGTGCTAGTCAATTGGGAGTAGGAGAAAGAGGGTAAGAGAGTGAAGTTTGGATTCAGGTTGTCTAGGTTCAAACAGAGCACTGCTACTTACTCTCACTGTGACCTTAGGTTTCTTAACTTTTTTAAGCCTCAGTTTCTTCATCCACAAAATGGGGTTTCAAAAAGTTCCTGCTTCATGGAGTTGCGGTGAAGACTAAGCTTAAATGAGATAATGCTCACATATGTCGATGATTATGATTATGATAATGATTAGTTAGACAACTACAATACAGTGTGATGGAGGCTGAAACAGAGGGAGGGCACAGGGTAGTGACACTATCAGTAAAGGTTTGGTGGCAAAAGGAAGGCTGAGCAGAGTCCTGAAGAGGGCCAGTTGCAGCTGGGGTTGCCGCTGCCCTCTCCTCAAGCTTCTCTTCCTCCATTTTCTATTTTGGAGGGTGGTACCTTCATATGTTCAGTCTCCCAAACCAGAACCCTGGGAGTGTGTGTTGAAGCCAGGAGAAGAGAAATTGGAAAGAAAGGGAGTGATTAACAGTGCCAAATGTATGGAGCATGGAACGAATGAGCTTGTCATAGAAAGCACAGGGCCCATAACACATATTGCCTGAGTGTATCTATTCAGTCATTTTATGAAAAAGATTTTATTAACCCCCCTTTTTACCAATGAGGAGAATGAGGTTAAAAAGAGTTAAGTAACTTGACCAAAATCACACATGTATTAATCGACAGATCCAGGATTTGAATTATGTCCCGTCTTGTTACAAAACTTTTACTCTTTTCATAGCACCATCCAATAAATTGTTTTATAGAAATATGAACTCCAGATTAAAATTTCATTTTACAAATGGAAATTTCTTGGTTTAGCCATCCCTTTTTGCATAATAAAGATATATAGTATTTCGTTCTACATGACATCTTTATCCTTTATTTTATTTATTAGCAAATGAGAATGTATCAAAGAACAAAGTGATACGATTGCATTTTCAAGTTTCAAGTCATTCTCTAGAATTCAGATTTTTATATAAATCAGACTGGTTTTATGCATCTGTTAATTTGAGGCAGTGAAGCTTTAATTGCCAGTACTCCATAATCCCAAATAGTTTTGGTTTAAAATTGGGTAATATCCAAATATGGCTATAAAGATACTTTACCTAAGACTTGGTGAGATACAGGTTAAGTCAATGAAACATTTTTAAGGAACACAAAATAGTTTTAAGAGTGATATTTTGTGAGAGTTTTTCATTAGGGCTTGCGATGGAGCGGGGATGTCTGAGTGGTCTTCTTGAGGCCTCTGGGTCAGCTCTTCTGTGAGTACTTGAAGTGAGGCTTCTGGAAGAGCATCTGGTTAGCAGAAATCCCATTTCTCAGGACCAAAGAACCTCAGAGGTCAGCTGTTTTAGTGGGCCTTGATTCTGTGTGAGTATGGGGTGAAGTCAGGGTAAGACCGTTGTCTCACGGTTTCCTTAGAGTTGGTGCATAGTAACTGTGGGTAGCTTTATTTTCTGAGACAAGAACCAGAGAAAATAATTTGCTAGGCTTTACATTTTCTTAAATCAATTTGAATTTCTCTTTCTAAATCTTCAGAGGAAATTTACTACCTTTGCTTAATTTCAATCATATGTTTTTATCATCTTTTTGTGGTTAGAAAGAAACATTGTGTGACTTAAAACTTTGGAAGGACCAGTAAGTAGAGCATTCTTGTACATTTATGTTTTCCCACAGAATATGCTTGAGGAACTTCCTAAAGCTATCTCAAGTATTTTCCAGCTTGAACAAGAAGATGTATTAGAGTGGGGAGTCTCAGAAGCAGGAAGCACAGTATTTAAATCTCAGGAAACTCTGGACGTTCGACCAGTAGATGAATCAAGTAAACCTTTGAAAGATGAACAGCCCACAGGTGATTCCAAAGCAGCCAAACAGGCATCTTTAAAGGTAAAACACTATTTGTGTTGGAAACAGCTATGATTGGTGGGGATGTGCAAGTGTGAAGAAATGGGTCAGGCAAGAGCCACGGCGTGGAGGTGGGTTTACACTGAAAAAGGGCCTTCTATTTGTAAATTGCTCATTTGGGAAAAGGGGACATCTGTGTATTGAGGGCTTTTTGTCTCAACCCTAATTACAATTCTGGGGAGAGAAGCACATTTTTTAAAAAGATTTTTCATTTATTTATGACAGAGAGAAATAGCAAGAGAGGGAACAGAAGCATGGGGGAGCTGGAGAGGGAGAAGCAGCCTCCCCACTGAGCAGGGAGCCCGATATGGAGCCCCATCCCAGGACTCCCAGGATGCTGGGATCATGACCTGAGTGGAAGGCACACGCTTAATGACTGAGCCCACCCAGGCGCCCCAAGAAGACACATTTTTAAGGAGGGAAGGAACCTCAGGGCTTTCAGAAACTGACCAAGAGTCCTCCCATTACCATTTTGAAGGAGTCAGAAACTGTAACCCAGGGACCAGAACTGGGTGAATTTTGTATATTTTATAATTAAGCCCCATTTGGGTTTATCCTAACTCTAAGTCTTTTTCTATTGTGAGAATGTTTCTCAGATTCATTTTATATATGTATAATTTAAATAATTTTTTACCATATCTATGTATTGCCTTACTACTATTCACTTAGTACTTTTCTTTAATTTGAGTTACTTTTTGACTTTAATGAGTTTATTTAAAATGGGTACATTATTATTAGGATTAAAAAAAGCCACTTTTCCCTGAACCACAAAATATTATCTTATTATCACCATGGATCCTCTCTCTAGCTGATTCAAATGGATACTGCTTCTTGGGTAAACAACCTTCCCTCTCCTTTTGGGTCCCCTCTCCCATTGAAGACAATGTTCCTGCTATGTTTTTCACCCATGTTAACTGGCCATTCTTCAACCTGTACCCAAAACTCCCAACTCTGAAACCTTGGGTTTATCTGTGACCTCCCCTCCCCTTGCCTTTAACCCACAATGAGTCTCCAAGGTCTAGATTCCTCCTAACATTATTGCTTGTAATTTTTTCCTTCTCTTTTCAGTTGCCTTCATCCTAGTCTGGGTCCTAGTGACCTTATGTTTGGATTAACACAGTTGCCTCCTGGTTTTTCTTCTTTTCTCAAGTCCTACTTTCTTAAGTTCATCTTGCATGATGCTAGCATATTGATCTACTGGGAATAATGGGTAAAAAGGAAGATACACAAATAATAATTGACCAGAGAAAATCCACGACTGCTGTGAAGGAGAAGGGACTTATCTTGTTATGGGCTATGGACTCCATCAAAAGTCATGCTGTCTTTCTAAAGCATGCGCTTGGGGTATAAAGTGAATCCTGCCAAGGCTAAGTGAACCCACTCCTTGCTAACTACTTCAGGTGAATCCTGTCTTTCAGGCTCACATCTTCTAGGTGTGGAGCCCTTAGATAGCATCTTTTTCTTTCTTTCTTTCCTTTTTTTTTAAACAGTATCTTTTTTTTTTTTTTTAAGATTTTATTCATTTATTTGAGAGAGAGAGAGAGAGAAACAAGAGAGAGAGAGAGAGCATGAGTGGGAAGGAGAGGGAGAAGCAGGCCCCCACAGAGCAGGGAGCTCGACTTGGGACTCAATCCTAAATTGAGCACAAGTTTGGACTCAATCCCAAATTTGAGTCTCAAATTGGGTGTAGAGATTACTTAAAAAAATCTTAGAAAAAAAAAAAGCGATCAAGAAGAGTAGGCTTCTTGAGAAGAAGAGAGGGGAAAATCTTATATTTCTTCTAATAGTTTTAAGGCAATAAATAAAATATATTTTTAAAAGATTTTATTTATTTGAGAGAGAGAAAGAGAGAGAGAGAGTGGGGGGAAGGGGCAGAGGTAGAGGGAGAAGCAGACTTCCCACTGAGCAGGAAGCCAGACGTGGGGCTCGATCTCAGGATCCTGAACTGACTGAGCCACCCGGGCGCCCCAGGCAATAAATAAAATATTATAGATAAATCTGGTACTAATATTTTTATTGCTATGAAGGTGTATATGTAAAAATTTAGAAAAGGATTTAGAGGAAAATATCAACTCACCTTTAGGATTTATATTATAAACCATACATAGAAATTAGGAGTTTAAATATAAGATAGACCATTAAATATGAGAAAAAGATCTAATTCTCATGTTACAACTTTCTTTAACAGCCTACTTTATATTTTCTTGAAGGCAAAATCATCAGAATTTTTGCAAATCAGAGGAAAAGAAGTTAAGCGAACACAAAAAAGTAAATTAGGAATTCCACAACAGAGACCAGGAAGGTGTTCAAAACCCCTGTGGGATCAAAAACTACCAAGAAAAAAGTAACTTCCTTAAGTTTACAAATTTTACTACCTGAAATTATTTAATAGCATTGATATCTGAAAATGCATTTTTAAAGGAATGTTAACTATTTTAGAAATTCGTATATATGAGATCTAAGTTAAACTTTCTCACAGGAAGAGTTGGTGTCAGATATTATGGTTGGGATATATGTGCTCTACTTCACACTTCTTTCCATAACTGTTTTTGACCATGACCATAACAATGATATAACTGAATAAAAACGGCTCTTTGTGAGACTAAGGAAAATTAAATGTTAATATGTTAGATCTGATATTTTTGGTCACAGTAATGACTAATTTGGATTAACTGTTAATATATATATATTGGTTAATTTTGTTAAGACGAAATAAAGTAAAATGCAACCCAACACAAAATATTCATAGGCCAATCAATTTGGTAATTTAGATGGCCTCATTTTTCTCTACTGTCATTTCATGTTTTATCCTCCCTCCCCCCAATTTTTAATGGAGAGTCTTATTATGCATGGGTACCACAATTTTGAATAATATGTGTAAATGCAATTTAGATTTATGGGTTTATCTTTTGCCAATCACCTTGTTGAAACTGGTTTTCTCCTTATTTTACCACTAGGTTTTTATGGGTTGGTTTATTCTAGATTCTTCTTCATTTGACTCTTTATTGGGGCTTAAAGAAGCTTTAATTATTAGCTTTTGTTGTTGCTTAGGGCATTGAAAGGTGTGCTGGACAGGGAAGACAACCTTTTTATGGCCAGCCTAAACTTTGTAAATGGATATTACTCACAATTTAGTAGCTGAGAATAGACCATGGGAAAAGAATTCCAAAGTTTATGAAAGAGTCGAATTGGCATTTAAGTGACCCTGTACATGCCATTGCTTATCTGCATTGCTTTAAGCTCATTTAGTTAGCAAGATTATGTATTAAAACAAATAGTGACAGCAGACAACAAGTATTTTACCTTCAATAAATAGTTACTGTCAGATTATCAATGAAGCAGAAACTTCTTGATTTTTTTTCCCCTAAAAAACCTTGCATTTAGTGCATTAAGCAAAGTAGTGTGGCCACACACAGAGTCAGAGTCTTTTCTTTTTTATGTCTTAGTGTTTCAAAGAATGACAAATAGTCCTGTTTAAGGAGAGTGTGCTATAAAAACATACAGCCTTTCTCGAGCATGCCAAAAATATTTGTAGATCTTTTTGATATATATAGTACTGTGTTAATTCATTAAAATTGAAATGAGAGGTTTCCATTAGAGAGAAATAAGAATAAGATGCAGAGGAATGAAAACCCGATAGTTAAGAAATTTGTATAATGAAAGACAATTTTGGAAAAATGTTTCTGAAAATCTTTTATTCACTACTCCTTTTTCTTTAAACACTTTTTTTTTTACCTAACTTTTTTCACCAGTGACTAGCCCCCAAATTAAATTGTTTTCTTGGAAATTCAGCCATCTCTTGGAAACATAATGTTTTTTAGCTCAATGACCTAGGGAGATTCACTTGCAAATCTGTTATTAGACTATAATGGGAGCATAGGAATTCAGATTGGTTGTGGTGCTTTTTCAAGGAAAAAAGATTTGTAATGTAATCTCAAGTACATTCCACTAGCCAGGACCTGTTCTAGACAGAATGATCATGTAGATGAGCTTGACTTCAGAGTTCACCTTTTTCTCTCCTTGCCACACACACACACACACACACACACACACACACACACACACACACACACACACACACCGTCCTCTCTTAGGATCCCTGGCTTCCTGGTCACCCATTTTCACTTCTCAAGTTAGGTTTCTTTGTCTCAGGCATTTCCAAATGCTTTGGTTTTACCTCCCCCCAACTCCCGCCCTTCTCAAACATGTACAGATTTTATGTCCTGTTTTTGTTGAGTCCTATACTATTTTGGAAATGATATAAACTGCTCTCTATTAGTGATTCAATAATGTCCATATTGTGCCAGCCATAGGTTAAGTGCTGTCCAATACAAATTAATAACAACAGCGATAAAAATAAAACAAGCATTTCTTGAGACTCCCACAGGCCAGGAACTGTTTATTATTACCAATTTTATAAAGGCAATAGTTAGGGATTTCTTTTAATAGTTAGGGATTTTATTTTCTTCCTACAGAAGACCTTCAGAGAACCCAGTGATATAGCTTGCAAGTGTTATAACTGAGATTCTGATCCAGGCCCAACCAACTCTAAAGTCTAAATTCTTTATAGTTTGCTACTATCTAGAATACATGGAGCAGTTGGTAGACAGATCAGCATTAACCCATTAGATAAAGGGTCAGAAGGGGTGGCACAAGAAGGAGGTGATGTATGAAAAGAGATATTTTTTTTTTTTTGAAAAGAGGTATTTTTAAAAAAGAAAAAAGAACAGTAAATTTTGCAGAGCAGTTTGTCTTCAGGTGTTGTTCGAAGGATGTTTAAACATGGACAAAATGATAGGCAGCACTTGATCCGTAAGTGAAGGAACTGACAGGTATTGCTGTCCCCATGAATTGTCCTGGAGACAGATAATAATAGCTAATATCTGCCCTGTGAGAGACACTATTTTAAATGCATTCAATCCTTTCTTTCTTTTCTTTGTATTGAAGTATAGTTGACATGCAATGTTACATTAGTTTCAGGTAGGTATACAACCTACCTGATTCAACAATTCTATATGTTATGCTATGCTCACCACAAGTGTAGCTACCACCTGTCACCACACAATGCTATCACAATACTACTGACTATATTCCCTCTCCCCTGCCTTTCATTCCCATGACTTATTCATTCCATAATTGGAAACTTGCATCTTCCACTCCCCTTCCCCCACTTCGCCCATCCCTCCACCCTCTCCCCTCTGGCAACCATCACGTTTGTTCTCAACTCCTTTCTTTCTTAAAGTAGCTTTATCCAGGATGTGCTAATGTTGTTATTTCCAATTTGCCAAGGTATAAATAAATTAATTGACTTGCTTATGACCTAGTGATAATTTTAAACAGGATTTGAACACAGTCAGTCTGACTCTGACCCCTGTGTTAGAAGTACAGTCAGATGTTAAGAGCCTGGAAACTTAGAGGAAGTTAGATGAATGCAGCAAGCAACAGAGAACTGTTGTGCTGGGCAAAGGAGTATTTACAGACCAGTGTGTTAGAATTTTGCAGGAAGAATTGAAGAGAGGAAGAGACAGAGGGTGCAGTGCTCAATCCAACTCTCAGGCTGAAGTGATAAGGACCTGAACTGGAGTGTGTTGGAAGTGAGGGGCGAGAAGCAGCAGCCCTGAGCTGCGGAGAGGCCCGGTTTTTCATAGGATGTGCAAGTGAAGAGAAGAGGAGTCAAAGATGGCTCAGTGTTTTGTATCTCCCAGGCCAGGAATCTAGGTGAAATAGTTATACCGGAGATGAAATTTGGGCGGTCTCAGCACAAGAGCAAATAGAAACTCTGAAGCTTACTTTTCCAACGTACAAAGGGGAGTTCAACCTTGGAAATCATCACCTGTTTGGAAGATGGAGAAAGAAAATCGAGTGACTAAATCAAATCATGATGAATTTGAGAAGTAAATGGAGAGACCTGGGACAGCACAGGTTTAAAAAAGCTCACAAAGAAAGAGCAATTTCAGTAAGGGTCATCGATATTGTCAGCTGTGTCTTGGAGGTCCTAGAGAACATGATCTAAAGTTCATTTGATTTGGTTTGGTGAAAAAAGGTCATCATGTGGTTAATGTAAGTGTACAACTTTATTTATTTAAAAATTTTTTTTAAAGATTTTATTTATTTATTATGATAGAGAGAGAGAGAGCAGCACACAAGTAGGATATTGGCAGTCAGAGGCAGAGGGAGAGGGAGAAGCAGGCTCCCGGTTGAGCAGGGAACCCGATGCAGGGCTCCATCCCAGGTCCCTGGGATCATGACCTGAGCCGAAGACAGATGCTTAACCGACTGGCACCCCAAGAGTGCAATTATAGTAAGGAGGCGGAGATGGAGTCGTACTACATAGGGGCCACTTCCACCTCAGGGGTCATTAACAGGCAGTACTAGGCAAAAAAAAAATTGGCTTATAGTCAGCAGCATTGTATTTAGATCCTAGTAGTTACTAATTTTATGACCTCTCCAAAATAAGCCTGCTCTAAAATAAGGATAGTAATACCTCCCATATAATAAGTTCATTGTGGGAGATAGAGAGAATGTGTATAAATCGCCTAGTACAGAATAGTGGTAGTAGTACATGGTAGGTGCTCAATACATATTTGTTGATTGGATGGCGAGTGACAATGGGAATTAAGATCTTCATGTCTTCTTCTCTACGTTGGAAAAGTAGGAGAGAGGCAAGTTGTAGCAGAGTGGGAAGGAAGATGCTGCATAAACTAAAGAGACCTGGGTTCCATTGCCGTTAGTTAATGGATAACATGCCACATTGTTCTATTGCTTCAGGGACATTAGCATTTGAGCAGAGTAGCAAAGACATAATGCATGATGGTTGGATATGATATCACCAAGTGAGTTCCAGAAATCAGGAGAGAAGAGATTTGGGGTGAAATGACAATGAGTTTGCTTTTTGATCTGTTGTTTCTGAGGTATCTGTAAGTCATATAGGTTGAGATCTTCAGCAGAAAGTTGGATATATAACTTTGAACATCTGGTCAATGGTGATATTAAATTTGTTATAAACCAGTATTATAGTTTTAAATCTTATTCGTTTAGACACCCTTTTTAGAGCCTAGATTGTTAACGTCAAAGTATTTTTATATCGAAAAGACCAAAATGATCAAAGAAGCCCACTTTCTTTTCTCTGTTGCAGAATTCTGCAAGACTACCACTTTCCTACCCTTCATGATCTGTGCACCACTGTCCCAGCCCAGGAGCTGCCTGTTAACTTGCACTTGGCTTCTCGAGTGTACCATACAGCTGGCAAGAAAGCTCACAATACTTTGCTTACAATATTGGGAACCTCTTTCTTAGATAATCACTTTACAGATGAAGAGCGAAGAGATAGGTAAGAGTTCCACTGGTATTTTTTTTTAAACCAGATTTAAACTGTCAAAGAAATTCTGCCTTTGAGATTTAGATTTTGAAGACTCAATTCTGTTTTTAGACACTAGAGAGGAGCAGTTTTTATCCTTTCCATTCCTTCCCAGTACATATACAGTCTAGGACAGCGTCTTCATTTCCTGCTATTAACAACATGAACCATGGCCTGTCATAAGGTAACTTTAGTTTAATGGTGTCTAGATACCAAAGAGTGTCACATACATTAGTGCATTTGTTCTTTGTAACAACTCTGTGGAGTACAGATGTGAAAATTGAGGCTCATGAAAATCAAGCCACATTGCTAGGCTTATACAATTAAGAAAATCACAGATTTGAGATTTAAAGTCAGTCTTTCAGATTTCACACCTCCTTTGGGCGTACTTGAGTCCAGGGATCATGTACAAAATCATTGCCTCTGGAGTTTCTTCCATTTCTCTTCATGTCTCATTTCCCGTTGGCATCTGAGCATTCTTTTCTGGAGAGTATGTGATTTATAGCATCCTCAAAAGAGAGGAGAAAAGGGAATGGAGGTCACATTCATTTAGCAGAAACTACAATCCTAGCACTGTGTAGTGTGCTTTGCATCTTTTGTTTTTAAATCTTCAACTACAAGAAGTCATGATTTCCATTTTAGTCTTGAAGAAGCTTAGGCTCCATAATATCGGGTTGCTTGCCCAAGTTCTCATCTCTGGATAGTGAAAAAATCCAGATGTGTCTAACACAGTTTTTCTCAAACTTTTTTCACTATTACTCCTTTAAGGAAGGCTTTTAAAAGGCTTTTCCTCCTAATTGCCCTTCCCCATTAAATTTTAATATCTTGGATGTACGTTGTATCTCTTTATGGTGTTGTATCTATTTACACACACACATATATACATATACATATCTTCATATACAATGTGTATGTATACATATACATATATATGTGTGCGTGGATATATATGCCATATACATAAAAAGAGTAAGCTTTCATCATCCTCCTCCCCAGGTACCAACTTTTACCCCTTTGGGGGCGATATCACCTGCTCATTGAGAATGCATATTCATAAGTCTCTTGTCTTTCAGAAGAGCTGATAGGAATCCTGAAAAATCATCTATGACACATTTGAGAATATTGGAAACATTAAATATTTAGTTAAATTTAAATAGAAACATTTTAAGTATTATATTTTAGGTATTTTATTAAAATATGAGAATATTTTAAAAGACCACTTTTAATTACATGAACTATCACAGAATTATTAGTAACTTACCCATTCTTTTCATGGTATATGCTGAGCTCATTTTCTCAAACTTGACTTTTAGTAAAAATTGTAACACTTTACTGCATTCTTTCATGATTTAAAATCGTCCAGTTTCTCTGCATTCAGTAATCACAATGAAATTCAATTTGAATTCCTAAAAGAGGGTCATTCTCATGTTTATTTTCTACTTAGGCAAAAATATTTTTCAAGGATTTATCTGCTATTCATAATCTTATACATCTAAGTCTTTTAGTTTTGATTTATCAGGTAAGTGTTTTGAAATTTTTGAAATAAATTGTATGTGAAGAATTTTGGAAGTTTCAAAACTTCCTGCTTCTCTGGTAGAAAGTAACAGTTCTGTATGACATTTTTGGAATATCTTTTAAAAGCTAAAGCTGAGAGTGGGAAATAAAGACATAAACATAATCTAGTAATCATGAAACTACCATTTTGAGTAATTTCCATTAGCACTGTAAGCTAAGCAACATTCTGAGGAGTTATAGCTTCTGTTAGTCATGCAAAGTGTTAAAAATACTGGTTACTTTCCAATTCTAAAATTTTTTTTCTTCAAGTAGATCATTCTTTTTCCAAGAGAGTCAATAAATGTTCTATTTGATGATGATAATTCTTGGCAATTTGTTCCTAAGTACCAAATAAGAAGTTAATTTAAGTACTGAATATTTAATTCTCTGGCATCCATCTCTTGAGGATTACCTTGCTAAACATAGCTTAACCTTTTCAAAATATATCTGTCTGCTGAGCCTACAAGTTTGGAGAAATGTATAATTTTTTCTGCACTAATAAGTGTTCTCAAGAAAGATAATTGTAAACACAAAATGAATACCCTTTCATTTGGTGGTTTTTGTTTTTTCTGTGAGATGAACAGATAACTACAAAGCATAACAATATTTGTGCTTGTATAGTTTTAATGCTTTCCTACTTCTACATATAGTAATTGTTATTTGTAGCAAACACCAAGGATATTTTAATGGACTAGCATTGGTACATACTTAAGTTTATTTAAAATAACAATATATTATTCAAACTTACATTTATCTTGCTAGATAGCAATTTTGATGAGAAGTATAAAAATGTTTCATGTTGATTATAATTTTGCTTTTAAATTTTCTATAGTCTAAAGAGAAGTTTATAGTTGTTTAGCATTAGCATGGAATTTTAGATTTGGGGTTTTAAAATAAGGTAAATCATTAAAAGTGTTTAAACACTTAGATTAAGTTCACACTTTGGTGGATATTCTTCTAACATCTCTTGTATGTGCATGTGTTTAAACCATGTATGGCCTTCTATAGACTGATTTTTCATCCAGGATTATGTGTGAACATTTAAATACTTTCATATTATTCACTAACTTAACCAAGATTCAATGTAAGAAAACTTCAAATGTGGAATAATTTATTAAACTTTTGCTCTAAAGTTTTTGATGCATATTGCCAGACTTCTCTCCCAAAAAATTATATGGATTTACACTGCTTTCAATAACTTATGAGGCTGTTCATTTCCTTTCACTCTTATCAGACAACAAATTGTCAATCTTGATTTTTTCCTAATCTGATGAGGAAACATATTTTATTATTATATTTTTATTCATTTCTAGTGAGGGTGAACACATTTTTAGATGTCTTTTGGCTATTTTTCTCCTTTTGAGAATTATCAGTTCATACTCTCTTGAGTCATCATTCATTTCTTCCTTATTGATTTATAAATGATCTTCTATATTAAAGATTTTGGGGCACCTGGGTGGCTCAGTGGGTTAAAGCCTCTGCCTCTGCCTCATGGCTCGAGTCATGATCTCAGGGTCCTGGGATCGACCCCACATCGGGCTCTCTGCTCAGTGGGGAGCCTGCTTCCCCCCCTCTCTCTGCCTGCCTCTCTGCCTACTTGTAATCTCCCTCTCTCTCTGTCAAATAAATAAATAAATAAAATCTTAAAAAAAAAGATTTTATTTGTCATAGATAGTAGACATTTTCTTTTAAATTGTGGTTTGCTAGTTTCTAGTTTTGTTTATGGTGTTTTATGCTGTCCAGAAGTCTTAATTTTTATGTGGTAAAAACTATACCAGTCATTCTCCATGTGTCCTAGTCTTGGTATCATTCTTAGAAAGGGCTTTTTTACACTTAAATTTAAATGTATTTGCTCATATTTTCTTCTAGTAATATCATAGCTTTCCTTGATCCATCTGTAATTAATTTGATAGGATAAGCATTATTTTTTCCCAAATGACTAGTCAGTTGAATATCATTTATTCATAAATCCTCTTTCCTCACTAATTTGAAATGCCAACTTCTCATACCTTAAATTCCAGCGTGTTACTGGTCTATTTATGGACTTACGTTCTATGTCACTGACTTGTCTATGTAAAATTGCTTGTGTATTTTGTTGATCCACCATCAATAAAGAGAGAGCTGGCAAAAAATGCTGTCTTACAAACATTGGCTGACCTTCTCAAGTCAGATTCACCTTATAGCCAGCTTCCTCATGGTAAGCAGTGCTTCGGCTAGAGATCCCAGATCTAACGCTCCACTTGGCTTCAAATTACAAGAGAAATTCTTAGTCACATTTTGAAAAAATGCAGACAGACTATTACTTCTATACATTAAAACAGTGACAACTGCAACAATTGGAAAACCAAAGGCTAACTATCAGAATTTAATGTTTAATTTCATTTATTATTTTGTTACAAAAGAATAATAAAAATAATACTTTAGCAAGTATGCAAGAAAATGCAAAAAACCTCTTCAATTATTCAAAATCTTGCCATCCAGAGATGATACTGTTTACATTCTTAACTATATGATTCCAGACTTTTCTGTATGCAAATAAATAGCATAGAACAAAACTAGGATAATGCTATGTACCTAATGTTTTGTAACCTGATTTCTTTTTTTTTCCCCCAATACTTTTATTTTATTTTTTCAGTGTGTAACCTGATTTCTTAAACCATGTTGTAATTATCTTTTCATGTCAAGGAAAACAGATCTGAATAATCACTTAAATCAATCAGCAAATATTTTTGTGTACCTACTGTGTGGCAGGCATAGAGTTAGGCACTAGGGAAGCATCTGCTAACATAATCCCTGCCCTCAGGGAATGTGGAGATTAGCAGAAAAGAACAGTGGTAAATTAGTTATCAGGAATATAACAATTAATATGCAGATGTGCAGGGTGCTGTGGAAACTTGGAAGATTTCCTGATTACCTTGAGAAGTTTGAGGAAATGATACTTATATTGCAACCTGAAGAGTGAATTAACATTACCTGGGAACTTGTTAGAAATGCAGATGATTTGAATGCATATTGAAGTTTGAGAGTGGACAGTTGGAGCTCATCTAAGAACTGGAAAGAAGCCTAGCATTGGGGAACAGGAGGAGCAGTGGTGCAATGGAGGCTGAGGGGAGGCATGAGTAAGATCAGGTAGGATTTCACAGATGCCCTATATGTGTGTGTGAGGGCATGTATATAGTGCCTTGGGGGAGAAATTCTTACTCACAGTGTATTGGGAAGCCATTGATAGAGTTTTTTGAGAAAGAATGACATGATCAGATTTGCTGTAAGATACACAGTCCTCAACTTGACTTTTTAGTAGCATTTTGCACAGTCGCATTAACTCTTCCTTAAAACATTTTAATCTCTTGGGGCGCCTGGGTGGCTCAGTGGGTTAAAGCCTCTGCCTTCAGCTCAGGTCATGATCCCAGGGTCCTGGGATCGAGCCCCGCATCGGGCTCTCTGCTCAGCAGGGAGCCTGCTTCGCCCTCTCTCTCTGCCTACCTCTCTGCCTACTTGTGATCTCTCTCTCTCTCTCTCACTGTCAAATAAATAAATAAAATTTAAAAAAAACAAAAAAAACCAAAGTAGTAACATATCTTTAAAAAAACAAACAAACAAACAAAAAAAAACATTTTAATCTCTTGACCTTTGGGACTATACTCTTTTATGGTTCTCTTTCTGTCTCCCTGACTATGTCTTCTCAAGTCTCCCTTGCTGGTGTTTCCTCACCTCTTGACTTCAAAACATTGTAGTGCCCAGACTTATACTGGGGCCTCTTTTCTCCCCTACTTACCAAGGTGTGATCTTATCTAAGACCTTGGCTTTAAATACCCTCTATATGCTGATGCTGTCATTTACTAGGATACATGCAGAAGGATGTTCATTGTCATTACAATAATTAAAAACTGGAAACTTCGTGGATGTTTTATCAATGGCAGATTTTTTTATGACGCATCCAATGGTGGAATGCATTGCAACCTTGATTAAGAATAAGGTAGTGCTTTGTGTTCTGAAAGGAGGTAGAACTAAATATATAAACAGATATATGATGATATACAAATTTTTGTGTGTGTGTGGAAGGAAGAAACTGTTAACTGTGGTCCTTTTGTTTTCATTATAGATTGTACACTAATGCCATAAAAAATAAAACTGTCATATTTTTTGCATGCTTTATATGGTATATGTTTGCTCTTTTATTTTTAATCTTTGTTTAGTTGTGTCCCTTGTAGGCTGTATAGACTAGAATACTTTTTAAAACAATCAAAATTTTTCTTATAATGGGTTGGATCACCCCTTATTCATTTGTTATATCAGATATAGTTGATATTATTCTTGTCATCTTACTTTATATTCTCTTCCTCTTGCTATTTCTTATAATCTATCATATTAGCCAATATTTATACATGTGTTTTTTTGTTTGTATCATTATCTGATATCTAACATTATGAGATAGAAATCTGAAGCCAGCCTGTTTTTATTTTATTAGCAAGTAATCTATTTCTTCTCCACTCCTCCTAGATGCTTCTAGGACTTTAAATTTTGCCTTAAATAATGTCACTAATACATGTTTGAGAGTGAATTACTTTTTAATTAACTTTTCCTGATACACAAAAACCCCTTTTAATTTACTACCACCCAGAGATAGTACTGTTTCCATTTTTATATGATTCCAGACTTCTTCAGTTTAGGACTTTTTCTATTTTGTTTTCAGTATATTTCCATTCTATTTATCTAATGACTTTCTTCAGGTATATCAATTAGCTATATGTTGGATCTTTATTATCTATCCTCTACATTTATCATTACTTTGCTTACATTCATATCTCAAACCTTCGTTCCAAATCAATTGTTTCATTTTCTGTGGTATAAATTTTGAAAATTTCCTCTACCGTTTTATTTATTTATGTATTTATTTAAAGATTTTATCTATTTATTTGAGAGAAAGAGAGATAGTGAGTGAGAAAGAGAGCGCCTGGGTGGCTCAGTTGGTTGAGCAGTGATTCTTAATTTTGACTTAGGTCATGATCTCTGTGTGGTGGGATTGAGCCCCGAGTCAGGCCTCCCACCTCAGTGGGGTGACTCTTTCCCCCTCCCCCTGTTCACATGTTCTCCCTTTCTCACATAATAAATCTTTAAAAAGTACTTTTGAGTTCTATAATAAATTTTTTTCAAAAGGGTGTTCTTCATATAACTTTTGGATGCTCTATTTCTTTTTTTATATTTCAGACTCTTCATAGAATTTATATTTGATTTTTCTGTGTACTCACCTTGAATGAAGATAGGTCATTTCTGGTTGCCCAAAGTTAATATCAGATAGATTTACCTGGCATTTCGTGACTGCTCATCTTGGAGGCATTAGAATACTATGTTTAGATCTTAAGTAGGTGCACCAGAAGATGCAGTTTTATATTACTAATGTAGTCATTCAGAATCCTGAAAGGTGTTTGGGGTGGGATGGACCAGGTTCTGAGAATTTTGCCTCTACATATTTTTTCTGTGATTGTCAACTATTATACTAGAGGCCGGCCTTTTCCGTTGGCTTTTCTATGTGACGAAGATTATTCTAGGCTTTTTTTTTTTTCTGTGCATGCACGTATATTATATATACAGACATCTTATGAAATGATATTAAAGATGTTGTTTTTGCAGTTTATGTTCAAGGATTTTTTTTAAAGATATCTTATTTGTTTATTTGACAGAGAGACAGTGAGAGAGGGAACACAAGCAGGGGGAGTGGGAGAGGGAGAAGCAAGCTTCCCGCTGAGCAGGGAGCCCGATGTGGGGCTCGATCCCAGGACCCTGGGATCATGACCTGAGCCGAAGGCAGACGCTTAATGACTGAGCCACCCAGGCACCCCATCCTTTGAAGATTTTTGTTTTAAAACTGAAATATAGACACATGAGTAATTATTTTGACTTACTATCTCTACTACTTATGGTTTACAAATGAAGTATATCAAGTATGCTGACATTTCAAAGATTTTATCTGAATCTTCTAAATATTGTAGTGATATTTGAATATGAAAACAAAATTATTTAATAGGAAAGGTGTTGAGATGCATTTGTCAAAAACTGTATATAAACGGATAAAACCTTTCCATTTCCCAAATGAAGAAAATGTAATTCAGAGATTCGGTGACTAGCGCATGTATATAGGGCTAGTAAAAGAAGCTAAGATTCAGAACTAGAGCTCTCCGATTCTAAATGTGGTTTCTATTTTATCCCACTGTTTTGTGATTTTGTGAAGACCCTTTCTTCTGCTTATATTAGGTTGGAGGTACTTACATTGCTTGTTCCTTCTTAGCAACTGAAATCCTATTTCTGAGTACTAGGCCGGGGCTGAGGCCTTGCTAACTGTGGTAGACTTCCCTGAAATTAATTACTTAATTTCTGAAAGCTTTCACTGAATACTGTCTGGTTTTGTTTTCCCCATTACCGGTTGCCCCCCATTAGAACGTGCCATTGTCCCAAGCCAGAACTTTCTGATGCCACTCCTAGTGCACAACCACCTGTGGTCTGTCATACCATGTTTGGAATATTGTGTTCTATCTTCTGCTCTATATTTCCTTCCAACGTGGTTATCTGGAACTGACTTTCCTCCACTATGCCTCATTTCCTGCATTGTCTTCCATTCCTCAATGGTTAGGTCTAATCCTGGCCCCACCCCCATCCCTTACTTGGCCTTGTTCCTTGCTACATAATCCAGGCAATGACCCAAGATACACAAAGCACATAAGACTTAATTCCTGTCTGAAGTCTAGCTGGGAATATGTCACAGAAGCACATGTTTTAGAGCCTTAAGAGATCTTACCCTTCTCCTAGGCTAACCTTCTCATATTTATGGATGAGAAAACTAAGGATAAATTTCACACTCCAAATCACAGTTGGTGGCAGAGTTAGAAGTCGAATCAATAGTAACTTCAATTAGACTTCTATTATATCCATTTTTAATAAATAACCCTTATACCTAAGTAAGCCCTAAGCATACTTAAAAAATACAGATTGGGATTATAGAAGTCATTTTATTATGCACTATCAATGTTTAATGAGATATTAGATTAGTATATTTTTGATTTTATATGGAAGTATAAAAACAGGAATTATTTGGACATTTATCTGATTTCTAACTCAATATGTGAAAGCTGAATTTTTTTATAGCAAAGCAATGTCATTCCACCAGATGTCACTGTTTGCATGTAACAATGAAGTTAAACTGATTAAAAATAAAATCCCCCCTTCCCTAATCATATTCTGTAAAAAAAAATGAAAATCTATATAGTTATACTCTTATTATTCTTTAGATTTATTATTTTATTAAGCTTATATTCCCCGAATTTTTTAAAAAGTATTCAAAGTGTTCATTACCTCTGCTACAAATTTTGAAGACTAAAGAAAATTATCTGTTATCTTCAAGAAGATAAGCTCTTAAAGTCTTTTCTCAATCTAGGAGTTTGCTTTTCAAGCGACATTCTTTGTAAGTTATTTTTTCCTAAATTGTAGGTTGTGACCCAATAAGGGGCTGTGAAAGCAATTTAGTGGCTTGCTACAAGCGTTTGATAAAACTGTTGTGTCAAATAGAATACTCTATTGCATATAAGTATTATTTTGGTAAAACTTTTACACATGAGCACTCTTAAAATATCCCTGTACACATCTTCTTTGAATTGTATAAAAGCAACTGTGAGCTCCATTCTGTGAAGCCTCTTCCAGATTTTGTACCCCAAGGAACAAGATAAATTCACTAAGGAAGGGATAGCAAAGATGTGGTAGGGGGACTTCTCTGTTAGAGTAACACCAAGGAGGGGAGAAGGGTGCTGCAGGGAGAACCCTTCTCTATGCTTCATAGGATGGGGCTCATGTTCACTTTTATGTAACTCATAGAGTATGTATGCAGAGATTTTAAAAGAGTACTCCCAGCTTAAAGCAAATGTTTTCCAAGCTTCTTTGATATCAATCTACGATAAGAAACACATTTTATATCTCTGGCCCATGAGAGACAAAGAAAGAGGTTTAACTCACTCTGAGAGAGGTGGGGGATGTTTCCTTCATTCAATACTGTCAATAATAGCTATAATAGCAATAACAATTGTAATATCCACCACTTACTGAGCATGCACTCTGTCCAAACTCTCACATGCATTATTTCTAAGCATTAGACCCTGAAAGACCTGATCACTGTTGCTATCGATAGATGAAGAAACAGACCTTGGAACCAAAAGTGACTTATCCTACATAGAAGAGCAAGTGGCCAAAGTGGGGCTAAAGTCCTGGTTTCTAGCCTCATTCCAAAATCTAGCTCTTCTCACTGTATCAGTGAATTTTAAGCTTCCTCCTGGATAAGGACCACCTAGAGTCTATGATGAATGTATCAGTTCCTAGGCTCTATTCCTAACCCACTGAATTAGAATCTCTAGAGGAGGAGTCTGTGAAACTATAGATTTGACAAGCTCCCAGAATATTCTTATGATCAGGAATATTCTTATGTTTTAGGAAAGATTGCAGTATATCAGTAGTTTTCAAACTTCAGTGTACATCAGAATCATCTGCAGTGCTGGTTAAAACACAGCTGACCGGGTCCACCCTGAAATTCTGGTTCATTAAGTATAATGGGGGTCAAGAATTTGCATTTTCTAGCAAGTTCCTATATGACGTTAATGATGCTGTTTAGGGAACACACTTTGAGAACCACTACAGTACCTGTGATTCTCTGTTCCCCAAGACAGAGTGTGGGACTGGCTTTAGCTGTGAGACTTTTCTTGATGAGCCAAAATACAACAAATTTATTGAGTACCTATTGCATTTGCATCCACAGAAGAAAGAAAATGAATAAGGATCACTTTTCTCTTCAGACCAGTCTATGTCTACTGTGAAAAAAATACACGGAATCAAAAGTAGTATATTCTACAGTGAAAGATCAGATCAAATGCAGCAGGAAAACTAGGGAAGGAAAGATGAATTTTGACTGGGTAGAGGGGGATTTATAAAGGTGTCATGAGGGAGTTGCGATCTGAAAGCTGTCTTTTCCTGATTTTTATAGCTACACTGTTATTGTCATTTGGTTCGCCTGTCTTCCCTACTGCTCCTTAGTAATCTCGGCCCCTCGGGCACCTTTTGCATAGTGAATATAGGTTCGGTCAGGAGGTAGGGAAGGGGAGTGGGATTGGGCAAGTAGATGGTGCTCAGACTGTGGAGGACCCTGAATGCGGGGCTCGGGAGCTTGAGTTTATACAGTGTGTGTAGTCATTAAAGTATTTGGAAAGGGGGTGACTGATGACACCTCTGGCAGGATATATAGCATGGATCGGAGGAGGGAGAGTCTAAGGTAAGGGGCCAGTAAAGATGATATCATAGGACTCAGATGAGAGAAAATGCAATGGACAGGACAGACACCATGGAAGGAGAAGGAGCAGAACCAGTGATTACTGCTGAATGTGAGGGAAAGGTTGGTTATAAAGAGATTTTCAGTCTCAAATGGTGTTTTCCAAAGGGGGAGAACTCTAGAAAGGATTAAGTTCTCTCTGGAAATAAAGAAGGAAGTAGAGAAAGTCAGGAGAAAAACTTCAAAGTAAATGATTCATCCTTGTAATACATAAACAGTGGCTAATTTTGCGTAGGCTTTCCCTAGGGTCCTCCATACATGTCTGCCAGAGTTATGCACTCTAAAATGTCCAATGACTTCTTTCACTTCTCTTTCTGTCAACCAGAATATCTGTTTCTCTAGTGCACATTTGGAATGTGACAAGACAGTAAGATGGGAATGACTCTTACTACCTTGTTTTCGGAATAGAGCTAGATAAAAATACAGCAGTATCTCAAGATGGCTTCTTAAGGTCACACCTCTCCTTCCTGATCTTGGAAATACTTCACTGATCTTGATGTATGTGCTCTCTTGGTTCATTATTGCAACCAATAGACTTTGCCCTGTTCTTCATTTTTTCTATGTGTATCAGTTGGGATTCAGTTGCAGAAAACAGAAATATTTTCAGCTATTTTAAGCAAAGAGGGAGTTAATAATGAGAATTTGATGCTTATAAAATCAGTGGAAAGATTTGGGAAAATGGGCTCTGGGCAGGAGGACTTCCAGAGATGACTCACACAGCGTGCTTAACTGGCTGCCAAGGGAACTGCTCCTTCTAGCATAGTCAGGAAGGTGGTAAATCTGGAAGCCAGTACTGGCAACATACCACCTTAGTCGTGATTCAGGGATACAGTAGCCTCTATTGTCACAGCTTTTGACTCTGGAACCACAATATTTCTGTTCGATATGCTCACTGCCATCCCCCTCCCTGCTACCGAAAGAAGAAAAACAACCCACAAACAAAGTACTATTAACTGAAACACTGCTACAGTAGAGCTCAATGTTGCAATGATTGTTTGCCAACAAAAACATGGGAATCTTCTGCCTTCCAGATTGTTAAGTGAGTGCATCTGATTAGTGGATTCTAAATCACATATAAGACACTGGCTGCAGGAGAGTTTTACCTCGGTAGTTCAGGAAAGCACGTTAGAGGGAGGATAATTTGGGAGTTGAGGGTCAGTCTACTATATTCACCGTATTGGCAGTTGAACTTTATCTTCTCTCTTTTTTTATCTTCTCTTTGAATTAAAATATTTGACTAGTTGAGATAGGAGGCTTTTCTCCGTGACTCTGCTTTGGCAGACCCGATCTCCACAAGCCTAGCTTTGGGTGGGCCTGTTTCTTTAAGAGCTGGTGTGATAGGATCTGAGGGTTTCCACATATTACTAAGTAACTAAAGTCAGTTGGGTGGTTTGCATACTCTTAGTCTTCACATTTGATGGCTCATAAAGTGATTGTCTGTTCATATAATGGTATATCAAAAAGAAGGAAGGAACATTGGCTCTAAATACTTCCATGTGAAAATGATACAGCCATAGCCTGTGCAGAACTTATTTTATAGTTCTTTTATAGCAAGTGCAAAAGTTAGTACAAATTAATACAAAATTTAATACACAATGTTATTTTAAAGCAGTTTGTAAGTCAGTCATAAATAACACATTTGCCTTCAAATTTTCATTTAGCTCATCTCTTTGGCTTAATTAAGGCTTTTATTTATAAGTTTTGTATCTCACTGATATCCTAATATAGAAATAGTTTGTAGCCTAGAAGGGAAGACTTAATGCCATAGTTTTTTGCTTCATCCTGGCAAGATATGATTCAAGAAGAGAAAACTTTACCGTGAGAAGGCAGTTCTGCTTGGGCTGACGCTTTACCTCACTCTAAGAAATGAGACCATTTCCTGTGAGCTTGGAGTAGGGAATAGGTTAGC
>CM052896.1:74346573-74433626 GCA_028534135.1 Potos flavus
GGTTCCCTGCTGAGCAGAGAGCCCGATGTGGGGCTCAATTCCAGGACCCTGAGATCATGACCTGAGCTGAAGACAGAGGCTTAACCCACTGAGCCACCCAGGTGCCCCATGGGAAGGTGTTTTTTAACATCGTTTTGACTTGGTATTATTTTCTTTTAATTTTATTCTTTATCCTCATTAATGTAAGAAAATATATTCTTTAGAATACCAGTTTCTTGGAATTTATTGGTATTTGCTTCCTACATGTTTCCTATATATCCCAATATTGTCTATTAATTCAATGATATTATAAGTTGTGACCATTTCTACATTGCGGCAGCACTAAGCAGAGCATAGGCTTTCTAATCCAGCTTGGACCTGAATCCCACTTACTTTCTGGATAATCTTTACTAGCATCTTATTTTCTTGAAGTTTCAGTTTTTTTGTATGTAAAATAGATGTTCTGAGAATTTTGTGAGAGACTATATAGCAATGAATAATAAGTGCTCAGTTAAGTATAGATATAGCTGTTATATTATCATATTATTCCACTCTTCTGTGGCATATTTCTTTTGTTTGATCTATAAAACACTGTGTGCGTAGGGATGCCTGGCTGGCTCAGTTGGAAGAGCATGTGACTCTTGATCTTGGGGTTGTGGGTTTAAGCTCCATGTTGGATGTAGAGGTTACTAAAAAATAAACTTAAAAAAAATAAAAATAAAAAACACTGTTGGGGATTTTTCAGCAATGTGTTTTACCTATTTCTTCACATGTTACCAGTAGTTCTTACTTTATGTGATTAGAAGCTGTTTTACCCTTATTATGAATTTAGCAATGTTTTACCTTTATTATGAATTCTGTCTCTTATCAATTTTAAATGACCAACTTTGGGTTTTTTAATGCTGGAATTCTACTGTAGTATGGCTGGCCCTGCTTTCTTTTCTGTTTGTATTCAGGAATATTTTCATTTTAATCCTTTGTTGTTTTTCTTTGTTTTTGTTTTGTTTCAGATGAGCCATATAAGTAGCATATGGCTAATTTGGTCTACTAATACTACTACTAATTATTATTATTATTATTATTTTTGGTTTCTATCTTTTAAAAATTTTATTTCTATTTTCTCTTTTATTAAACCATCATTATTTTCTTTAGCAATATTATTGCTTTTGCTGTTCTGAGTAACAAGGCCAATTAGAATTACTTAAGAACTTGCACAAGTAGTGTATGAACTTTAGTGTAGAAAAAATTCAAATGATACAGCTGCGTATGACATAGAGAGCACCACCCACCTTGAATGCTGTCCTTTCCCAGTTCTCGTCTCTCTGAAGTTTACTAATATTAAATGCACTGTGTGTATCCTTTCAGACTTTTTTTTTCATTTATGTAATGCAAGTGTGGGCAAATTAATGTTTTTACATGTGTGGAATGATTTAATCTATATTATTCTGCATCTTGAGTTTTTTGCTTAAAACATGCTTCTGTTGATTCTCATTTATTGAATATTTACTATGAACCAGACACTGTGCCAGGACTTCACGTGTATTATCTCATTTAAGCCTCCGATGAACCCAGAGAGGTACTAATTATGTCCCCATTCAAAAAAAGTCCCCTTCTCCCCATTTATTCTGTTACCCTTTTTTCTTACATCTTCCTGATGCTAAAAGCCACTAACCCATTTTAGAAGGATATATTAATTATTTATTGCTGCAGATCAAATTACCCCAAATTTAGCAGTTTAAAACAACAATATTATTATCTCACACAGTTTCTGAGGATCTGGAAGTCACAGTTTCTAGACTAACTGGGAGATTCCGGCTCAAGATCTCTCACGTGGTTTTAGTTAGGATCTCAGCTGAGGTTGCATCATAAAAAACAAAAAAACAAAAAACAAAATAAAGACAACCTTCCCACGAACCGTACTTGCACATATATCTTTGTATACATATGTGTATTTTTCTATTTAGAGTTCCTGGTCAAAGTACATGTGTAATTTAAGTCTTGAACGATTGTTGTGTGTATTTGCATTTCCTTTTCTTAAGGGTAGTTTAAACTTTTCATTTATTTAGGAAGATAATGTTTTTTGGGGAGAAATATGTAATGGGCTAAAATAAGAAGGTTAATAACATAAAGTATATGAAAGATTGCCTTAGTGTAAGACTGGTGAATATTAAGTTGCAGAAGTAGGCATGGCATCCATGCAAATGTGATGCTCACATCTTCTTCAAGAGAATCTGTTGACATAAGCATACCTGACTGCCAGCCTCCAGCTGCTGTCCTGTAGGTCTATCAAGGCATTCACTCTAGGGTCATTTTTTCTCTGGGCTGCTCCTAGCCAGTGACTGAACACAAGGGTTTTGCCAGAGGTGACCCATACCTGCTTGATGTGGGATTGTTTGAACAGGAGGCTTTGGCTCAGGAACTTTCCATCTGCCTGGCTGAATCTCAGAACCGCTCTGTGATCTGAAGCTCTTCCTTCTCACTCCTTCCTCTCTCTTCCTCTTTCACAGGTGTCAGACTGCATCATGGTCTGAAGATTTCCTACTGCTCCCTCTCTCTGTAGCTTCCACTGGTAGCATCTGCTTCTAACTGAAATGACCCAGGTGGGGGGCAATATGAGTAATATGTAATATTATTCAATATACTATAATGAGTACAATATTTTCTAAGCCTTATGTTTATAAAGTAGGGACATGTATTTTTCTCTGTATTTAGAAAATGCAAGTTTTGGGAATTGAGGGTAGGCAGAAGTTTCTGAACAGAAATAAGAATTGTAGCAAGACTAAGATTGGTTTGTAACCAGGCCTGGTTACAACTGGTGATGATGTACTAACCCATTAGAAAGATGGTCCAAAAATAAGTCAGTGCTGGTGGTTATTCATATCCAATGACTAGAGGAAAAAGGATCCAAAAGGACTTTCTGGCATAAAAAGATGGCCCAAGACACTTTTCATGCATCCCAACTAGAATCAGACCTTTGTTCAAAGAATCCTTTTTCAAAATTTCCTTTGAATGGAAAATGGTATGTAGATAGAAAGGTCTGTGTGTCCTATGTTTTAAAGGTAAATTTACCATGTTTATATATATTGCGATTATGGATATTTTTAATTTTATCCTGCCATATAATTTATGTTTTTTATTGGCTCTGCCTTTGTTTCATTTTCTCCTGTTATTCCTTTTCTTAAATTTATCTTTTGTTGTTTTTGTTGTTCCTTTTTTTAAAAAAAAAAATCATTGGTCTAGATATAATATATTCTGGCTTTATTTTTACTTTTTCAACTATTTTGATAAATTGTGGTTTATTATCCCTATTTTGGAAGTATATATACTATTTCTTATTCTTATGGTGGTTTCCCTGGATAGACATCTTTAACTTATAATCTTTTGTTAATCAGTACCTTTGTACTCTTCCAAGAAAATACAGTGATTAAAACCTTTCAATTCCATTTACCCCTTCTTGACTTAATATGTTTTTACTTTGTTATATTTTTAGATCTTTATCTTTTAAAACCCTCAAAACATTGTTATTATCATTTTATACAATATTTCTTATATTTTACCCATATGTTTCTTTCTTTTTTCTTTTCTTTTTTTTCCCCGTAGCATCTCAGAACATTGTCTGGAATCATTTTACCCTTTGCCTGAAGTGTCTACTTTAGAATTTGTTTTAAGGGAAGTGGGAAGTCTGCAATTAGTGAAAATATTGGTTTTTCTATTTCAAATGTCTTTATATTAGCTCATTCTTGAGAGCGATTATACCTGGATATGATGTATATTGCAGATATTTTCTTTTAGCACATTCATGATGTTCTAATATTCTCCAGCATCCACTGATGCTTTTGGGAAGTAAGTCTTAAATATGAATTTTTTCGAGGGTAATAGATTCCTTGCTTCCTCCCAAAGTGGCTACTTTTAAGTTTTTTTTCTTTTCTTCCCTATTTTCTTTTCCCCCCAAATACTTTTATTTTTTCAGTGTTACAAGATTCATTGTTCATGTACCACAGCCAGTGCTCCATGCAATACGTGCCCTCCTCAATACCCACCACCAAGCTCGCCCAACCCCCCGCCCCCACCCCTCCAAAACCCTCATTTCTTTTCTTCCCTATTTTCGTTATGATGTGGATAGTTGAAGATTTTTTTTATCTTTGGAATCGCTGGGATTTTTGAATATATGATTTGATATCTTTCATCACCTGTGGAGAAATTTTAATCATTATCTCTTCAAATGCTGCCTCAGTTCATTCTCTCTTTCATTTTTTGGGATTTTAATCTATAAGGTAATCGCTACCTTTTTCCTCTTGATGCTGGATTCTGGATAATTTCCCTTCTGATCTATCTTATAGTTCAAGTTCATAAATTCTTTCTTCAGTTGTGTCTAAGCTACTGTTAAACTTGTTTACTGTATTTTTAAATTTGCTTTTGTGTTTTTCTTTTTAGAATAATTGTTTTTTTCTCCAAATCTATTTTGTTCTGGTGTTTTATTTCTTTATATACCTGTCTGTCATTAAATGTTTATTATTGTATTTAAGACATTATTTTTAGGAACCATTTGAGACCAAGAATGACAGTTTCTTTCTCCAGAGAAGTTTTTGTTAGAACCTGGGATTTTTAGCACTCAGAGACAGTCTTAGTCAAAGGTTGAGGCTTGAGTTTCTTTGACCACCCTTGTGATGGAACCCAGGCTGAAAGTCTACACAAAGGCTGATTTACTTCCACTAACTCTTTTTTTTTTTTTTTTTTTTTAGAGATTAAAAAAAAATTTTTTTTAAAGTAGGCTCCACACCCAATGTGGGGCTTGAACTCAGGACTTGATCTCTTGAGATTATGAGTCACATGCTCTACTGACTAAGCCAGCCAGGCACGGCTACTTCTATTCACTTTTAATCTGGGGGTGTAGCATCTCTGTAGCCTTGGATGTTTGCATATTTTGTATATGTACAATATTATACAGTATATTACATATATGTAAATATATATAAAGAAATCAGTCTCCATACCTTAGGCAGATTCTGGGCTTTAATTTCTATCACCCTTGCCCCAAGAAGTTGTCAGTCTGCCACTTAGACTTACAGTTGCTTTGGCAAATATCATGAGAACAAAAGCATCTTGAACACTGGGCTTACTTTTCCAGGTTCTTGACTTTTCTTAGATTTTGGCTCAGTATCTCTTCATCATCATGTTAGCTTTTTGATGCTTTAAAGATCATATTTTTTGTATTATAAGCAGCTTTTTTAGTTTTCCTCAGTAGAATTACCTGGCCTACCATAATTAGAAGCAGAGTTATAATTGACTTTTAAAGTAGCAAAACTGTTTCCATTTCAGAAATGGAACTGGTTCCATTTCTATCTGCATCCCAGCTTTTATTGGGTGACTACCAGTTTTAGCAATATCTCTGGAGTAGAGCAGGAGGATTTTTACATCAGATATCATAGAAGCAATAGTTGCTCTCTGAAGACACATTAGTTTGGCCAATATCTTGGCAGTTTCCAAGATATGGTTCCATATGAACCATGTTCTCTTTTAAAAAAGCAACCATTGGAGCACCTGGGTGGCCCAGTCAGTTAAGCATTTGACTCTTGATTTCAGCTCAGGTCATGATCTCAGGGTTGTGAGATTGAGACACATGTTGGACTCTGCCCTGGGCATGAAAGAAAATAAAAGAAAAAAAAAGCAACCATTGATTATTAGTAAGTTTCTCTGTTTTGATATCTGTAAAATACAGTATTAAGGCTTTTGTCCTTCTTATTGTTAAAAAGCATTTCCTTAAATATACAATAGCTGCTACTCCCTCATATTTGAATATATTGTGTAAACATATGACAAAATAGTTCCAAAATTTCTTGTGTGTCACATAGTTTATCTTTGACGAGTAACAGTGACCAAGTATCCTTCTGCTATGTTTAGTAGTTCTCTTACCTTACACCGTGCTATAGCTACATTATAAAAATATAATAGAAGATGAATAAAAATCAATGCTGGTGATTCCTAAATTACCCATAGCCTTTTCCCTATCTGTTCCATTCTCAATGATAATTCCATGGTATTTTTTAAAAGCTAATTTCCTATTGAATAAATACTTTTTTTAATTTGAAATGTTAGTTGTTTGAGACCTAAACATTTAAACAAAGTAGCAGCATGATTTAATTCATCATAACTACACCAAGATGTCAAACTTAGATCTTCTAGTTGTTTCTTTAGATCCAAATCACTGATTATAAGATAGGAGAATAACACATTTATTTTTTTTTAAAGATTTATTTATTTATTTATTTGACAGAGAGAGAGAGAGATCACAAGTAGGCAGAGAGGCAGGCAGAGAGAGAGGGAAGCAGGCTCCCCGCTGAGCAGAGAGCCCGATGCGGGGCTCAATCCCAGGACCCTGAGATCATGACCTGAGCCGAAGGCAGAGGCTTTAACCCACTGAGCCACCCAGGCGCCCCAGAATAACACATTTAATAATAATGGTAATGATTACAGCAGTTCACCCTTACAACAATAAATATACATATATAACTTAATTGATGGAAAGAGTTTGAATTATAAAGCATTTAATGAGATTTTCATTCCAATAAAAATTTAGAATGCTTTTATTTGACAGTGAATAGTCCTATATTGACAATGAATCCAAATATGTCTTATTCATAATTCTGATATTGATATACTAAATAGATTCAATGCTAAGCTATGAGATCACAGTATAATTGACTGCTTCTAAGATTAGTGATGCCAGAAGTAAGGTGGAAGTATCTATTTGGCTAATGGCCAACACAGAAGCCAAATTGTGAGTTCAGACTAAATACTAAGGCTATAGCTGGACTTTTGATGTGTCTCTGGTAAGTTTCTATACCTCTACCTTTTCCATACCTTTCTCTTTTGGTAATAATGTGTACTATGAAGTAACAGTGATCTTAAGCTTTTTAAAGTATAATTTAAAACTGTTATCTTTTTATTACAGAGTATTCAAGCAAGCAAAATTTTAACTGAGAGATTTTCAGCTGAAAGTAAGGAAAGTGTCATTATTTTAAACCAGCATAGCAGAAGTACTAGGGTATGTACAATTTTTATTCTAAATTGTGGGTTGATTGCTTTGTCTGCCTATAGCTCAAATATATTATTTCTAGTAGTTCTGGAAATTATTTCTTGGTGCTTCCTTAGGGAAATGCCTCAGAACATTCACTACTGGTGTCTTTGTTGAGGACACATATCCTTTTTTTCAAATATGTTTGTTGTCTTTGTGACACTTAGAAGACGTTATTTACTAAGTAATAGCAGAATATCTGATTTTCTTAAAATTTTGAAAATTTCTGGTCTTGCACTCACTTATCACTTCTTGCCTAGGTGTTAAATGATTAAAGAAACATATCTGTGAATGTTTGAACCAAACCAAATGACTGGTTTTGGCCATGAAACAGTAAAACTGAATTCTCTAGGTGGTGATTAGACTCATGCTCATGACTTTGTTATCTTTGTAGTGTATCCAAATAAGCTAATTAAGTAATAAAAATAATTGGAGAGAAAAGAGATAGTGATTGAGAGAAATCGAGAGAACAAAAGTATAAAGTATCCATAACTGGTTTAATAAATGTCTTGAACTTTATGGGAGACAAATAAGAAACAGTTTTATTTTCCTCTCATTAGTGCCTTCAGGCCTCTGCTCCCCTTGATGACATTTTGGGCAGAATGGCACATAGTACAAAGTCTTAGTGCCATGGGACAAATCAAATCCAATTCTAGTTAGTTAACTAGGTTAAAGATATGTCTGTGCCTTCTCCTTTAATCCCCCATACAGTTAGGTGATACTTTTTTTGGAGGGGATAATGTTTCTAATTAATATAGATCACTTTTTTTTTTTTCTCTTTTTCTTATAGCACTTACTAAATATTTGTCCTTATGTGTGTTTGATCTTTTTCTTCCTCACCAGCCTGGGGCCACAGCATTCTTCATCACTGTTTTATCCATATCACCTAAAGCAGTAACCATCATATAAAAAATAACTGAACCAATGAATTCTAGTTTGGAATGCCATTTATATTTTCTGGACTATCGTAGTAACACTACTTATCCCTACCTGTCACATATTCCCATTTTTAGCAGCTGCTTCTTCCAAACCTCCCTCCTGCTGCCTCCTGCTATATTCTTAAAACACAGGCATAATTATGTCACTCACATCTCAAACTGAGTAACTCCACCTACCAAATAAAGTCAAAGTGCTTCATTGAGCCTCATAACCTGGCCTCAACTATACTTTCTATCTTACCTCCCATTTATATTCTGCTTTTGTATCACCTCCACATACTCTGTACTCCGTCTGCACCCAAGTCCTTAGAGACTAAAACCCCCTGCCTTTTAACATTTCTCTGGGCTTGTTTAGGCTGTTCCCTTGGCCTGGAATATTCTCATCTCTATCTCGGTCTATGGAAACTCAGTCGCTACCTTTCACAGGCCAGCCCTGTGCTACGTTTTTCAGCCAGTCTATCCAGGTCCCATCCCATTGAGAACTGACTTCTCCCTCCCCTATGTTCTCTTCACACTGGATCCATTCATGCCATCGTTAGTCAGTGCCACGGCTGCTTTGGATTACAGTTATTTCTTTTCTTTCTGTTTCCACCATTATATTGGTTGAGGATATGGAACAGGTCAATTTTTTTCTGTACTTTCTACACTGTCTAGTATAGTAGTATTTCCCAACTCTTTCAGTATAATAGCTCTCATCATAAGTGATGGTATTTGTATGGTCTGGTGGAGTAAAAGGTTGAAGTTGCTCATGATTAGAGGTGACTGTTCAGAGGACAGTAGCTGCTTCATGTCCCACTAGTGCAGACTCAGGGCCAGGGGGATTCATGGGTCAGGATATTCATGGCAGATTTATGCACACTTGTGCTACTTGCACCAACCAGAACACTTTGGTAAATTTTGTTGTATCAAGTTGAATTTTAAAAAATAAGATAATTTCTATTATTATACAGTTTTCTAAATTAATTGATGGATTTTCTGTTCTGCTCCTCTCTGTGAAGTCAGTGACTTCAAAATCAATGAGAACATGAATTTTAATTAGCATTTCTACGTTTCATTAATTTACCTAAGCAGTTATTTATTAGTAAATCGTCATATTTTACTTTACCAAGTAGTATCTATAGTCAAAGAATTTTTATCATTTGATTATTTCAGTTTTTTTTCCTAAGAAAATCTGTATCATTTGAAAATATCCAAAAATGTTCCAGTACACCATCGCCACAGTTAAAGGTATGATAATTTTTAGTTTTTATTATTCAAAAGAAATGTTTATATTTCTAGTAATAATCACTATTGATGGTTTTTTTTTGTTTGCTTTCCTGAAATAATGTAGTCCGTTGATTCATTTAGAACTGATGAAAAATTTGGATTCGAGTGTGTATTTGGTAACTCCTGTAAAACTGGTTGGTGGTGCCAATTTAAGATTTTCAGCAGCTCTTGGGAGTATCTCATGTTCATAGTTTGACTTTACCTGGTATAAGTCAAGTTATTATAATATTGATCTACATTTGTATTGGGCTCACAATTTCAAAACATTTTCATGGACACTATTGTATTCTGGTCTTGAGTTTCACAACATTCTGAGAAAAGGAGGGCGAGACAGATATTATCCCTGTTTTATGTGTGAAAAAGCAAAGGCCAGAAAGTAATAAATGGCAGAGCTAGAACTTCGACCCACACCCTCTCTCACTAAATGCAATGTACTTTCCTCTGCACCCATAATCCACAGGCTTTTTGGAGCAGTTGGTTCTTACCCTCCATGGCATTGGCATCTAACTTCCAGCTTTTTTTTCTCTCTGAAATCTTATAAATTCTTTCTTGATTCTTTTTACTTGCTTGTAACTTGCTTTTAACCTCCTCACATTAGCCTGCTTCCTATGTCATTTCTGACATTCTCTTTCCTTACTGACCTTTTGATTCCTGTTTTATATCCCTGTACAATCACACTATCCTTCAGATTTTTTATTGGCCCATAATTGACATATAGTATTATATTAGTTTCAAGTGTATAACATAATGACTCAGTATTTGTACGTATTGCAATATGATCACTGCAATAAGTTAACATCCATCACCACACACAGTTACACATTTTTTTTTCTTTTGATGAGAACCTTGAAGTTCTACTCTCTTAGTAAGTTTCAAATATACAATACAGTGTTTTAAGTATAGTTACATCCCCAGGACTTACTTATTTTATAATGGAATTTTGTACCTTTTGACCATTATTACCCATCTCATTCATCACCCACTCCTTGCCTCTTTCAAGCACCAATCTATTTTCTGTATCTACGAATTGTTGTTTTTGTTTTTAAGATACCACATATAAGTGAGATCATGTAGTATTTGTCTTTCACTGTCTGACTTATTTAACTTACTTATTTTACTTGATGTCCGCAGGGTCCATCCATGTTATTGCAAATGGCAGAATTTCCTTTTTTTTTAAATGGCTGAACGATATTCTATTGTATATATATACACAAATATATAGATATATACACAAACATTTTCTTTATCCAGTCATCCATTGATGAGCACTTAGGTTGTTTCTATATCTTAACTATTGTGACTAATGCTGCAAGGAATAAGGGAGTGAAGATATCTCTTCAAGATCCTGATTTCGTTTCCTTTGGGTATAAACCCAGAAGTGGGATTGGATCTAGGGTAGTTCTAGTTCTAGTTCTTTGAGGAACCTCCATACTGTTTTCCATAGTGGCTATACCAATTTAAATTTCCATCAATAGTATACAATTTTCCCCTTTCCCCATAGCTTTCCCAACACTTGGCATCTCTTGTCTTTTTTATAGTAGCCATTCTACTTCTTTAGTTTTTGTGTATCTGTCATAGGTTTTGGGTTTGTGGTTACTGTTAGGTTCATATATAACACCCAAAGTAAGTAGCAGTTTATATAAATTTGATGGCCATTTAAGTTCAAGCACATTCTGAAAAAACAAAACAAAACAGAAAAAGAAAAATAACTTCTTTCTTTTCCCCTTTTACTCCCTCCTCTACATTTTATGCATAAGTTGCTATATTTTACAATCTTTTATTCATAATTTTCTTATGTCTAATTCTGGCTATTTCAGTTCCACTTAAAGAAGTCCCTTTAATATTTCTTGTAAGGATGGTTTAGTAGTGATAAAGTCCTTTATCTTTTGTTTGTCTAGGAAATTCTGTATCTTTCCTTTAAATCTGAGTGATAACTTTGTAGGAGTAGAGTATTCTTGGTTGTAGGTTTTTTTCTTTCAACACTTTGAATATATTATGCCACTTTCCTCAGGCCTGCAAAGTTTCAGCTGAAAAATTAGGTGATAGCCATATAGATTTTCTCCTGTAGGTAACTTTTTGTTTCTGTCTTGCTGCTTTTAAGATTCCCTCTTTATCTTTAACCTTTGACATTTTAATTATTATGTGCTGTGGCACAGGCCTCCTTGGGTTCATCTTGTTTGGAACTCTGTGCTTCTTGGACTTGGATGTCTATTTCCCTCCCTAGGTTAGGGGCATTTACGGTTATTATTTCTTTTCTTTTTTCCAATTACTTTTATTTTCTTTTTTCAGTGTTCCAAGATTCATTGTTCATGTACCACACCCAGTGCTCCATGCAATACGTGCCCTCCTCAATACCTACCACCAGGCTCGCCCAACCCCCCATCCCCTTCCCCTCCAAAACCTTCAGTTTGTTGCTCATTATTTCTTCAAATAAGTTTTCTATACCTTTCTCTCTCTCTTCTTCTTCTGGAACCCCTACATGTGAATGTTTGTTCACTTGAGGTTGTCCAAGGCATCTCTTAATTTATCCTCATTTAAAAAAATTCTTTTCTCTTTTTGCTGTTCATCTTGTGTGCTTTCCATTACCTTATCTTCCAAATCACTGATACATTCTTCTGCATCCTCTAATCTACTGTTGATTCCCTCTACCATGTTTTTTATTTCTATTATTGTATTCTTCAATTCTGATTGGTTCCTTTTTATATTTTCTTTTTTTTATTAAAGATATTTATTTATTTATTTGACAGAGAGAGAGAGAGATCACAAGTAGGCAGAGAGGCAGGCAGAGAGAGAGGGGGAAACAGGCTCCCCGCTGAGCAGAGAGCCTGATGCGGGGCTTGATCCCAGGACCCTGAGCCACCCAGGCACCCCTCTTTTTTATATTTTCTATCTCTTTATTGAATATTTCATTGAGGTCTTCTACTCTTTTGTCCAGCCCAGTGAGTACTTTAGGATCATTATTTTATTTTTATTTATTTATTTATTAAAAATATTTTATTTATTTATTTGACAGAGAGATACAGTGAGGGAGGGAACACAAACAGGGGGAGTGGGAGAGGGAAAAGCAGGCTTCCCGCTGAGCAGGGAGCCTGATGCGGGGCTTGATCCCAGGATGGTGGGATCATGACCTGAGCTGAAGGGAGACACTTAACGGCTAAGACATCCAGGTGTCTCAGGATCATTACTTTAAATTCTTTATCAGGCATATTGTTTATCTCTGTTTCATTTATTTATTTTTCTGAGTTTTTTTTCTTGTTCTTTCTTTTGGAACATGTTCCTCTGTCTCCCTATTTTGCTTGACTTTCTGCCTTTGTTTCTATGGACTAGAGATGGAACAGTTACTTCTACTAAACTTGAAGGAATGGTCTTGTGTACAGTGTCCCCTGTGTTGGCTGTGTGTGCTTGGTGGCTTTTGCTGGCTGGCTGGATCTGTGGCTGTATATACCAGTTGTTCTTTTAAACCATGGCTTTTTACAGAAAGAAGAAAATAATAAAATAACAAAAGAAAAAAGAGAGAAGAAGGAAAAAAGAAGAAAAAAGAAAAAACCCCAAAAGGACAAAAATAAAAGCAAAACAAAACAAATTAAAAAGAATAAAAAGATAAAAATTAATTTTAAAAAACCCTAAAACAAACAAAAATCCTGTTTTAGTTTTTGTTCCCCAGCACCACAGGGACTGCTGTGGACTTGTGGACCCTGGGCTTACTGAGATAATAAGCTCACTGTAATGACGGGACCCACCAGTTATGGTATCCAGACTCTGCTCCTTTCTAGGCTTTTAGGGGGAGGATGGATGTAAACTGTGTTGTTCTCTAGTTCCTCTGACCTGAAGAACTTCCCCAAGCTCCTCCTCCATGTGGCAGAATTCCAGTGTTGTCTCTTTTATATGCTAGTTGCTCTTTTTTCTGTTCCTCAGTACTATCCCTCTCCAGTGCTGTTTGCAGGATCAGGGGTAGAGGGTCCCTCTGTTACCATGTCTCCATCTCTCTTGCTATTCTTTTTTTGTCATTCTATCTTTGATTGTTCAGAAGCTGTTCAGATGACCTTCAGTTCTTCAGGAGAAATTGTTATGTAAAAAGGTATAATTTGGTGGGTTCTGTGGAGAAAGTGAGTTCAGGGTCTTGCTGTGTTGTCATCTTGGATGGGAACCCCTCCCTATAATAGCCATCCTAACAGGTTTGAGGTGTTATCTCACTGGTTTTTTTTTTTTTTTTAATTTTATTTTATTTGAGAGAAAGGGAGAGAGAGAGAGCGAGAGAGAGTAAGAGTAGAGAGCAGAGGGAGAAGCAGGCTTCCCGCTGAGCAGGGAGCCAGATGCAGGGCTCGATCACAGGACCCTGGGATCATGACTTGAGCTGAGGGCAGACACTTAACTGACTCAGACACCCAAGTGCCCCCTCATTGTGGTTTTGATTTGCATTTCCCTGATGATTAGTGACGTTGAACATCTTTTTATGAACCCATTGACCATTTGTATGTCTTTTGAAAAAAAATCCCTATTCAGTTGCTCTGGCCATTTTTTAATTGGATTTTTTGATTTTTTTCCTATTGAGTTATAAGAATTCCTTATGTATTTTGGATATTAACCCCTTATCAGATAGATGGTTTGCAAATATTTTTCCCATTTTATAGGCTACCTTTTCATTTTGCTGATTGTTTATTTTGCTGTACAGAAGCTTTTTAGTTTGATGTAGTCCCACTTGTTTATTTTTGCTTTTGTTCTTTGTGCTTTTGGTGTTATAGCCAAAAAAGCATTACCAAGGCCAATATCGAACACCTTTTCCCTATGTCTTCTTACAGTAGTTTTATTGTTTAAGAATTAAAATTTAAATCTTTTTTTTTAAAGATTTTATTTATTTATTTGACAGAGAGAGAGATCACAAGTAGGCAGAGAGGCAGGCAGAGAGAGAGGGGGAAGCAGGCTCCCCGCCAAGGAGAGAGCCCGATACGGGGCTCGATCCCAGGACCCTGAGATCATGACCCGAGTCGAAGGCAGAGGCTTTAACCCACTGAGCCACCCAGGTGCCCCAAAATTTAAATTTTTAATTTATTTTGAATTAATTTTCGTGAGTACTGTGAAATAGGAAATTTCATTATTTTGCATATGAATATCTGGTTTTCTCAACATAATTTATTGGAGACTGTCATTTCCTCATTGAGTATTTTGGCTTCTTTGTCAAATATTAGTTGACCATATATGCATGGAGTATTTCTAGACTCTTGATTCTGTTCCATTAGTCTATGTGTTTGTTTTTATGCCAGTACCATACTGTTTTGACTACTATAGTTTTGTAATAAAGTTTGAATTCTGGAATTGTGAAACCTCCACCTTTGTTCTTCTTTCTCAGGAATGCTTTGACTATTCAGTGTCTTTTGTGGTTTCATATGAATTTTAGGATTATTTTTTCTATTTCTACGAAAAGTGACATTGGAATTTTGGTAAAAATTGTACTGAATCTATTAGTGGCTTTGGTAGTGTGGACATTTTAAAATACTAATCTTTCTGATTTATGAGCATGAAATATCTTTCATTTATTTCTGTCTTCACTTTCTTTCATCATTGTATTCTAATTTTCAGTATACAAATCCTTCACCTCTTTGAATAAATTTATTCCTAACTAATTTTATTATTTTTGATACTATTATAAATGGAATTACTTCATTTCTTTTTCAGATAATTCATTGTTAATGTACAGAAATGCAACTGACTTTTGTATGTTGATTTTGTAACCTACAAGTTTACCGAATTCATTGATTAGTTCTAACAGTTTTTTGGTAGAGTCTTTGGAGTTTTGTCCATATAAGATCATGTCATTTGCAAATAAAATTGTCCGAGACAGTTTTTACTACTTTCTTTCTAATTTGGATGCCTGTTTTCCAGATTGCTTTGGCTAAGACTTCCAATACTAAGTAGCAAGAGAGAGTATTCTTGTCTTGTTCCTGATCTTAGCAGGAAAGTTTTCAGTCTTTTACTGCTGATCTGATTGTAGCTGTGGGTTTGTCATATATGAACCTTATTATGTTGAGGTATGTTCCTTCTATACCAAATCTGTTGAGAGTTTTTATCATTCGAGAATGTTGAATTTTGTCAAATGCTTTATATCTATTAAGACAATCATACGTGGTCTTTATCTTTCATTCTGTTAATATGATATATCACATTTATTGATTTGTGTATTTTGAATCATCTTTGCATCTGAGGGATAAATCCCATATGATCATGTATGATCCTTTTAATGTGCTGTTGAAATACATTTGCTAGTATTTTCTGAGTATTTTCCAGTTGTATTAATCAGGGATATTGGGCTACAGTTTTCTTTTCTTGTAGTGTGTGTGTGTGTGTGTGTGTGTGTGTGTTAAATACACATATATAAATAATGGAATATTAACTATAAAAGAGAAGGAAATTTTACCTTTTATAAGTACATGGCTGGACCTTGGGACATTATGCAACATGACAGAGGAAGAGAAATACTGTTTGTTCTCATTCATATGAGAGATCTAAAAAAGCTGAACTTATAGAAACATAGAATAGACAGTGGGGCTACAGTGGAGAGGAGAGGATTGAGATGTTGGTCAGAGGGTACAAACTTCCAGTTATAGGATACATAAATTCTGGGGTTCTAATGTACAGCATGATGACTATAACAATACTGTATATACTTGAAAGTGGTTAAGAGAATAGATCTTAAATGCTATCACCACACAAAAACGATGGTAATTATGTGAGGGGATGGGGGTGTTAACTAACCTTATTGTAGTAACCATTTCACAATATATACATGTATCACATCATCACACTGTATACCTTAAACTTACATATGTTATGTGTCCATAATATTTCAGTAAAGGTGGGAAAGAACCCCAAACCCATTCCGGTGGCTCTGCTTTATAATTATAGATTCTGTCAGTGATTCCTTCCTGAGTGTTTGACAGAGTTGCATATGGCCTCTCTGTGTAATTCATATCTAGTCATCAAGGTGAAATATGAGTATCTTTGTTCTACTTTTTTTTCAGGCACATGTTTTCCTGAGATTGAAAATATATATATATCACACTTACATACATATGTGCCTGTATTTCTTGATATATACCTATATTATACATACATATATTCTATAGTCTATGTATTAACCTATTCTCTATTTTAATTATATAGTAAGTTACATATAGTTTCTTGAGATGGGGGAAGTATGGTAATTTATGGGGGGTCAATATTTCTATTATACTTTAGTATATCTTAAATAATACAACTAGCTTGTGTGAAATTGTTGTGTTTGGAATTTGGGTTAACTTCACTATAAAGAAAAACATTTGTATAACAAATTCAATTATTTATTAGCAAACTTAAATGCAGTTTGTTTATTGATAGTGGCTCAATAAGCTGGAAATGCTATATCAAACGATTGGAACTAATCTCTTATTAATAATGAGTTGTTAGAATTTCAAGTACTAATGCATGGTTATTGCAAATTATTTATTATTAGTAGTATATTATTATATTGATATTATTATTAAAAGTTAAGTCAATTCTCTGCTGATTAGATAAAAGAAATATTAGACTGGAATTCTGTTCTTAAGCTTGTTAAGTATGGAAAATTATTTTAGAAGATGCTTGAATACTATTGTATAGAAATTCAGTGTTGTTAAAGTGCTTTTTTTTTTTAAGATTTTATTTAATCTTAGATTAAAGAGCGAGAGAGAGATCACAAGTAGGCAGAGAGGCAAGCAGAGAGAGAGGGGGAAGCAGGCTCCCTGCTGAGCAGAGAGGCCTATGCGGGGCTTGATCCCAGGACCCTGAGATCATGACTCGAGCTGAAGGCAGAGGCTTTAACCCACTGAGCCACCCAGGTGCCCCGTTAAAGTGCTTTTGAAAATAGACTCACAAATTGGTGTTATAGAATAAAGCATTTTAATATTTTTTACCCATTCTACCAATTTATTTTTCATTAAAAGTAGAGTATGTGCTTTATTTGAATATGTAAAGAGCATTCTCTTTTAATTAAGAATATATAAAATCACAGTTAATGCATATCTACTTTATAGTATTATTTTTATGTAGCTAACAAAATGTCATATAACCAAATTATTGTACTTTGCTTTAACCAACCTACTATTAACTTTGTAAGCTGACTTTGAAAAATATCAAGAATACAATTTAAAATTTTCAGTAAGTGACCAAACTACCTGAATAATAATTGTAAATTAGTTTAAAACATCTAGCAACTAAATTGATTTTAAGTTTTTCTATCTTTGTTTCCTTGCTAATAAGAGAGTAAAATCTGCAGTTGAATTGAAGGAGGAAGAGGCCACAACGCCAATAGAGATTAAGGATGACATGCAAAGCAATATAAAAGACATCATATTTCAGAAAGCAAAGCAGTTGGAACGTTTGATGACTCAGCAAAATGAAACTGAAGAACCCCCTGAGAAAGAAAATATAGATACCATCTTAGATAACATGCAAGACGGAAAGAGTTTGAGAGATCTGTCTCTCTCTCTCATTGAAGCATCTAAAAAAGCTGGCATTACTTATATTGTTTATCCCAAGAAAAAGAAGACAAGACTGAAGAAAAGATTGAGGCTCAGTAAACTTACAACCGTGTATGATGAATTATCCAAGCCTCCAAATGTACTGAAAAGGTCTTGTTTAATCAATACTTGTTATAGTTTATGAAATGTATTCTGGTTTTGGCTTTAATCTTATAATTTCGCTAACTGAAGCTGTTATTATTTTATTCAGCATTGAAAATATGTTAAAGTCTTAGCTAAAGGAGAATCACCTACTTTTTAATATATGTATTCAATAGTATAAATATACGACTGATTTAAACTATATTTTAAAGTTGAGGCTGACTTAAGGACATGAAGTAAAACTAAGTCAATTTGATAGTTAAATGAAATCTTTCAATGGAAAGAAAGAAAATCTACTAAGTTATTTTTCTGAAGTGATTAAACACCAAAAAACCACTTCTGCTCCAAACAAATACCCATTCAAAAGTTCAAATAGATTGCTGAGATTTAACTGTTTTCAAATTTGAACTTAATGAGTTAATAATCTAGATCAACTTTTTTATGCTGTGTGAGCCCTTATTCAGGGATCAACACATAGAAATAATTAATTTTTCTCCTTACTTAGAAGTAATAGTATCTAGCATGTTTAAAAATGTGCTAGGACATGGGGCGCCTGGGTGGCTTGGTGGTTTGAGCATCCACCTCTTGATTTCTGCTCAGGTCATCGTCTCAGGGGCGCGAGGTGGAGTCCGGTGTTGGGCTCCCCGCTCAGCGCGGAGTCTGCCTAAGATTTTCTTTCACCCTTTGCTCCTCCCCCTGTTTTCGTGATCTCTCTCTCTGTCTCTCTAAAGTGAATAAATGACTCTTTAAAAAAAGGTGCATAGACCTAAGACGACAGCAATGGAAGTTCCAGGTATGCTCATATTTAAGTGTTCAGAGCGCAACTTTCTTATAACTGAACGGTTGTGCAAAATAGTTTGCAAAAAGCTCTGGGCTTTATTTCTCTTTAGATATCTTCCGATGACAAATAATTAATTAAATTTATTCCCTTTTGAAAAGTAAAGACTTTCCTGTTCGTAAGAGAGTCATAAGTGTTTTGTTTACTTCATTATTATAAAGACTTGCTGGTTCTGAAAAAGTGTTAAATTAATGATGTTTCAGTGTGGTGACTTATTGTCCCTGGAAAGACTTGAGAACAACCTATGTAAGCATGAGTGACAGAGTGGAACAGAGACCAACCCTAGGGGAGGATATGCCATTTAAGTCCTGAGTTCCCTGCATGCTACTTATGCTTGAGTTTTCCCTGCAACAAACATGTGGAGCTGTTTTAGTTAGGTC
The DNA here is from genome assembly GCA_028534135.1 of Potos flavus. Classification (NCBI taxonomy): domain Eukaryota; kingdom Metazoa; phylum Chordata; class Mammalia; order Carnivora; family Procyonidae; genus Potos; species Potos flavus. The sequence continues at coordinate 74,365,683 of CM052896.1, forward strand.
ATCTTTAGAAGATTTCAGATAGGTGTTTCCTGAGTTGACAAATGTTTTTGACAAGAACCAGATATTTGCTTATACATTTTTGAAACATTTGCTGATTTCAAAGCATATGAATCTTTACTGTCCTAGAGAGGATATAACACTGTACCATTTTGGCCATGACCTAAGTGACTTCTATCTCTATAAAGGATATAAGCAGGTGAAACACTATTTTGGTGCATACTGATTATCACTTTGATTATAAAGTTTCACCATTTAAAGAGATTTATTTGCCTTTTAACAACTGGATTTGAAATTTGTATGTATTGCCAACAGGGGTAATAGGATGCGCCTTTTGGTGGAGGCAGTAAAACCAACTATGGGAGTATTTCTCTAGGATAATAGATTAGTACAGCTTGCCTAACTTCTTTTTAAAAAATCTTAATCCAATTTAGTGCAAAATCGTAGCCATGAAATAATTGTTATTTTAAAACAAGTTTATGGAGAAAACTTTAAAAAATAATCTTATTCCTATAGTTTGAGAACTTTTTCCACTAATCTTAATGTGGTTAACACAGAATTATCCTTCATACCATTTTATATCTGACCTTTAAGCTTGTTTAATTATACTCATTCTTACTGGCTCTCTTAAATGGTTAGAAGCAGACTGTGTATGTACTCATATATCAAGTCAAAGCTTGACTGTGGAAAGTAACTTCTGCCAAAGTCTATTTGAGCTGATTAAACACCCAGACCCATGTGTTTTCTGTCAGTCCCTTTACTATAGGTTACCCCTGTTGCCTGCGCCCTCATCTAGGTCATGGAAGGATGCCATGTGTCTGCAGAAACTTTGTTCCTTCACCATTTCTCTGGAAATTTCCCTCTGCTTTGGTCTCTGAGCCCAATATTGGTGGACCAGTCAGTGAGCAACTGGCAGAGACCTTCTTCAGCAGCTCATGGATGCAGCAGGAAGCTGTGTTTGTTGATGGCTCCTGGCCCACCTTGACTCCCTTGTACTCATTGCCTTCTGTCTGACCTGGACTTCTGTGAATTGTTAGCCTCTCGGATCTCTGCCAGTGTTCTGTCTTCCAGGATTGAGTAACATACTTGATCTGAGATCCAGGCCAGCCTTTTTGCTATTGGCTCTCCTATTTCTGTGAATGCATTACCTTCTTCCCTTTCTAGAATAACTGGCCATGGTCCTGACATCCACTATCAAAACTTCCAAATTTGACTAGCTACTGAAAGTGAGTTGGTAGTCTCAGGCCTGATTTTCTTGGCCCATCTTGCTGCTGTTATACCCCCAAGAGAGGCAGAATTTATTTCCCTCACAAGCAGGAGATGACATATTTTTCTTGTGCTGTTAATCTGTAATTTCCCTCATGGTCTGGTATTGCTTTTGATATACTATCTTGGTGGATGGTGATGTAGGATGGAATGGGGCAGTTATAGAGATTTCCACTTGATCTTTACTACTATTATCTTCTTTAGTGTATAGTTTATGCAGTTATTAAGTTGATTCATTCTTACTACACATTCTGGAACTAAGGAAATTATCTCAGGATGGGTCCATGTCTCACTAGATTCCATTAGATGGTTTTAGGCCAAAATTCTTTATATCACTTGATCTTCATAATTTCCTAATTTGGCTGTGGACTTCAGTGGCATCCACAATGGGTATCTGGATCAGCATAAGTTTAGGGTATCTAATAATTCCCAGGAGGTTTGGGTGTTTCCTCTTTCCTAGAACTTTTGAAACTTTTGGGAACAAAATCATTAAATACATCAAGACAACATTGCAAGATCCTTCCTCAGCAGGACCCGATCTGGCCTTCCTGTCAGGTGAGAGGTTTTAGGTATGAACTGGCTGAGGCCTGAGAGCTGCATAAGAGGTTGTAAAACCCCACTATGGCTGGTTAGGCTTATTCCCAGAAGACCTAGAAGTTTTTCATCTATGTAAGTCAAAGAACACCTTAGCAGGGTGCCCTTCTACCTCACTTTCTGAGGACCTGTAGTCATTTAGTTATTGCCATAGATCCCTATAACTTCAAGTTCTGTCTGGGGCACCTGGGTGGCTCAGTGGGTTAGGCGTGGCACCCTTGGTTGTGGCTCAGGTCCTGATCTCATGGGTCTTGAGATCAAGCCCCACATTGGGCTCTGCACTCAACAGGAGTGTGCTTGGATATTCTCTCCCTCTGCCCCTTCTCCTGCTCTCTCTCTCTTTCTCAAATAAAGAAATCTTTAAAAAAATTTCTGTCCACCAAATCTGGCTAGAAACCTACACCAGAAATCTGTATTTAACAAGTCTTCCAGGTGACTGATGCTAAAGTTTGGGGATCACTCAGAGTATGCTAGGAAGTTCTAGCAAGGCTGCATTGGCTAGGGCTAACAGCTACCGATCCAAGGCCACCTATGTGGAGGAGGTATGTAGGAGGCTGATGAGTGGTAGCTGTAGCTCCATGAGAGGGTTCACGAGGTCCCAGCTGAGTGATTTTGGGGAGTGCTTAAATTAGATTTGATATAACATATGAAGCAATGTCTTAGTGTAGTCATTGAAAGATATTTATACAGGAGAGGTCTGAGTCTCTCAGACTGGGGAATCTGACAGTTCCTCAACTAGTCTCTTCTGTCAAGAGAAGATGAGTGGAATTTGGAGATTCAAAATTGTCAGCCTCATTCGTGCTTGCTCAAATATTCACATCCTATATTTCAGTTTCCTACTCCTTTCTTAGTAGCTTCATTACCTTGGTATACAAGGTTTGGGGAATTTGGGTATTTAATAGGTACTGCTCTTCTCTTTTGGTCTGAAGTAAAATGATTCCACAATTTTTATAATCATTACTGTTGTCCTTTTGAGTAAGTGGTAGCTACTTGATTTCCTAATTCCTTACCTTCCACCTGAACACCATCCCTGCTAACACTGGTGATCATTTGAGGAGCTTCGACAGCACCACATACCATGGATTATTTGTGTCCTATTTCATCCTGGCAAGAAGTTTATCCTAGGATCCTTCTGTGTGTGTATTTCCTGAGTCTACCTCTGCTACCAATTATTTTATCAGTCAGGTACAAATTATACCATGATATTGTAGTATCCTAGGGGTAAAAACAACAGAGCCATTTTCTACCCCTAAGTCTGAGAGGACAAAAAGTAGGAGTGATTACTAGAACCTTCAAGAGGAATTGTGTAGAAAGGGTTTCCTTAAAAGAAGTAGTGATCTTTGGTCACTTAATCTTTGGTCAAGGATTATAGCTTGTTTGAGGTGACCCTTCAGGAGGGAGCCAGAGGAATAAATACCTTGACTTCACTCTCCTCTTTTCCTCTTTGGGATTTCTATTTGGACATACCCAATTAGAAGACAGAGACCAAGGGATCTTATGGATGTAGTCTGTACAGATTAGTCCCCTGGGCAGAGGGCAAAGTAGAGAAGGGTAGAGATGAATGTGGAGGTGGAAATGTCTATTGAAAGCATATTATGTATTCTCTAATTTCATAGTCTACTAAAGAAAGGTGAAGACTGGGATGTTAATTTGGTAGTTTACTATCTAGTCAAATCTTTCCTTCTTCCCATTTTCTCAAGTTCCTGTGCTTTCCAACCTCTTGGATGGCATTTCCTTTATTACATTAGTTTACCTCCTCAATTCCCCATTGTAATTTCTCTGGTTGGGGGCAGGGGTATAAATTAAATCTGAAAGGAGCATCAACACCTTATTTTAGTACTGTAATAAGGCCACATCTTTAGATAACAATCTTCTGCTTTCATACATTTTTTGGTGTTTCTAAATAAATTCTTCATATGGTGTTACAGTTTTGATGAATGAACAGGAGGACTTGGTTTGCATAAAAATAGCATATAATTTTATTTTAATAGAAAATAGTAATTTCATGTTGGCTGAGTTGATTTATTTATGATAAAAATAATGATATTTGTATAATTTAAAAATCACTCTTTTAATAACTAGATCAACATCTCATGGAATCCTTCCTGGACAGAAGAAATATTTACTCAAAGTTCCATTATATGAACGTAAACTTCCTTGTCCCAGTCTACCGATGTGTTTAAATTTTGATGAATTTGTGCAAAATAAGGGAGGAATTCCAGAAAATTGTGACCCTCGAACATGGGCTCTTGATATGTTCTCTCATCATAAACATCAGAAGGCAACCACAAAAAAGAAAGTTGTTAAAATGTCTATCCATAAAGCCTCATCTGAAAGAATAAAAGAACCACCAAAAATAGAATTGAGTGATTCTTTGAACTCTAGTCTTTCTCCAGAAGTTATTAAACATTATGAATCAGAAGTGGAGATCTTGACTAAAGAAATAAATGATAAGAAAAAATATCCTGCATTTGCATATTGTAGACGTGGAGCTATTTATAGGAAACTAGGAAAGTTACAGAGTGCCATGAAAGATCTACAGGAAGTAAGTCTTATTTAATCAAAATAACAATATTAACAATTTAAACTTATATTGATAATTATAATCCTCTATGTAATAATTTATATGATAATTTCTACTAGAATTTTGAACCATGAATATTTTAGTATACATGTGGGATTGTGAAATTATAATTACCAGCATTTTCAACAATTGATATTAAAAACACTATATTTTGTCAGATTGGGAGGTATCATTTTATACTATATACATAGAAAGCCACTGGGAAAAATAAATTTGCAAAATTTATTTGATAGTATGTCTTCCTTTAGTAAAACAACTTTAATTGAATTTATACATATATTTTCTAGGCTATATTTTTGGAGCCATTGTTTCTCAATGCCTATTGGCACCGACATTTCATTTATATTTTTCAAGACAAAATTAATGAAGCTTTGGATGATTTGAATTATATAAATAAATACAATAAAAATAATGCAGGTGGGTTGTCTGCGCAGTTGTATTATTTATATCTACCTAAATTTTGGTCATTTAGTGTTGTTACAAATATATATAAGTTAACAGATAAAAGTCTCCAAAAATGGTTGTAGCTTTTAAAAGTTAAATTTACTCTTGATATTGTATATATTGGACTTATATGATCCTATACTGTTTTCAAAATACTCACATGCCTTGAAACGTTAATGTCCTTGTGTATATTACAATAAATTTGTTCCTTACTGCTCATCCCACAAGAAGGATATGAACTTAAAAATTTTAGTTATAGAAGTGATTCCTAAAGCTTTTCTTGACCACAAATCTCTGAAGCATTGTAGTGTTCCAAGACTTCTTAGTTGGATGGAATCTGTACATTTGCCTTTACCTACCATCCTCTAACCAGCTTGAATGAAACCAGGAAGCAGAACTTTTGGGAATGGGAAAATGTCATATTCATTTTTGTATTCCCAGCATGCACAACATACCCCTAGCATATAACCTGAGCTTTATAAATATTTTTCGATCTATGCCTATTTCTGCCAAAGTCCATAAATTTTTGTTTTACTATAAACATTGAAAGAGTATGAAGCACTTCAGATATACAAAAAGGTAAAAGGTAATTTTTGTTACTTAAAATTGAAATTGAAAATGCTTTTAACTATAATGAGCATTTATTAACTTTTGAGAGCAAGTTCTGTATTGTTGAAGTAGGAAAAATAAAACCCAAATGAAATTGTTAAGAAAGTAATAGAGAAACATTATTTTAAGACTACATTTTTAGAGAGAGAGGGATTAAAATTTTCATAGGTAATAAAAGGACTGTGTAACACTAAATTTTACCTTTTTAATTTTCTTTAGAGGCATATTTGTCAAAGGCAGAAATTTTCAGGCGAAGAAACGACATTACTTTAGCAATTCTAAACTATAGCCAGGCAATTAAGTGCAAGCCCACGGATGCCGATATATATTTCAGGAGGGGTGAGATGCATGAAATAGGAAACAAAGTACTGGCCATTGATGACTTTTCTAGAGTAAGCTCTGTTACATATAATGCTGACATTTATATATTTTAGATCATGATTTTCTCATCCTGATATTATAGTAAATCATTGAAATTATTTCATATATGTTATATAATCAAAACTAATTTATTATATGTTAGGACGCAGAGCACTCACTACTGGAATTGACATTAACACTATGTCAATAAATATTTAAAATTATTAGTGAATGAATGAATTTATGTCAAAGAGTTGGGTGTGGGAGCATTGAGACAACTCTGGGAGGGAGGGAGCATGACTTTTCCAGCTTTCTCCTCTTGAAGCATGCAACAGTGGTTAGAGAAACTTTTGAAAATTGCTTCTTCCCTTCAAACAAAAGAGAAAATAATTTTCCCCTTCTTACTCTTGAGATATGGCTGATTCTCTTCTGCAGCAAACCTCTCTGCTCTTAAAGAAGCTGTGCTCATTGCCTCATTCATTCATTCACTCAAATATTTATTGACTAAGGCGCTGTACAATGTAGTAGACAAATGTTGGTGAATAAGACAGATATGTTTCTTGCCTACATGGAGCCTATAGTTTAAAGGACAGATATTAAGGAAATAAATACATACATAAATGCATAGTTACAATTTATGATGAGTGCCATGAAGGAAATACAGATGACGGGGGGGGTAAATAGATATTTAATTATATATTTATATTGGGGAATATCAGGGAATTCCCTTGAAGAAGTAAACTTTTAGTTGAACTGTACTTTGAGGCTAGAGTCAGGCAAAATATTCCCCTGATTGCAACAGAATTGTAATCATCTCCTTACTTCACTCTAAATTCTAGTTTGTAGTACAATTGAGAATTCAGAAGTTATTGAAATAATTTAGCTTTCCGTGTTCCCAGCTGCCCTCTTTCTTAATCCATGATGGTTAACCACATACTTGATATTCTTTTGCTTCAAGAGAATATTGTAAGTTTTGGTCATTTCTATTTTAGAAGTGACCAAAAATCTCTTTTGAAAATATTGAAATTATTAGATATCTTCTCCTGTTCATTTCCTCCATGCATTGACTAATATAGCCACTTGAGTTCAAACAAGCTTCAAAATCTTTAGTTTTCTTATTTTTCTCCTGTTTTAAAAATACTCCATAGTCCTTGTGCTTCACTCCCCCCTCCCCATATCACTATATAGGCAAGGAGTTTAAAATGGAGTATACAATGATTTACTCTGTTTGCTCTTTTCTTGTATGTCAGTGTGAAATGAATAAACCAATACCAATTCATTTCTTTTCACCATTTTGGGAACTAGATTAATACATATTTGATTGAGTCAACCTTGTTGAGGTCTAATATGTGTCATCTTTAATTGGGATAAATGCTGCGCTCTATTATATCTTGTTTTTAAAAAGATTTCATTTATTTATTTATTTATTCATTCATTTATTTATTTGAGAGAGAGAGAAAGAATGGAAGAGAGCAGGGGGAGTGGCAGAGGGAGAGGGAGAGAGAGAATGTTAAGCAGACTCTGTACTGAGTGTTGAGCCTGACCTGGTGCTTGGTCTCATGACCGTGAGATCGTGACCTGAGCTGAAATCAAAAGTCAGACGCTTAACTGACTGAGCCACCCAGGCACCCCAAAGAAGTTTTATCTGTAAAAATTTCAGTGGGCAAAGAAGCCTTGGCTTCTTATGTATGCTGTGTTTTTTTTTTTTTTTCTCCTCTGAAAACCTCCCCTTTTTAGAATTTGATGATAAATGCTCTTCCTAAAGACATGGTCTTTAAAGATTTATTTATTTGAAAGAGAGAGAGAGCGAGCCCCATTTGGGGCTAGATCTCACAACCCTGAGATCATGACCTGAGCAGAAACCAAGAGTCAGGTGCTTAATGGACTGTGCCACCCAGGCACCCCTGAAGACGTGATCTTTAAATGCAAATTTGAAAGTTTAGGCATCTTAAAGTAGTTTGCTTTTATGTAATCTGAAGTTAAAAAAATGTAGTTGTAGTCCATTTAATTTACTGTGAGATTATATACTTTCCTTGTGTTTTTTGTTTTTTCATTATGTGATATGTTTTTGTGCATCCTCTCTATCCCCCATGTAGTGTATTTTTTATGATCCCAAAAGAACAGATGCATTATTGAAACGTGGGATGTTTTACTATGAAAATGAAAACTGGATTTCAGCCATACAAGATTTTACAGCTCTGTTAAATATAGATCCCCAAAATTCTGAAGCCAGGTAAGAATTATTTTAGATGTGATTTTTGAAATTGTTATTTTTTAAAAATACATTCCCAGAAAAGAAAATTGCTTGAAATACATCAGACAGCTCTTCAGAAATAGTGAAGTCAATTTTCACTGCTACCAGTGAATGAAAATCTTTACCTATATCCTAACAGTAGTGGCATAAAGTGATAATTCATTTGTATTTCCTAAATGCTAGTTACACTATTAATTTTTAAAATATTGGCCTATGTTTTTTCTTTAAATTTCTTTATTATAACTCGAATAATAAACTTTTGTTTTTCCAGACTTGTGGTACATAATACAATTCTCATTTTGTTGCTTTTCTTTTAATCTAAGTTTTGTTTTGAAGAGATTTAAAATGTGTATATAGTCATACCTGCTCATTTTTTTCACTCACAATTTGTTCAATATTGAAATTTTTTAGAGTAACATGAAATGTGCATCCAGAAAAGTACACAAATATACAACTTAATGACTTATCGCTATGTAAATACCCATGTAACTGTTACCTGGTCCAGAAACATTTCCGGCACCTGAGAGACCTCTTTGTGCCTTTGCCTCCCCGAGAGGGTAACTACTGTCCTGGCTTCCATTTTAATCACTTCCTTGTAGTTCTTTATAGTTTCATCACATAAGCATGTGTTCCTAAGCACTTTTAGTTTAGTTTTGCCCTTTTAAAAAATTTTATATAAGTAGAATCATGTGGTGATATTCTTTTTATGTCTAGCACTTGCTGCGTCACCTTGCACTTTGATGTTATGGAGACGGCTTCTTTCCTTAAACCACATGAGCTGACCTCTGCTGGCTTCAAATTTTTCTTCTGCTGCTTCCCCTCTCTCAGCCTTCGCAGAATTGAAGAGAGTGAGGGCCTTGCCCTGGATTAGTTTTAGCTTAGAGGAATTTTGTGGCTGGTTTGGCTTTCTGTCCAGACCACTCAAACTTTCTCCATATCAGCAATAAGGCATTTCACTTTCTTATCATTCCTGTGTTCACTGGAGGAGCACTTTTAATTTCCTTCAAGAACTTTTCCTTTGTACTCACAAACTTGGCTGTTTGGTACTAGAACTCTTGCACCAAACAGCATCAAATTAGTTGGAGAAGAACAAGAAGATTAGTTCAAGGCATTGTAAGGTGGTGCTATCTTATGGAAGACGTTATATGCCATTTTAAAGAATTTGGCCTCCTTCCATTGCCAATAGGGGGTTGTTGAAAGTTTTTCAGAAAAGAGATCTTTATTACCTGGTGATAAATCTTATTACTCTAGAGCTAGGAATGCAGTAAAATCGTAGCATAGGTATGAGCTGATGAGGATCTGAAGTATGAGGCAATGGAAACAAAATAAGGAAAGGATATAAAAGTCATTGTGTTTGAAGAATTGACATGACTTAATGGTATCTTACAAAAATATTACTGAAGGTTTATTCTGTAAATTTTAAGTTCAGAATTACGTATATGCTGAAAAATACTAGGATTATTCTTAACAAACAAGTAATTAAAAATAAATATAACATTCTTGTAGTCATTAGAAAATAAATAAGATATGTCTTAAAGATGGGACAAAAAGCATTTTGCTGCAGGGTAAAATAATCCTGGGTTTCAGGATGTTTAGTGCTGTTTTTTTTTTTTTTTTTACATTTTTTAAGATTTTTTTAAAGTTTTTTTTTAGATTTTATTTATTTCTTTGAGAGAGCGAGAGCGTGAACAGGGGGAGGGGGAGACGGAGAGGGACAAGCAGACTCCCCGCTGAGCTGGGGCCTCTTGAGGCTCGAGGCTCGATGGGAGATCAGGACCTGAGCCGAAGTCAGATGCTTAACTGATTCAGCCATGCAGGTGCCCCTCTGGATGCTTAGTGCTTTTGAAAGACCTTTGTTACCAGTCTGCCAATATACTGGCTGCACTCTTTTGTCCAAATTATCGTTGGTTTCATAATATAACTTTCTTGAACATCTCTTTATCCCCACCTTCCCAAACTGGATTTAACTTCTTCACAACAGGTAGCCTACTAGCTTATTATTCCTGTTTTTCCTTAATTGTCTATTTTATTTTTAAAAGCTTTTTTTGCTTTATATTATCAAATGACTGAAAATGGAATTTTCATGATAATTTCAAAATTGGAGTCAGAAGTTAATAAAGTCTAATCACAGAATTGATGAAATATATTTCATCTATGTAAAGCAGCCTCCCATTAATTTGGGTGTATCTTCAGTGCCAGGGAAAAATCTAACCACCCCACTCACTGAGATGCATTTCCTTTGAAATGAATTATTTGGTTTTTCTAGAGAACAATGTTATATAAGTTAGTCTAACATTTTGGGTACTTACATAATCAAAATAAATAAATCTCACGTTTATTTTATTGACACACCTCTGATACGTGCAAAAAATATAATAAAGTTACTAAGCATATAATTAACATATAGCATATTATTACTAAGCATATAATTATATATACAATAAAGTATAATTGATTATAAAAAGTTTTTTTTTTGCTATTAGCATCATCACTAAACTTTTTTGGGAAGCAAGTGGAAATAATCACAAATTATTATTCAAATACAAAATTAGTTGTACATGTTTACCGAAAAGAGAAAATATGTATTTTGTAATACATATTAAAATGATGTTTTTTCTTTTTCTAGGACATACAGAGGAAGAGCATATTTTAAACGGCAATTTTATAAACAAGCAACTCAAGATTTTTCTGTTGCAATTCACTTAGATCCTAATAACTGGTTAGCTTTGTATTATAGAGCCTGCTTATTTAGAAAGAGTAGCCCCTTTAGAGCACTGCAGGATTATAGCGTTTCAGGTACTGCACCTTCAACTGCATATATATAGGAATTTGATCTGAAGTTCATCAGTTCACTTTCAGAGAATGTAATACTAATATGGGAGGATTGATATACTATGTATATTTTTATGTAGTTAATATAGTTATATATTAATATATATTTATATAATATGTATTTTTATATATATTTACAAGCTACAATGGTTTAGCTAAAGTGTTCCTAGTATGCCCTATTGGTGAATGTGAATGTGTTTGTACTTACGTGTGTGTAACTTTGGCATTGGGAGAATATCATATCAGAGAAATTTCTTTCTATATATTGAATTCTGAGGTCATTTCTGGAAATCCAGGCCTATTTTCTAGTCAGCTTGCAGTGAATTTTCCTGGTGGGCTATGTCCTACTCCATAGGTCCAGCCTATTGATTAGTCAAATTCAGAGTTTTTTAACCCTTACGCTAAAAATGAGCTTTGAGAATCCTTAGTGATAGGATGCCAATAGCTAAAAGTAACCATTTCCACTTTATCCTATATCAGTGTATTCTTGGTATATAAATATGCCCAGCACAATTTTGGGCATAGAGTAAACGCTCAGTAAAGAGTCCCCCGCTGAATAAATTAGCCCATTGTGATTGGATAATTCTAACCAGAGTCGAACATTCGAAACATGGCTGTGTCCCCCTGGGTGTAAATTGCTAGAACTCCATCATTTTAGGCGAGGCAGTATCTAGAGATTAAGAGACAACTAGACTCTTTTTTTTTTTTTTTAAAGATTTTATTTATTTATTTGACAGAGAGAGAGATCACAAGTAGGCAGAGAGGCAGGCAGAGGGAGAGGGGGAAGCAGGCTCCCCGTTGAGCAGAGAGCCCAAGGCGGGGCTCGATCCCAGGACCCTGAGATCATGACCTGAGCCGAAGGCAGAGGCTTTAACCCACTGAGTCACCCAGGCACCCCAAGACAACTAGACTCTTATAAAGAGAATTGCATAGCTCTGAGGCCACCCTTCCTATGAATATTCAAATAAGATAACTCAAAGTCCATTTTATGTGCTGAGAGGAGTCTGATGTTCTCCCTTCTATTTCTAAGGATTTTTGGAAGGGAGGACTAAGTTAAGTTCTTGTTTAATTCTCTTATAATCTTTGCGTCTAATTTCTGACCCCTGATTGATTCTCCATTTTTGTTCATTCACATGATTCTTGTGGTTACTGTTCATGAACATTTTGGGGTTCAAAGGATAAATTTAACAGAAACAATTTAAATTTGAAGGTCAAGTGCACCCCTATTTCTTGAAGTTTTTTTCTCTCCGTCAGCCCTGTCCATCTGCCACCTGGCCAGACTCCTTTCTCTTCAGTCATCTAAGCCACTTTCTCATACTTCTCTCTTCTCCAAGTTGTGGAATCTTCACTCCCTTGTTTTTAGACTATCACAATAATACAAAATCCCTGTTATTTAATTATTCAGAGCAGACCAGCTTGATTTTGGCTTTAATCCTTTTCTGCAGGCTAGCCTAGAGTTTTATCTTCCATACTCAAAAAGGACCCTTAAGATATTTTTCCAAGTAGTAATAATATCTAACATTTATTGAGCATTTTACTACTTGCCAAACACTACTCTAAATGCTGTTTATTGGGGCACCTGGGTGGCTAAGTGGGTTAAAGCTTCTGCCTTTGGCTCAGGTTATGATCTCAGGGTCCTGGGATTGAGCCCCGCATCGCATCGGGCTCTCTGCTAAGCGGGGAACCTGCTTCCCCCTCTCTCTCTGCCTGCCTCTCTGACTACTTCTGATCTCTCTCTCTCTGTCAAATAAATAAATAAAATCTTAAAAAAAAATTAAAATGCTGTATATAGTGTTTCAATTAATATGCAGAATAATACTATGAGGTAGGTATTATTTTCATCCCTGATGAAGAAGTGGAGGCACAAAGAAGTGAAGTAATTCTAATATTTTTTTCCTTCATAGAACAACCACCAAAACTGCAGCTGACTTGCTCGTTAGCCAGTCATACTGTGAATGGAGCAGTCAGATTGCCTTCATGTGATTATTTATTTAATCTGTATGATCGTTGCTTACGCTAGATATACTTCCCAAAATCTAGTACTGTGAAATTGTGTTCCCGACTGAGCACTATGCACATTTTTGGCAAAACTTTCCCTTCTTAGCCAGAATGGGCCTGAGAAGCTTAGAAGACATGGATCAGATATTGTGGAAAACCCATATAATTCACTAACATGCTTTTGACAGTGAAGGGAAAATTAGAAAGCGAAGAGACGTGAGATGACCTCTAGACCAGTTACAGACGAGACACACAACTGGAGAATTGAGAGAAGATTCTTTTTACCCCACACTCCTGTTATTTGGGACATGCATAATCAGGTTGCCTGCCTTAACTCCAAGTTCTGCTGGCCTTGGAGTAGCCTCTTTGAGCTGCCCTTCCGTGCTGTTGAGTAGTATCCTGATCTCTGCCATCTGCCCCAGTCTGGGGTTGTACCAGAGCCTGTTTTATCACCAATAGCAATGCCCTCCTGATAGTTACCAGGTCATCAAGGGCAAGGGTACTCTTCTGACTGCGATCCACTGAAGTGAATCAGAAGTTCCATCTTTGCCATTGACTTGCAACATGACTGTGATCAATGAACCTAGCTCCTTTGCACCTTAATCTCTTCATCTATGAAATGAGTGGACTATCCTAGATTACCATCAGGATTTCTTCGTATTTTAATGAGTTTTTGAACCTCGATAGTCACGTTTTTACTTGTAAACACATACATTTTTATGTGAATATTATTTCTTACCAAATAAATATACTCATCACAGACCTGTTTTATAAAATGTTAAAATGTAAGAATAAGCAATAAGAAGGATGAAGACTAAAATATAACTCAGATATTTTTGTTCAGAACCTGAATAAGCTATATATTTTTATTTTTAAGCTCTCATAAATGATGGCTATGAGAATCTTAGTTGTTTTCTACATCGAGGCATACTCTATGCAGATCTAAAACTTTGGTTGCTGGCAATCTGTGACTTTGAGACTGTTATTTCTCTAGAAAGGTATGTTTTCCTATTATTCTTATTGATTTCACTTTTGTATAAAATTAAGAAAAAATGAAAGAAAAAGCCCTTTCCCCTCATCATTAATAACCTTGTAAAATGAGAATTGTAAAGCCATCTTAGAAACAGAATACTACTTCTGAAAATAAGACTACTGCTAAAATAAGACCTGTTCCCAACATCGGTTTGCCTCAGATACTTTTGCAAATTTTAAAGATTGAATGCATTTGAGAGGAGTCCAATCCACAGATAACAACATAAAGTTATTAACAGCAGTGTGGGGATACCCAGGTTAGCGCTTTTTGAAGTTAACTTCATGAAAAACTGTCACCAACTTTTAAAATAATGAGAAAATATTCTGCTTGATATTGCTATGCACGACATATGACTCAATAGGAAGAAGCTCTGTATCTAGAACCTCTGACTTCATTTTACATAGCAAAGCAAAAAGAAAAAAACCAATTCCATTAGAACATAGGTTCAGAAAGAAACAGACTGAAAATTGCACACACTAGTCAGAAACCTCAGCTCTAAAACACAGAATTAATTAATTTCCATTATTTTCAATGAAGCATTCATTAAAATGAAAGGTGTCAAAAAAAGTAACAGGGCATGCCAATTCCATGCCAACCAACAGACTCTTTGCCTAGCTTATATAAGTAAACTTTAAGCTTAACTCAGGAAAGATGCGGAGAATGGCTCCATAATGGCTCCAGTAGTTTTCTTTGGGATATTTTTGAGTCAGGAAGGGAAGGAAAAGAGTTTAAGTTGAAAAAAAGTCAAAAAATGGGCAGGAAGAACTTTGATGTCTTTTAGGCAAAGGGTCTAGGCTTCTAATGAACCTGGACTATAGGATATGTAGTTTTCCTCATTTCGAAAGAGAGGCATTGGACAAAGTAATTTCTAAGACCATTTCTATATTGAAAATTTTTGGATTCTAAGAAAAAATACATTTAGTTGATGTAGAAAAGAAGCTGGGTTATACCTACGTGGAGAGAATTTTTAACCCCAGGCTTTGGGAATATTACTGTTTCTCTGTTACTCAGGGCAAATACAACATAGCCTGAAGTGAAAACTTTTTAAATTGAGAAAAACTAAACTTGTAATTCAACATAAGTCAAGGTTAAGTCAGGAAGAGTAAAGTATTGCCTGGGGACTCAAGGAATTCTGTTCCTAGCGTAGTCTCCACAAATGTTGATTCTCTACTAAGGATTTTATAGAGGTGTTTATAATTTTTAGTAGAGAATTGTTAATTGATTTACTTGGCTTTAGTAAAACATTAAAAGAAACTGATATATTTTGATGTATGTATTTCACTAGGTTCATTCAAAATTGAAAAACATTTGGAATAATTAAAATGTCTAACAGGATTTTGCTTTCTCTTTTTTTTAGAACTCTTATTTTGGCTTACATAAATATTGGCCTCATACATCTGCTATACTTGGATAACTACTTTGAAGCCACTTGGCATTTTTCTGAGGCTATTAGACTTGATCCTTTATATATTCAAAGCTATATTTGTCGAGCAGAAACCTATCAGAAGGTATTTAAGTTTTGAAAACCTTGATTTTTTAAAAAAAATTTTAATTTTCTGGATATCTACCTGTTCAATATAATTTTAGCTATTAATGTATTTGTTTTCAGTTAATTATAGAGACTAATACATTTTCAAGCAATAAATATTACATAGAAGTAGTTAACTGTAATTACCTATGTGTAAAGACTCTACTTATGAGGCATGAATTTTTGTCTTTCATTTAAAAAATTAAATTTTTTAAAATTTCATTGAAAAAAGTAATAACTTTTTCCTTATTCCAAAATAGTATATATTTATTTCATGCAATATATGTATGCAAATAAGTTAAAAACCATCTATAATTTTATTCTCTAGAGACAACAGCTGTTAATGTTTTGCAGTCTATTGGTTTTGACTCTGTGTGTGTGTGTGTGTGTATGGTAAGCAGATGGGTTTGTAGAATGGGATCCATGCATATGATGAGATCCTACTCACTCATACTCACCTTTAATATTGTTTAAATTTTATAAGTTATTTAAATTATAAAGTGTTATCTATCTTTAGTGTTATGAAGTCAAACAATGCAATAAATAGTAAAAGTTCTCTCTGATTCCAATCAAATTTGACTTTCCAGTGATAAACACTACTAACTGTTGTTTCTACCTTTCAAGATAGATATCACTATCTACCACTCCACCACCAATCATCCTAAGACACTGTCATTCCTCACCAGGATTACTGCAGGGAACTCTTGGTCTTCTTGCTTCTGTTCTTTACTACTTTTTGATGGATTTTCAACACAGCAGCTATAATGATCCTGTTAAAACATAAGTCAGATTATTTCACTTTGCCCAAAACCCTTTAACAGCTTCCCTTGGACTCAGAATAAAAGCCAAAGGCCTGCAAGAGCCACAGGAATCGGTTCCTTATTACCTTTCTACCCTTGTACTCTAGAAGTCCTCTAGTCACACTGGTTTCAGTAAGGATAGCCTAGTTTGTGCTGTGGTTAAACATATACACACACTAACATATACAAACACACACACCAAAAAAACTCCAAAACACTTAAAAAATCACTGTAATAAAATAACAAAGGCTTATTTCTTGCTCATACTTCTCCATTGTCCACATCTCAGGACCCAGTGTGACTAGAGTCCCACACAAAGTCCTTCCCTCCCTGATGATGGAGGTAGAAGAACCAGGGCAGACTTAGTATTGCCCCAGGGAAAGTTTGCTTTTCACTATTGCTGGGGAAGGGATGGACATACTTCTGGTGTGTGGTCCTTTTGTTTAACTTCATGTTGATGGAGCTGAGGGCTTCTGGGGAAGTTGGAACTCCTTTTGGGCACACTTACAAACCAAAGCACCAGCACGATATCAGGGTATAAAGACATATTCAAAGTCTCATTGTTCTTAGGAGGAAAAGTTTATGTGGTAATGGTTGAATAAATTGTGTTGTAGTCACACCATAGAATATTATGTAGTCAATAAAAACAGTAATTAGAACAATACCAGTCGACTTAGAGGGGTTTCCATGAGATATTGTCGAATAAGAAAAGCAAGATCCAGAAAAGAGTGTTAAGTGTGCACAATATGATCCCATGTAAATAAAACAATTGCAGATCAAACCCTGTGTTTGCATATAGAAGAATGCATATGCCTACTATGTGGGTTCAGCCTCCAGAGAGAATCTAATCTAAGGCTGCCTGGAGAAGTCCTACCCCAGGACAGCTTATAAAGATCAGGCAGTGAGCCTCCATCTTTCCCAAACAAGGTTTCCTCAATGCATAGATATTGGAACAGGTGGAACAATGCAGACATAATGAGACTAGATGGTTTATTAATGACACCAAATGGAGCAGGGTCAGCTTGAGAAGCACTGAAGTTCCACAGAAATTCTCAAATTTATTTAAACACATTTCAAACTCCCTACTTTTGGATTCCTTCTTTTGACTCCACCCACTATTTCCTCCAAACAGCTTGTACATTTCAACAGATGCTGCCTACTTCTGTGCACAAATTAGTTCTGTGCATTCTCCTCTTCGTATCATTATGTCAGTGTTGTAAGAGGAGTTGTTGATGTTCCAGGTTCATTTTGCTGGGGTCTCTGTACTCCTCCTTTTGTGATACTCCCAGTGATAGTAGGTTTTTGTTCCCACATTTGTACAAACCCAGATTATGCTCCTGTGGCCTGTATTAAGGAAATAATCAATGTTTACTTTACATTATATATTGATTTTAAACATATAATTTCCATTGTTCTTATATTTTGTTTTATTCTTTCATTTACTTATTGCAAACTTGTTTTTCATCTCTTATTTTTGTAAAGATTTTATTTATTTATTTAGAGGGAGAGAGAGCACACACGCACAAGCAGGGGGAGGAGCAGAGGGAGAGGGAGAGAGAGAATCTCAAGCAGACTCCACGTACTGAGGACGGAGCCTGATGCGGGGCTTGATCTCATGACCCTGAAATCATAACCTGAACTGAAATCAAGAGTTGGTCACGCAACCAACTAAGTCACCCAGGTGCCCCTTTCTTCCCTTATTTTTAAGTGGAATTTACTTTTAGTTTTTATTTTACCGTCCTTTGCATGCTACTTTATTAACCAGCATGGAAAAGGTGGAAAAGGTGTTCTGGTTGAAGGAGAAAATCCAAAAAGCTAAATGAAAACGGAAAACAAATGATAAATTGTGATATAATCACATTTATGTAAAATTGTGTATTTATATGTGCATAAGTGTAATCATTCTTCAGAATTAAAGATAGATAGTTTTAAGGAACCAAGGACTTTGCATCATAAACTTTTTTTAAAACTTCCCTGTATCTTATTTGCTTTGATGATTCTTAAAGAATGTGTATTAGAAGATGTTCTTACAAAATTTCTGTACTGAATGGTGGGAGGGAAACATCAGAAGGGAAGCAATCAGTACTTATTATAAGCAAAGATTCTATTTATCACTCAACAGCTCCATAAACTGAAAAAGGCAGTAAGAGAGTTATCGCGTGCTATCCACCTTCAGCCAGATGGAATCCAATTATATATAATAAGGTATGAACATAGAAATGGAGTTCTTCTTTGGATAACTTAGCATATGAGCTAGCTGTTGAGATCTTTACTTCCCTCTTGATCCTTCTAGCCTCCTCTTTTTACATTTAATCTCCCAGCAATGGCCGTCTTCTAATTAGCAAGTCAGATATAGCTATTGTATTTGTTAAATTTTAAGATAATTTATATTATAAAATAACCAGATTTTCCCCTTTGCTCTATCCTTGCATCAAAACACAACTGTTTAAGCTATGCTATGATCCATTAATCCCACTACTGGGTATTTATCTAAAGAATACAAAATCACTAATTTGAAGATATATATGCATCTCTATGTTTATTGCAGCATTATTTACAATAACCAAACTATGGAAGCAGCCCAAGTGTTCATTGATAGATAAATAGATAAAAAAAAATGTGTATATATACAGTGGAATATATTCAGCCACAAAAAGAATGAAATCTTGCCGTTTGCAACAACATGAATGGATCTAGAGGGTATAATGCTAAGCAAAATAAACTAGCCAGTCAGAAAAAGACAAATACCATGTGATTTCACTCATTTGTGGAATTTAAGAAACAAAACAAAGGGGGGGAAAAAGAGACAAGCCCAAAAACAGACTCTTAACTGTAGAAAACAAACATAGGGTTACCAGAGGTGAGGTGGGTGGAGGGGATGGGTGAAATTTTTATGGCTGAGTAATATGTTGCACATATATACCATATCTTAAAATTGAAGTGTTGTTGACACACAATGTTACATTAGTTTCAGGTGTGAAACATAGTGATTCAGTAACTCTATACCTTGTTTTATGCTTACACAAGTGTAGCTACCAAGCAAATAATACTATTACAATACCATTGACTGTATTTTCGGTGCTTTATCTTTCATCCCCATGATTTAATCATTTCATAACTGGAAGCCTGTACCTCCCATTCCCCTGCACCTATTTTATCCACCCCCACCCCCTCCCCTCTGGTGTTTGGATCCCACAGATAAGTGAAATCATACGGTATTTGTCTTTTTCATTCTGACTTATTTCACTTTGCATAATACATCTTCTTTACCTATTCATCTACTGATGGACACTTAGGTTGCTTCCCTATATTAAGTGTGGCAAATAATGCTGCAATGACATAGTGGTGCATATACTGTTCTGAATTAGTGTCTTATTTTCTTTGGATAAATACTCAAAAGTAGAACTGCTGGATCACATGGTATTTCTATTTTTAATTTTCTGAGGAACTTCCATACTGTTTTCCATAGTGGCTGTACCAATTTGCATTCCTATCAACAGTGCACAAGGGTTCCCTTTTCTCCACATCAATACTTGTTATTTCTTGTCTTTTTGATAATAGCCATTCTGACAGGTGTAAGGTAATATCTCGTTGTGCTTTCGATTTGCATTTCCCTGATGATGATGAGCATCCTCTGGCCATCCACATGTCTTCTTTGGAAAAATATCTATTCAGGTCCTTTGCCCATTTTTAATCAGGTTATTTGTTTTTTCTGGTATTGAGTTGTATGAGTTCTTTATATATTTTGGATATAAGCCCCTTATCAGATATAACATTTGCAAATAGCTTCTCCCATTCCGTAGGTTGACTTTTCGTTTTGTTAATGGTTTCCTTTGCTGTCCACGACTTTTTATTTTTTAGTTCAATGTAGTCCCATTGGTTTATTTTTGCTGTTGTTTCCTTTGAGCAGACAATTCCAAAAAAATATTGTTAAGATCAGTAACAGTTTTTGGTCTATGTTTTCTTTTAGGAGTTCTATAGTTTCAGGTTTTACATTAGATAAAGTCTTTGATCCGTTTTGAGTTTATTTTTGTGTATGGTGTAAGAAAGTGATCCAATTTCGTTCTTTTGCATATAGCTGTCTTATTTTTTCCCAGCACCACTTATTAAAGAGACTGTATTTTTTTATTGTATAGTCTTGCCTCGTTTTTCATAGATTGACTGACCATACAAGTGTGTGTTTATTTCTGGGCTTTCTATTCTCTTGCATTGTCTGTTGTCTGTTTTCTGTCGGTACTATACTGCTTTGATTACTATAGCTTTTTAGTATAATTTGAATCAGGGAGTATGAAATTTCTAGCTTTGTTTTTCTTTCTCAAATTGCTTAGGCTATTTAGGTTCTTTTGTGGTTTCATACAAATTTTAGGATTATTTGTTCTAGTTTTATGAAAAAAAGCCATTGGTATTTTGATATGGATTGCACTGAATCTCTAGATTGCTTTGGGTAGCATGGACATTTTAGTAATAATAGTTTTCCATCTATAAGCACTGAATATCTTTTCATTGATTCGTGTCATCTTCAGTTTCTTCCATCAATGCCTTATAATTTTTAGAGTACAGATCTTTCACCTCCTTGTTTAAATTTATTCCTAGGAATTTGATTCTTTTTGAGGCAATTATAAATTGAATTTTTTAAAAATTTCTATTTCTGATCTTTCCTTATTTAGTGCATAAAACAACAGATTTTTGTATATTCATTTTGTATCCTGCAACTTTACTGAATTCATTTATTAGTTCTAGTAGGTTTTTTTTGGACTATTTAGAGTTTTCTGTATATAGTATTATGTCATCTGCAAGTGGTGAGAGTTTTACCTCTTCCATTCTAATTTGTATGCCTTTTATTGCTTTTTCTTGTTTGATTGCTGTGGCTAGGACTTTTATGTTAAATCAAAGTGGCAAGAATGGGCATTCCTGTCCTATTTCTGATCTTAGTGGAAAACTTAGTTTTTCACCACTGAGTATGATGTTAGCTGTGGGTTTAGAGCACAAAATTTAAAATTCAGATCGTTGGAAAAAAAATTGAGTATTTTTCTTTCAGCTTCACTTTTCCTAAATTGTATTTCATCACATCTGCATTCTAATTGGTCTATTTAGACTACATAAAATATTTATAATTTTTGCATTGTTTTTATCATACACATGTAAGTATGAATAAAAGTATTATAATTATAAAAATGTAAGTGACTTGTTATAAGACATTTTGTTTTAGAAAAATTATTTTTAACTGCTTAGAATTAAGAAGTATTATTTCTTCCAGAGGACAATATCTTCTTATGATGAAATGTTATGATCTTGCAAAGTTTACTATTTATCAAGTAGCAGAAATGAACAAAGGTAAATATAATTAATGCAAAATTATAATTGTCTTAATTTAAAAATAAATACCTCCTAAAAATGGTTATTTTTGCAATAGCTTTGTATGGATAACATAACAGGTTTACTTCTAATCAAAGATAGATTTTGAAACTTTATATCTTCGGTTTCACATGTACATAGTCAACTATTAAATGCTTCATAATGAAGTGAGTTTTGTGAGAGATTATTATAGGAGATGCCAGGGTTATGCTTTTATTTTTTTGTTTTTGTTGTTGTTTGTAATTGGAATGTCTTACTCTTTGTTGGTGGTAAACAGATTTTAGTATTGTACTGATTTATTAATCCATATTTCAAATGTAAATTATTGAATTGCTTGACTTCCTTATAATAATTATATCTAAATCCTAGATACTTGGTAAAGGTATTGATAAACATTTTTTCCTTTTAGGTCTCATTGAGTTGAGTCCTATACAGCAAGCACTCATTTACTCATTTTGTGAAAACCATGACAAGGCCATCCAGGTCTTGGATGGGATCACTTTGAATAGGCCTGAGCTCACTATGTATACTCTACTAGCAAAAGCCCAAATGAAGGCCAAGAGAAACAAGGTGAAAAGTCTTGTGTAACATTTACTAACATATTGATAGTTTTTATATTGTGCTTAGAATGATGGCTTACATACTTTTTTTTATAAAGCTAAATTAAAACATTTATTTATTGGTTCTTGTGTTAACATTTGGGTTATTTCTTTTCCTCTTAAGGGTAGGGCTGCTATAAATATTCTTTTTCATGTTCTGTTAACATGTGGAGTAGTTTTCTAGGATATATTCCTATAGAGTGGAATTGCTGGTATGTAGAGAATGTGAATATCTAACTTTCAAGAAAGTGACACATTATTACATAGGGTTGTACCAGTTTATTCTCCTACCTGTCATGTACACGTGTGCCTGTTCATCTCCATCCTCTACTGTAATTGGTTATCAGACTTTATTTTTGTCAGTTTGGTAGATAAAAACTGATGTCTTATTGTGGTTTTAATTCACATTTCTCTCTTTGAGCACAGATTGAACATCTTCTTATATGTTTGTTAACCACTCATATTTCCTGTCCCATCAATATCCTAAACATATTTTTTGTTTGTTTATCTTGTTCTTATTGATTTTAGGCATTAAAAAATAAATTCTGTATATTAATCCTTGGTTAGTTGTTATGTGTACTGTGTTTCTTCTTGTAATTTGTAGCTGGCTTTATATGGAGGTTCTTAATTTTAATGTAGTATAATAAATATATTTTTTGTTTTATTGTCATGGCTTTAAAAAAATTCCTGTTTTAGGAAGTTTTTCCCTATCCCAAGATCATATGGATATTCTTCCATATTTTCTTCTAAATGCTTTAAAGTTTTGCTTTTTCCATTTAAGACTTTAACTTAAATTGATTTCTTTGAGTGTGAGATAAGTGATAAAATACCAATTTTCCCCATATGGATATTCAAGTGTTCTAGTATCATTTACTGAAATGTTCTCTCAACCCAAAGATCTAAAGTGGTATATCTAGTATTCATGTATATGTGGATCTGAATTTGGGCTCTTTATTCTGTTCTTTTGGTCAGTTTTTTTATCCCTGGCCCAATAGTGCAATGCCTTTTTTTTTTTTTAAGATTTATTTATTTATTTTTAGAGGAGGAGAGAGAGAGACAGCAGGGAGAGGAAGGGCAGAGGGAGAGAGAAAGAATCTCAAGCAGATTCCCTGCTGAGCACGGAGCCCAATGCAGGCTCATGACCCAGAGACCATGACCTGAGCTGAAATCAAGAATAGGATGCTCAACCAACTGAGCCACCCAGGTGCCCCTACAATGTCTGAACTATTATGATAGTTAATTATTATAGTTTTATTGTAATTCTTGATATCTGGTAGAGCTAGTTCCTACACCATATTCTTCTCTAGGAAATTCCTGATTATTCTTGGGCCTTTACTCTTCTATCTACATTTTAAATTCATCTTGTCAAGATCCGTTAAAAACTCTGTCAACTCTAAGTTATTGTAGGGAGAATTGAGACCTTTATGATACCGAATTTCTTTTTGGAATACTCTTATGTTTACTTTAACTTCCTCTGCCCTTACCCATTCCTCTATAGAAACCCGGGATTACCTTTGATTGCCCTCTTCTATCCAATCAATAGTGATGTTCTCTTGGTTCTTTCTAAATATCTCTCAATTCTGCTTCTTCCTTTGTGTGGTCATTATCCTAGTCCAAAGCATATTTTTATTTTGCCAGAATGATAGAAACTGTGTTGCTCTCTTCCAAGGTTTTATCTGCACAACAGCCACAGTACTCTATTTAGAATGTAAATATGCTTTACCTGCAAGCCCCTCCAGAGCTTCCCCAGGAGACTTTTTTAGACTCATGAAGAAGTGACAAGTAGGACATCAGCTACTAGAGGAAGCAGAAGGAAGTGAAGATGTGTTTACTTTAATTTAAATGGGATGGAAGACTCTATGGACTCAAAGAGATAATGAAGGGGCAGTAATCCAGAAGAGGAAGGAAATAACTTGTGTTCAGGTGGGGCAGAAGGAGTTGGGGTCAAGGATACAGCTTGAGGAATTAGCTCTGAAAAGGAGAAGAAAGGAAACCACTCAAAGGAGAGAAAAAAGATGAAGATGAAGGAAGATATAGATACACTGAAAAATGAAAAGGAGGGAAATGGAGAAAGAAGGTGATATCTTTTTTCTACAGCAAGGTTGCATGCTGAGAGTGAGGATGGAAAGACAGACATTAAGGTGGGCTGTAAATATATGAAGTAAAAGCTAAGTGGGGGGCACAGAGGACACTTAACATATCCAAGCTAAATCTCATGGTGTCTTTAGTAATTTAACATAATTAAGAAAATGGGCTAAAGAGTCACAACTATTTGTATTTCCATCTAGATAAATATATCTATTAGTTTATTATAAGAAGTCATTTTTATCTGGGAAATTGAATTTTTTTCATTAATAAATTTCAACTATTTTGACTAAATAGTTTAATGGGTGATTTTTGATGTTAGTTCATTTCCTGGTGCCAGTGGAATCCCATAAGAGCACAGTAGGACAAAATACAGGTTGATTAAAATCACATCAGGTATTATCATTGAAAATCCCTTACTATCTAATAGCTGTCTATTATTTCTTCCAGGAACATTACTAAAAAATTGGTCATAAACTAGTCTATAAATTTAAGTTGATTTTAGACTACAAGAAAATAACCTTTGGAATTTAGAAATTATAGTTTCAAAAGTACACGTGTATAAGCCTGCTTAAGTAGTAGATTGTAGGAGAGGCACCTTGGTGGGATTCCCTGCCATCAGATTCCCCGCCTGGGTCCTTGCCTGGTGCACTGACAAGGCCTGTGTCTTTACCAGGCCCGTGTGCCTAGGTTGAAATCCAAGTCGGGCTGTGTGCTCAGGATTCTCTTTAATGTTTAAGCTGTCATGTTCATCGTGTTAAATAAATACTAGAAAGAAACATTCTCCTCTTTTTTTTTTTTTTTTTAATCGTTCTAGGAAGCTGTGAGAATGTTTAAAAAGGCACTGGATATCTTTTCTCATTCTGATAAAGGACCAAATGCCGTAGCAGCTTCAGCAGACTGTCTGTATAACTTGGGTCTTTGTTACATGGAAGAAGGCAACGTACAAATGGTATTTTGTATATTTAGAAGCATAGATTATTTGTGATTTTAGAAATTGATTGCTTGCATTCAATTCTGTTTCTGACCTATACAGTGAGAGACTAGACCAAATTTCTTATAAAGGTTGACTTATTACAATCAGTGTGCACTCTGCAATGCCTACTATATTGTTTTATTTATTCAACACATTTTATTTGAGGCTTGTTTGTCAACAGTATTCCAAAGACTAATGTCTGTTTCTTACCAAAACAATAAATCTAACTGTAAGAAGTTATTATAGCAGAATATTTTCATCACATTATTATGAATTTATTTATTAAATATAAGTACTTTATTTTTTATTTTTTTAAAGATTTTATTTATTTAGAGAGAGAGGGAGCATGAGCAGGGGAGGGGCAGAGGGACAGGAAGAGAGAGACTCTCAAGTAGACTCCATTTTAAAATTGTCAATGATGTGACAAATAAATAAAATAATTGTTATTTTTTTTAAAGATTTTACTTATTTATTTATTTATTTATTTATTTATTTGACAGAGAGAGAGAGAGATCACAAGTAGGCAGAGACAGGCAGAGGGGGGGGGGAAGCAGGCTCCCTGCTGAGTAGAGAACCCAATGCTGGGCTCGATCCCAGGACCCTGGGATCATGACCTGAGCTGAAGGCAGAGGCTTTAACCCATGGAGCCACCCAGGCACCCCAGAATAATTGTTATTTTTTAATGGCTAATACGGGATATTTCATCATTTAATCTCTCTACACACAGACATATAGACATAGACACACACAGTCATGCATACACACACCCCCCCACCATTCCAGTCTTTGTATTCATAGGGTCTTGCATCTCCATAAACTCGAAAAAGAGTTGCACTTGATTAGTAGTTCCATTAGGAAATCCCCTCCAAATGTAAGATTAATTATAAATCTTTTCCATGTTTTTAGCCCTTTTGGACAACCAGAGCAAACCAACCTTTGCTTTACAAAGTTGGGAAAAATTTTAGAGTTCCATCGTTAAGAAATTTAATAACTATATATCTGCTATGGTTCTTGGGCCCTCATGAAAAATAAATGTACAGTTTGTACTTTCTTTGGGTAAGCGCAATATGAAGAATAACAATTAAAATTATACTTCCAAAAATACTATTATCTAACAACATGGGTTGTATTGACATTAGTCTGGGAGTAAAGGGACCTATAAATTACAATAATAAACCTGGCTTATTTATGTTACTTTTATTTTCTTCACAAAGTTCACTGGGAAAAATGTATTTAAAATGACCAAAAATAAGTAAAAACTTTTCAACAATTGTTACACACTATAATTTATTAACATTTTAAATTAACATATTCTACTCATTAATATATCCTCACTAATATATTCTACTCACTATATTCTACTCACTACTTAACAAAATACTCTTCTAGGCTTTTGATTGTTTTACAAAAGCGGTGAAAGCAAATCCTGATTTTGCAGAAGGCTTTTATCAACGTGGGCTTTGTAAAGTAAAACTCCACAAGGATAGCTCGGTCCTGGATTTTAATCGTGCAATTACTCTGAATCCAAAACATTACCAGGTATTTAAATGAACAATTTCAGTGTTTGGAGAATGTGTCCAGTTTGTTAAAACTATTAAATCTTCATATGTCATTGTTATTAGTAGCAAGAATCAGTTACTTATACCTACTTTTCGGCTGTGTTTTGATAATTCCTATATCTGTATTTCCCCTTGAATTAAAAATTTTGTTTACAACAGTGATACTTTATGTAAAAGTGCTTCATGAATTATGATGTTTATAAATATTGTTAATATTTTATTACCTATTAATTATGATTTTATATACTGTTACTAATTTTATTTACTTCATCTTTTGCTATCACATTTATTCCTGCCTTTTAAGAGACTGTACAGACAACACAAAATTCAATAGGTGAAGCTTGATTGGATCCTGATTTTAAAAGCCTATGAAATTTGAATATGCTAAATATTAGATGATTTTAGAGAATACTATTCATTTTCTTAGATATATAATGGTAGTGTGCTTATGTAGGAGAATGTTTGCATAAAGGAAAACCTGGGGGCGAAGTATTATGATGTCTACAACTTATTTTCAAATAGTTCGGAAAAACAGATGAAATAAATATTGCGAGATAGTAATCACTGAATCCACATGGTAGTCACACGGATGTTTATTGTACTATTTTTTCAATTATTCTATATGTTCAAAATATTTTCTTTTTTCTTTTTTCTATTTGTTTATTTATTTATTTATTTATTTGACAGAGAGAGAGAGAGATCACAAGTAGGCAGAGAGGCAGGCAGAGAGAGAGGGGGGATGCAGGCTCCCCGCCGAGCAGAGAGCCCGATGCGGGGCTCGATCCCAGGATCCTGAGATCATGACTTGAGCCGAAGACAGAGACTTTAACCCACTGAGCCACCCAGGCGCTCCCAAAATATTTTCTTTTTTAAAAAAAATTTATTTATTAGAGAGAGAGAGAGAGAGAGTGTGTGTGTGTGTGTGTGCATGAGTGAGAGAGGGGCAGAGGGAGAGGGAGAGAGAGAATCTCAAGCAGACTCCCCACTGAGCAGGGAACCTACATGGGGCTTGGTCCCATGACCCTGACTGAGATCATGACCTGAGCCAAAACCGAGAGTCAGATGCTCAACTGACTGAACCACCCAGGTGCCTTTTCGAAATATTTTCTAATAAAAGAGAGTGGGAAAAAAAGACTATATTTTATACCATCTTTGGATGGCATGGATTTGTTCAAACTACTATATATTTTGGGAGAATTGATGCTTTACTAAACTATTCATTCCTGCTTTCCTCTCTTCTTTCCCTGAAAAGGCATACTTAAGCCGAGTGGCCTTCTATGGTTTGAAAGGCAGATATTCCAAAGCAATCTTGAATTGTAATGAGGCCATCAAAATTTATCCTCAGAGTGTGCGTGCCTATATCTACAGAGGAGTTCTGAAATACTACAACAAGGTAGGGCTGTTTCCTGCCTTGTTAACTGAGATTTTAGAGTGGGCAGATGCTCAGATGCCAAGTTGTGGCTAGCTTCTTTTTTTCCTCTGTGAGAGGAGAATCCCCATGGTATAAAGGGCAGAACTACCTAGAACACTTTATACTTTCACAGTACATCAAAAGGATTTCAATTCATAATTTTGCGCAAAATAGTGATATTTATTTTTTATATTTATATTTTAAAAAGCACTTAACTACTTATTAAGAAAGTAGCATATATTCATTGCAAAGGATTTGGAAATTACATAGGGGAATAAAGAAGATTAAAATCACCTTTTACCCCCACCATCAAATGACAATTCCTGAGAGCATTTTGGTTTATTTACATTTAGTCTTTTTTTTCCCTGAAAATATGTATTTTCGAAAAATTGGGATTATGCTACTTATAAATTTGTGCCTTGCTTCTCACAATCTTTGAATATACCATTTTTAATGACTGAATAATATTCTACCATAGTATATTTTTATTGTTGGGCATTTGGGTTGTTTTAAATGTTTTACTATTTTACTATCTTAAATAATACAGTTACACACATTGAGAAAAAAAGCCATTGCTTGAGTTTATGATTGATTCCTAAATGGAACTTATTGGATCAAATGGTGTGAGCAGCACCATTGATATCTGATACTTCATGGAATACTTTGTTTCTTCCTACTTTTCTTTTCTGACCTTTCTTTATAACTATTTCATATGAAATATTTTGCAAATAATACCTTAAGGCAAAGGTAAGAACTTGTATTACATGTTAAGTCCATGAAAATTATTATCTACAGAAATGAATGATCTAAGTTATCAGAGAAGCATCAAAGAGGAAGTGAAAGAGACCATGTGTAGAAAACATGACCATTATGTTACATAATAGTATGAGTGACAGAAGCAAGCAAGGTTTGGTGAATGTTTGCTGGATGAATGTGGCTTCTCTTTTACTAATAAGTATAATCTTCTTTTTGCTTTTAGCAATATTGGCAGTAAGATAATCATCTAAATTAAATTATATATTGAATTTTATTTGTGGGTAGGAGAAACATTATTATAAATAATTCCTACCAAGAGATCTTAATTAACTCTGTGAAAGATTAGCTTAATTGTCTTAATTTCACAGATAATGCGCAGAATGGGTAAATGAGTGTTCCAAAAATTTTGATAGAATCAAGAATTTATTTTGCAATTGAAATTCAGTCCATTATGATTGACCCTTCTTATCTAATTATTTTTTTTCTTTGTAGACTTATAAGCTAGCGATTGCAGATTTAACTACAGCTATCAATATGGACAAAAACAGTTATGTAGCATTTTATAACAGAGCATTATGCTACACCAAGATAAATGAACTTCAGATGGTAAGATGACCATTTTAGTAAACTACATGTTATAGCATTTGTAAACACATTTAAAGCAAGTGTAAAGCATTTTCTTATTTCTGTTATAATTTTGAAAAGTAATTCCTATGGAAATACACAAATACACACACAAACTTGAGAAACCAAAAAACAGTTTCAAAGAATATTTCATGTTTTATGGGTCCTCACCAAATATTTTTATACAATCTTTGCAATGCCACATGAGAATTAATTTTTACAGTGCTCTTATAAGCATTTAAAGGCATTTACAAATTAAAATATATTACACAATTCTCATTTGAGTGAATGTTTCTACTGATATACTGCTTGGAGAATTTTTAAGCAGTGATCATTAACAATATCTTTGCTTCAAAATTTCAACCTTAGCTAGAACAGTTTGTGTAGGGATTTTTTTGTACAGTACTCAGACCACAGACACAGCAGGGAGTTTTCCATGATGGTTTCCAGGTCTGGGACCAGTGACGAGCGTTGCCTGTGTATTTTGAAGCCCCAACTGATGGCTGCAGTAAACCTTTTTTCTCTATTTGTCCTGATCCTCCTTCTACCTGGGCAAACCGTCTTTTCTGTTTTCTAATCGTACCCTTCTCTTCCCTGCTCTTGTAGGGTGGGTCCTTTTCCAGTCAAGGTTCCTCACTGGCCAGCTGGTCTTGGTCTCTCAGTGTCCTGTCCCATCCTCTTGCTTCTCTTTCTCCTTTGTCAGCTTGTCTTCCCTTCTTATTTCTCTCTACTTCCACAGTCAACAAAACTTTCCTCTAAGAGACTAGGTCGCATTCCTGCTGTTCTCCTTCAATCTCCTTGAAATTCAGACAGTGAAATCTGTTTAAGACATTCGGAGATTTAGAGAGGTGTTTGCTATGAAAAGGAAGAAGTTGAGAACCATTGTTCCTACCTAAGAGACTGGAGAGTTCCTGGTAGCCAGTCTGTCAGGTTTCCTCCAGAAATCTTGACAAATGAATAACTAATTTTTCACAAAGGGGTTGTTAAGATTCTAAAAGCTAATTAAAGGATCATTTATCAAGTAACCTGCACAGCAGGCGTGTTTGACGGCTCCCTCCCCACCCCATTCCTGCCTTTTCTGGGTAACTCTGAAGCCACAAACAATGGACTGGATGGGGGCAGGGAACTCCCATTTTTGTTATCTCAGATATCTAGCAGAATCAGTGTTCTATGAATAGGGAAAATGAGAAACTACCTAGAGATCTAACTAGAATAATGACATATTGGTTATCTTAGAGCTCCCAGCCACCTAACACATTTCCTCCAACTGAGTCACTTTACAGAGGAGGAAATGGAAGCAGGGAGAAGTTAGAAACACATCCAAGTCACACAGAGTAGAAACCTGTATTGGCGTTCACAGGTTTGTTTGCTTCTGGCTAACAGTCTTTAGGTGGCTTTGTAAAACCAGCTGACCTCCAGCATGTGGACCGGATGTCATTTAACAGTGTCCCCTCCTCTCTGTTTGTCTCCCTCCACCTGTTTCTCAGCATTCCTGCCATCACTAGAGTGAGAAAACCCAAGTACCTTTCTGCAGAAAATGCACTTAGGCATTCTTCCAAGATATGCTTTCATGAAAAACTAAGAAAGGGGGAATTCTGCTTCCTACCACCTCATTTTAATATAAATAACAGTTACCACTTACTTAGGGCTTATTGGGTGACAAGCACTGAGCTAAATGCTTTACCAGTACACAATCAAAATATTTTTAAGTGAACTTTTACAACAATATGATGTTATTAATATTCCAATTTTATAGGTGAGGAGAATGAAGTTTAGTGTTAAGTAATTTCCCCAAGATTGAAGAGCTAGTAATAAGAGCAGAGGCATGATCCAAATCCTACTCCTTGACCTTCATGACATCTCATTTCCCACCTTTTGTTTCCTCCTGTGTCACATATTCAGCTGCTTAGTGGATCTCTAAGGCATCTTACAGGTTTTACATTCTGGGATTCAGTGACAGGAAAATTGCAAACATTCTAATTTTGTTTTGTTTTATGTGTATTATGAATTATTTTTACAGCTCTGGCAGAGGTTTGCTTATAATTATGTCACAATGCACATATAGGATCTTTAATTGTACAGTTCTTTTAGACACTTGAGTGCCTGGTAATGAAACACTGGAGAAGGACCAATGAGCGACTAGTAAAATGCTTATGTGCATTTTCAGTTAGCATGTGCTACAGGCATATAAGATATGGCCCTTTTCTGATGAAACTGTAGAGGCCACTTTCAGGCAAACAGGCTTGAGTGATGGTAGGTGGTAACGGCCCACAGCCACCCCTGGCTGAATAGAAAGTTCATCAGGTGACCCACCTCAAAATATCTGTAGGCCCTAACTAACCAATGGGCTTCTTACAAACAGGCACAATTACCCAAAAAGGGGAAGATTCCAAACTTGGCATACCTTTTCACCCTCCCTCTTTAAAAACAGCACCCACCCACTGCCTCCTTGAAGACAGCCTTTCCTCTGCTGTCCTGTCTGCCCACTCACTTGCTATGTATTTGATAAACTTAGATCTCCTTTGTTCTGCTTCAGGTGGAATCTATCACTGCCCATGCCACCAGTTTCCACCCCATCATTGCCCTACATCTGGGCCCCCCATCCAATTGAGAAACACCTCATTTAGACATCGTAGAAACCCATATGGCACTTTTGGACAAAATGTTCAGTAGGAAAATGAGTTAAGAGATGCAGCTCCAACCCAAATTTAGGCTATTTCTAGTACCTGGTATAGAGTCAGTGAATGAAAAAAAAAAGATTAAAGTAATGGAGAAAGGTCCTATGAGTTGATAATTCTTAGTTTAGGCTAGTGTCTTTCAAAACACAGGTATGCTTATCAAAATATTTTGAAGTAATTTCCCAACAAGTGCTTATTTGTTAGTGTATTAAAATCTATTTTCATCGATACATGATTTATTCATTCAACAAAAATTTATCTACTGCCTATTGTAGGCAGGCACTGAGCTAGTTATTGGCTTTACAATGGTGAACAAAATAGATAAACTCTGCCTCCATAAAACAGGTTTCAGTGGGAAAAACAATACAACACTAAAAGGAAATTAAATTTTAAAAGATAACAAGTGCTCTGCTTTAATGTCAACAGTCATTTGGTGAAACTACTGAGAGGGGGAAGCGTATTGCATCCTCCACCCCCAACCCTTCCAAACCATATACAATAAAAATGCTTAGGATGATCCAAAGATAACATGTGAAAGGTGAGCACAGTGTGGACCACTTATTAAAACATAGCAGTGTCTGTAATATTTAGTTAACGGGGCCCTTTAAATCTGAATGATTATTTTTGGCCATAAAAGTAAGTTGCGTTAAAGAATCCATGTTAGGTCCTAGTTTGGGCATAAACACATTTGTTCATAGCCAATGTGGTAAGGCTTCAAAGAGTTAAATCTATGTTGTAAGTTGATTATTTTATTTTTAGGCATTAATAGATTATGGAATTGTGCTTCTTCTTGATGCTGGAGAAACTGTGACTTTAAATACTTTCATCAATCGTGGACTCATCTACGTAGAGCTAGAGCAGTATAGTTTCGCATTGGAGGTAAACCTTCCTTCCTGTTTACTTGTAAAAATGAACCCACTTGATTTTGCACACTCTCTTCTGAAAACTAGTGAACAAATTTTTCTTGGTATCAAATGGCAATATTAATGAGCAATAAACACTTTAGCAAGAATTGTATTGAAGTACTTTGAATGAACAATAGAATCTTTGCCAAAAAATGTGTATTTTTACTTTGTTTTGATTACAGGTAAATAATTAATATGTAAAAAAGTGTTTCTGATTTGAGGAAATATCAATACACTCACCTTCTCCCAGGGAGTATCTTGGCTACAAATAAAACTCAATTATTTGGCAAATAAAATGATTTATATATCGATTTATTTTGCAGCTTGGTGCTAATTATTCCTCATTCAGAATTTTCCTCATTCCTCATTGAAAATATATAAAAATAAATCTGTTTGTTTTGCATAGGAAAGAAAATGGCTGCTCAAAAGAGGCTACTGGGAATAGACTTTTAAGTACTGGAAACAGGCACTCAGAATTGCAGTAAAAGAGCATCTTTAGTGTATCAAAAGAGAAATAGGTTGTTTAAAATGTATTTTAGTAATTAGTTGTTATTAATTATAATTAAACAAAACTCACCATTCTCATTTTTATCTTATTTGTATTATCTATTTTAAATTAATTTTAGAATTAAGATTAAGAGGTATGAGGCAAAAATCAAATAGCAATTTGAAGTTTGCGGTTAAATAATGGTAGTTTTGCTTTTGTGTTTCTGAGGAATGACAACAGAATAACAATGAGAATAAGAATAACAATAAGAGTGTAAAGAGTGTTCCCTAATTTTTTCACCTTTAGAGATGGCTTGTATTATTTTTCTATGCCCTAGAGTTATCTTTTGGGATTCTACTCCCACAGAAATACTTTTTACTAAGGAAGTGTCTGAGAAATCTTATTCTAGGGAATTTATACTATGATGAAATGGAATTAAAGAGTTGAACTCCTTTAGGTTTTGGTTTTGAGCTATACCATTTAGAGTTCCCTCAGGTAGAAGAAGCTAAAGAACTTTGTAGGCAAGTGAGCTATGGAACTCTGAGCCACAGTGTTGGAGTGGAACAAGTGAAGAAAATGGGGTTGAGAGTGAAAGACTTCAGCTGTTGGAGAATTAAATACAGAGCCTATGTTATCTAACAAGTGAATACCATTTAGTACTTGATAAAATCTTTCAACTAGGAAGTCCTGGGGCAAGATTTGAACTCAGATCTTTCTTGATTCCAAATCTTATGTTCTTTCTCACAAGACAGGTAACTGGCATTGGTGGTAAAATCATGGAGATCATGAAGACAGAGTTCCAGTCCTTGAGGAGCTCATGGTCTAGTGGGAATCATTATTAACCTTTCCTTTTCTTTACCCCACATCTAACTCATGAGTAAGTCCAGTCAGCTCTACCATCAAAACATATTTTGAATTCATCACTTCTCATTTTTGCCGCTGCTACCCTCCTAATATAGGCCTTGACCACTTCTCCTCTGTGGACTACTGTAGTAGCTTATTAACTGGCCTCTCTGCTTTTGCTCTTGTTCCTCTGCATGCTGTTCTTTACACAACAGCTAGAGAGACCTCTTAAAAACATAAAGAAGATCGAGTTATTCCTTGGCTCAAAACCTTCAGTTGGCTTCCCATAACATTTAGAATATAATCTGAATTCTTGACGAAGGTCAGCCAAGACCTTACATGATCTGACTGTTGTCCACTGATCTGACTTCATTGTCATATATTCCTCTTTTCTTCACTCAGGTCACTCCACTCTGGCCTTTTGTTCCCTTGGAAATGCCAGGCTCCCTTCCTGCCTCAGAGTCCTCATACAAGCTATTCCTTAAGCATAGAACACTCTTCCCACTGATCTGTGTATGGTTCATACCCTCCTTTCCTTTCAGATTTCTGCCCAAATGTGGCCTCCTTAGTCAAAAAGACCATAGATTGATTAAAATGGATTTTTAAAAAAAAATTAAAATAACTCAAAATAAGTCTGGAAAGAGAAAACAAAGGAACAGAAAACAGAGGACACCAGAAAAAAACAAAAAATAAAATTTAGACCTAAATCTAACTATATCAGTAGTTACATTAAATAGAAATGGTCAAAATATACTAATTAAAATAATGAGGTGTCGGATTAGAATTTTTAAAAAGCTCTAACTATAGGAGTGCCTGAGTAGCACAGTTAAGTGTCTGACTTGGTTTCAGCTCAGGTCTTGATCTCAGGGTTGTGAAACTGAGACCCTAGTCAGTCTCCACGCTCAGCATGGAGTCTGCTTAAGACTCTCTCTCCCTCTTCCTCTGCACCTCCCCACCTCTCTCTCCCTCTCAAATAAATAAATAAATATTAAAAAAAAAAAGTGCTAGCTATATTCTGGCTGTAGGAAAGATACTTTAAATATAATGATACAGATAGGTAAAAGTGAAAGGCTCGGAAAAAAGCATGCTCTACAAACACTAATTAAAAGATTACTTAAAAAAAGTTTTTTTTCTCAATGTAAAGTATAAAATATTAATTTGAAACATTAAATTAAAAAAAAGATGCAGGTTGAGGAAGAACCAGTGAGAGAATATAAGACTTAATGATAAGAGGGCTAGATAAAAAAAACAAGAGAAAGCAGAGTCTTAAAACTTGCCTAGGGAAAAATTTTTAGTGGGAGTGATTGATAAATAGTGTGGTTAAGTAGGACAAATACTGAATACTATTCCTTAATTGAAAGTTGTATGTCCTACCTTCATAGGAACACATTATCCAGGAAGTAGAATGCAGCATTTAGACTGTCATTGTTTAGGAAGTTAATGGTTAAGCTGGTTGGATTGAGAACATTTGTTTATCTCTTTGTCCTCTTGAAAACCTACCAGGAAAACAGTAAAGGAATAGAAAGATATAATTCCACAAAGTTAAAGGTAGTGGAGAAGAGCTGTTCGGGGCACCCAAAACTACCACTCAAGATTTTAATACCTCAAACTTTAAAAATAAATGGGTAGCCAAGGATCCTACACTTGAGGGAAGTGAAACAGAGACTAAAACAAACAAATACATTGCCATAGGTATATGGGATGGTGGCAGAAGGGGAGGTGCATGGAGTGATGGTGTCAGATAGCTAAATATTATCCTATGTCAGAAGTTAAACATGATACTATACTCATGTTATTTAGAAATTTGAAGGTAAATAGCAGAACAAAACCTAGCAAGCTGTAAAAACAATTGTCTTTGGGGAGTGGACTTGGGTAAGGAGAGGAGGAGCAAGAGAGGGACCGGGGGATCACTATAAACTTTGTACGTTTTCTAGTTTTATTAGACCCTATGCATTGTATATAAAGGTTACTTTGATAAGAATAAAAATAAATAAACAAATACCTTTAGAGGCAGTTTAGAAATTACAAAATAAAGTGACCTTATTGAACAAGAATAATGAGTTGATGGGATATGGGGACATGGCCGCTGTGAGCATTGACCATGCTTTCAAGGGGATTGATAGTGACAAGAATTAGAATGACAAGGCCATGTGTAGTTTTTGGGGAGGGAGGATTGAGGGAAAGCACATTAGGGCAGAGTGGTGAGCCAATGATTAAAGATAGAGAAAGCAGCAGGACTATGGATGAGCAAGTTTCCAAAGGAGACAGGAAGGAATAAAGTCAAGAGTCCACCTTCTGACACAGAAAGTGAGACAGTGTGGATGAAGGTCTTTACAAATAAACTCATCAGTGGAGGGAATGGGAGTTGGGATTTTGCTTTGTATATGAGTGACTTCGCATGGTTTGTTATTTATGATCTCCATATTAGAGAAAAGATTCATGCAGACAAGAAAAATCATAAAAATTCTATTAGCTTTATTCTAAGTAATGCTAACAGTCATCATTTATGTCTACTGCTGATAATTAATGCCTAATTACCATATAGCATAATTAATGGTTATATATATAAAGTCAAGTTGACATTTGTAAATTGTATCTGATTACAAAATGAAACTTGGTATTCTTCATCTTTTAAGTTTGTGGTCACTCCCCACACTCCTCAAATTAATAAGAATCTCACACTTGTAAATTTGCCTCTATTTTAGCAAAACAATCCTTTTAGAGCAGTTAGCTGGCAGCATATCTGATTAGATTATATTTGAGTAGACAAGAACTTTCTTATTTTTTCCCAAATATTTCCATTTAATATCAAAATATACTTAAGGAATCTAAATGGGGAGTCCACATTCAAAGATTGGTCTATGTGACTAATACCTTCCTCCCCCAGTAGGATCCTAGAGTGCTCATTCGATCCTACTGCTCCCTCTTCCACCCCAGTATTTGCAGAAAACTCATTCTACCCCCACAAGACAGCCAGCTTCCTCCCTGTGGCATGGCCTAGGAAGGTTTGTGGAAGAAAGAGGGGCAAAGAGAAGGAAAGGGGAAGGGGAAGGAGAGGGAGACCATCTATTAAGGTTAGCTCCTCTTCAGCCTAGGAGAGGATAGTAAGTGTTAGGGCCACAAAGTCAGGACCTTTTGCAGGCTTAGCACTTTTAATTCTCTTAACAACCTCTTCCCCAGGGCCATTCAGGTCTACCTTGCTGACTTCTCTAACTCAAAATCTTGAGGTTAGAGTTTACATTGCTCCCTCTCAAGAGCTTCTAGGATCCCTGGACAAAATGACACACTTCTTCCCAGAAGTGTGGATTCCAAAGGTAGGAGCAGCCTTAGTCAATCCACACAAAAAGCCCAGTTATACACTTTCCTGGGCCTAGGTGCCTGTTTGTCCTATAGACATGTACTGCCAGAACTTCTCTCTAAGTGAATTTCCATTTCTATCTAGAAGGGGAAGTCTCTGATGATGTGCACTGGGGAAAAAACAATAAAAAGAAAGCAAATGAAATATCTCATTACACAGAGCAGGGCAAAGCCACAAGAAAACTGGAAACCAGTAGGATAAGATTCTGGGTGAGTTTTCAGTTATGGGTTTCCTCTGCTCCATCCATTCTCACTAGCTGTGATACTAAAAGATACTAAAAGATACTAAAAGATAAAATAAAGTTTTTAGGAATTTTAGGAAGATGTATATTTTAATGCTTGTGTTAAGTATATTCATGGTAGAATCAAAATTAGAAGGAAGTTTAAGAAAGCATGAAAGATAATGTTGCAGAATTAACAAAAACTTATAAAACTGTTTCAGGATTTTAAACAAGCTGCACTGATAAGCAAGACTAATGTGCGCCTTTGTCAAGCGACTGCCATGTGCTATCACAGGTATGGAGTGCAATTTATGTTGATGGGAAGGCAGGTAGAACCATCATCTTTATAATGATAGAAGAATAGAAGAAACAGAGGAAAATGTTGTGGAACTCACAGAGTACAAAAATGGGGGGAGACACAAAGATTCCCTGTAAAGAAGTGGGGAGCACACCTGAATGTGTCATTATAATAAATGATTTAGCCAAGTCTTCAAGAAATACCTGCATCATGGCATTGGGTACCCATCTGATACAAGCCCATTTACTGGAAAGGACCTTGGTAATATATGGAATAAAATCATGCTTAGCTTGAAATAGCTAAGAACAAAATAAAATTAATTAATTTTGTTCATAAAATGGATCTAAATTTTAAAAAGCCTGTTTCCTGGAAGAGAGAGTGATTTCAAAACAATATATTTTCAAGAAAATTTTGCATTTAGAAAACATAGTCCTAAATCTAAAACTAATTACAACAATACCAGTAAATATTCACAAAATACAAGAAAATCTACAAAATACATATTACTTAAAACATTACTACCTGTTTCTGGGGTTATTATAAAAATAAGTAATGGGGCACCTGAGTGTCTCAGTCAGTTAAACATCCTGACTCTCGATCTTAGCTTAGGTCTTGATCTCAGGGTTGTGAGTTTGAGCCCGGTGTTGGGGACTGTGTTGGGGGCTACTTAAAAAAAAAGTAAGTTATAAAAGGGGAGAAAAGAATAGGCTCAAATATAGATGACGATCAGTTTAAAATTAACTCAGATAATATTAGAGTAGGTAGATTTTGTTAACTGTAGTGTTTATGTTTCTACATATACATTCAGCATCTAAAACTTAGTTTCTGGTCATTTTGCTTTTAAAAGCATAGAGATTTAGCACAAGAAGATTTTAAGGTAGGATGAGATATGTTTGATTAAGTAATAGTTTACAGCACTATTTTTCATGAAACAACAGCAATTAATTGGAGGAGAAATTTGGATGTTTATAAATTATGTAGGCTAGGCTGTGTAAATATCCAGTTTAGAGAATAGAACAGTTTGAATTATTTAGGAAATCAGCATTCATTTTTTCCCCTTTTAGGACATAGATAGTACAGCTACAGTTTTCTATGAGAGTCAGACTTTTAATTTTATGAACATAGTAATATAATAACTGGTACTTGTGAAAAAAGTACCAGTACCAGTACCAGTACTTGAGGTAAAAGCCTAAACGGGTCTCAGACATCTAATTTTATATAGAAAGCAAAACATAGTCACATCATTGTCTATGTTAATCCAGGGACCTTTGTACAATTCATCTCTTTAGGTAATTGTCATTCTTAAAAAGAGATGGAATAATGATGACTGATGTGTTTGTTTTGGTGGGTGAGTGGAGACCAAAAATGTCTGAGGTCATTGTATTCTCTTAAAATTAAAAAAAAAAAAAGACTCCAAAATTTCTCTCAATCTCATTCCTATGTTTAGCAACTATTAGAGACAGTAAAGTTCTCTCTGTGTCAGTTCCTGATCTCTTTTATGAAATGTAATCACTGGGTCTATATGGCAGAGCCTCCTTAAGCTGATACTGCTTTGCAATTCCAAATAACCCAACTTTCATCAGCCGACTGGAATCTCTATTGTCCTTTAATAAAAGTAGAATTTAAATCAACAGTAAAGCCCTGATAACTCACAGTCCCAATTCCATGTGTTTTGAGTTTTACTGAATTTAGCAATAAGGAATGTTTAGTGATTGGTTACATTTATTCCAGGAAAAGTATTTTTGCTTTTCAAGGTAAGCTATAACATACTTATACCACAGCAGCTTGGTTTCTAATTACTGAGATTCATTATTGATGTCTTATAGTGGGGAAAGGAAAAGTTTTCCCATTTGAAAAATTCAAAAAAAGGAATAAATCTTTAAATTTTAGGACTTTGATCTTTGAACTCATGGGGTTGCAGACTTTTGAAGTATGCCTTTGTATATCTCTGGCTCTCACTGTTGTGGTTGCTAGGAGACAACATTCCTTAGGCTGAATATCCTACTTGTTGTCCAATTTGGTCACTAAGAGTGTTATGGTAGAGTTAATTTTTAGATCTCTTTGAGAAAGCCACTTTTAGATTAAAAAAAAAAAGCCACTGAGGGACAGCCTGATTTATTCAGAGTTACGTGTCCTAGCCATTTTTTACCCCAGAACGTCTATTTAATGTCTATTTTATTCTTTTTATATTTGCATAAAGTAATTTTGAATCTTTGACTCTGCAAGCCACATTCTTTAGTATTGGGAGGTATTTATGATTTATTTGTACAACTCAGTAGGGCACATCTGGTCACGTATGTGATTAATTTGGAGAATGCAGTGGGCCTTTGTGTCTGTGGCCTCGCCTGCACACTCAGCACATGGTCCATAGTTATGGACACTGTAATGAAAATCATGCACCTTCCTCAGTGATCATATTATTTTATATTTATAAAAACACATTTTATTAAAAAAACTAATTTTAGATACTTTTATATTTGTAATTGATGCTTAATAATTTATGTCTCGCCGAATATGTATCCTCTTATAACATAGATACTTGACCGTGTTCCTCTGTTGTTTAACTGCCATGTGATTATTTAACAAAAGCTTCAATCTAGGATTTTGTGTGATATATACATATTCAAAAAAATGAGATTGCTATTTCTAAGTGGTATCTGTTTCGTTCTTTCTCTCTCTCTTTCTTTTTTTCTATTTGTACAGGGGGCTGGGAAGTCTCTGGTTTTGGCATGTCACCTCCTCTGGACTTGATTTTTAGTCATTGTCATCTTTGAAGAGCTTGCTAGGTGTCTTTCAAGGTCTCTTTCTAACTTTAAGGTTTAATAATTACTTAGTCTGAATAGATTAGGTGCTCATTAAACTTTAGTGCTTATTAGAAGAGTTAAGATGGTAGAGTAGTGGGGGGACCCTAACCTTGTCTCATCCCTTGAACACAGCTATATAGTTATCAAGTCATTCTGAACACCCAAGAAATCAATCAGAGGTCTGTGAAAACAAAAACTGCAAGTCTACAAGTAGCAAAGTGACCACCTTTGGAAGGTAGGAGATGTGGAGTTGACATAGGGGAGATATAGCTGTGGATTTGTGGGCGGGGAGGAAGACTGCTTATAGAGGCTACCACAAAGTATTAGAAGCCATGGAGTACAAAATCTGAACTTTTAGGAGTCCGCTGTCATGGAGGACATGACTGGCTTAAAGGTGTTCAGGTGGCAAAGTGGGGCAGAATCCTAGGACTGAAAGCATGGTCTGAGGATCCCCTGGGTTGAAAGAATGGGTGGCTCCAATGTGTGCTGCACTGTTCCCAGGCATAGAACTGGGGAAGCTTGGACACAGGCAGCATGAATGCAGGGTTCTGAGAGAAACTGGGGACACAAGAAGGGCGATTGATCGCTCTTCTGTGAGGGCTCACTGAAGAATAGGGGGTGCAGACTTTCAGCTTGGAGGCTAAAGAGTAGAGCACCATTATATTCATCTTGCCCAACAGCACCATAAGCCTTAAGGGAGCAAAACGATGCCACCCAGAGGAGGCGGGAGCCACTTACACCGAGCCCTACCCCCCTGTGCCCTGGAGGCCCATTTCCACTGAAACAAGTCAGCCTGAGAATCAGTGCAACAGGCCCCTCCCCCAGAGGACCAGCACAAACAACTGGCTGACACCATGTCTACTGATCATGACCAACACCAAGGAAATACAAACAATTTTAAGGACATATTATGAACAACTATATGCCAACAAATTAGGCAATCTGGAAGAAATGGATGCATTCTTGGAAACTTATGAACTACCAAAACTGGAACAGGAAGAAATAAATATCTGAACAGATTATAACCAGCAAGGAAATTGAAGCAGTAAGCAAAACCTCCCAAAAAACAAGAGTCCAGAGAGAGATGGCTTCCCAGGGGAATTCTACCAAATATTTACAGAAGAGTTAATAAGATTCCTCTGAAGCTGTTTCAAAAAATAGAAATGGAAGGAAAACTTCCAAATTCATTCTATGAGGCCAGCATTACCTTGATCCCCAAACCAGACAAAGATCCCATCAAAAAGGAGAATTACAGACCAATATCCCTGATGAACATGGATACCAAAATTTACTCACCAGGATACTAGCCAATAGGATCCAACAGTACATGAAAAGGATAATTCACCATGACCAAGTGGGATTTATTCCTGGGCAGCAAGGGTGGTTCAACATTTGCAAACCAATAAACATGATGTATCACATCAATAAAAGAAAGGACAAGAACCATATGATCCTCTCAATTGATGCAGAAAAAGCATTTGACAAAGTACAGCATCCTCTCGATAAAAACTCCACAGTGTAGGGATAGAGGGAACATACCTCAATATCATAAGAGCCATCTACAAAAAAGCCACAGCGAATATCGTTCTCAGTAGGGAAAAACTGAAAGCTTTCCCCCTAAGATCAGGAATGACAGGGATGCCCACTCTCACCATTGCTGTTCAATGTAGTATTAGAAGTACTAGCCTCAGCAATCAGACAAAAAGAAATACTAGGCATTTAAATTGGCAAAGAAGAAGACAAACTCTAACTCTTCACAGATAGCATGATACTTTATGTGGAAAACCCAAAAGAATCCACCCCAAAATTGCTAGAACTCAAACATGAATTCAGCAAAGTTACAGGATATAAAATCAATGCACAGAAATCAGTTGCATTTCTATACACCAGTAATAAAGCAGCAGAAAAAGGAATCAAGGAATCGATCCCATTTGCAATTGCACCAAAAACAATAAGGTACCTAAAACCTAACTAAAGAGGTAAAAAAAAATCTGTACTCTGAAAACTATGAAGCACATATGAAGGAAATTGAAGAGGACACAAAGGAATGAAAAAGCATTCCATGTTCATGGATTGGAAGAAAATATTGTTAAAATGCCTATATTACCCAAAGCAATCTACACATTTAATCCAATCCGTATCAAAATACCACCAGCAGTTTTCACAGAGCTGAAACAAACCATCCTAAAATTTGTATGGAACCACAAAAGACTCTGAATAGCCAAAGCAATTTTGAAAAAGAAAAACAAAACTGGAATCATCAACAATTCTTGATTTCAAGCTATATTAAAAGCTGTAATCATCAAGACAGTATGGTACTGGAACAAAAACAGACACATAGATCAATGGAACAGAATAGATAACCCAGAAATGGTCTCACAACT
Organism: Potos flavus; assembly: GCA_028534135.1. Lineage (NCBI taxonomy): Eukaryota > Metazoa > Chordata > Mammalia > Carnivora > Procyonidae > Potos > Potos flavus. Next base: position 74,409,324 of record CM052896.1, read on the forward strand.
ATATGGTCAACTAATCTTGAACAAAGCAGGTAAGAATATCCAATGGAAAAAGGACAGTCACTTCAACAAATGGTATTGGGAAAACTGTATAGCAACATGCAGAGAATGAAACTGGGCCAGTTTCTTACACCATATACAAAAATTAATTCAAAATGGAGGAAAGACCTAAATGTGAGACAAGAATCCATCAAAATCCTAGAGAAGAACACAGGCAGAAATCTTTCTGACCTTGGCCATAGCAACTTCTTACTAGACATGTTGCTGGAGGCAAGGGAAACAAAAAACCAAAAATAAACTACTGGGACTTCATTAAGATAAAAAGCTTCTGCACAGCAAAGGAAACAAAACTAAAAGTCAGCCTATGGAATGGGAGAAGATGTTTTCAAATGACATATCTGATAAAGGATTGGTATCCAGAATCTATAAAGAACTTACTGAACTCAACACCCAAAAAACAAATAATCCAGTTAAGAAATGGACAGAAGGCATGAATAGACACTTTTCAAAGCAGACATCCAGATGGTTAACAAACACATGAGAGGATGCTCAACATCACTCATCATCAGGGAAATACAAATCAAAACCACAATGAGATACCATCTCACGCCAGTCAGGCTAAAATTAACAACACAAGAAACAACAGATTTTTGCAAGGATGTGGAGAAAGGGGAACACTCTTGAACTGTTGGTGGGAATGCAAAATGTGCAGCCACTCCAGAGAACAGTATGGAGGTTCCTCAAGAAGTTAAAATAGAACTATCCTATGATCCATCAGTTACACTACTAGATGTTTACCCAAAATACAGATTTGAAGGGGTACACGCATCTCGAGTTTATAGCAGCATTATCAACAATAGCTAAACTATGGAGAGAGTCCATTCGTCCATCGACTGATGAATGGATAAAGAAGAGGTGGTACACACACACACACACACACACACGCACACTGGAATATTAATCATCCATCAAAAAGATGAAGTCTTGCCATTTGCACGACATGTATAGAGCTAGAGTGTATTATGCTAAGCAAAATAAGTCAGTCAGAGAAAGACAAATACCGTATTTGTGGAATTTAAGAATTCATATGTGGAATTTAAGAAACAAAACAGATGAGCATATGGGAAGGGGAAAAAAGGTGAGAGGGAAACAAACCATAAGAGACTCTTAATGATAGAGAACAAATTGAGGCTTGATGGAAGGAAGTGGGTGGAGAATGGCTAGATGGGTGATGGGTATTAAAGATGAGCCCTGTGTGTTGTATGCAAGTGAGGAACTACTGAATTGTACTCCAGAAAACAATATTGCACTGTAGGTTAACTAACTAAAATTAAAAAAAAAAAAATCTTTAGTGATGATAACTAGATAGGTATAAAAAAATAGCTTCAATTTATTGCCTCATTTTTTTCTTTTAAAATTGGTTAGTTTATACAAAAGGTGAGATTGTATTTTAAACTGTATATTGGTATATGTACTCACAAAGGATTTTTAATTTCCTTCTGGATATGGGTGGGGCAGTGTGTATAATGCAAATGGATGTCAATATACTAGAAGCATTTCAATGATTTATAAGAAAAATAGAGAACTGAAAAAAAAAGAAAAAAAAGAAAAATAGAGAACTGAGATTGCTGTGGAAATTTCAGTTTACATAATCACCATAGATATGCATCGTAAGTAAATAATTTGCTGCTACCCATAGATAGAAATACTGAGCACAACAACCTATCAGCTAAATGCATTTTATACAGAATCACTACTGTCTAATTATTCTTGATAAAGAATTTGGTATCCAAAGTAATCTTGAAAAAGAGGAACAAAGCTGGAGGTATCACCATCCCAGATTTCAAACTATACTACAACGCTGTAGTAATTAAAATAGTATGGTACTAGCACAGAAATAGACACATAGATGAATGGAACAGGATAGAGAACCCAAAAAGAAACTCATGTTTTATGATCAATTAATCTACCACAAAAGAGGGAAGAATATACAATGGGGGGAAAAGACAGTCTCTCTCTCTTTTTTTTTTTTTTAAGATTTTATTTATTTATTTGACAGAGAGAGATCACAAGTAGGCAGAGAGGCAGGCAGAGAGAGAGGGAGGATGCAGGCTCCCCGCCCAGCAGAGAGCCCGATGCGGGGCTCGATCCCAGGACCCTGAGATCATGACCTGAGCCGAAGGCAGAGGCCTTAACCCACTGAGCCACCGGGGTGCCCCAAGACAGTCTCTTTTTGAGACAGATTCTCATAAATGCTGTTGGAAAAACTAGATAGCTACATGCAGAAGAATGAAACTGGACCACTTTCTTACACATACACAAAGAAGGAACTCAAAATGGATTAAAACATGTGAGACCTGAAACCATGGAAGTCCCAAAAGAAAACATAGGCCATAACCTCCTGGACACCAGCCTTGTGATATTTTTTTTTTTTTTTTTTTTGGATATGTCTCCTCAGGTAAGTGAGACAAAGGCAGAAACAAACTATTGGGAATATACCAAAATAAAAAGTTTTGCACAGCAAAAGAAACTATGAACAAAAAGAAAAGGCAACCTATTGAATGGGAGAAAATATTTGCAAATGATATATCTGATAAGGGGTTAATATCTAAAATATATAAAGAATTTATACAACTCAACACCAACCATCCCAGTAATTGGATTAAAATGGGCAGAGAACCGGTATAGATATTTTTCCAAAGAAAACATACAGATGGAACAGGTACATGAAAAGATGTTCGACATCACTGATCATCAAGGAAATGCAAATTAAACCACAAGGAGAAATCACCTCACACCAGTCATCTTAGTTAGTACCCAAAAGACATGAAATAACAAGTGTTGGTGAAGATGTGGAGACCACATCTTTGTGGTGCACTGTTGAGAATGTAAACTGGTGCAACCAGTGTGGAAAACATTAAAGTGTTTCCTTAAAAAATTTTCCTTAAAAAATTAAAAATAGAAATACTGTATGATCCAGTAATTCCATTATTTTACCCAAGGAAAACAAAAACAATAATTTGAAAAGATCTATGCAAGCATGTATTTATTGTGGCATTATTTATAATAGCCAAGATATGGAAGTAACACAAGTGCTCTTGGATAGGTGAATGGATAAAGATACAGTACACACACACACAATACACACACACACATAAGCATGCACACAATGGAATTACTCAGCCATAAAAAAGAGTGAGATCTTGCCATTTGCAACAACATAAATGGACCTAAAGGGTATTATGCTAAGTGCAATAGATCATTCAGAGAAAGGCAAATACTGTATGATTTCACTTAAATGTGGAAATTGAAAAAACAAGACAAATGAGCAAACAAAAACAGAAACAGCCTCAAAAACACAGAGAACAGATTGGTGGTTGCCAGTGAGGACAGGGTGGAGAATGGGCAAAATAGGTGAAGGGGATTGAGAGGTACAGAGGAAAAGATCTCTGTAAACAGAACACAACCTCAGGCATTGTTACCCTTATTTAGTGAACTCTCACCTCTATTATAGTAGTAGTGCCAGTTATCAGGAGAGAAGCACAATTTCACTGAGCTACTGAGGGAAATAAACCTGTGTTTTCTCAGTAACAATCCACAGAGAACTTAATAGATAGAATTGATTCATATGTGTGAATGTTCACTTTCTGCCTGTCTGAATTATTAGAGGCCAAGTTTTCCTGGTATTTCACTGCTGTTTCTTGTACAGTCTTCTGGCAGAACACTTGATGCCCCACTTTTGGGTAGTGTTTGCCAAAACATGGAGTAAATATCCTAAGTACCTCAATTATTCTTCATGGCTTAGACAGGCATTAAAACATATTTGATCACATTGTGAGAAATCGAAGTGCTTTTCAATTTCAAACTGAATTCTTTCTCAAACCTTCTGAATACATTAAGGAGAAAGTCTCAGCTAAAAGCTAGTCTTTCCCGTCTTTCCAACATTTTCTAAGAGATGGTCCAGCCCTCAGGTTCAGTTTTCTACAGACTACTGTAGTATCCAACTCCAATAGTTGTTTATTTTTATGGTTGCTTTCTGTTTATGGTATGAAATTTTAGTTTTCTATTTATGGGATTGAAATTAAGTTGTTTTTTGAAATAAATTGAGTTAAGTAAAACAGTGATTTGACTTAAAGAAAAATATTCAGTAAATGATAGTGTAAGTAGAACATAGGGCAACTGTCACCAAGGAGGGGCTGAAGTTTGGGAAACACTACTTTAAGGGCTATTCCTGAATAATATCTAGGAGATGACAGTCTCTAGAACAGTTTCCCTTGGTTCCATGTATTTTATAAACGAAAAATTAGCCAAAGTAGTGACGCATCTTTTTAAATTTTGAAGCCTTTTTGAGAAGTAATGAAGGAGATGGGAGGAAGATGATAATCTTCATTGAGCATTTCTTTGCTAAATGGTTTTTACACATGCACATTTGTTTCTCATAACAAATTTGAAAAATTAATATTAATTTGCACATTCAGGTTTAGGTCTGAGCGTCACACCTTCCTTCTGACTACACTGTTGAGATATCAAATCTTGTGTGCCAACTGCAGGTATGGTAAAGGTGAAGAATGTGAGGTAGAGATGACTTTGTGGAAAAGCGTGAAGTTTGGAGTTATGGTTTACCTGAGTCTGAATCTTAGATATGTACACTGCCGAACCTCACTACGCCGTTTACCGTGTTATTTACTATGTGCAAACTTTTCTGAGCCATTTTCTTTTAATCTATAAAATGTAGAAAATTATGACCAGCTTAGGAATTGTTGGAGGTATTGAGTGAAATAGCATAGGTAAAGCATTTAGCACAGTACCTGGTAAGTAAGCAGTTACTCAATGTTAGCTCCCTCATTCTAGTTTTTAAAAAAGATCCTAGATGTTCTGCATGTCAATTGAGACTGAATATAATTATTAGATACACATATAAAATGGAAAAGTGACTCTCTCTGCCCATGAACAAATAACTGATTCGTTGTCTAGCCCTCGCCCCACAAGAGAATAATTAAGGATGAGAGATGGAGTTACCATTTAGTCACATCTATTCATAAGTTAATAAATCAAATGCATTTTCCTTTTTTTCTTTTCTCCTTTCCTGGTGTCCACAAAAAGTGTTTGCCTTTATAAAAGATCTGAAGTAAGGCCTCCCATGTGATAAAAATTTGGTTCTTTTCACTGTATAAGGAAATATTAAATACATAAATACATTTATTTTAATCTGATTTAAATAGTATATTTCATTAATAATAGCATATGTTTTTCTGTATTGGCCACTGATAGCTGTTAAAAACAAGTTCACAAATGCCATTCAGACATTTATAGTTCTGAAAAAAAGAACTCTAAAATATCATCCCAACACATTCTGTCATAAAAATGGCTCTTACCTTCCTCTTTCCTGTCATCAAAACCTTCAAAGACCTTGTCAGACTTTCTTAGGTTATATGAACTTACTTCCTATGATGGATAATAAAAATGAAAGTTTTTTTTTATAAGGGTCAAAGCAAATCTTCATGAATAAATTACGTATAGAAAAGTACTTAGAAAATTCACCAGAAAGGATCAATATTTTCATTTATTTTCAGAAATAAAGAGTTCGAAGAAGCTGTTGATTTCTTCACCTGGGCTCTTAAAATTAATCCATGTTTTCTGGATGCTTATGTTGGACGGGGAAATTCTTACATGGAATATGGTCATGAGAAAGCCACCAAACAAGCACAGAAGGACTTTCTGAAAGCGTTGCACATTAATCCAACATATATAAAAGCCAGAATTAGCCTGGGCTATAATTTGCAGGTAACATTATATAACAACATATTAGCTCATAAAAGCACCTTTTGGACAAGGGAAAGACTATTTTTAGCCCTTTAGTGGTGATAGGGATATATGTTCTTTCTTTGGTTATGTGCATTTTACCTTTCCCTTAAATCAGTATCCAGAGCAGAGCTTCCAAAAGGCTTTATTAGTTACAGGGAGCCTGCCTGGGGACCACATCCAGGGACCTGACCTACTAGTGAGATGTGGACCCTTTGAACCCAAGTTTCCTTAATGCTTGTACCCCGCATTACCTGACCCCCACACTTACAGAAAACTTTTGAAATTTGTCTGATGAGTTTCACATATGAGAATGTGGCTAACATTTGTTTCACTAACTTATATTTGGGCCCCGTAGGTATTGTCCTGTTGAATTAATGACAAGCTGGAGAGCATAAACACTGTACAAAAGTTCTGAAGTGGACTTTAGCCATGCACTGTGTCAGACAACAAGTGTATAGGGATTTAGGTCATCTTCCAAATGGCAGTGAGCCCATACTGGGAAGGCAAGAGACCAGGTGTTTGTCCTTTTAGCAAGATGGGAGAGCGTTACTCTGTCTGTTACCAAACAGGTCTCTGAGTGATTTCTGGAATGCTCTGACCTGATCCGTGCACTCACCAAGCTATTTGCATTAATGAAACTTGTAGTGACATTCTTGGAATAAAATGCTGAGTGTGCTATATTTTCCATGAAGAGGAACTGAGCGATTTTTAATTTTCTTTTTTTAATATTCAAAATTTTAGACAATGGGCAAAAAATGTGTTCAAATTATCATAATCTGCAGAAATTTTTATTAATCTGCAATTAAAGTTGACTTTTTTAAAATTTGAAAATGAGTTTGGCTGATCTAATAATATTAATAATATTGGAGGTGATTTTTAGAATTGGGGGTTAGTGAGATATAGTGAGGTATGCCCAAGAACTCATTAATAAGGGAAAAAATTTGATCACCTTCTGAGACTTAAACATAAAATTAGCCATTATTGGATCACAGTAGAAATTTACAAAGTCAATTTGATGAGACAGGATGACTCCCAAAGCTGCAAGAGCTAACAGCAATCCAATGAAATGTGTTAACATCACCATTCATTGCATTCGGTAGGCATTTTACTGAGCCCCTAATATAGAGGCCTAGGGATACAGCAGTGAACCAAATATACTTGGTTCTTCTTAAAGGGTTTACTACTTAGTAGAGAGGTGAGTATCAAGCAATTGTATAAATAGTTATTTAATTATACTCGTGATACAAAGGAAAAGGATGGGTTTTAGGACAACTTATAACAAGGAAACTTAGATTTGTTTAAGGGATAAGAGAGAACTTTTTGAGAAATTAACATTTAAATTGAGTGTGAAGGACTAGTAATCAGTCAGACTTAAGAGTTGAGGCTAGGACACAGTGAACAACCCATTCGAAAGTCTTATGAAAGAGACAGGAGGGCCCAAATGGTTGGAGTGTTATGGACAAGAAGAGAGTGTTGTAGGACAGGCTAGAGAAGTGGAAAATGACTGGAGGTGAAGGCCTTGCAGGCCAGTTACAAATGTCAGTATAATTAACCAAAGCAATGACATCAGATTTTTGTTTTATGAAGGTCTCACTTGGTATGTATCAACCTGAAAGCAGATTGAGAAACACTCAGTAGGAAACAGGATTGAATCAGGAAAGAAAGGACTGAGAAAAGAGAGTTAGAGAGGTTCATCCAAGTTCTGCCCAAGGGAAAGAGTAACCATTTGTTCAACAAATACCTACAGACTTCCCTACTATGTGCCTTGCACTAGCGATATCGAGGTAACCAAAAAGGATTTCGGGAACAGATGACAGATATCCCATTGTGAGGCTCTTTGCAGCTTAATATTCTTATATTCCTTGTTTCTCCACTGAATTTGTTATGACAGTGTTGATTTTCACATAATTTGCTCAGAGGGAGAAGATTTGCCAGTTAAAGAACAGTGTGTAGTTATCTTACTTGTTTTATGCAAGAGTCACTGGGCTCAGTTTGGTTAATGTGAGTCAGTTTCTCAGCTTCTGGTAAGTTGGATTTTTAGCCTATACAAATAAAGGACAGACTCCGGCTTCAGTGGATTTATCAACTCACTACCTTACACTGATGAATATTTAGTTGCTAGCTGGTCTTCTCTAGGAAATACTCAGATACCTTTCAATTAACAGTGCCCCTCTCCTAACTTTTTTCTTGTTTTCCAGTTGGTGCTAAGGTTTGTATAAACAGAAATTTGGCAGATTTAAATGTATTTTCCATGGACTATGTATAGTGACCCTAAAATTCCAGATGCTGGTACAATTTATCAAAATAGGTTTCACATCATTAGTTTTTTTTTCTTTTATTTATTCAACACATTTATTTTATTATGTTGGTTATTTTAATATATATTAAAATAATATATATTATATATATAATGTTTAACTGGAGATTCAATGCAAGGCAATAAATACAATCTCTGCCTGTGTGTATGGAGTTCAGTGTAAACTTTGTGCTGATGATTGTCAGAAACATCGGTGTTTCATATAGTGGCTATGACTTTATGGTGGCCATGATTTTATGTTGTCCAAGACTGGCATAAGAGATGACTCTGACAATTAGATTTATTTTAATTAATTAAAATGTTAGCATAAATCCTCAGAGGTAATTTAGTCAATTGAATGCACTCAGATTACGGTCTACTTCCTTGTTTAAAATAGGTTTGATTTAGCACAATATACCTTTACCCTTACCAAAGGCTTTATTTGATTAAGTTCGAACCATAAACATTTGTCATGTTATGGACAGTTTCCTACTTCATGTACACGAAAAATTTTTCTAGGCTCAAGGAAAATTCCAGAAAGCTTGGAATCACTTTACCATTGCCTTAGAAGTTGATCCAAAATGCTACTTAGCCTACGAAGGAAGAGCTGTGGTCTGTCTTCAGATGGGTAATAATTTTGCTGCAATTCAAGACATTAATGCTGCCATAAAGGTAAAAATCCTCTTAGATGATATTATCATTAGCATCAATTAACACCATTAATGAATAGGTCATGTAACTTCTCTGTAACTTTTTTAAGTAACTCGTAGGGAAAGTAATATTTGTATCTTTTTTTTCCCAGGAGATTCCCAGAGTAAAGAATTTTTATGGCTTGCCAATTTTATAACCTAAGTACATTTAAAATACAAACTCATGATAAATGTTGATTCCTCTCAGGAAATGTAATTTATAGTTTCATGGGACATAAATATGATTTTGTCATAAAAATGAATGCAAAACATAAAATAATGTTCTGGGTCCAAAGGAACTAAAGAAAGAACAATATAAATCCCCAGATTCTTCTATAGTGAAATGGTAAATAAAAGCCTCAGGTTTTGTATACAGTGACAGAAAATCTTTTCTTCTAGTTTTTGGATTCTGTTTCTGTAGAAGCAGGCAGATTTTGTAATCTTTGAGATGCCAAAAAAGGGAAAGAACTGAAAGATAACTACTACTACCTAGGACAAATAAGCATGTTAACTATTTAATTTATTCTCCAGTGTAACGGAGTTAAACAGATAAGCTTCCTGCCGTCCGTGTCTATCCTTTGGAAAGGAACTGAGTAAAACACTAAGATTATTTGTTTTATTGCAACCAAATCAACAGAGGGTTGACACTGAATCAACTTCATACCCGAGTCCTTTCTCAAAATATTTGCTCTAATGGGGTTTCACCTGCACTATAAAATTACTCATTTCCCACAAGTAGATTTCATAACATTCATTTTTAAAGACATGAAATTGGAGATAAATATTGTTCCTAAATGCTAAATACTCATACTATTATATTGCAGATCAATACTACAGCAGAATTCTTAACAAATCGTGGTGTGATTCACGAGTTTATGGGTCAAAAACAGAATGCAATGAGAGACTATCAAGCAGCAATTTCTCTAAATCCCACGTATTCACTGGCTTACTTTAATGCAGGAAATATCTATTTTCACCACAGGCAGTTTTCCCAGGTAATGAGTTTTCCTTAACATTTTAACAATTTAACAATTTAACATTAAATGCTTTCTTTGTTATATATAGTTTCAAAAAGCAATCCTTACATCACAGGCTAATCATTCATTAGCTCTTTTTAAAAAAGTTCTCTTTCCTACGAATGTTTGTAATTATTTATTACATGTTCACATCTCTATGGATTTATTCTTCTCATTGTCATCACCTATTCAACACTGTCCAGTAAACATTGTTCTGGACTTTCCCCAAGTGTGGGCCATTGCCTTGCTATCCGTTATTGTCAGCTTCTGGCCTAAAATCCTCTCTCTGCCCCTGCTTAGACAAATCTCAGACTTCCTTTGAGAGACTCTTTTTCATTGCTGTGGTTATCTAACTCATCTTAATCGCTAACATTCCTAAATTTCAGTCACATGAGCATTTGACTGGGAGTGAGGAGATAAGGGTATCAGTTCTGGTTATGTAACATCTTAATCTTTTCGGAATGTCTGAAATGAAAGTATTGGGTTATTAGATGATATTTTTTATATTTTGAATTTATTTAACTATAATGTACTTATATAATTCAAACTCAACTTTAACTTTTTATTTATATTCACTCTTTTATTCTTTATCTTCAACTTATCTTGTTCTTTGTCTATCCTTGAGTCAGAAGTTTAATTCATTTATTGTCACCCTTTAATTTATACTGTGATGAGTTGTTAAGTTTAGGCCATTTCCCTAAGTACTGCTTCTAGCATTATCCTATGTATTTTGGTCTGTAATGTTTTTTATTTTTGTTTTCCTAAGATGTTACACATGAAATGTTATTTCCCCTTTGACTGAAGAAGAAATTAATAGGACACTTAAAATGTCCAGGTAGAAAGGCTTTATATTTTCTAATTTTGGAGTTTATTGAGTTTTAATGTGTTCTTGTGCACATGCCAACTTAAAAAAAATACTCCAGGGCCTTTTCAAAAAATAATTTCTACTATAAGGATATAGAGTTAAAAATATCCATATAAGATCTACCTTATGGGGCACCTGGGTGGCTGAGTGGGTTAAAGCCTCTGCCTTCGGCTCAGATCACAATCTCAGGGTCCTGGGATCAAGCCCCGCATGGGGCTCTCTGCTCAGCAGGGAGCCTGCTTCCCTCTCTCTCTGCCTGCCTCTCTGCCTACTTGTGATCTCTCTCTGTCGAATAAATAAATAAAATCTTAAAAAAAAAAAGATCTACCTTATAAGTTATGTTTTTAATTTAGCCTATATCCACACTTGTTTTTCATTTGGTTTATTTTGGAGTGGGAAAGGTTTAAGTATCTTAAAATTACTGTGCCCTCTATAGTTTTCTTTACATCTTTTGTAATTTCTGCTTTATGAAAATTGCTGCCACATTATTATTTTATGTACAGGTATTCATACACATTACATATGCATTGTGAATGCATTTCAAATGCCCTCTGTTTCTTTAAAATGCTCTTAGGAATAAATTCACTTTTATCTGATATGAAGATCATAACCTCTGATTTCATTTGGTTTGCTCTTGCCTGGTATTCCTTTGCCCTTCCCTTTATTTTCAATGTTCAGAATCCTTTATTTCCAGTTTGTGTCTCTTTTATACAATGTACAGTTACATTTTGCTTTAGATGGCAATTTGAAAATACTTAGCTTTTAATAATAATAGTAAAATTTGGGTACAGTTGATCTTAGTTCTGTTACTTAATGTCACATTTCCTGTGTACTTGTATTTGATGTATTTTATTCTGTGGTCTACTTCATTTAATTATTTTCAAAGGATTTCTGATATTTAGGAAGCTTTATAGCTTTGTTTTAGTGATTACCTCTATAAAAATACCTTTATACTCTTAGTTCCTTATTTCTTTAGTTTTTCTATTATGAACAACGATAAAATTACCATTTAATCTCTTCTTCCCTTATTCCTCCCTTTCATCTGTTTGTTGATTTTAGTTAATAGTATTCTCTTTTCTAAAAAATATTTATATATTTTTAGGGGCGCCTGGGTGGCTCAGTCAGTTAAGCATCTGCCTTCAGCTCAGGTCATGATCCCAGGTCCTGGGATCGAGTTTGGTGTTAGGCTCCCTGTCAGCGGAAGCCTGCTTCTTCCTCTCCCACTCCCCCTGCTTGTGTTCCCTCTCTCAGTGTCTCTGTCAAATAAATATATAAAATCTTAAAAAAAATTTATATTTTTATTCTTTTTTTTTTAAGATTTTATTTATTTATTTGACAGAGAGAGAGATCACAAGTAGGCAGAGAGCCAGGCAGAGAGAGGGGGAAGCAGGCTCCCCGCTGAGCAGAGAGCCCGATGCGGAGCTCGATCCCAGGACCCTGAGATCATGACCTGAGACAAAGGCAGAGGCTTTAACCCGCTGAGCCACCCAGGCACCCCCCCAATTTTTATTCTTAAATATAAGCTTACAGTGTCAGTTGGTGCCAGTCTTCTACTCTGTCTCTATTCTCCCATTTTCTTGTGAGTTTTATTGTTCCTCCACCGCCAAAGGGCTTAATATTTGCATACTATTTTATTACCCTTATTTCATATTTTAGTCTTAGTTCTCCTGTTAAGTATATTCAGTTCTCATCACCAGGCTTTTTGCCAAAGTTTCCCTCCTGACCACTCATTTCTCAGTTGCCTGAAATTGGTCTTCTAGCAGAGTCATGAGAAAGGGCTCATGAGAACAATATTCCTTGAATTTTTTTTATGTTCATAGCTGTTTGCCTACAGTGTTTACAACTTAAGACAGCTTGTCTGGGCTTAAAATTCTGACTCACTTTTTCTTTCCTTGAGTATCTTAAGAATTGTTTCACTGTTTTCTGGTGTTGTATATTGGTGTCAAAAAATGATCTTTTTGATGCAAACCTGATTTTCATTCTTTTATCCATGACTTTTTTTTGTCAAGATCATCAAAGATTTTTTTTTTAAGTAAAAAGTTTTGCGAAGGTACGTCACAGTACACAGTGTGCATTTTCAAAATGTAGATTTCAGAAAAGTTTTGTTGAGTTCAGTGTAAAAATTTTTTGTTTCATTATTTTCTTCATTGGGAATGAATGCCAATTATTATATGTAAGACGCCCTTTGACTTTTATATACCAATTATTTTTTCTCATGTTTTCTATCTCTTAGTTTTTGTCTCATTTTCTTTGCCTTTTTCACATCTCTCTTCTAAATCTTTCCTATGTTCTCTGAAATCTCTATTATCCCCTGTGGACTTTATAGATCAGGTTTCTTTAAAAAAATTGTTTTTCTAGTTTCATCTCATTCCCATGTCAAACATTCCTGGTTGCCTCATTTCTGAGATCCTTCATTTCTGATTTATTTTTTCTTAAATGCAATTGCTCCCTTAGCAATTTTTTTCTAGTTCATTTTGAAATGTTATGTTATAATTTTTATCTATGTTGTAGCAATACTTTTTTATCTGGTGAGTTTTTATTATCTTTCCAAAAATTAAGCTATTATTTTTCATCCTTGTTTTTACAACGAAGGCAGGCAAATTACTTTTCTGTTACTCATATTTGGATGAGATAAATTTTGTTCCTTGACTAATAGAGATTCTTATGAGAAGCAGGGTGATGAGCCATGGTAACTTTCCAAGTTGTGCTCCCTTTGATGCTATGGCAAAGGACTTTACAAAATGTCCTCTCTAGCCTAGCTGGTCTGGGAAGGCTTCTACCACAAGCTCTGTGTTTCTCAGAACTTTCCACAATCCCTGCCTTCTAAGATGACGTACTCATTTTATTTTATTTTTATTTTTTTAAAGATTTTATTTATTTATTTATTTGACAGAAAAAGAGTGAGAGAGCACAAGGTGAGGAAGCAGAGGGAGAGGGAGAAGCAGGCTCTCTGCTGAGCAGAGAGCCCAATGCAGGGTTTGATCCCAAGACACTGGGTTTATGACCTGAGCTGAAGGCAGATGCTTAACTGACTGAGCCACCCAGGCACCCCTGACGTACTCTTTTTAAAAAGTTTTTTTTTTTTTTATTGCTTGCATTTTCTGAGACCTGTAATCTCTGTGTTCTCTTTGTGCCACCAATGCTACCACTGTATCACTTAATAAAACGATCCATTGCATCATCCTTAGGTACGAAGAGGCTATGGTTCTTGTCTTTATTTTGCTGGAAAAGTTCAGCAAGTACTTCCTTATACCACTTAGCTCTTCATTCCTTCAATCTCCATATATTTATGATGTACCTGCCATGTATGAGGCATTAATAATACCCTGAGGGTGCAGAGCTAAACAAGATAAGAAAGGATTTTTTTCTGATGGAACTTACTTTTTATTGGAGGAAGAAATAGAAAATAAACAAGAAAATATTAGTAGTGATGAAGATCAAAGGCAGTTTCACATAAGCATTATTCTATCAGTATGAGTATACGTGTGGGATTATATGAGGCTGAGATTGCCTGGATAGGTAGTATAGGTGGAGAGAAGGGGTTTAATGAGCAAACTCTGGGTGTTACACCAATGTTTCAGAGCGAAACAGAGAGGAGATGCCAGAGAGTAGACTGAGAAGAAAGCGTCCAGCCAGGTTGATGGGAAGAAAAGCAGGAGAGTATGATAATACCTTGAGAATAATGTGCTTTAAGAAGGGAAAAGTGTCCTGTGTCAAATGCTGCTGGGAGAGATCAAGGAAGAGGAGGTTGGAGGAAGTCACTGAGGATTTTGGCAAGAACATTGTTGCGGCCGCAGTGAGACAGAGCCTTAAGTAGGTAAGGATTGTGGAGGAAATGTGAGGTGAAGAATTAGAGCAGTTCAACTGGTCAGGAAGTCCTGTAAAGAGAATTAGTGAGATGAGAAGAGGTGAAATGAGGTAGAGTGGGGTAAGAAGTTCTCTTAATTTTGTAAATATGAAGGATAGTGATGCATACTCCTATGTTAATAAAAAATGTGGTAGAAAAGAAGAAATTGTTGGGGCAGAAGAAAGTGGCAGGGATAATTAGGATCAAAATCTTTGAGAACTGAGGTTAAAGTTTGGAAGTTTCTGGGGTGGCCTTTGAAGGGAGCAGGACACTTTATCGATTATGTCATGAGGGAAGCAGAGACGTGGGGCACAATTGAATGCAGACAGGCAGATTTTGATAAGTAGGCATTTCTACTTACTGACTATATTTTCTATATGGAATACGAGTATCAGTTATGAGTTAAGAGTGGGGTGGCGAGGAGTTCTGAGGAGAAAAGAGAAAATGTGAAGTAACTGTTATAGAGAATAGTAGGGTGAGCATACTAGGGAAGTGTGGTAGGATAACCAGACAACATTAAGCTCTCATTTAGCTTCATGGTTATGACATCAGCAGCAACCATATCTTTCTCTTCCTCACCTCCTTCATCCATCAGTCATCTAATCCTGTCAGTTTTGCTTCTTGATTTTTTTCTCAGATATGTGCCCTCCATACTGTCCTACTGTCATTGCCTTGGTTTAGCTCTTACTCTTTCCCAGCTTAGATCATGCCCCTAGGCAGCGAGCCCTGTGATGAGTTTAGCTGACCTCAGTAGTGAAGCTAAATGCTAGGACAGAGAATTATCGAGGGTACAGTTCTGTAAGGATGAATGAGATTGTTGCAGCTCAGGCCTCAGTGGACAGTTGGCAAGCTAATATTTTCCCAGGTGGACAAGCCAGGTCAATTGTCTTAAACTTCATCAATCTTAGACCATCTCTGGTCAGGTCCTAGCAATGTTTCTCTGCATTGTGGAGTTAGTTAATGAGATAAAGACAAACAAAATGCCCAGTCAATTTTCTGTTCCCATGGATATTTAAGATCCACATGAGAGAGAGACTCTCACCTTTTAAACTTGTCTTTAATAACTCCATGGGCATCGTGTATAAAACTGGTTAGATTTATTTATTTATTTATTTTAAGATTTTATTTATTTATTTGACAGAGAGCGAGAGATCATAAGTAGGCAGAGAGGCAGGCGGAGAGAGAGGGGGAAGCAGGCTCCTTGCTGAGCAGAGAGCCCGATGCGGAGCTCCATCTGAGGACCCTGAGATCATGACCTGAGCCGAAGGCAGAGGCTTCAACCCACTGATCCACCCAGGTGCCCCAAAACTGGTTCGATTTAAAGTGTATTTGAACTTTGATTCTTTCTTTCTTTCTTTCTTTCTTTCTTTCTTTCTTTCTTTCTTTTTCTTTCTTTCTTTCTTTCTGTGTGTGGTTCTATTTCCTTGGAACTGAGGACACATTAGCTGGGCAAATATTTCATCTAAAATGTGTTTTGTCCTCTGTCTTGATATATACTGGCTGCTTGGGCCTCACAGTGCACACCCCCTCCAGAGTTAAGAAGACTTTGCAAGTAGTTATGCAGCTATGCTATATTTTAGTTGAGTTGAGGTCTCTTTGTGGAGAAAATGGCTTCTTTCCACTGCTCCCCACCTCCTCAACCTTTGATTCTAACTGTTCTGGAAGGAAGATTTAGGAGCAGGAAGAAGGGTCCCTCAATAAATCAAATAATCTCTAGAGGGTTCAAATCTAGATATGTTCTGGGTTCTTTTAGCATTAGTTAATGACTTAATAATTTTAAATCACTTTTGGATGAGCCACGTGCATGCATCATGAACTATGGTTGACTTTAAAAAAGATAACTGGATCTGCTTTTTAATTAATTACAGATATTAGGGCATTAGACCAATTGTTAAAAAAGCAAGACCATCATTGTGGTAGGTGTCTTTGGCCTTTAATTGCTTCATAGCCATTACTCCTATACTTCAAGTTACTTCATTAAACGGATAGGCTTTTATTTTCTAAGCAATACATTTTGGAAGCTATAATAGAAAGTTATGTTGTTCACAGGCACATTATTGTGTGTTACTGAATTCTTTTATCTTAGCTGAGGTAGGCATTTGCTCCTACCTGATTGAAGTCATGCTTTTGTAATGTAGAATAGTGTGGCCTTTATTGATCATTTACTGGTTAATTAAAATGAAGCCTAATTACTTTTTAAAAAAGTCTTGGCCCTGCTTGGAGTCATTTCCTTGCCTCATTTCTGATGATTGTGAGTCCAGTCTTCTGTCTAGGAGTGAATTCTCTTTAAACTCTTCACAGAAGGATGTCAATTTTGCCACCCTCTTAACAGATCCTTCTATTGCACTTCGCTGCCGCATAGAGTAGTTCCATCCAAAAATGAGATGGGTTATACAATCTTGATCTAATTGCCTCTCAAAAGTCAGAGGCAGCAAAATTCATGGAGAATTGCCTTAGGATAGCTGGATATTTTGTATATACTTTATATATTAACCTCACTTAATCCTAAAAGCAAAACTGGAAGTAGAGTTCTAGTTGTTACTTCCATTTTACAGACAGGAAAACTGGGGACAAAAAGAGTTTTAGTTACTCACCCAAAGACGTAGAGATAACAAGTGGTAGAGCAGGATTTGAACCTAGAAATCTGGCTCCGTGGTTTGAGCTCTTGGCCATCATGCTACCAGTGTTCCATTTCACTCATGATGGAAGTGAGTTGAAGTCAGATCCCTGGGAAACATAGAGAAAAATAGTTCAGTGACAGAGACAGAGAAAATGATCAGATAGGTAAGAGAAAAACCAGAGAGACGCTCTGTCCCAAAGACAGAGAATTTTACAAAGGGAGGAGAGATCAAGAATGTCCATGCCACAGAAATGTCCTGAAAGTAAAGAACTAGAAAATGTCCACCGGGCTTGAGGACATCTGCAGCCTTAGCAAGAGTGGAACTCACAAAATAGGGGGAGATAGATAGAAGCAAGACTGTGGTGTATTGGGAAAAACTGAATGGTAAAAAATTGGAGAGCAGCCTGTATTGTTAAAAATGACTTTTCCTTTAAGTGAAGTAAATTTTGAAGTAGGAGCCAAATTTTTATCCCTCATGGAAGTAGAGAAGAGATTCCTATCTTGAGTAGTTGGACGTCTAAGCCACATCTGAAGCTATTTGTGGTGAAAGACCGTTTAAAAATTTCTAACTTATTATTCATCAATATTTTGCTAAAACATAATATAAGCAAGTTACTAGAAATAAGTTCATGTCCTGGAATGTCATAGCTATGTCAAAGTGCTATAAAAGTTACTAATGGTTTACTCTTAGTTTCTGTTCTCAATCTCTTTACAGAGCTGTAGGAAATGATTTCTCAAACTAAGACCCCTAAACCAGTCTACGGACCACACTTTGAAGGGTTCTTTTCAGCTCGATGATGAGTAGAGAATAATCTAGAGTCTTTGATCTTCTTGACAAGTTGATTTTTTCCTTCACTCTTCCTTCTTCATAACTTTCATAGTATCACTAAATTTTTATCCCTTTTTGGTATGGATTAGAGTCTTTTTTTAAAAATTTTTTATTGTGTTATGTTAGTCACCATAAAATACATCATTAGTTTTTGATGCAGTGTTCCAAGGCTCATTGTTTATGTACAGCACCCAGTGCTCCATGCAGGGTGGGGGGATGGGTGAGCCTGGTCATGTGGTTTAGAATCTTACTTAGAGAATTCATTTACCTTTTTAGCTCTTAGATACTCTGCTTGTATATGAAAAATGTTAATTTTCTAACATCTTTTATCTTGTTGTGACCTTCTTTTCTGATTTATGTTTTACCTTTTTCTGGTACGATATAAGGGTGTGGGACTTGAGGGGTAAGTAGTGGAGCATTTCACCTCAGCAAGGAGTAATATTTTATCACTGACACATTGAGATTTGCCAATCCATGGTGATAACAAAAAGCAAACTGACTTTTGGCTGGACACATTTTAGATGAAGTGTTTGCCCAACTAATGTGTCTCCAGTTCCAGGGAAATAGAACCATATATACACACAAAGAAAGAAAGAAAGAAAGAAAGAAAGAAAGAAAGAAAGAAAGAAAGGATCAAAGTTCAAATACACTTTAAATCTAACCAGTTTTATACATGAAGCAAAAGTGCTTCAGATCGCTATATGGCTGCCAATTAAAATATGTTCAAATTATCATCATCTTCACATTTTATAGGCCAGTGACTACTTCTCGAAGGCTTTAAGGTTTGATCCAGAAAATGAGTATGCTACCATGAATCGAGCTATTGCAAATACGATATTAGAGAAATACAAAGAAGCCAAAGAAGATTTTGCATATGTGGTTGAAAGCTGTCCCTTCTGGGCTGCAGTATATTTTAACAGAGCACACTTCTACTGTTGTTTAAAGCAATATGAACTAGCTGAGGAAGACCTAAGTCAAGGTATTTTTGTTTTATAATTTTGGGGGGAAATCACAGTGGTTGATATGTTTGTTTTTAGACAATAAAAGAAGAAAATCATCAGGTCTGTCTGTTTAGGTAAGCTCACATAAGAATTAATGCTTTTATATATCATATCTTTAATGCATCAGTATAGATTCCTTTATGGAATAACTTAAAGCGTGGATAAGCTGAGATGCAGAAAATCATCAGGGAAATTGAACGTATAAACAATGCCAGCCGTGTGGCATTGTGTTCCTCAAGTTAGTTTTCTTAGAAAGGTTTAATATTTTTAATTTTACTAAATAATCACTTACATGTGAAGAAAAATGCTTTCAGATAAGCAATGCTAAAGTTCTTAGAAAATTTTTATTTTTAAAACAGGAGACTATTTTCCAGCGTTATCATAAACCATATCTTGAAATGTTTTTCTTTTACAGCCCTGTCTTTGACGCCTGATGATGCTCTAGTATATAAGCTTAGAGCTGAGGTTCGTGGTAAAATAGGTCTGACCGAGGAAGCTGTGGCCGACTATATTCAAGCACTCAACCTTCAAGAATGTGCCTCAGGGACATGATTACAGGGACCATGGTTTCTGTAGCGATCTACATAACTCTTCTTCCTGAAATTGAAATTTACTTGTTTCAAAGGTTGCACTATTTTCATTATTGCATTCATTATGTTTTATTATCTATACAACCCTTTAATTCATTTTAACAATGTATTTACATATTAATTCTAAAACTTCTAGATCATTTTCTGCACATTTGAAAAAAACTAATAATAGCTGAATTTCTTCATAGAGTGCAGAATTTAAATGGGAATGTTTCTTAGGGAATATTAACATTTAAAATACTTTCTTTAAAGTAAAATAATTCCTTTTGAAATACTATAATCTTCATGATTATAGAAAAAGTGTCACTGAGCTTTTTATCAATACCTACTCATAATGTATTCAATGGTATCCAGGTTTAAAAAAAATAAATGCAGAGTTTATGGCTATAAAGAGGTTAAGTACATTTCTTCTCTCTTCCTGTCAACGATGTCTACACAGGCCCGTATTCTTCCTGGTACTTGTATTATTCCACCAGATAAGCACGTTTCTCTTTTACATGTTTCCTCCCTTCCAGCACAGTACCTATAAAAATCTTGACCTTTCTGTTTCCTCGATATAGTTCTTTTTGCCTCTTTGATGAAAGTTTCATAAACATATATAAAAACTTTGTATACATTTATAATTAGTGCTTCAAAGAAGTTAATGAGTAAAAATTAAAGACAGCTAAAAATTCTGTATAGAATATCTATAAAGGATCCTTGGGTGAACCAGAGAACCCCTTTTCTTTATCTTACTGATAAAAACAGGATTTCATTCACATTTGCCTCGCTCGTTTATTTTCCTTCTTCATTTCATTCTTCTGGTACATCTCTAGCTCCTCAGAGACTTGTTTTCACAGAGATCAGACATTTTGGAAAGAATACATCTATCTACTCAGTTTCCTTTTTTTTTAGTTTGATGTACCAGATTTTCACCATAGAAGGTTGATTTTCATTTGTAAGCCACTGTGGGGATGCTTCACACTATTTGAGGATAATCTTCTAGGCATGATGTGTGGGGCCCACGTGAGGATTGGGTCACCCCTAGCGAGTCAGAGACATTTAATAAGCCACTTTGGATCTCTTGCCTTCACTTGTCTCCAGAGAGTTATGCCCCAGCCCAGGGCACAGGTGAGACTCAGACCAAGCTCATGCCCCCACAGACAGCCCCTTGCCTCATGCTTCGCGTGGCCCCTGCCCCAGGGCATGTGTGTTGGTGCTGGGGTGTTGGATTGCTACGGGATTTTGCCAGTGCCTCCCCAACTGTACTGCGGATGTGCAGGGACCTAAATCCCTGTCAGATGAACCTCTGATGATGGGAGAAAGGAACTAGTAGGTAGAGTCTTCTCCCTCCCTTCTCTTGGTGTCCTGAGACAATCAGCGTATATAGCCTCCCTGAGGACGCTCCCGGCCGCCAACTTCAAAACATACCTTGTGTCTGTGCTTCTGCCTTCCCTGCCCCGCTCCCTCTTGTCACTGCTCCTACTTTCCCGGGTTTACACGTCTTGATAAACTCATAGCACAGAAGCATTTGCCTCTGGTTCTGCTTTTTGGGGTAACCCAGGCCAAGACAATGAGTAATTTAATATTTTTTTCTGATCACACACAAACACTTATAATATGAGGCAGGACTGATACAAACCAAAGGCCATAATAATATAATGGCACAAATCATGTCTAACTGGTCAAAATGCTACATGTCCCCCCTGTCCACATCCCCTTGGCCCCCAGTCACTGGCAAGTGCCCTCCTGCACACACCTGCACCTTCCACCTGAGGCATTTCTCTTAGTCCACTCAGAGGCCGGGTCCAAACAACAGGGGAGTTCACATCACTAGGAGCCACTTTCAGCAATCACGGATGAAAGGTGGGGGATAAACACTTGAGCTTTTGGCTTGAGCCTCCCCCCCCCCCCAGCTATTCTGTTGCCCACCATACAGCCTCTTCAATACATACCCTTTGTTGGCTTTCCTCTTTCTTGCCTCACTTTCTCCTCCTCAACACCAGCTTGCTGGAACCTCCTTCCAAATAAACCTCTGTCCTCAAATCCTGGTCTCGAGGTCGGCATCTGCAGGAATGAATCTAAGGTGGCATCATGGAGGAAGAGACACTGAAGCTGGAACCTGAGCAGAGGTCAGTGCCCATGGGCAGAAGTGTTGGATTGAAAGGCCCTCCATGCAGACAATGTCAGGACAGAGATAGAAATGGGAAAATAAAGCACGTTTGGAGAGTGGCTGGAACAGAGTCTTCGTGAGGAAATGGTGACAGGAAACCATGCTCACATAGAGTCAGACATGAAGAATCTTTAGTGCTAGACAAAGGAGACAGAACGAGGAGTTAAGACTTAACTATGAGTGGGGTGTAAGGTGGGGGTGGGGTGGGGAGAGTGACAGAGAGGTTTCTATCCCCTTCATTCCCTTCATCTCCCTCCATCCTCACATTAATGGACTGAGGACATTTTATCATCGCCAGATGAAAACTGGACATAGGAAAATTGATCAGGGCTCTGCAGAGAGAGGTTTACCCTGTGCTGTTCTGTGCTCCACTCTGACTCCAAGTGAGTCTATCTTTTACAGAAGATCCAAGGTAGGTAAAGGAGACACAGCAGGATAGAGGCAAGATGGAGAGAGGATGAAGATCAAGGGAGAAAGTGATTTCCAGAAAACTACTGGAGCTAAATCAGGCACAGAAGACCCCAAGGGAAGAGGAAGGAGACATCTGGATTCTGTCTTTTTCGTAATATCTTGAGTAATGTTGGGCTCTTCAGCAGATGAACTGAAGTATATCCTTCCCACCATCACAGGACTTAGAAATCATGTTTAACTTATTTATAATAAACATGCAAGCACACACACACAACTTCTACTGATGATAATCTCTGGGAAATAAAATTGGAGGGAGAAAAGAATAAGGAGGTTTTTTTTTTTTTACCTTTGTTTCTTGTTACATAAAGCTAGAAGAAGAGTAGTAGGATTACAAGTGGCTTTTACTTTCAGTTTTATTTTCAATTTCTGTAATTTAGTGTTTTTTTGTTAATTTTTTTTCCTCCACTAGAATCTAAGCTCTATGAGGACAGGGACTTTATTTTTTTTGTTTAGTGCCATATCCCTAATACTTACACTGACCAAAAAAGAAGAGATGTTCAAGATATATCTGTCAAAATAAAACAAATTACAAATGCAATAAATCAATATTACTGTGTAGCTATCATGGCAAATTGTTGGCTTGTCATATGTTCCTTCACATTTCTCCCATGCCTGCCGTAATACAGAGACTGAAAAGCTAAGACTCATGTCTCCCAAATGTCTTTGCAGCCAGAGTTCCTGATGTGATTTAGTTTCTGCCAATCTGACACAATCACATGAGACTGAATTGAAGCAGCATCATGCAAGACACCTTTCTGCTGGTCTTAAAAAAGTAGGCTAAGGGTGGCTGTAGAGTAGAACTTGAGATTTAGCAAATAAACAGAGAGGACACCTGGTTGAATTTTAATTTCAAATAAAGAAGGAGTAATTTAGGACTCCTGCTTAAACACATGACACCCAGTTAAATTTGAATTATAAGTCAACAACAAATTTTTGAGTCTGACATGTCCTGATTATTGTATGGGACACACACTAAAAATTTTTTGTTGTTGATCTGAAATTCAAATTTAACTAATTTAACTATTTAAACTATTAACATAGTTAACTAATTTAACTATGTGTCCTTTGTCTTATCTAGCAAGTTACTAGGCAGCCAACCCTCATGGCCCTGGCTTTCTGATCCTGGGTGAATTGTACATTTTCCTGAAGCCAATAGCTGCTGTACCCATTTCTTGATTTTCTACCTTTCTCCTTATTGCAGAGCAGATTCCCCAAGTTTGGCCAATTTTGTGTTGCTCTTCTGATGTCTCAGTCTAGAAGTCGCTTCATTAGACATTCTAACAGTGATGTGAGCACCCCTTACTTTGTATGAAATCTCTTTCTGCTTAAAATTTCAAGAATGGCTTATTTTAAGTTTGACTGAACTCTGACTGATATGGTTTCGAAGATTTAGAAGAAACGAATGTAGAGGTTTTCTTTTCTCATGAATGGAGTCAGAGTAATAGCATCTTTTCTGCAATGAAGTATTTATATAGTTTGGCCATAAGTCAAAGTGGGTCAAAGTTGAAAATAATAACTATAATAATCATGATTTTTAGTAAAAAAGTAAATCATGATTTACTTTGAATCATGTAAATCAAAGTAAATCATGATTTTACTTTGAGGTAAATCATGATTTACTTTAAGCAAGTTATATACCTCGTCTCTATCTTCTCAACAGTCTTGCAAGGTAGTAGGTTTAATTAGATGAGGAAACTGAGGCTCAAAAATATCAGATTATATGATCGAGGTCATAGCTGTAAACGGTGGAGCTGAGAGTCAATCTCTATTCTACTTTATTTTTTTCTTTTTATTAACATATAATGTATTATTTGTTTCAGGGGTATGGGTCTGTGATTCACCAGTCTTACACAATTCACAGCACTCACCATAGCACATACCCTTCCCAATGTCCATCACCCAGCCACCCATCCCTCCCACCCCTCTCCACTCTAGCAACCCTCAGTTTGTTTCCTGAGATTAAAGGTCTCTTATGGTTTGTCTCCCTCTCTGGTTTCATCTTGTTTCATTTTTCCCTCCCTTCCCCTATGATCCTTTGTCTTGTTTCTCAAATTCCTCATATCAGTGAGATTATATAATTGTCTTTCTCTGATTGACTTATTTCGCTTAGCATAATACCCTCTAG